>JASJET010000256.1:2545000-3212567 GCA_034092305.1 Diaprepes abbreviatus | reverse complement strand
TATTGCAAAATAGGTAAAAATTATGTTAACTTGTCCTTGGCCTTGCCAAATTCCAAATTTGAATATATTTGTCACAAAATTGAAAACGTTATTTAGAATTGAATTGTTGCTTGAAAATGTGACTTTTTTTCTTTAAACTTAATTATCTCAGAAACTATAAAGTTTTGTTATAGTAAACCCTTAATAAAAAGATTTAAAATTATAAGCTAAATCGAAAATACGATTCGTATATAGGGTGTTCTATTTAAAAAAATACAACTTTATGCTGTCCTAGTTTTTTGGCTCACCCTGTAGAGTCCTAAATATTTTTAAAATCTGCGTAAAAATAAACTGTATCAAACAATAAATATAGTTTCTTTGTTAATTTCACCGAAAAGGCACAAACCTACTTCATCCAATCGTTGACTCACCCTGTACAGGTTTTAGTTTATTCAACCATACATATTTGGTTACAATTTTTCAGAGTTGGCTTACACTAAACACATATCTCACTCAGCTACTGAAATACTTATATTTTTAACCTAACTTATGAACCGATTTGAAAAAAAATTCTGGCGGTCTGTTCCGGAAGTTACAGCTCTAGTGCCACATCATTGTATCTGAAATTGGTTAAGTAAAATCCAAGACGGCATTTATAATATGGCGTACAAAAAAATTAATCGTGTCCAATCTCTTCGAAAAATGATATGAAAGAGTTTTCGGAATTGCATATTACGAATCTGAAATTTTTTTTTAAAACTAAATATAGCGGATTCGATATGAAGAATTGAAAATTTCACAATTTTAAATATTTTCCAAAATTTGTACTGAAGATTTTTTTTAAGTTTGTAGATTTGAATTTAAAATTATTAAAAAAAATTAATTTCTTTGAAAATTGAACATTGCTGGGTTTTCAAACCCATAAAATTTTACGTTACCGAATATATGGCTTAAAATAATTTTGTTCCAAATAGATACATTTTCCCCGATTTGAATATAATGCAGAAAAATTCAAGAGTTTGTTTTATATGTAATTCTTTTTTCAGGCAGAGAATATGAAAAATATATATACAAACAGTTTATTTCCTGCAAATATCTCTCTTGTCCTCTCTCCATACGCGTTTCGATCACTTCATGATCTCGTCAGTGGAGCTGTATCGGACCGAGAGCAACATTAGCAGGAAACAACTGATATATGAAATATAAATATAAAAGACTGAAAAATATCGCCAGTCAAACGACATCTATGAAGCATTGGAGTAATGTAAAATTGTTAAAAATCAAAATTTCAATAAAAAATAAAGAAATCTTTCTGCCGTATTTAAATAGTTTGTTATATATGTAATTCTCCTTTCAGGCATAGAATATGAAAAATATATATACAAACAGTTTATTTCCTGCAAGGAAAGGACCAGAGCGATATTTGCGGGATATAAACTATATATATATATATATATATATATATATATATATATATATATATATATATATATATATATATATATATATAATATTTAAGTGCCTGATTTTCTCCAAAAATTGATATAGTGGGTTTCAGAGTTGCAGAGTCAAAAATTGATTTTTTTAATGAAATATAGCTGATCCAATACGGTAGACTAAAAGGAATTTAAAATAATTTTCTTAAATTCAATATATATGTTAAAAAATTAAAATTTTTCGAAGGCAGTAGATTATGAATTTAAAATTAATTAATAAAGTTCAAAATAGTGAATAAAATATGACGAGATGGAAAAATTACATTTTTTAAATGTTCTCAAAATGGGTGGTTTTCGGAGGCGTATATTACGTAACTAAAATTAATTTCTTACAATTCAAGATTTTTATAAAAAGATAGGACCAACTTCAAAAAAGTCGTACAAAGCAAAAAAAAAGTAACAACATAAATTCTTATATGAAATTAAAATTTTGAAGTCAGTACAAGGTTGCAAAAAATTCCCCACACTAAACTGAACCACAAAACATTCTTTGATTCTGCGAGATCTCCAAATACCAAAATTGGATGAAATTGTACCAAACAAATATTTAGTTTGCCATAGCAAATCTGCTACCTTGAATTTTAAGATTTAATTTTAGATTCGTAATCTACGCCCTCAAAACCCATCAATAACGACATTAAAAGAACTTGAAATATGAAAATTTTTTAATCCGACATATTTTATCCAGCATATTGAGCCTGAGGAAATTAATTTAAGATCCGTAATATATACCCCAAGAACTATCAATTCGTCACCCACAGCCCTAAAAACCCTCTGATGGTCTCTGATATTGACATTTTAAAAAATGTGAATAACATAAAATTTTCTGCCAGCCATATTTTATCCGCCATATTAAATTTTTTAAAAATAATTTTAAATTTTTTATTTTTACCCTCAGAAACAACCCAATACCAGTTTTGAACAAAATCGAGGCAAATTAAATTTTTAGACCGCCATTTTGACCTTTTAAAAATAATTTAAATTCCTTATTTACACCCCCAAAAACCCCCTATACTAGTTTTAAAGCAAATCGGGAGATGTAAAATTTTTGAAACACCATATTAGATCCGCCTTAATGAATTTTTCAAAAATAATTTAAATACCGTAATTTACATTTTCAGAAACCCCCAATACCATTTTTGGAAAAATTCAAGAGATGCAAGTTTTTAATAATAATTTCTGATTCGTTACTTGCGACCCTGAAATCTCCCCCATACCAATTTTGAGGAAAATCGGTCAAATTTAATTTTTTTGTCCTCATTTTATAAGAACGATTTTTGATTTTCCTGAATCAATTTTAGCCAAAATGCAGCAATTTTCTAAATATAACACATAAAATTTCATTTAAAATCAGTTAAAAAATTAAGTTTAGTCAACAAGAACGTTAAAAAGCGATAAATAACTCTATTAATTTTATATGTAATTGGAATTTTGAAATGGGCCTCGTTTTAAAGGATATATCCCATTTCCCATTAGGTTTCACATGAATGAATCGCTTTTTTCTATACCTTATACTTTCTTGTAACTCTTACTTTTTTTTTAAATAATAATATTCTTTGTAGATCTTATAAGAGCATCAGAAATTAGAAAACAATTAAACGAAAACTTCGAAAAAATTTTATCTGACATATTATTGCTATTTTCACTGAGTACTATGGATCCGCAAAGTTTATACAAAAATATTACTAATTTCTACTTGGAAGGAAAAAATTTTATAGATATTCAAGATCAGAAAAATATTCAGGGCTTTGTCGATGTAAGTATTAGTTATATTACGCGATGTTTATGATTACACTATACTCAACAAAATTCCAAAATCAAAAAATTGTCTTCAAATGTTCCCACTATAAAATTTTTCATTAAATTAAAGTGTTCGTCACTTTAAGTTTAACAATATGCTAGCTAAAGAAATAGTCAGAGAAGATGCTAAATAAATTCAATTTTTTTAGGTTTATTCAGATAGGGCATTCTTTTATCCTCTATACCAGTCATTATTACTCCATTCGTCCAAAGGACACAAACCAATCTATCTATACAATTTCGAGTATGAAGGCGCCTTCACTTACGGTGATCACTTTGCTATGACCCAACAAAATATTGAACATCACTGGGGTACGTAACATGTAAAATAAGGTAATTTTACTTTATGAGGTTGTGTAAAATAATTTTCTTTTATTTATGCGACAGTAACAAGTATAACTGCTATCGTCGTTCTCGGCATGCTATTGAGTTGATTTACTAAATATATTCCTGAAGGAATGTGTTTCAGTCATTTTATGCTGCAAATCATCTGTTGTACTATTTTAGCTGATTCCATATGGACTTCTTCTTCTTCAGATTCCTATCTATTCTGGATGTTGGTAATCATCCTGACAATTATACCTTTATGTGAAAGAAACTAGTAGTTGTCAGTGAGAACTATGTTAGTAGATTCTTGAGCCACGATATCCTTCCCCTTCCTGGTCCTGTCTTTCCCAATATCTTTTTTAAACATTTTGTATGTATGGATGTATGTATGGAGGTCCAATACTGTACAAATTGGGAGTGCAGTGAGACAGGGGTGCGTACTATCTCCGCTCCTATTTAATTCGGAGACAATTTTCCGAGAGGCCTTAGAAGATGTAAAAAAGTGCATTAGAGTGAATGGTGTATGGATCAACAACATTCGTTATGCCGATGACACGGTCCTGATATCCGAAAATATAGATGATCTACAACAAATAGTAAATATGGTTGGACGACACATTGCATCTATGGATCTGAACATCAATACTAGGAAAACAAAGTTTATGATCATCTCCAGAAACTTGGATCCATTTACAAACTCCGGAATAACATTTGATGCAGCGCCATTGAAAGAGTGGACAAGTTTAAATACCTGGGAACATGGCTTTGTGAGGACTGGACATCGGGCAAAGAAATAAAAAGCCGTGTTGAGCAAGCCCGACAGGCTCTCCTGAAGCTTAAAAATGTGAGGTTTATGAAATGCCACGTATGGTCAGTGCTTCTTTATGGCGTGGAGGGTTGGACCCTAAAATCGAATAATATCAATAAACTGGAAGCCTTCGAGATGTGGCTGTATCGCAGAATTCTTAAAATCTCATGGACGGAGAAGAAGACAAATGAGGTAGTTCTGGGGCGTGTAGGAAGAGAGCGTGAACTATTCGAAGTAGTCAAGAAAAGATAAACAGCCTATCTGGGAAAAATCATGCGAAACGAAAAATATGGGTTCTTACAGTTGATGATTGGGGCAAAATTGATTGCAGATGGGGAATGGGGAGGAAGAAAATGTCTTGGTTTCGGAACATAAGACAGTGGACAGGGTTACGTGATGTACAAACACTGATCCACACGGCCCTAGATAGAGAAGCAATGGAGCATGTGATCGCAAACATCCATTAATGGATATGCGTCCGAAGAAGAAGAAGAAGGAGGTCCAAGTCGTATCGTGTGCTAGATGATGTTCCTGTTCATTAATTGTTGTAATCGTTCTGTAATATTTAACCACAATCCATTAACTAAATATTCCAGCGTTGATAATTTCTAATGCTTCTCTGAGTATCTGAATATATGTTGACTAATAATCGAGAGAGTATCTTGTCTAATGTCTCTTCTAATCTGTATTTATTCGGAAGTTTCTCCTACTGTCTCCCAATACAGATTTCTAATAATTATTTGGTCTTTTTCTTCAATACTGGTTCTTATTAAGATTTCCGTCATGTTATTATGTTGGACTCTGTCGAAAACTTTGTTAAAATTTTCTTTCAAACAGAGCTTATTGATAAAACAATGCCTCTCTTGTTCCAACATCATTTCTTGAACCAAATTGTGTTACGGTTGTGTGTTATTCGCAAAGTTTATATATTACTCTGTGTATAATTTTAAAAAATACTTTAAGTAGATGACTCATAAGTCTAATGGTATGATATTCTTCATATCTACTTGTGCTGTATTTTCTTGGAATGGTAATAAATTTTGATTTTTGCCAGTCCTTTGGTATTTTTTCAGTATCGTATATATGAGAGGTGTTTTTTCTTCCTTTACTGGCTCAATGGCTTTTCCCACTTCATTCGTTCGCCCTGTCTATCACTGTTTACCTTTGTTATCCATCAGCTTCTTCAACATTTGTGATTTAAATATTCCTGTTACTTCTTTTATTTCCTGACATAAGTTAAAGTAATCATGTTTCTGTTTATACATTGTCACGTTTACCCTCTTTGCTAGTTTTGTTTAGCCTCGGTAATTTTATTTTCTCGATACCACTCATATCTGAGAGACATTCCTCTATCCATCTCTAAGGTGGGCTCCCGATGGAGAACTAGCAAACCCCACATTATTGCATTTGGAACTAGATTTCTTCTTCTTAGTTGGCATTTTAGCTGATCCCACATAGGCTCTATTGGATTCAAATCTAGCTTTACGATGACTATTCTATTTTTGACTTTGACTTTCATCGAGATAATTAGTTACTATGGCAATTGTGTATAAATACCAATCTTTCATTTCCAAGATGACCGATTTGTAACAAAATATGATAATGCAGGATGTTTTTAATACATAAGCCACCAGTCCTTTTCACAAGTTTACTGCGTTCCTCTCAGTTAATATGTCCACAAAGCATTATGTCATCCCCCTCCAAAACTAACGCTTTTTATGCAATTGCAGCTGGCATACTTATCGCGAACTCTGCAATAGACGTGGTTTCGTCCATCTAGGCTCCATAATTGAAATCTAATCCTATGTGTGAATAAGATGTTTTTCAATTTCCGATGTTCTTTCTACACGAACAGGAAAAATCGTGGCTAAAAAGTCAATATGCTAGTGATACTACTAACTAAAAAAATTTCAAACATAAAAAGAACATAATGTAAACTCGTTGGAAAGGTATTCTAATTCTCTACTCAATGGTACCTCGTCAATTCTTAAAATATCTGATCAATGAATTGTTCAGGATTTGATAAAAAATTTAAGGACAATGCGAAAAATTGCCGATTTTTTGCCACTGCCAAGAATGGATAAAAGCTGTCCCAGACTATTTCTAAATCATAAAGTGGAAAAATCCAGTATATTTGATCATTGTAACTTTCAAAATACATTAAGCCCATCGACTGTTCATATTGCTATATGTAGAATTAACTACCGTTGTTCTTTCTACATAAAAGCTGCAACTTCCTACCCCAAAAAAAAAACAGTTGATTGCGCATGAATATTTATCTCCGATTCAGAGTAGTGCACTATTTTGGCTAATCTAAGCATTCATAAAAATAAAAGTATTGTTAAACTCAATGATTCTCCTGCATCATTTGGATTTAGGGGTGGTTTCTCGCAACCCTATGGAGTTGTTTGCAAGTACAACTTCAAACCTGCAGTAGTTTCTTCTTACCTTCGCAAAATATAGTCGTTTCGGGCTTTTTCAGCAGTCATTGCAACTTTTTTCAATTGCGTATTGTAGAGGGGTAGTTATTACCTCCTCTGGGGAAATAATTGAGTAATTGGTATCACGAGATCTACGGGTCATAGTACTGCACAATTTGGGGCAATCTTATCATCCATAAAAATGGTAAACCTGCCAGATTTATTGTTTTTTCTCTGTTTCCACTGAATTATTGGAATTTAGGGATGATTTCTCCTAACCCTATGGGATTTTCAAATGCTACCACAAACCTACCATAGTTTCTTGCCACTTCTCAAAACTGGGATTTTATCAGCTTTTGTAGCAGTTGTTTGATCAGTATGGTAAAATATGAAGGTAGTTTTCACCCCTTAAGGGGATGTGTTTCAAATGTGTTGAATAGATGCTAGTCTTTATTCTTAATTTACGCATAATACACCGTAAAATTCATATAAATCAATTCATTAACTACTATTCTAGGTGCTTAGTCTCATTTTCACCCTATTCAGAAGGTGTTTTTTTTGTCACTAGAAAATGATTTGGAGAATTGTATTCAGAGTCCAAAATTACATAGGGATACAATGGATATAGTTCATTGGTCTGAAAATTTTCAAGTCATTTGAAACTCTGACATTTACAGTAATCCTTATTTATGGCATTTTCCCTTGTACATAAAATTTCTTTCGCAGGATTTCCAGGCAAAAATCTGTGCTACACTCTGTGATGATCCAAAAATAGAATGAGACAAGTTTCATTCATTTTTTGGCGGGACAAAAATCGCCGATTTTTCACATCGTCCTTTAATTGCAAACCCACGTTAAAAATATGTTAGGTTTACGGACCTAAAAACTAGATGACACGATTATATAGCTAAAAAAAAATTATGTATTTTTAGGACCCTCTCACTGTGATGATCTATTATACCTATTTAATTCACCTCATTTGTTTTCCAAATTAAAAAGGTGGAATGATATCAATTTAAGTGACAAACTAGTGACTCTATGGACCAATTTCGCAACATATGGGTAAGTAATAATACCAGAAACGTAATTATATGATGAAACATCTTGGTAACATCAAAAATTTTCCACGACCTGAAAAGTTTTACTGTTAATAAGCCATAATAATAATTTCATGGGAAAAGTTACCATCGAGTTTAAAACTTTTTTCTCGTTTTATAAGTCCTGTTACTGTGCAGGAACTGTATTGAGAGTGTCTCTAAAAGACCTGAACAAAATACCAGCGCTACTTCCTTAGGTTAAAATATGAGTAACTATCCCAAGTTACCTTTGTCCAAAAGTTGATAGTTTCTACAATACAGGGTATCAAAATTGTAATTTTTTAAAAGTTTTTTTTAATGTGTATCTTAATAATAGCTACAGTTTTGATGCACAGGAGCACTTTGTCTACATCTAAAACTTCATAATTTTTTTGTGCCTCGGTATATTAAATTTTTAATTAGAAATTCTTACTCCTTAATATCTTTAATCCAAAAAAGTTATATCTAGTAGGTGTCGCTTCAAGCAACTTTTTCTAAGATAATCGAATTTAAAAATTTTATTGCACACTGAGAGAAATTAGTATAAAAAAGTGTTCTTAGGTTGCATACTTTTTTAAAGGCAGTGTACATGTATACTCTAAAAATTCATCATGAGGAAATTACGCAATTACATAGACTTAACAATAAATTACTATTAAAACACGTTTTTTTTTTTAGAAAACCAAATCCAGTGGAAAATTCAGTACATCCAAACATAGATTGGAAGCCAATCCAGTTTGGTGATAAAGATAAGATCAGTAATAATGAAATTCAACTTTTAAATATTACTGGAAATTCTTTAACTGGAGCAGATTTTTCCATTCATAATGGATTTTATCAGGAGAGAATGAAATTTTGGACTGATAGTGATATTTTTGAAAATATTTATGTACCTAAATAAAGATACTTTTTTAAAGTTGTTTTATTTTTAACTTGAATCCGAAGAGGAATACGATAACGAACGGGATAACTATTTTTCCTCGCATTTCTTTATTAGACTGTTACAGCATACCTGAATGCGACGTTGTCAAATCTACATTTTCCCTAAGTCTAGGGAAATTATGCATAAACTAGCAACACCGCAAGAGGAGCGTCTGGTGATAACCCCCATCTACGAAGTTTCAACCCCCTAGTGTTGCGTGTGTCAGCTATTAAACAGGAATTATGTCGTGACTTCTGGTACTCTCGATACCCGATGTTTCTAGAAAACACCAGATATACGAAAAGCCATTTAAATACTGTTGCTTATGAAGGAGCGTCGTTCTCTAATACATTTACCTTAACAATATGAATTTTTCTCCCTTCAAACTTTCTTACATAAATATTTTATCTCGGCACCATTTTCAAATTTTTCCATTTTTTTAGAAAAAAACAAAACACGTTTATCTCAAACAACTTTAAAAAAGCTATTTAGCAGCTCAGTTAAAAAGTTAACATGTGTTCGTAAAAAGGATGGAACATTCCAGCAAGAGCATAGGTTTTCGAATATCAACGCCATCTATGTGGCAGTCTAGAAACTTTTCAAATAACCTAATATAATATTATTAATGAATTTTATTTCAGACTTATGTTCTACCAGGAACTAATGAGCCAATATTTCCTACATTTTCTACAATAAAAAGAATTTAGTTAAAATATTATGTTTATTTTTTTTTGTACTTACTAGATTGCCGAAATGCAAAAGTAAATAGTAGGCCATGTTTCTTTTTTTTTGCTTTTTCTAACGAGCTATCACAATACTTTCTTTTATATTTGCAAAAAAATTGGGATTGTTGTGTCTTTTTGGTTAAGAATAATTTAAATAAATTTTAAATATTCTTATTACATTTTAAAGTACAATAACAACATAAAAAAGCCCAAAAAATCGTCGAGCATGTTACGTGTTGTTAAAAGAGGAAGTCCTACGAAATGATTGTCTACTAAAATAGAAAGTGATGATGAACCAAGGCCGGGTGAAAGTCTTACGTGTGTCAAATTATGAACAATGTTTATCAATTCAATATGAACGTGCAACTTTGTCACATCATATTAACCATTTAAAACATAGACATATGAATATTTTATTTGCAGGCAGTACTGCAATTCCACGAAAAAATCGATTGGGATTTCAACGGATCTCGATATTTTTTGACCTTCAGACACCAGCCAGTTTTGATATTTTATATTATGGTGTGTCAGTTGTTATGCACAGAGTGAGTCAATGATTGTGTGGAGTAAAATTTTCCTATATTCACTACAACATATGTATAATTTTTTAAAAATTATATAAGATACGTCACAAAAGTAGATCATCAACTTTTTGATTAAACAAATAATACTAAAACATTTTTATTATATGTGTAAACAGGCATATCTCGATCAATGTTATTTACAAAAATTGAGATTTTAATCAACGCCAATGGAACTCTTGTGTTTCTAAGCCTTTACAACTACACCAGAAAAGTACAGTCTAAGCAAAGTTCTAATAAGGAATATGAGAGAGCGGTAATTTCATGAAATTTAATAAAAGTATTTATTCAGAAATCGACCTAATAGAATTTTAAACGGGAGCTGACCTGTAAAAATCCATTATGATTTGGCTGTTGCGATGGGACTAACTAATTTTTTTCTAAATCTTCCAAAATAATGCCTAAAACAATAATTATTTAACAAAAAGTGGAAAAAATGAAAAAACGCTTTTATTTCTCATTTTCTTCCTTATAAATTTGAAAGAATTTAGTTTAGAAAAAAGTTGAAGAGAGAAAAAAGTTTACCAATTAGGTTTATTACAAAATAGGATTTATTAGAAATCTCAAAACTTATCATCCTTGTTGTAAAATTGAATTAATCTAAATTAAGGCAAAAAAAAAGATTTTTTCGACCACTTACATTTCTCTGAGGACCATATTTGGGCAAAAAATTTCTCAGAGAAATGTAAATGGTCGAAAAAAAACGTTTAAAAAAATACTTTTTTTGCCTTTTTTTAATTATTACCATTTTGTAACAAAGATAATAATTTTGAGGTAGGAAATTTAATTACAAAATTTTTTTCTTTTTTCAACTTTTCTCTAAACTGAATACTTTCAAAGTTATAAGGAAAAAAAGGAGAACTTTTTAACCGACTTCTAAAAAAAGGAAGTTGTCAATTCGTCGCGTATATATATATATATATATATATATATATATATATATATATATATATATATATATATATATATATATATATATTATGTATGTACACTGATTACTCCGGAACGGCTGCACCGATTTGAATGAAATTTTTTACGTTATGTAAAAGAAGTTGCTGCGGTGGTCCCATATTTTTTTGGACGAAATGGATGCAGTAATATCCAAGATGGCGCTTACAATATGGCGGCCAAAAAAATTAATTTTGTCCGATTTTCTCCAAAATTGGTATGGGGGAATTTTCAGGGTTGTACCCAACGAATCTAAAATTATTTTTAAAAAATTCAAAATGGCGGATCCAATATGGCGGACAAAAAATTTAATTTTGTCCGATTTTCTCCAATATTGGTATGGGGGAGTTTTCGAGGTCGCACATTACGAATTTAAAACATTTTAAAAAAATTCAATATGGCGGACAAAAAAATTGATTTTGTCCGATTTTCTTCAAAATTAGTACGAGGGAATTTTCGGAGTCGCACATGACGAATCTAAAATTATTTTTTTAAAATTCAATATGACGGATCCAATATGGCGGACGAAAAAATCAAATTTGTCTGATTTTCTCCAAAATTAGTATTGCGAAGTTTTCGGGATCTCACATAACGAATCTGAAATTATTTTATGAAAATTTAATATGGCGGATCCAATATGGCGGAAAAAAAATCAATTTTGAGCGATTTTCACCAAAATTGGTACGGGGGAGTTTTCGGGGTAGCACATGACGAATCTAAAATTATTTTAAAAAAATTTAGTATGGTGTATCTAATATGGTGGATAAAAAATTAATTTTGTTCATTTTTTTTTCAAAATTGATATGAAGGAGTTTTTGGGATAGCACATTACTAATCTGATATTATGTTAAAAAAAAATTAAATGTGGCGGATCTAAGATGACGGATTAAAGATTCTACATCTCTCGATTTTGTCTGAAGTCAGTATGGAGGGATTTTTGTAAGTGGTAATTACGATATTAAAATATTTTTAGTATGGTGTTCTAAAAATTTTACATATCTCGACTTTCTCCAAAACTGATATAGAGGGTCCTTGAGGGTGTAAATTATGAATTTAATCGTATTTTTTCAGGATTCAATATGGCGAACGCAATATAGCTGATAAAATTTTACATGTTTCGATTTTGTTCAAATGTGGAACTGAATCGTTTTAGAGGATGTAAATAGCGAATATAAAATTATTTTAAGAAAATCTAATACGTCAGATGCAATATGACCGTTTAGAAATTTTAAATTTCTGGATTTCATCTAAAATTGGTACTAAGGGGCTTTGAAGAGTTTAAATTTAGGTTAGATTAACGTTAAAATTGTTTTTTTGAAATTCATTATGGCGGATCCAATATGGTGGGTTGAAAATTTTACCTTATTCACATTTTTTTAGATTTGGTATTAGGGCGTTGGGGAGTGGTGTATTACGAAAATGAAGATAATTTTTTACAACTATTAGGTTAACAAGATACAATATGAAGGTCTAAAAATTTTACATTTTCCGGTTTTATCTAAAATTGATAGTGCGGGGTTCTTGGGGCGTGTACAAACTCTATATGCAATATAAAATATATCGGGCTAAGAATTTTACTTCTCAAATTCTTTAAATATTGATATTGGAACGTTTTGGGGCCTATATTACCAATCTAAAATTAATTTGAAATTTAAGATATTGGATTTAGTATGACAAACTAAACATTTGTTTGACACAATTTCATTGGTATTTGGAGAACTCTAAGAATCAAAGAAGTTTTAGTGTGATTTACAATTCTGGATAAAATGGGTACTTTTTTGCGACCTTGGAGTACATTAATCTCCATTAGCATGTAGTTCAAAAAATTTATGAATATTATAAAGAATTCAAAACTATATATAATATGAAGTTCGGTCAATACAATAATTAAAGACTAATATTAAAAATAATAAGATAATATAGGAAAAAGGAAAGAAAAAGCAACTGCTAATGTAACAAATTGCGTATCCGACACGCACTTGCCATTTTTTAAAACCTGTATTATTTTTTTCCTATGTGTAATTGCGCTAAATTACAGCAATAAAAATAAATCTCGGTATTGTGTATTTTCTGATGGGTACCATTTAACAATAAATAAAATTCTCAGTTGGTGCAAAATTGCCAAACAATAATTTGCAAAAGCTTAACAAACAGAAACAGAAATTCGTTTGTTTCATTATTAGGTAATTCATTTAATTAAACGATACGGTTGCGAGGAATTTTGTCTCAGTTTTATTGTTTTAGTACAATCTAAGTACTTATTACATCAAGAAAAATATTCATGATATTTGAGCTTCTGCTCCCATTCCCATAACAATGAAATTAATAGGTATTCGATTTCAAATAAAAAGAAATTAACAGTTATTAAATTTTGTTTTGTTCGTAGGAGTAGAGCGGCTTGTGTTATGATGAAACTAATATTCCTATACTGATCCATGGAAATTAGACTCAACAAGAGCCCTTTTGGGAAAAAAAATGTAACTAGCGATTTTATTGCTGAAAAGGGTATATTTTGGCATCACTAAAAACATACTTCGATGGAAACTCATACGGTCCATTGCTTACAAAATGGCGGCCAAAAAATGGTCACTTTTTTCAGTTTTTCCAGTTTATCTTGAAAAATAAGAGCTGTATGAAAAAATTTTTCCAAGAAAAGTTATAGATCATTGAAAAACCTATCGATTGATATAATTAAAGTTATAGATGGCGCCACTAGTTATTGAACTATAATTTTTTTTTCTCGGAAAATTCCATTTTTTTTTTATTTATAACTAAATGATATTTATTAATTAACTATCGCTTTAGAATTCTAGGAAATAATAGATATTTTTGACCCAAAAAAGTGTGTTTCATCCGAAATTTGTAAGTTGAATAGTTTCCGAGAAAATCGAGCTCAAATTTAAAAAATTCTATGTCAATTATTATCCTTCCTAATAAAGATACAGCAAGCAGGTTGACAGCAATTTGTTTTAAAAGACGTATATTTTCAAGATATATTTTCTAAAAAAATTTTTTTTTGATTTTCCGTCGAGAAAATTGCGAAAAACAGTTTTTTGCACTCGAAAAATTGCAATAACTTTTTTGTCAGTGTACTTACGATTATTCTAATACGTCTATTAGATTTAGATATATCATTTCGGATCTCTGGAAAAAAAAATTGTTTTACGATAAAACTTACCTTTTTAAAAAAAAATTCGCAACGTCGCGGTTTATAAATATTAAGGGCTGAAATTTACAAAAGACATTATTGAATACTTGTAATTTATCGAGAAATTTTTCGGTTTGAAGAAAAACATCCCTGTAAGATCTATGGACCTCTGAAAACTACCCACAGAATCTATCCAACGGTAGTCAAATCGCGCGGATACAGCTAGTCAGCGGGTTGCTATGCTGCAGGCTCAGCTACGGACTATACGCACATGCTTTGTGCGGTAAAATTGTAATATTTAGATTATATTATTAATAAAAAGTTATTTCTGATTTTATTATTTTATTAGCAATACAGCATTTTATTACAAAAAAAGTTTGAACAGAAAGTGTACATATATAATATAATAATACAAAATATAAGAAATATACATTAGTATATATATATATATATATATATATATATATATATATATATATATTTATATTTATATATATATATATATATATATATATATATATATATATATATATCTGTATACAATTCTACAATAATTTTGTAATAAATTTAATTGAATGAACAATTTAAAAAAAAGCTTATTAACAAGTTCAGTGTAATAATTTTATAAGACAATATTTTACAATTTTTCTTACCTTTATATAGAAATATACACTGTTTCGTAATGATTTATATGTCACATTCAGCGGTCCACCACGTGTTCACATACTTTTTTAAAGTTAAAGTATGCGTGAACTTTTACTAAAACGCTTTTAAATGCAAAAAATATTTGCAATAGTGCTTTTACAAATGTACAAACACTATAATATTTTTTCTTTCTGGTATGTCAAAACGTTATATCAAACTAATTCCAAAGCACACTACTTCGAAATGACAGGTGTTAGAAGAATGCCGGCTCCAAACCGGATACTGCCAAGAGCGGAAGACATCTGCGCCTTGCAACATAGCAACCCGCTGACTAGCTATACCCGCGCTATTTGAATACCGTCGGATAGATTCTGTGGGTAGTTTTCAGAAGTCCATAGATCTTACAGGGATGTTTTTCGTGAAAACGAAAAATTTGTCGATAAACTACAAGTATTCAATAAAGTCTTCTGTAAATTTTTAGCCCTTAATATTTATAAACCGCGACGTTGCGATTTTTTTTTTAAAAAAGTAGAGCAGAAGTTACTGTTTGTTGTGGAGAGATCCGCCACCGTAAAACAATCAATTCTCAGTAAATTCGGACTATTTGCCTTAATAAATCCACTTTCCATCATGGGAAAAATTCTTCGAACCAATTTTAAAGATAGTAGTAAACAAATTCGAAGAAATTGTACGGAATCACTATAAAATAATGTTAACTAAACAACGTAGTCTTTATCAGCGATAATGTTTGCGAACAAATGACATCATTTACTTTGATTGACGCTCGTTGTCACGTGATTTGAAAGTGATTTAATTACATTTTTCTTATTAAATAAATATTAAATTCCTTAAAAATAAAGAAAAATATTGTGTTTTTTAGGATTTCCATTATATTTTAAACAAGTTTGATAAAAGTGTAATGAAAATAATAAATAACCCTGTACATTTTAAATCTGGACATGTCTTACGTCACTCGAAGTAAGAGGATTAGTCTCATAAAAGGTTATTTTAAGATACAAGTTATGAGTTCACCTATGCTTGCATAAAATAGAATACGATGAAGACACAAGTGAAGGGGATTAGAATTATGCAAGAATAAATAGATATTTAGACATTAATACTCGTATATATGGTCATCCGTTTTATACGCGAGATGTTTAAGCAATTATGCAGCATTGTAGCAGAAATATGCCTAATAAATAATATTGTATCGTGCCATCAAGTCGACAAAATATATATCAAACGACTTCAATAAAATAATGAGATTTTTATTAAATATACTATACAAGATGTTTCCAAATAAGTGCGAAAAATTTTAAATAGCTATTCTTTAGCTAATTCTAAGCATAAAATTTCATATAAGATACAGGGTGTTAAATTTAAACTTTATTTTTTTAAATTTTATATCATTTCTTTTTAAAGATAATTAAGTCAAATTTGGAAAACGCAACACTTCTTACAGTTCTCATAAAAAATTATTATTATGTGAAATAATAAACACAGTGGTACTTTTTCCCGGTCTGTACAATTTTACCTCCTCGTCCTTGTTTTTCGTACGCCACTGAGTCAATTTAATTATTCAATTAGCTTTCTCATCTTATTATAAAACTTTTTTAACCGACTTCTAAAAGAAGGAGGTTCTCAGTTCGTCGACTATGTATTTTTTTATGTATTTACACTGATTACCCCGGAACGGCGGCACCGATTTTAATAAAATTTTTTACGTTATGTTCAAGAAGTTGCTACGGTGGTCCCGTATTTTTAAGCTTAATTGGTGCAGTAAAATCCAAGATGGCGCTTACAGTATGGCGAACAAGAAAATCAATTTTGTGTGATTTTCCCCAAAATTGGTATGGAGGAGTTTTCGGGGTCACACATAACGAATCTGAAATTATTTTTAAAACATTTAATATGGCGTATCCAATATGGCGGATAAAAAAATAATTTTATCCGATTTTTTCCAAATTGATATTAGAGAGTTTTTGGGATCGCACATTACGAATCTGAAATTATTTAAAAAATATTAAATATCGCGGATCCAAGATGGCGAATTAAAGATTCTACATCCCTCGATTTTGTCTAAAATCAGTATTGGGGGATTTTTGTTAGTGGTAATTGTTTTAGCGTTTTCAAAATATTACATTTTTCGATTTTGTTAAAAGGTGGGACTGGATCGTTTTTGAAGATGTAAAAAGCGAATATAAAATTATTTTAAGAGAATCTAATATGTTAGATGCAATACGACGATCTACAAATTTTAAATTTCCGAATTTTTTTCAAAATTGGTACTAGAAAGCCTTGAATGGCTTAGATATAGATTAGATTAGGGGGCTTTGAAGTTAGATTTAGATTAGATTAATACGTTAAAATTATTTTCTTGAAATTCCATATGGCGGATCTAATATGGTAAGTTGAAAATTTTACCTTATTCGCATTTTTTCAGATTTGGTATTAAGTGGTTTTTGGGATCGTGTATTACGAATATGAATTTAATTTTTTGCAACAGCAGGGTCGCATATGAAGGTTATCTTGTTTTTTGCCAGCTGCAGAAATTCTTTTCAGCCTCAAGTCAGTTTGAACATATGATCTCGTCTCGTCTTTTTAGGAAAAAAATGATAGTAATCTGAAATTAAAATAAAATTACTAGCTTCTGGACTACTACTATAAAATCGGTATTATAACACAACAATTAGGCAGAACAAAAGGGAATATATTATTTATTATTAACAAAGTTATAAAAAGTTTTTGCTAGGAAATGATGTTAATTTTTAACCACAGAATCGTTAGGAATAATAAGATATAATTTATAAATTCATGAGCCTTCATAATTATTCGGTGAAAAAAAAATCATGCTGTACTGATATTGGTACAATTTCATAATTTTTAAACTGCATCAATGTTTATATTTATGTAATTTTGATATATTTTGTACTTGTAGTATGCATTTTTTTCACACATGAGCTATATTGTATTATCAAATGCTAAGGGAGCTAAATATATCTAAATTTTTCTCTTCTTTTAATAAAATATGTTATTGTGCTCATGTCCAGACGAGATTTTTCAAGAAGAGACAAGACACCTCTAGGCTCTCGTTTGATTTCGATTCGAGTCTTACACCAAAAGGCAAAAAAGTATAGGATTAAGTAGGTAAGTAGCCAGTTTTCGACATGCAATCACGACAAACACAGGAAGTTTCTCGTGACATTTTTGAACAAAAATATTTTATATATGATAATTTCATATACATGACAGAAAATACGGATAGAAAACTACACGATGAAATGCAAACAGTAAAGTTATGTATAATCCAATAGAAATCCGCATTGAAATTTTGTTTCGGCCGAAAGATGAATCTGTGGTGGTATTATTTCGAATCAATTTCTCCCAGTGCACTAGCGGGTCGTGAGGCAAAGTCACTAACATTTAACAGGAACGCCTCTTGTACCATGAAATAGTTTGTGAAAACATAGAAATTTAATATGCTTGGAAAACTCGAGAATAAATTAATGTATTTGATACTTTGAATTTCAGTATAAATCTACACCCACTTTGTGTACTTATTATATGCTCTCATGGGTATCTTTACATAAACTATTAGCGCATATATTTATTCATCCATCCATTCACTAGTTAATTTATTTTATTTAGTTTTATAAATCTGATCATCAGAATGTATCCAGGGACAAAAGCATCATTTATTTATAAATTGGTAATATATTTTACTATAATATCATCGATTAGTGATAAAAAAAATGATCCAGATGACTGCGTCCGTATCGTCGATAAAAGTAACAGACTTTTACCACATGAATAAACATGCTATTTACAGTGACTGAAAAATTATATCTATCCAGAAAACATAGAAAAATTCGGTGTTTGTGTTTCCGATAACAGCGCCAACATTAATTGGTCTATATCCTAGCTGTAATGAAGATCGTTAATACGTTCCAACGCCTATTAATTATTGTTCTTTTTTTAAGTGCATATTTTCCAGTGAGTTCGCTTCTAGTGGCATTCATAGAGATCAAACTAGAGGTAAATATTTAGATTCAATAGAATTTATTGTCCTAATAAAAAAAAGAAAGGATTTTAAATAACTAAGAAACAGTTAAGTGCGTGTCAAATAAGCATTACGATATTGTTCCGCAGTGGTTGTTTTTTCCTTTCTCTGATTTTTTTTAAGGAAACGTATATTGAAACATCGAAAATTAAATAAACAGGTTTTTTATATCTCAAATTAGTGAATTTAAAGAAGTTTTTAATAAAAGTATCTACTAACGAGGGGCCTAAGGTTCATGTCAAGCGCCGATTTGTCTGAAACTTTCCGCGGTAGTGGGTAGTAAAAAGTGTGGAGACGTTTATTTTTTATGTGCAGAAAAAATCACCCTCAAGACCTCATATCCTCCAGATATTTATTTATTTATTTAATCACTTAACAAGTGCAATTTGAAAAATAATTAACCCAGTTACTACTACAAAATGTAAATCTAAAATTAAAATCTAACCGAATTTTAAATAGCCTACAAACACCAAAAATTCTTCTTTTTTTTTTTCATTAACATTGAAAATGTCTACCTCAGAATGTAATCTATTATCAGAATGACAAAACTTATATAATGGAGAGGTTGAATAATAATTACTTAAGGCTACTCTAGATAAATAAAATGTATTTAAATGCCTAGAACCATAGCTTAATACCAATTTAAGAAACTACAGTTATCAACCGAACCATGCACCATCTTGAATATACATAAATTATCTATCATTTATCTCCTTTTTTCAAGATTCATAAGACAATACTTCTGATACAGCCATGTAACCGGTATTATCAATTGACACATATGTTTTTCGTTATTACATATATATATATATATATATATATATATATATATATATATATATATATATATATATATATATATATATATAACCATCCTTAATAACTTTCTTAAATAGAAAAATTTTAAAAAAAGAAAAAACACGTCAATTTAGATATACAGGGGGAAGTTTAATTTTGCATTTGTTAAAAGTCTGTCAATCACCTCCTCAACTCCAGCTAACCTCACTTTGATATGTCAAATGGGAACCCCCACCTTGTGACACATCATTGTAAGCAGCATAAAACTGTCTATCCAACCGTATAAAAAAAATTAAATCGGTTGACGTACAAGCGAACAGTGTGCAAAAATGTCTTGTAATAATGCATAATATATCGGCCTCGAACTTTAGTATGTCAAATGATTACCCTATAGTGTGATACATCATTTTAAAGGACGTACGATCTGCTATCCAACGATGTCAAAAAAAATTAAGTTAATAGATGTTATAGGCAATTAGGATGCAAAAATGTGTGTTAAATATAAGCAGTTTATTCAGTTTTATTCAGTTGAAGAAAATTATTTTATTAAATGTTCAAAATGTGCGCCGTTATTAGCGAGACAATAAAAAAGCCTATTTTGAAATTCCCCACGAACATTGGCAAGGGTTTCTCTGCTAATTCCTCTACATTCCCGAACAATTCGATCTTTTAAATCGTCAATATTTTCAGGTGGGGTTTTATAAACCTTGCTTTTTAAATACCCCCAAAGAAAAAAGTCTAGAGGGGTTAGGTCTGGAGACCGTGCTGGCCATTCAATTGCACCACGTCTGCCCATCCACGTCCCTGGAAAATGTTCATCAAGCCACTCTCGAATTGCCAAAGCGTAGTGCGGGGGAGCTCCATCTTGCTGGAAATGCAAATTATTTTCATTTAGTACCATAACAGCATTTTCATCCACTTGATTTTCTAAAGATTGCACAATGACAGGGTATATTGTGTTTTCTAAAAGGTTTAAATAAATTTGCCCAGTTAAATTATCTTCCAAAAAAAATGGCCCGATGATTTCATTGCCATAAATTCCTGCCCACACGTTAATTTTTTCGGGATATTGAGTATGCCCTTCTCGGAAAAGGTGCGGATTTTCATTATCCCAGTATCTGCAGTTATGTCTGTTAACCAGTCCATTTAGAAAAAAAGTTGATTCATCACTAAAGCAGATATTCTTAGGTAAATGGGGGTCCTCGTCAATTCGTTGGCACATTAATTCGCAAAATTGAATTCTCATATCAAAATCGTCTTCTCCGAGTTCTTGAAGAATTTGAATTTTGTAGGGAAAAAACTTATTTTGTTTTAAAACTTTATGCACAGAGCCAGCAGAAATGTTGGTTAAATCTGCGACCTTTGAGATGGATAAAGTTGGATCTATTGCAAACTGTCCTAGTACCTCGATTTGGCATGCTTCATCTACAACCCGTTTCTCAATATATTTTTTATTACAAACGGATCCCGTTTCTTCAAACTTTCGTACCAATTCGAGTACATATTTATGGCCCACGTTTTTGTCTTGATGCCTCTCGTTAAATGCTCTGGCGGTTCTACGAGCGCACCGATCTTCAGCTCCATAGAGAAAAATTATTTCTATTCTTTCGGCTAGCGTATACACCATTTATATTCACGTTTCAACTAGGCGTCACAATGACAATTTTAACAATAATAAACAACTGGTGTTTAAAGATCTTAAAAATTTTATTTATTGCAGTGATTTTTTGTACCTATCAGGTACCGCAAAAAATATCATTGAAATAAATACACTAGATTGATTAGACTGCAATGAATTTTGCGATGAATTTTAAAACAGGCTTAGTTTTTTTCTCGCAAATATTTTAACTGTTTATTATTTTAAAAAAATATTTATTTTAAATTTAAAATAATATTTTACTCTATGAAATAGCCATTTGACATAATAAAGTTTAATGTGATAAGGTGTCTATTATTACCACACATCTTTTCTTACTATTCGCTTGTACATCAACAGATTTTGTTTTTTTTTTATTGGCTAAATAGGAGATAGTATGCCCTTTAAAATGATGTATCACACTATAGGGTAATCATTTGACATACTAAAGTTCGAGGCCGATATATTATGCATTATTACAAGACACTTTTGCACACTGTTCGCTTGTACGTCAACCGATTTAATTTTTTTTTATACGGTTGGATAGACAATTTTATGCTGCTTACAATGATGTGTCACAAGGTGGGGTTCCCATTTGACATATCAAAGTGAGGTTAGCTGGAGGTGAGGAGGTGATTGACAGACTTTTAACAAATGCAAAATTAAACTTCCCCCTGTATATCTAAATTGACGTGTTTTTTCTTTTTTTAAAATTTTTCTATTTAACAAAGTTATTAAGGATGGTTCGTTTTGAAATGAAGGCACTGTATATATATATATATATATATATATATATATATATATATATATATATATATATTTAGTTGGTTATTTTCTGGAGTATATGGTTCATTTTTATATTAAAAGTACATATATAAAGTATTCATACTTATTATATATATTTTATACTTCAGGACGTTTCGATTCTTTCGAATCTTTTTCAGCTGTGTGTATCGGAGGATTCTACTTTTACCACATTCCACATATCGTCCAAACTAGCCAGTATCTGCAAAATCGTCTAAATGGACATAAATACGACAAAAAAAAAATATTACAGCTCTAAAAAAACATGAAATGAAACCTTTGATTATGAAAATACAAAAATCTTGAAAATTGAAACTAGCAAAGGAAAATGAGAATTTTACTAAATGATCACAATAAAAAAAATCCGAATGCCGTAAACAATTAAACAGAAATTGTTAATCTAAATCAACTCTACTTCACCATATTAAAATAAACCAATATAGTGGAAATCCTAAAATATACAAAACATTAAATAAGAATAATTCTCCTCTTTCAATTCTTCTAAATTGGATCACGATATTTTTTTCAGAAAGATATTACTTCCATTAAAAGACCCAAACCTTTTATGCCACTTAAAGCATATATATATATATATATATATATATATATATATATATATATATATATATATATATATATATATATATATATATATGTTGTAACGTAGATTTTCACGGATGGTGGAATGTACACTGATGTTTTTCCGGTTTTCATTCTATTTGTCAATAGAAAAATCTTCACGACGTTTCGCCAACATCTCAGCTGGCATTTTCAAGTGATGCTTCCTCGACGGCTGCTCGGCTTGGAGCTGCTTCCAAGCCCATAACCTAAATTGCAACCCTGAGGAATGTCTGATGCTGGAAAAAATGATAATAATGAATATCGTTTCAGAATAATTTGATGTCCCTATCACATAAGTTAGATTTAATCAGCCCAAGCAACCCTTTTTGAAAACCAAATTCATATTGCAGTTCAAAAAGTAAAATGTTATGAGGAACAACATTAAAAGCCTTGATGAAATCAACGTTGATCGCTTCCACCTGATTACCGAAATTTCTTTAGCAATATTTATTAAATTTCATTCTTCATCATTTAAATTTCTCCAAATATTTTATGAACATTATATATATATATATATATATATATATATATATATATATATATATATATATATATATATATATACTGTGACGAGTAAAGGCAAAACCAAGCTTCAACTTGAGAGTAACACATTGTTATTTTCAATTAAAGATGCCTATATCTCGAAAAGTATTGGTGAATACAAAAAAATGTTGTGAATAAAAAATATTCTCGTAGTAAAACCTACAAAAAAGTACTCTTGTGTTTTACATAAAAAAAAATACATAGTCGATGAATTGAGAACCTCCTTCTTTTAGAAGTCGGTTAAAATACTCAGTTATTCGCCCATGCTTCAAAAAAATACTTCATGTTTTTATTCTCTTTTTATTCCATTCCGCAGTTTATACTTGCCAAGATTTTTAGAAATGAGATTTCTTATTATTTGTCCCCTACTTATTTTCCATTAAAAACGGTAAACACCATAACTGTATAACAATATTTTCTAAATAAAAGTGCAATCATTATTTTTTTTTTATTTCAGTAGCCTATAATCCACACATTGCCACGTTTATTGCACCCCTCAAACCATGGCAAATTGTTTCATACGATTCGCTGTTATTATGAGTTAACCCCTATCTCTCTAGTCTACGAGTGAACTGATAAGGTTCTGCTCTATTTGACCCATATTGAATTTTTTAGAAATATTTTGGATTCGTTAGGTGCGATCCCGAAAACTCCGTTACATCAATTTTTGGAGAAAATCGGACAAAATTACATTTTTTTGTTCGCCATATTGAATCCGCCATATTCAATTTTTGAAAAATAATTTCAGATTCATTGTGTACGACCCTGAAAATTCCCTCATACCAATTTTGGAAAAATCGGACAAAATTAATTTTTTTGGACGCCATATTGTCAGCGCCATCTTGGATTTTCACAGCACCAATTTCATCCAAAAAAATATGGGACCACCGCAGCAACTTCCTGAACATAACGTAAAAAATTTCATTAAAATCGGTGCCGCCGTTCCGGAATAATCGGTGTACATACATAAAAAAAATACATACTCGACGAATTGAGAACCTCATTCTTTTAGAAGTCGGTTAAAAATACAAAAGATATCGTTTTCCAGATATAACATATTTCTTATTTTTTCAAAATCAAGTCACCAAATTTTCAAAAATTTTACTAAATCTTCGAAAAGATGAAAAAAAATTACATCAAAAAACCCTATCCAAAATTTTTGTTGGCTCATATTATCCTTAAAAACAAGAGTTGAAAACAGGATGTTACCTGGACCTTCCAAACTTTATTGTGAAAAATTAGATATTTAAGTATAAATAATTTAATTAGAGGAAAGTAAATCTTTGTAATCATTCTTATTATTTTACCTGTAATTTACTTTTAAATATTTGAAGTCTTTTTAATTTTTATAGATAATTTTGCCAACCTCATTAAATAAAATTATATATTTAATTAAGTCATCACATCCACTTAAATAACAGAGGAATATTATTTCGGTAATAAACTTAAAATAAAAAGTTTTTATAATATTATTTTATTTCTTATGATTTCTTAATAATTCACATATATTACAAAATATAGATAATTTTGCCATATTTAACACAAACCACAACTGTATTTTTATTATTTTTAATTTTGGCATAGAAACCATTTTAGGCACATTCAGAATAAAACGTAGCCTTATTCTCTCAAAAAAATCTAAGTTATAATTTAAATACTTACAAAACACCCATTATCAAAAATACAAGAAGTTAAACATATATAAAAAAATAAATTCGTCCATATAATATTAAAATTTTTTGGGGTTATCGGTTATTTTATAATGAATTAAAAATATTTTTAGGACATTTGACGTTTCAGTTTATTTATTTCTTAAACCATTTGCAGAATTACAATTAAACACTAAAAAGGGATTCAAATGTAATTACTTTTTTTATGTTGTAATTAAAATTAGACCTACTTATTTTTATTTCTATTGTACTGATATCTTAATTTAATTTACTTTATTATATGGAACTCCGATAGCCCAAAAAAAAAATAAAAAAAAAACATGTTAATTCTACACGCTTAAGAAAAAGACACAAATAAAAAAATTAGGGCTAATTGGAATTAAATATATACAAAATTAAAGAGTGGGACACACTAAAATAAAAATATATATTAAAAATATATAAATAACATTAAACAATAAAATACAACAAAAACAAATATCGTTTTCCAGATATAACACATTTCTTTTTTTTTCAAAATCAAGTCACCAAATTTTCAAAAATTTTAGTAAATCTTCGAAAAGATGAAAAAAAGTTACATCAAAAAACGCTATCCAAAATTTTTGTGGGCTCATATTATCCTTAAAAACAAGAGTTAAAAACAGGATGTTACCTGGACCTTCCAAACTTTATTGTGAAAAATTAGATATTTAAGTATAAATAATTTAATTAGAGGAAAGTAAATCTTTGTAATCATTCTTATTATTTTACCTGTAATTTACTTTTAAATATTTGAAGTCTTTTTAATTTTTATAGATAACTGTGCCAACCTCATTAAACAAAATTATATATTTAATTAAGTCATCACATCCACTTAAATAACAGAGGACTGCGAAATCTAAACTATAATTAGCCTTCTTTGGCATTTAATAGTTAATTAAATTTTTTATTCGATTAAAACAAGAAAGCAGTGCAATCAATTATTAAGTTATGTAATTTTTTACTTTTAGTAAATCAACAGTATCTAAAAATAACATCACAAATCATACTGGGTTCTGGTTTCTGCCGTTTATGTTATTGTTGGTCTGACCCCCTTGCTTATAGAATGATTTCTTGAAGATTCTTTCGACGTCGTCATTACATAGGCCCTCAAAGGAGAAAAAGTTTCCATGAAAATTACGACAAAAACTTTTTAGCCATTTAAAAAACCAAAATAAGCGTCTTTTGAAGACGCGTACTTTCGTTTTTTAAGCGTAATATCACACTCAATAGTTAATTAAATTTTTTATTCGATTACAACTAGAAAGTAGTGCATTCTATTATTGAGTTATGTAATCTTTTACTTTTAATACATCAATAGCATCTAAAAATAATATCACAACTCAAACTGGGTCCTGGGTTCTGTTGTGTAAGTCATTGTTGATCTGACATCGCTGCAATTATTTAAAGGAACTTACTTGTACAACGATTTCTTTTTATATTGAAGTCATAATTTGCATCTTTAAGGTTCTTTCTACGTCATCGAGCATTTCGTTTTTTCCAGTGATATAATCATGTTGGTCTTTTTGCCTCTGGTGTTAAAAGCATGAAGTAATCTTTGGAGGACGTCCTTATTACTGACTATGAGGATCGCATCATGGGCGTAGCAAATGAATTTTTCGTTACCCATCTTTTAATCATATCCTTTTCGTGTTCTCTTGTTAGCTTCATCCCAATTGTTTTTGAGGAAAAGTACTAAAAATGAATGTTAATTTTTTTAAACGATAAATAAAATTACTTTAAGAATTAAACAATGAGTGAAACTGATGAAGGTACATATGTCCAGGCGCGAATTCAAGGGAATAGAATAAAACGTAGCCTTATTCTTTCAAAAAATTCTAAGTTATAATTTAAATACTTACAAAATACCCATTGTCAAAAATACAAGAATTAAACATATATAAAAAAATTAATTCGTAAATATAATATTAAAATTTTTTTGGGGTTATCGGTCATTTTATAATGAATTAAAAACATTTTTAGGACATTTGACGTTTCAGTTTATTCATTTCTTAAACCATCTGCAGAATTACAGTTTAACACTAAAAAGGGATTCAAATGTAATTACTTTTTATATGTTACAGTTAAAATTAGACCAACTTATTTTTATTTCTATTGCACTGACATCTTAATTTAATTTACTTTATTATATGGAAATCCGATAGCCCCAAAAAAATAAAATAAACTTGTTAATTCTACACACTTGAGAAAAAGACACAAATACAATAATAAAGTAATAAAAAAATTAGGACCAATTGGAATTAAATATATACAAAATTAAAAAGTGGGACACACTAAAATGAAAATATATATATAAAAAATATATAAACAACATTAAACTATAAAAAACACCAAACACAAAAATTTAAATAATAAATTGTGTTTACACTGGTAAACATTGCGTATCTAATTCGTAATCAAAGTCAGCGAGGCTATCTTTGCTCAAATTAATTATAATTGGTTCCTCTATCTCACCAATCATGAGATCAAATTTCCACATTTTGTTTTATTCTTTTATTAAATGGATTTTTCCCAATTTTCCGCAGTAACTTTATTCAAAAAAAATCTTTCAAAAGTTCAGTTAAATTACTAATTTTGTAAGTTGTGTTATTTCTAGCAACTCTACCTTTTACTTGAGAGAGATCTTTCCTTCTCCAACGGACAGTTTCCGGACGATCTATAAGAACAGATTTTCTATTTGGTTTTTCCCAGCTAAAATTAAGTTCTCTGAGCAATTTTCAGAGCTCAGTTCTTTTAATTTCAGGTAAATCTCGATCTTAATTGATTTTAGTTAGAATTTTGTCGACGGTTGGGATCTGCTTCTCATAATAAAATATATGTACAACTCCTTTTACTGCAGTTTCTTCCAATGAGGTTTTTAATATGCCTGTGATCGAACTTGGGAGTACAAACCATTCCAGTATTTTTTTTTCTCCTTCAGTATTCGGTACATAGTAGATTTTCCAACTCCTGTCATGTTGGTACACATCTCAACAGAACTTTTAACATTATTATCTAGATATTGATATCTTAAGGAATCATAAACATTCATCGTAATAAGTTTTTCGTTGAGGAAAAAAGGCCCTGGTTTAACGATTTTGGAATAAATATAAAGGTAGAAGCCATATCTTTTGGATATCTCACTAATCTCAAATAATATATAAAAATAATCGAAAACAAGATAGATTACTAAGGACATACTGTAATGTGTACTTTGCTCACGGACAGAAATTAAATTGAACTATCAGAAATTTTATTGTTACAGTAAATTTATAAAAGCTAATAATATTTAAATATAATTAAATAATAAATTTACGGCAGTCCTCAGTTACCTGCGGCACTGGAGTAGGTACGTTAGAGGTTTCGGTAACAGTTTTATTACTCCCTCTAGTTCTTGAATAGAATATAGGAATGTATATGCTTGCAATCGCCCCCATCTCCCAAGAGCTCTGAATTCAGGAAAATAAAACCGATTCTGCCTTTTATACTAGGAATGTGTATGCTGCTGACACTCTCTTCCTTATCGGCAATTTGTTTTTCTTGTGATCGCCCCCCCCCCTTCTTCAAGAGCTTCAAATTCAGAAAAATAGATCCGGCCCTGCCTTTTACACTAGAAATGGAAATGTTGCTAATGTCCCCCCCCCCCCCCGTCGACAACTTGCATTCGCTTGCCATACTGTACTTCTGTGATATCACCGCCCCCCCCCCCCAAAGAGAGAGACTGGATCCGCCCCTGCATATGTCATTACCAAAAAAGTAATTTAATTAGCTGCGTTAACGTCTAAATAAGATGAACATTTACCTGTAATTATTCTAAATAAAATTGTTTACCACATTAAAGATTAATAGCAACCTATCATACTAATTAAAAATAATACCAAGCTTTAAAAGATAATTCAATTTAATAATAAAATTAAGCTTTTCTGTTTAGAAAGCCTAAAGTTTATAATATATTTTTGCCTTATTGCTTGCCCAGAAAGTGTAAAAATTATGTAAAGACATATTATTATGAGGCATTTAACCCTGGCCTTAAAGAATGGTTTTTGCACAATTGAAGAGACAGGAACATTGCAATTAAAAATGCTTTTGTTTAAAATGGCTAATTGAGAATTTTACTCTGTTGCGCATAAGAACAATAAAAATTTACTTGTTTTAATATAACTTACCAATTATTTTATAATCATACTTATAAATTCATAATATTTCTTTAAACTAATGTACTTTGTATGTATTTATTTTATTCAATTCACATGGGACCCTTTTAAATAATTATTGTTACGCCATCAAATCGCATTGGTCAATCACTACATAGTATAAAACAAAGTCGCTTTCTCTGTCCCTATGTCCCTTTGTATGCTTAAATCTTTAAAACTACGCACCGGATTTTGATGCGGTTTTTTTCAATAGATAGAGTGATTCAAGAGGAAGGTTTATATGTATAATAACATCCATTAAATAGTGGAGAAATACTGTTATTTTTGAGGTTTCTAATGTGATGTCGTTAATTATCATATTTTTTTCCGCTTACATTGCAAACGCAGGCTGAACCCTACGAGATTTATCAAAATAATGTACTAATTATTTGTACACATTGAAAAGCTCTACAGAAAACTCCGCGATGGTATATGTCTATCTCTCATGGATATCCCACAATAACATTTTTCTGTCATTTACTTTTTACGACAAATAATGGCAAATTTTGAAGCGATTTTAACCAATACAGCATTAATCCTTATCCAATTAAATAGCTTAAATACATTGTTGATTTAATATAGATCTATATGGTCCTTTACAGCACAAGATTTAAATGAATATTTTCGAAGATATTACAGATTTAAAATTGCGGGAAGTAGCGCTTGCGGCGGTACTGGCCGACCGGGGCGGCGGCAGCGTGCCTATAAATAGCGCGTCGGAGGCCGATGTAATAATTGTTGTAAAAATAAAATAAATAGTCACAATTTTTCTGTAGTGTATTTAGTATCAGCATTGCACCCGTGCGAAGCCGGGGCGGGTCGCTAGTATGAAATAAAATAGGTTTTAAAATGATACAAAAATAAAAAGGTACTAGCTCGTGTGAGATGATTTTGAAATTTAATGTTAGGCTTCTGACTACGTTGAAGCCTTCAGAATGTTAATAGTAGTTATGTAGTATCTTATGTCTCATTTTGTTTTTTGGGGAAAATGTTTTATTTAACAATTAACATGTGAAAAAACAGCTTTTTTGAGTTCTAGGAAAAGCTATTGTTTTTCAGTAAAAAAGTTTTTTAAAAAAATTGTGTGCATTGAAAATACCTACAAAATGAACTACGGCCCATTCGAATTGGATAATTTGTTCGATAGTTATTGCAAAAAACCTACTAAAATGGATGTTTCTTTAAATATTTATAAATAATACAATAATATATGGCATTAACTTTATACTGCAACTAAAGGAGCATACAACAAATGTGCAAAATTTCAAGTAAAAATATTCAATAAATTTTTGCAAACAAATTCACTTGTTTATAACTTTTTGTTTTTTTTAATTGTTTATTCTCAGCAATTTAGAGGTTGTACAGCGGTCTGAAATGAATTGTTGATCTTAAATTGTTGAAACAGATAAACAAAATTGGGGTTCGTTTTTTCGTTATAAACAAATAGAATAACGCTTCGACAATTGTTGATATCGAAATGTCGATAAGTGGACACGATAGCTAAGATTTTGACACATATTCTGAAAAAAAAATATTGTGTACGATCACTAGAAACTGAGATAGAGTTTTTTTTTTTTCAAAAAATCGCTGCGGAGTTGTAGGAACTCATAGGGAAATGGTTAAACTATTGTATGCAGCAGTTCTAAACTCAATTATTTCAAAATTCATGATGCAGCAATAGTTTAAAGTTGCACTTACTCCCAGAGTCAGAAAGTGAGCAATGGAGGGGGGCGTTCTTTCAGCATGTGGCCCGCCAAAAAAAAACGTGAGTCGGACGCTTCAAATTCGAACAATGAATGATATGTTTTTGTAATCAAATTATTGTTAAACATAGCAATAAACAGATTGTTACACTTTTATATATTTTAAGCATAATTATAATTTTACCATACTTACGTGCTTTTCAAATTGCGAATTTTATGGGCAGGAGGAATCAATGGCCCATATTTCTTTAAAGATGATGCCTGCCAGAATGTTACCGTCAGTGAAGAGTGCTATAGAGCCATAATTGCTGACTTCTTCGTTCCTTAGTTGAATGGTATTGATGTGACACATGAGACAAGATGGTGCAATATGCCACATAGCACGCAAAACCATCAATTTATTGAGGGATATATTCAATGAGCGCCTAATTACGCGTAATATCACACCTATGGATTACTTTTTTTGGGGATATGTAAAGTCACTACTCTACTTGGAAGTCAACATTCGTCGCGTAATTTAATTGCTGATATACGGCCCCAATTGCTCGATTGCGCTTCATTCAAGCCAGCTGTAAAGCTCATATGCCCGAAATCATATTTAAACACTATTGGCACGTAGAAATGAAATGGAATGCTGTCAAGAGCACAATTAAAGAAACTGGTAAAGAAAAACTTGGAACAAATAGCGAGATTAGAAATAAAATAAAACTAGCAAAGGAAGCTTGGTCGAATAAAGAATGCAACGAAATAGAACTCTTAAACCGTCAGCATGATTTGTTTAATCCACACAAAAAAACTGAAAGAAGCTGCTGGCGTAGGAAGAAAAACGGGTAGAGGGATTATTACGGACGACAATGGACTAGTCATTGTGGAAGCCGAGCATAAGGTTAAGAAATGGAAAGAATATATATACAATCATTATTCAATGACGAAAACAGGGCATCCAATCACAAAAGGAGAAGTAATAAATTCAATAAGAAATCTCAAAAAAGAAAAGACCATTGGACCAGATGAAGTTTGTGGTGACTTGCTGAAACTAATCCAAAAAGACCATTTAGATATCTTAACCGACTTTTTAAATCATGTTTATGATACAGGAAATATTCCTGATGATTGGCTAGTTTCGTCCTTTATTCCTGTTCCGAAAAAACCCACAGCCACAAAATGTGAGGATTATAGATCCATCGGTTTTATGAGGCATGTTCTAAAAGTATTTCTTAAAATAATACAAGGACGAATACATCCGAAACTTGAACAGGACATTAGCGGTACGCAATTTGGCTTCAGGAATGGCTTAGGCACAAGAGAGGCGCTATGTTTAAATGTTTTAATTCAGCGAAGTCGTGATGTAAAATGCGATGTATTTGCCTGCTTTATTGATTGTGAAAAAGCTTTCGACCACATAAATCATCAAAAACTAATAGAAACACTACAAGAATATCAATCGGATGATAAAGATTTACGAATTATTTCCAACTTTTATTGGAAACAAGAATCATTTGTTCAGGTAGAGGAAAAGGAATCATAAAAATTCCAAGTTCGTCAGGGTGTTCGGCAGGGTTGTGTGTTATCTACACTACTCTTTAACATCTATTCAGAAAAACTATTTCGGGAAGCTCTTGAAGAGGTAAAAGAAGGTATCTCTCTAAATGGGGTTTTGATCAATAATCTGAGATATGAAGATGATACTGTCCTTCTTGCAGACACAGCTGAAGGACTTCAAAGACTGATAGAAAGAGTAGATGAGATCTATGAAAAATACAACATGCGATTGAATATAAGCAAAACAAAGTTTATGATAATAAGCAAAAACATATCCCAAAATGTACAATTTCGCGTCAGAGGTTCTTTTATTGAAACAGTATCATCCATGAAATATCTGGGAGCACAACTACATGATAAGTGGGAGCAAATAAAAGATATAAAAATACGTATTGAGAAAGCCAGAGCCTATTTCAATGGGATGAGAACAATATTATGTAATATGAAACTTAATCTATAACTAAGAACTCGTTTACTAAAATTCTATTCTCTATACTGCTGTACGGTGTAGAATCTTGGACATTGACGAAGACTGCATATAAAGGACTTGAGGCTTTTAAAATATGGTGTTACCGACGTATGATGAGAATATCTTGGACACATCACGTAACCAACGAAACTGTTCTACAACACATGCGAAAGGAGAGAGAGATCATGGGGACCATTAAAGAAAGGAAGTTAGCATACTTTGGACATATAATGCGTAATCAAAAATACGAACTGCTACAATTAGTTATGCAAGGCAAGATGGATGGTAAGAGAGGCCCCGGAAGACGACGAATTTCATGGCTACATAATTTGCGACAATGGACCCGAAAGACATCTACTTAATTATTTAGAGCCGCTGTCAATAAGGTAATATGGACCAGAATGATCGCTAACGTCCACTATGGATAGGGCACAGGAAGAAGAAGAAGAAGAAGATTAGCAAACAATTATCTTTTAAATAAAGCCAAAATCATAGCTATTAACATTATATATATACGTGTTTTATTTCATTTTAAAATTGTATACCTCTAAAAAAACATCCTTTATTATATCTTAAAATTAACCCACAAATTGCCATTGTGCAAATAATTTAACTAATTGCGCCGAATTTTGCACAAAAATGTAATATGTACCTACTTGAAATTGAAATGTTGCTATAATTAATATACATATTTGTGTAATCGATTTTTTATCATTTTGATTGAATATACCTAGTTGAAAAAGCAGAATGAGTATAAAAAATGGATTTATGCAAAAAATTAATTTTTTCATGCATATATGCCAATCAAATCAAAAATACTATTAGCATACCTGTGCCATCACAATAAAATCCATCTCTGGTGATAATTTATTATGTTTTTCACCCTCCACTATGATCCGTTAATCACTACATAGTATAAAACAAAGTCGCTTTCTCTGTCCCTATGTCTCTTTGTATGCTTAAATCTTTAAAACTACGCACCGGATTTTGATGCGGTTTTTTTCAATAGATAGAGTGATTCAAGAGGAAGGTTTATATGTATAATAACATCCATTAAATAGTGGAGAAATACTGTTATTTTTGAGGTTTCTAATGTGATGTCGTTAATTATCATATTTTTTTCCGCTTACATTGCAAACGCAGGCTGAACCCTACGAGATTTATCAAAATAATGTACTAATTATTTGTACACATTGAAAAGGTCTACAGAAAACTCCGCGATGGTATATGTCTATCTCTCATGGATATCCCACAATAACATTTTTTTGTCATTTACTTTTTACGACAAATAATGGCAAATTTTGAAGCGATTTTAACCAATACAGCATTAATCCTTATCCAATTAAATAGCTTAAATACATTGTTGATTTAATATAGATCTATATGGTCCTTTACAGCACAAGATTTAAATGAATATTTTCGAAGATATTACAGATTTAAAATTGCGGGAAGTAGCGCTTGCGGCGGTACTGGCCGACCGGGGCGGCGGCAGCGTGCCTATAAATAGCGCGTCGGAGGCCGATGTAATAATTGTTGTAAAAATAAATAGTCACAGTTTTTCTGTAGTGTATTTAGTATCAGCATTGCACCCGTGCGAAGCCGGGGCGGGTCGCTAGTTTTTTATAAACAATTAAAACCAAATAATTACGTTTCTTTCTTTGTTTTTGCTTATAAAATCAAAACCAATAAAGCAATCTCGATGATGTAAAAATAGGAATTATAAAGAATAAAAATATCATCAAGATTAGCTCTGCGACTCAATTGGATAATTAATAACGGAGAAAAACCAGAAAATCCGGAAAATTCGGAGTTCGTCATGTTTCAAGTTGTAGCGCTGACCTTCGCGAAATAATTGTAATTTATATGAATGTACTTTATGGTTGCTAAATTAGGTGCTGTTCATTCATCAGTGTTTGCACTATTGCCATTTGAAATGTTTTAGTGCACTACTTGGCCAGATTCTCACTATAGTGCCGCTCTCGATACGATCTCGACACGCTCTCGGTCTGGTAAAATATTCTTACAGGAGAAACAATGAGCCTATCCACACTATCGATTTCGCGGAGATCGTAAATTGTATTTCATTTAAAAAAAATGTATCGCACCGAGATCGTATGGAGAGCAGCACTATAGTGAGAATCAAGCCTTTTTCAGCGCACCTAGATGCGTCATCGATAGTCCGATTTGAATTTTATAAAAAGATTTTGAAAGTAGAAGTATGATTCTACTAACCTATATTTAAATCTTGCACCAAAAAAATCTGCGAAATACGTGAGAAATGCTAGCACACATGACCGAAAACGGCCGAGACCGTAAAAATAGATTAGCGGAAGCAACACTGCTGTTAAATATAAGTTTAGTAATGTAAAAATAAATTTATAAATAATAAAAATTTTTAAAAAATAATACTGTACCTAAACCAAAGTGCGTCTGTCCGTGTCCAATCTGAACTAACGAATGCAGTGGAGATCAAGCGAGAGGTGAGACAAGGATGTGTTCTCTCACCACTCCTTTTTAACCTCTACTCAGAGGAAATCTTCGCCAAAGCCCCCAATGACACCGGTGGAATACGAGTTAACGGCATTCCACTGAACAATTTGCGCTACGCGGACGACACAGTACTTCTCGCCGAAAACATGCAAGACCTTCAGAATATGTTGAATAATGTCACCACAACTAGTCGAGAATATGGTCTGACACTTAATGTTAAGAAGACCAAATACATGATTGTCACCAAAACTGAAGTACCCAATGAACATCTGTATGTCGAAGGCGAAAGGTTGGAAAGAGTCGAGAGATATGACTATTTGGGTACAAGTGTCAACTGTTCCGTGGACTATTGTTCAGAAATAAAGATTCGCATTGAGAAGGCCCGTGCATCCTTTGTGAAGATCAAGAAGCTGCTCTGTAGTCGCGATCTGAGCCTGGACCTAAGAATTCGGATGCTTAAATGTTATGTATTCCCAGTCCTATTGTATGGTGTAGAAACTTGGACCCTCAACTTACATTGCGAGCAGAAACTAGAAGCCTTCGAGATGTGGACCTACCGTAGGATGCTGCGAATATCATGGACAGAACATGTGACCAACTTGGAGGTTCTGAGAAGAATGAAGAAGGACGTAGAGATCCTATATGAAGTAAAAAAGAGAAAATTGCAATATCTGGGCCACATCATGAGAGGTCCAAGGTATAAGATTCTGCAACTCATAATCCAGGGAAAGATTGTGGAAAAAAGATCTATTGGAAGAAGAAGAATATCCTGGCTTAGGAATTTGCGAGAATGGTTCAACGTCAAGTCATCTGATCTATTCAAGGCCGCAGCTTCCAAGGTCAGAATAGCAATGATGATAGCCAACCTCCGAAATGGAGAAGGTACATGAAGAAGAAGAAAAAATAATTAAAATACAGTTTATTAACCGACTTCTAAAAGAAGATTTTCAATTCCACCGCTATTTTTCTTATGTATATACATCGATTACACCGGAACGGCGGCACCGATTTGAATGAATTGTTTACGTAATGTTCAGAAAATTGCTGCAGGGGTCCCATATCATTTTGAATGAAATTGGTGCAGTAAAATCCAAGATGGCGCTGACAATATAGAGGACAAAAAAATTAATTTTGTCCGATTTTCTCCAAAATTGATATTGAAGAATTCTGGTGGTCGTGCGTAATAAAATTGAACTTTAAAAATTCAATAAAGGGATTTTCTCGAATATTGATATCGGGGAGTTTTCGGGGTCGCACAAAACGAATCTGAAATTATTTTTAAAAAATTCAATATGGCGGATCCAATATGGCGAAAAAAAAATTATTTTTTTCCAATTTTTACCAAAATTGGTAAAGGACAATTTTCGGGATCGCACAAAACGAATCTGAAATTATTTTTAAAAATTCCATTTGGTGGATAAAAAATTATTTTTTTCGGATTTTCTCCAAAATTCGAAAAGGGAGTTTTCGGGGTCGCACATAACGAATCTAAAATTATTTTTAAAAAATCCAATATACTGAAAAAAAAACATTTCTTTTCAGTTCTCTCCAAAATTGGTACAGGGATGTTTTCGGAGTCGCACATAACAAATCTGAAATTATTTTTAAAAAATTCAATATGGTGGATACAATTTAACTGACAAAAAAAAAATTTGTCCGATTTTCTCCAAATTTGATATGGGATAGTTTTTGGGGTCACAGATAACGAATCTAAAATTATTTAAAAAAAATCAATATTGCTGATCCGATATGGCGGACAAAAAAATTTATTTTTTTCAATTTTCTCCAAAATTGGTATACGGAAGTTTTCGGAGTCGTATAAAAAATCAATTTTTTCTGATTTTCTCCAAAATTCGTAAGAGTGAGTTTCCGATATCGCACATAATGAGCCTGAAATTATTTAAAAAAAATAAATATGGCGGATTCAATATGGCGTTGTAAAAATAGTACATCTTTCGATTTTCTCCAAAATTGATATAGAGGCGTTCTTGATTGATAAATTATGAATTTAAAATTATTTTTAAAAGATTCAACATGGCGAATCCAATATGGCGGACTAAAGATTTTACATTTTTCGATTTTATTCAAAAATTGGTACTGGGTCGTTTTTGCGGGTGTTAATAGCTGATTTAAAATTATTTTTAGAAAATTTAATGTGTCAGTTTTAATACGACGATCGAAAAATTATACATTTTCGGATTTTGTCCAAAAATGGTATTAGAAGGTTTTCGTGGGTGTAGATTCAGATTATATAATATATTAATTATTTTTTTGAAATTCAGTATACCTTATTCATATATTTTCAGATTTAGTAGGGAATTTTCGGAGCCGTAAGTTATGAATCTGAAATCATTTTTTTTATCTTAATATGACAGATACAACATGGAGGATTATAAACTTTACATTTTTCCGAATTTGACCAAAATTGATATTTCAAATTCAATATAAAGTATGTCGGAATAAAACATTTACGTCTCAAGTTCTTAAATATCGATGTTGGGAGGTTTTGGAGGCGTATATTACTAGTACAAAGTTAATTTAAATTTCGAAATGGTGAATTTACTATGGCAGACTAAATATTTGATACAATTTCATTCAAAACTGGTATTTAGAGATTTCTCAGAATTTTAAGTTGTTTATTTTGGTATTGAGTACAATTTTGGATGAAGTGGATACTTTTTTCCGATTTTGAAATCATTGCGATGTACATTTATTTCCTTAAGTACTAAGTTCAGATAATTTGTGGATTAGAAAAATAAAATTTTTATAAAAAAATTCAACCGACTTTTAAAAAAGAGGTAAAAAGCGAAAAATAACAATATAAATTTTTATCTGAAACTGAAATTTTGAAGTCGGACAACTACTAACACGAGATATGTACAAACTACAGTAAGAAAATGAATCACATTTTGTCAGGTATTAGTTAGGTGTTAGTTGACTTCAAAAATTTCAATTTTATATAAAAATGTATATGAATTTTCGCTTTTTAACGATTTTTTAGAAGTCGATCCAATTTTTTTATAAAAATGTTATTTGCCTAAAATACGCTAACAGACCAATCAGACAAAAAATGATTTTTTTTTGACACGCACCGCGCATTGTGATTATCACAATAAAAGTGATGTTGCATTTTGTAAGAAAATTTCAAATGGTATGACATTTTTTCCGGGGAAATGGTTGTATACATGTTTTAAGGAATTTTTTTCTTCAAAATAATGTGCAGAATCATTAGTTAAATTTATAAAAGTAATTTTTTCAACACTCTGTACAGGTGTTTCCACATTTCCATAACAATTTTTTTCAGGGACAACAAAAACTAGTGTTTACGCTAAACGATTTGACAAGATAAATCTTTTTTATCCAGAAATTATCCCAAGTACCTCTATCATTTATTTGCAATTACGTGCTTATTACAGATCCAAAAATAAACAACACCCTTCTGGCTGTCATCAAGGCAATATTGCTCTTCAACAAAATTAGTTTATTCTCTTTTTATCTAATATATGTTTAATCAACACAAATATTTCAAAGCTTGTTTTTATTTTACGTATTATCTGATAGTGGTATTACCACCAGCCTAGGTTGCAAAGCATTTTAACATGAACTATAGTGTTGTTTAACATGCTTAAGTGGAAATTAATGGTTAATTTGTTTATTTTATTGAATAGTGTATCTTTTGGTTCTGCTTTTGTTGTGGTAAATTGCAAATGTGCTATTAAAAGCGGCTTCAATGAATTTATTGGTAGTACTAAAATTTCACCTTTTCAATTATATAAACTTATATTCCAATCTGTTGGAATCTCCAATGAACAGATTGCTAATTCAGGCCTATTAAGCCATATTTTAAATAATCCCACAATATTATTCACGATTGGTGAAGAAGTGACCACAGAAAATAATCGGCATCCTTGTCCACATCCTGGTCCTGGTCCTGATCCATATCCAGATCCATCTCCTTTTGGACCAGGGACGTATAATCCACCAGAACCAGAGCCAAAGCCAGAGCCAAAAGAGGTAAGAACAATTTAGAAAAGATCTGTTAACTGATCAAAATTGCTAATACTAAACGTAGGGCTTTAACATTTCTTACATTTTATGTAAAGAGTCAAAAAAAGCCATACTCTGGTCAAACCTATATTTAAAACATTTACTTTAGTTTAATTAGAATTAATAGGAGGCAATAAAAGATAATTAAAATACAGTAGAATCCCGATTATCCGGATCAAATAAAACCAGGGGTATTCCGTAGGGGAACGTGGGGGAATTGAAGCCTACTAAGGATATTTTGTAATAAAACTCATAATTTACGTAATCAAAAAATGTTTTTATTATGGACGGGAGCGTTGCCTATCTGGCTACTTATGATTACAGAAACAACATATGAAAACAAAATCATCATCAATGATGAGAAACAAAAAACAAAAAAATGTCAATCGCTACCATTACCCTCCTCTTCGGATATTTAGAGCCATGAACGCCCCATATATCAAATGGGAGCCATAGTATTTTTATAAAATATTTATAAAGTCTTTTCATTGCTTATAATCAGTCTCAATAAGATATGACCTTAATTGGTTAAGTAACTATTAATCAACGTAAACATTTGGCAATAAAATCAACAACAATCATTAATAACACTGGTCAAAATAGATACTTAAGGATCGAAACAGAATAAACATATATAATCATTTGGACTTTTACTGCCAGAACATTCTGTATGTAACCATTTTCCACAGCTTCTGCAGCGATACCAAAGTTCTTTTTCTTTACCTGTTGAGACAACTGTTGCATAGATTTTCTTCATCTGAGTATTCAGATTCATTATTGCAAATTTTCTTTTCATCAACTTCTTCATTTGATGACCCAACTTCATCACTGTTGAATACATTTTTCTTTACTCTTTTTTTTTTCCTTTTCAACCGTATTCTTATTTCGTTTAGAATCTTTGGCTTTAGCACTCAATTTTTTGTCCCCTTTTCCTTTAGTACTTTTACCTTTGGTAACTTTACCACTCTTTTCTTTGGTACTTTTACCCTTGGCACCTTTTCCGATTGGTTTAGGATTTTTGGCATCCTTTTCCATACGTTTCTTCTTCTTTTCTTCAAACAACACTTTCATTGGTGTACTCGTCAATATTTCAGAATGTTGTTTCTGCCTGGTAGTCATCGTCGAAGAAATCTGGGGGATAGGTTTCGGGCTTAAAACAGAGAGAGTAGAAACAAAATCAGAAGATGTGCTCAGCTGTGGTTGAAAGTTTTCGGAGTCATCAATCATATTTGGTAAATCAGTTTGTTGCTGCTTTTGTAAATTAATCGATGAAGTCTGAACCGGAAAAGAATCAACTAGAGTTTGCAGGGATGTTTCATTTGCTGTAGATTGGAAAATATTACGGTTAACAGAAGCTGGCAGTTCGGTTACAGTATTATCAATGAAATCTTCTTCATCAAAAACCGCAGGGTATATGGGAAATATTCCCGTCGCCTTAAAACCCGAAATCCCTTTTGTTAAACTTGCAACCCTACTGTAAGCTTTATTAAACAGTCCCGCGATTTCATATGGTGTTATTTTTATCATATTTTTTTATTTCATGTACATACCACACTCCTTGTTATATGTTTTTTAAGGGCCCGAAAAAAGTTACATTTAACGGTTGTAAACGGTGGGAAGAATGTAGGGGGGATAGTCAATATTATTACGTGATTAGTTTTTAGCTAATTGCCCAGCTTCTAAAGTGGCATGACTATTGCGATTATCCATTACAAGCAGAACGGGTTTTTCGGCTGTACGCTTTGAGTCCTATATAAAATGTTTTAACCACAGAATGAATATGTTTTCGTTTATCCAACCATTGTGTGTGCAGGCGTAAATAGCTCCTGGTGGTCCATCTTTTTCCAGTAGGGGCAAGTAGTGTGAAAATATAAAAAGTGGTGGTATGAACAATCCTGAAGCGCTCATGGCACATATTACTGTAACATTTTTTCCCTTCTCCCAAGATGTCATTGATCCAACACGTTTTTTCCTTTAGGCGTAATATTTTTTTCAGTTTCTTGTACTGTAGTGACACCAGACTCATCCGCATTGTAAATGTTAGTTGCTTCCAATTTGTGTTTAACCATAAATGTCTCTAAATTTTCAAAAAAAAAACTGTTTATTTCTACTTTGTTGAATCCAAGTATTCTGTTAATACTTGTGGCTTCGGGCTTTCTGATACTGAGATCGAGATGTCGCTGCAAAAATCCGTATAAGATATCTTTACCAGCCAATTTGTTAACTTCATTAAATCGATTTGACACACCGAACTCTACAGCCGTCGTAACATATTTTATGAAATTGAGATTTTGTTAACCCGTAATACATATTCGACATTTGACGAAGATGATGGGCCAACTGGTTTTCTTGTTCGTCATTGAACATTGCACCTCTTCCCAACTTTGGAGGACAGCTGTACTTATCATTATTCGCTTCAGCTAATCTGTATCGTTGTTTTACCGTACTGTAGGGTATTCCTGTGGCCTTAGCTACTTAGTACACAGATATGCCACCGTTTTGAAGGGTTTTGATGACATTTTCTAATGTTTCTACGATCCAAGAAGCTTTTGACGTCATACGGAGTCTTTTTCGTGGCATCTAGAAAGTTTAATTAACTCATGTAAGTCAGTGAAAATTCTAATAATGCGGTTAATGGGAGCCATGACTAGCTCTCATTACCCGCATATCGACCACTTCAAAATTAAAAATATAATAAAAACACGTTATTCTCAGTAGCAATTTGAGAAGCAGTACCGTAAATTAGATAGATATGGTGATTTATTTAGTGCGAATACAATACAATATAAATATATTTTAACACTTACCTTGAAAGATGAAATTTATAATTTTTTATACCCACGGAGCCAAAAACACACTTCCGTCTCGTGCGACTGATCGCGGGACACTGGGGGGCCACTCGCGGGCAGTGTACGTTTCCGAACATTGCCGAGCACACCCGAGCGCCATTTGCACGAATACGATCATCGGATGTCTACACAGACACCGCTCACATTACCCGTTGGCTCCAATTCCCCCACGCTCCCCTATAATTGAAAATCCGGATAATCGATTCAAAGTCAAATCAAACAATATTTAAATTTTAATCAATTTTTTATTATGTAATGGGTTTTACATATGGTGTTTAGACGATACAATATAAAAAAAATTACTAGCTATAACGATAATGAATTATATAATACCTATGTAATTTAAAAATTGATGATCTTTTCATTGTGGCCAAGTCTCTGATGCGCATCTAGAGTTTCAAAAGCTTCTGCGTCAGATGGTACTTGACATACATCCCCAGTTTCAGTCTCTTCTTCATCTTCTCTCTCGTTACTGTTTAAATCGTCAATGATTTCTTCATCAGTTAATATTTGGAATCCAGAGTCTTCACCATCGCAGTTCAGCCACTCTTTGATTTTTTCTTCATCGCGCCCTTCACCAATGCTAAGAATTTTCATTGCTTCTATTATTTCTTTGAAACAATCATCGTGCGGTTTAATTGAAGAATCAGATGGAGTTCATTTGAATAATTTATTCCATGTTCTTTTTAATGTTTGCGATTCCACAGAGTTTAACGCTTCTACCAGCATATAACAACAATCTTTTAAATTAATTTCCTTAAAAAACTTTACCATCGTTTCTATTTCACTGTTGTCTGCTGACAAAAGACGATATATATATATATATATATATATATATATATATATATATAATATATATATATATATATATATATATAAATATATATATATATATATATATATATATATATATATATATATATATATGTATATATTTGGGTATATCGAAATTGGTAAAAGTCGACTAAAATTTTTAATTCGAAACATATCGACTGAGGCGGGGCAAATAATATTTAATTGACACAAGAACATGTAATCTGTCGTGAGGCTGGCCCTGACAAACAAATTCTTCGTCTTTGAATAATCCCCTCAAGTCTATGCTATGCGCCGTAGGCCATTTTTGTTTAAGCAAAAATTTCTTCGAATATAGAGATCACAAATTTTGATCTACACAGAAGAAGAAGGAATCGAAGAGAGCCGACTATAGGCGACTTTCGATTCGTTTTTGAGGATGATTATCAGCATCATTTTAAACTTCTCATGCAATCGAAACGTCTTGTTCAATCGGCTCACAAATGTATACTAACAGAAGAATTGTCATGAAAATGTATATACAAATTAGTGACGTGTAGAATTGTAGAATAAAGGCAATATATATATATATATATATATATATATATATATATATATATATATATATATATATATATATATATTAAAAAATAATTAGAATCTGAAGGTAACAAATCTAATGGTCCCCTGTTAGTGAATACGGAGATTTTTTGTTCTTTTTTATTTCAGGTTTGTCCCCAAGTAAAAGACGATAGTAATTCTCAAATTGTATGGCCTGAGACTCAGAAGGGTCAAGATGCTACGTCTGATCCACTATGCTTGGATGAAAATATGACAATTCTAAAAAGAAAATGTAAAGGTAAATAACTGTTTTAACAATTATCAATATTAAAAGTTAAACTTATTTTTAGTGTATTTAAATTATTTACGCCTCTATTAAATATTTTAGATGAATGGGATGATCCTCCTGTTTGCAAAAAAATTCAAGAAGATATCAAGAATCCGTGTCCGGACAACTTCGATTTTATCCACGATAAATATTGTTCTACAATAATTCCGAAAACAACGTTTCCTCCAAAGTGTCCCTACCCAGTTACTCTCGAATGGGAGGAGTATGTTGATTTAAATTTATCCAAAGACCCCGTATGGATGCCGGTTAAACGTGAAACTAAACAAGATTATGGTATCGGTGAGTAATAACTATGTTCTTACTTTAACAACAGTATAGTATTCAACGAGCTTGTTATGATGGCTGTTACTTATAACAATGAAAGTCAAATCATTAGAATGAGTAATACAAGCAGTACACTAAAGGTTTTATACCACCATTGTAAACAGGTAAATAATTTTATATTCATTAAACAAGATTATTTTCGTAATTTGGAATTTCACAAAACTATTCAATTTTTAAAATTTTAAAACTACAATATTTATACTCAATAGTGATTGTTTATATATATATATATATATATATATATATATATATATATATATATATATATATATATATATATAATAAAATAGAATAAAATATTGGCGAAGCGGACGTGAAAATTTGTCAATCTACGTGATTCTCGTGTTAAAAAGTGCGGAGCACTCCAAAATATGGAAAAACTCCGGGTCCGACAGATGGCGACAGCGCTGTTTCGCCCTAATATGAGACTCGTCAGGCCACCGCAGTCGGTACAAACCATCATCTCGCCTTTGCATCGTATAAAGCTGAATTTATAATCAAAACACAGCAAATAAGACGACAAAGGCGACATCTCGATGGTCCACTTGATAATACAAGAACCACACAGATTAACAAAGTTTGTAAAAGAACCGTCATATGGTGGCGCCACGGTGAATTAAAACAGAAATATGTAAAATCGAGTACACGAAACGCGCTGCCCACAGGATAGGGGTCGCATTTTTCGGTACTGGCAAGCAAGCCTACCGCTTATTTTAGCAGCCAAAGCCACGTGCCGCACCAAACGATCCCACCATGAGAGCATCGTTTAGCGTATTTCAAAGCCAAACAAGTAAATAAATATGTAGATAAGTTTTTGTCCGTGTAATTTAAAATAAACTAGAATAAAAGATTGGCGAAGCGGACGTGAAAATTTGTCAATCTACATGACTCTCGTGTTAAAAAGTGCGGAGCACTCCAAAATATGGAAAAACTCCGGGTCCGACAGATGGCGACAGCGCTATTTCGTCCTAATATGGGACTCGTCAGGCCACCGCAGTCGGTACAAACCATCATCTCGCCTTTGCATCGTATAAAGCTGAATTTATAATCAAAACACAGCAAATAAGACGACAAAGGCGACATCTCGATGATCCACTTGATAATACAAGAACCACACAGATTAACAAAGTTTGTAAAAGAACCGTCATATGGTGGCGCGACGGTGAAAAACAGAAATATGTAAAATCGAGTACACGAAACGCGCTGCCCAAAGGATAGGGGTCGCATTTTTCGGTACTGGCAAGCAAGCCTACCGCTTATTTTAGCAGCCAAAGCCACGTGCCGCACCAGACGATCCCACCATGAGAGCATCGTTTAGCGTGTTTCAAAGCCAAACAAGTAAATAAATATGTAGATAAGTTTTTGTCCGTGTAATTTAAAATAAAATAGAATAAAATATTGGCGAAGCGGACGTGAAAATTTGTCATTCGCAATGTCGAAGTTTTGGGCATGAGACGAGTTGAAGCGCGGCTTGTGTCAAGAGTGTTGAATTTATTGCAGAAAGAGCATCCGATTGGTGTAGCTAAAGAAATGCTTTCTTTGGACCAAAATGTTATCGGCGGATCATTACTGGTACGAGACATGAGTCTATGAATATGGCATCCAAACTAACCAACAATCTCAGACGCGCCAAAATCCAAAGAACCACGACAGAGTCGATCCAAAGTCCAGATTTTGTTGGCCTTTTTTTTGGTTGTACTGGTATTCACTCTGAATTTCTTTCGCCAAGTCAGGCAGTAAATAAGGAGTATTACGTAAGCATATTAAAGCTTTTTAAGGAAAATGTTCGTCGCAAGAGGCCAGAATTGCAGAGAAACAACTCGTGGTTTCTTCACAACGCAACGGCTCACACATTTCATCTTGTACGCGACTATTTGACAAAAAACAACATTCATACTGTTCCGTAAGCTCCGTATTCACCCAACATGGCTCATTGTGACTTTTTTCTATTCCGACTGCTAAAGTGACCACTTTGCAGAAAGCATTTTGGGACGATTGAGGCGATAAAGAAAAATTCGCAGAAAAAGCTGGAATATATATATTGCTTACAAGAGAGATTACTTTGAAGGAAATAAAATGAATATCGGTGAATAATTGAACCGTTTTCGTCTTATTGAAGAATTCCGGGTATTTTTTTTGATCAGAATCGCCCGAGAAACATGAAAATATTTTATATTTTGCAAAAAAAAAAATTATCAACAATTTTTTTGTTATAACAATTTACCTGATCTTTCGGGAATCTACCATCGATATTCGTAATCCGGGTACCACGGGGCTCACGGCACAGTTGAAACAGAGCCAATTTTTCCAAAAAAAATAAACCATTTGTGTCGAAGTGCTTCGTGCGCAGGCTACTGCTGTTTACTTTTGACCTCATACGCATGGATTCAAGACTCATTACCTGTCATGATCAGAATGTTTTTTGATGTTTTTTGAACGATTGTTAAATTATGCAGGATCCGACGCGAACATAGCTTCTTCATGGCCAAATGGTCATGCTGTATATAAACGGTGTTATCAATACCTATGAATGCCTCAAGATCACGCTATGTCACATGAGGTGCGTTATCAGATCACGTACAGCATTTTTCGATTCTGAGGACTTAAAATGAAGATTAAAAGAAATTAGCTAAAGGGCGATAAGGTTACCTCTGGCATCCAATGTACTCAGGGTTTTTAGTAATATTTGTATATAGACTTTATTCATTATTATAGTTTCATTCAAGAGTGACGTAATCATTCCAGTGCCGTTCTAACATTTATGTGTCTCTCTTATAGCACGATTCGTCCAACCCCTCAAAATGCGCTTCAGTTGCGGCGATCACCTTTTCATTGGTGCCATATCTTTTTCCACCAAGCATTTTTTTGAAGTTTACGAATAGGTAATAGTCGCTGGGGGCCAAATCTGAAGAATACGGTAGATTCAAAAGCAATTCGAAGTGCAATTCATGCAGTTTCGCCATCTTCATTTGGGGTTGTTCTTTCGCACCAATGACGCCACATAATATTTCATATTGACACCTTATAAATGGAACGGTTATCTTTCCAGTCAGGAAACTAACACACTTTACTTCTTTGTTATATTGCTGTAGGTGGTATAGTAAGACTATGGTCATATTATACAAAAAGTGTCAATTTATGTTACAGATATTATGCGTTTTACCGAAAAGACAACAATGTACAAGGTTCCTTTTGAAATCTGCACACAAAGTTGCCGTGTTTATTTTTACTCGGAAACTTTTTTGGATAAAGAATGTCAGGTATATCACAACAGCACCCACGTAGAAGCAGTAAGGTGTGATCAGGAATATTCAGCTATTTGTATTTACGAAGCTTTACCTCTAAGAAAGACAAGCCTATGTTCGCAAGTTTATCCAAAAAATAATTGCAAACAAAGTGATTACGAAGTAGATTCGCTCTGTTTTTGTGAGGGTAAGTAAATTAATTTAATAAACAAATATAAATTATATATATATATATATATATATATATATATATATATATATATATATATATATATATGTATATATATACATATATATATATATATATATATATATATATATATATATATATATATATATATATATATTCCTTTTTTGTTATCGACCGTATCTTAATAATTTTGGAAGGAGTTTATCGGGTTGCAATCTGTAGGACTCAATATTTCGACATTTATTTCATGTCTTTTTCTGGAGTAAAAAAACTAAAAATCTAAACAAATAAAAGTAGTTGAAATACCGTTAAACGAAACCAATATGTAATTAAAATACTTACAAATTAGAGTTTCCTTAGATCTTTTCGCGTAGAATTGCTGACCCACATGCTCTATCACCTCTGTTTTTTCAGATATTCAAGTCCAAATATACCAAAAAGTTACCATTTTATCCCTTTTAGCTTACAATATCTCAAAATTGTAATAGTCCATGGAAATTAAACTTTTGTAGGGAAAAAAATGTAACTAGCGATTTTATTGCTGAAAAGAGTATATTTTGGCATCACTAAAAACGTACTTCGATGGAAATTCATACGGTCCATGGCTTACAAAATGGCGACCAAAAAATGGTCACTTTTTTCACATTTTTCAGTTTATCTTGAAAAATAAGAGTTGTATGAAAAAATATTTCAAATAAAAGTTATAGATAATTGAAAAACCTATCGATCGATATGATTAAAATTATAGATAGCGCCACTAGTTATCAAAATATAATTTTTTTTCTCGGAAAATTCCATTTTTTTTTATTTATAATTAAATGATATCTTTTAATTAACTATCGTTTCAGAATTCTAGGAAATGATAGATATTTTTGACCCAAAAAAGTGTGTTTAATCCGAAATTTGTGAGTTGAATAGTTTCCGAGAAAATCGAGCTCAAAGTTGAAAATTCGATGTCGCTTATTATCCTTCCTAATAAAGATACTGCAACCAGGTTGACAGCAATTTGTTTGAAATGACGTATATTTTTAAGATATGTTTTCAAAATTTTTTTTTTTGATTTTTCGTCGAGAAAATTGCGAAAAACAGTTTTTTGCACTCGAAAAATTGCAATAACTTTTTTGTCAGTATAATTACGATTATTTTAATACGTCTATTAGATTTAGATATATCATTTCCGATCTCTGGAAAAAGAAAAAATTATTTTATGATAAAATATACCTTTTTTTTAAAAAAAAATCGCAACGTCGCGGTTTATAAATATTAAGGGCCGTTCTGATTTACGTACAGCAGCTCGCACATTTTTATTAGAAGATGCTGAAATAGATGACCTTACTACTACGTTTTTTAATGTATAAAAAATACTGTTTAAAGTCAGGATCTTTCAAATTGGAATATTTGCCCCCAACGATGGCTGCAGCAAAAGAACAGATTGGGGTTGGGAAAAGACTGATTTTGGTTTGCGGCTGCTATATACAAATGACACAATTATTCCCGAGAAATTGATTCTCGTGTTCATGTAAAACGGGAAGTGAGAATTGCGATGGTCAGTGTGATAACTGTTCCGAAATCATTACTCTCGAAGATATTGTTCAAGAGAATGATGATGATGATAAGCCTGAAGTTGAAGTTATTAATGAAATAAATGATGTATACGAGAATGATATGAATGTTGATGACGAAAATAATTAAATGTAAGGACGGCTGAACCATACTAATGTATATTTTTTATATTTTGTATTATTATATTATATATGTACACTTTTTGTTCAAACTTTTTTTGTAATAAAATGATGTATTGCTAATAAAATAAGATATAACTTTTATATTATTATATTATATTAAGTATACTTTTTGTTCAAACTGTATTTTTTTAATAAAATGATGGATTGCTAATAAAATCAGAATTAACTTTTTATTAATAATATAATCTAAATATTACAATTCTACCATATACTTTACTCCAAAATGTTACCCATCCTACAAAGCGATATGTGCGTGTAGTCCGGAGCTGTCACGCCTGCAGCATAGCAACCGGCTGACTAGCTGTATCCGCGCGATTTGACTACCGTCGGATAGGTTCTGTGGGTAGTTTTCAGAGGTCCATAGATCTTATAGGGGTATTTTTCGTGAAACTGAAAAATTTCTCGATAAACTAAAAATATTCAATAATGTCTTCTGTAAATTTCAGCCCTTAATATTTACAAATCGCGACGTTGCGAATTTTTTTAAGAAAAAGGTAAATTTTATCGTAAAACCATTTTTTTTGCCAGAGATCGGAAATGATATATCTAAATCTAATAGACGTATTAGAATAATCGTAAGTGTACTACAAAAAAGTTATTGCAATTTTTCGTGTGCAAAAAACTGTTTTTCGCAATTTTCTCGACGGAAAATCAAAAATTTTTTTTTAAATATATCTTGAAAATATACGTCATTTCAAACAAATTACTGTCAACCTGGATGCTGTATCCTTATTATATTTTCAACTTTGAGCTCGATTTTCTTGGAAACTATTTAACTCACAAATTTCGAATTAAACACACTTTTTTGGATCAAAAATATCTATCATTTCCTAGAATTCTGAAGCGATAGTTAATTAAAAAATATCATTTAATTATAAATTTAAAAAAAATGGTATTTTCCGAGAAAGAAATTATATTTCGATAACTAGTAGCGCCACCTATAACTTTAATCATAATAATCGATAGGTTTTTCAATTACCTATAACTTTTGTTTGAAACATTTTTTCATACAACTCTTATTTTTCAAGATAAACTCGAAAAACTGAAAAAAGTGACAATTTTTTGGCAGCCATTTTGTAAGCCATTTTTTCTCGTGTTCATGTAAAACGGGATGAATTTCCATTGAAGTATGTTTTTAGTGATGCCAAAATATACCATTCTCAGCAATAAAATCGCTGGTTACATTTTTTTTCCAAAATGGTTCTTTTTGAGTCTAATTTCCTTGGATCATAACGTGAAAGCAAAGGACTGCACCAATCAAATGGAAATTGGATCCCGATCAAATTCGTTGAAAATTCAGTATGTTGTAAGTCTAGATGTCCTGATCAAAAGTTCCCATGAGCACAAGGTCCAAAAGTTAATAGTTCTCGAGATACAGAGGGACGCCTTGCGCCCGCACCAACCAAATGGAAATTGGATCCCGGTCAAATTCGTTAAAAATTCAATATGTTGTAGGTCTAGATGTCCTGATAAAAAGTTCTCATGGGCACAAAGCTCAAAAGTTAATAGTTCTCGAGATACAGAGGGATGACTTGCGTCCGCACCAACCAAATGGAAATTGAATGCCGGTCAAATTCGTTGAAAATTCAGTATGTTGTAGGTCGGGATGTCCTGATCAAAAGTTCCCATGGGCACAAAGTCCAAAAGTTAATAGTTTTTGAGATACAGAGGGATGAGTTGCGCCCGATCCACCATTCACATAGGCAAAGCGTATATGATTTTCAACTTCACCTTCTTCAAACTCTATTTGTTTATTTTCTTCATCTAACCTTTTAATGATTAAAAATAACATGAATAAGAAAACTACCAAAAAAATTGTTTAAAAATGGACTTTTACATACAAAAAATCATCCAAATTACAAGCCTCACCTTGACCATTGACCTCAAGGTCATATACGGTTCAAATATTACGAAAATCTAAAAATATCTCATAAAAAAACGTTTTTATCTTTTAAATCTACTTCTTAAAAAAAGTTTTTCCATAAAAAATGACATATTGACAATGTTTGACCTTGACTCTTGATCTAAAGGTTATAGACAAGATTACAATTGGTGATCTCCTTCATCATTATCCTAACACTATCGATAGATAGAGAAAATTGACCCTTACGCCTTGCCTACGTAAATGGTTGATCGAGCGCAACTCATCCCTCTGTATCTCAAAAACCATTAACTTTTGGACTTTGTGCCCACGGGAACTTTTGATCAGGACATCTAGACTTACAACATACTGAATTTTAAACAAATTTGACTGGAATCCAATTTCCATTTGGTTGGTGCGGGCGCAAGTCATCCCTCTGTATCTCGAGAACTAATAACTTTTGGACTTTATGCCCATGGGAACTTTTGATCAGGACATCTAGACCTACAACATATTGAATTTTCAACGAATTTGAGCGGGATCCAATTTCCATTTGGTTGGTGCGGGTGCAACTCATCCTTCTGTATCTCGAGAACTATTAACTTTTGGACTTTGTGCCCATGGGAACTTTTGATCAGGACATCTAGACCTATAACATACTGAATTTTTAACGAATTTGACAGGGATCCAATTTCCATTTGGTTGGTGCGGGTGCAACTCATCCTTCTGTATCTCGAGAACTATTAACTTTTGGACTTTGTGCCCATGGGGACTTTTGATCAGGACATCTAGACCTACAACATACTGAATTTTTAACGAATTTGACCGGGATCCAATTTCCATTTGATTGGTGCGGGCGCAAGTCATCCCTCTGTATCTCGAGAACTAATAACTTTTGGACTTTATGCCCATGGGAACTTTTGATCAGGACATCTAGACCTACAACATATTAAATTTTCAACGAATTTGACCGGGATCCAATTTCCATTTGGTTGGTGCGGGTGCAACTCATTCTTCTGTATCTCGAGAACTATTACCTTTTGGACTTTGTGCCCATAGGAACTTTTGATCAGGACATCTAGACTTACAACATACTGAATTTTTAACCAATTTGACCGGGATCAAATTTCCATTTGATTGGTGCGGGGTCCTTTTGGTAAAAGATTTGAAATTGGCGCATCAAAAAAAAAAATTGCGTTAGGCAATATTGCTAAGTAAATAAATAATAAATGTCAGAGGCACCATTTGAATGTAGATATTTTTATTTGTTTTAGCACAAAATTATCAGCAAATAGGAAGCTCCGTTTTAGCCGAATTTTTAATACCATATCAGAATCTTATCTACGCTGATTTTAGTAAAACGTGTCAGATAGGTTTGGAAAAAGTCAAAGATGATTCATCATGTGTCCCATTTATTTGGACTAATTCAGAAACTGTTATAACCTATACAAACTGGGCAAAAAATACAGAGATAAACTTTGACCATAAGCTCGGTGCCATTACAACTGGTGGTTGGACATTACGACCTGATGAAAATGTTGATTGTGTTTTGTACCAAATAGAGGCACCCGCAAAAGTAGGAAAATTAGAATTGAAAATTGAAAACAACATGTTTACGTTAGTGATTCACGATTACCGAAGCTTTTTGTTTGACGAAAATGGTGAACCATTAGTTTATTGTTTTACTGATGCGGATGCAACAAGCCTCATATATAGAATTAGAGATATTTCCCCAGGATCAACTGAAAACAATAATTTTATTTACAAATTTTCCCCTTTGGATACAGTTCAGTCTGGTCCCGGACATCACTGGTGTGAAGCATTCTTATATCCCGAGTTAAAAATTGTAAAGACTGATTACAGAAAAATTAATAACTATACGGCAGAGTTTGTTGTTATATTAAAACTGAATCAATACGAGGATAAACTTTCTTCTTATCCCCTAAGAGAAGAAAATTTTGCCACGTTACAAAATCTTTTGAAAAATGAGCTACAAAATGCTCTTTCATTTTTTCCAAGGATATTTAAAGTGAATGCAATCAACGAAGCAAAAAAAGAAATTACAATAACCTTTCATCTTTCTTCCGCTGTAGAAGATAATACAGAAGAAATATTTAAAACTTTAAAAACAGCTTGCATGGCACAAACTATGTTTGAGTTTATAGATTTTCGCAGTGCAGATTATTGTACAAATACCATAACTCATCAGTCAGACGGTCAAATTGTAGTATGGCCACATACTCCACTTAATGAGGAAACCAATCCTGAAAACGGATATTGTGTTACCGAAACTGCGACTCCTATACGGAGATTATGTACCGGAAATTTTATCGATGGGGCATATTGGGCCGAAATTACTGAATCTTGCACATTTTATGCTTCCTCTACCGAAACTGAGAAACTTTTTAAAATTAAGGATGATGAATTAGCAGATCTTTTTGCGATAACAGAGAACTACGAAGCTTTCAATACTTTGGATCTCGTACTTACAGTCAATTATTTAAAGAAAACTGCTGAGAGTAAACCTGACTTGAAACTATTTACAGGTATTTATATTTTATTTAAGTAGTTAAGAAGTAGGTAGAAAAAGTTCGCAACCAAAAAATTATTTCTTTAAAGTTTGTAGGCAATGTTGAAGAGTGACTGAAAGGACGTTGTCGTACTTACAGTGTCTTTATTTTTGTTTGTTCGTACTAAATTTCGATTAAGTTATATCAGCTGTGCCCACAGAGCCGTGAAGTTTCGTTTCACCGACACCGCCATAATTTGAACTTACATGCAACAGTTGTTGCCAAAGAATAAGTATCCCAACATTGGGTTTGCTGAAAATTCCAGCATTATATATATATATATATATATATATATATATATATATATATATATGTATATATGTATATATATATATATATATATATATATATATGTATATATATATATATATATATATATATATATATATATATATATATATATATAATAAAATAGAATAAAATATTGGCGAAGCGGACGTGAAAATTTGTCAATCTACATGATTCTCGTATTAAAAAGTGCGGAGCACTCCAAAGTATGGAATAACTCCGGGACCGACAGATGGCGACAGCGCTTTTTCGTCCTAATATGGGACTCGTCAGGCCACCGCAGTCGGTACAAACCATCATCTCGCCTTTGCATCGTATAAGCCATACTTATAATCAAAATACGGCAAATAAGACGACAAAGGCGACATCTCGATGGTCCACTTGATAATACAAGAACCATACAGATTAACAAAGTTTGTAAGAGAACCGTCATATGGTGGCGCGACGGTGAATTAAAACAGAAATATGTAAAATCGAGTTTCGTGTACTCGATTTTACATATTTCTGTTTTAATTCACCGTCGCGCCACCATATGACGGTTCTCTTACAAACTTTGTTAATCTGTATGGTTCTTGTATTATCAAGTGGACCATCGAGATGTCGCCTTTGTCGTCTTATTTGCCGTATTTTGATTATAAGTATGGCTTATACGATGCAAAGGCGAGATGATGGTTTGTACCGACTGCGGTGGCCTGACGAGTCCCATATTAGGACGAAACAGCGCTGTCGCCATCTGTCGGACCCGGAGTTATTCCATACTTTGGAGTGCTCCGCACTTTTTAATACGAGAATCATGTAGATTGACAAATTTTCACGTCCGCTTCGCCAATATTTTATTCTATTTTATTTTAAATTACACGGACAAAAACTTATCTACATATATATATATATATATATATATATATATATATATATATATATATATATATATATATATATATATATATATATGGCTCATTTTAGAGCTTAGAGCGTTTACTTTCAAACGCCGAGTGTGCCTTTGAAAAATCCCATATGGCGGCTTTAATATGGTGGTCGAAAGCCGGAGAAAAATCGAGCGTCTAGTAAAAAAAGCTTATATATTAAAAATTCGCAGCCGCTTGGGTCGTTTTTGGCTCAAATTGTAGCTGATGGACGCCTCTAAAAAGCTGATGTGGTAGGTTGACAAAATCCAACATGACAGATCCAATGTGACGGTCAAAAATTCAATATGGTCGTCGAATTTTTGAAAATCAACCGATTTACACCAAATTCGTTATATTGGAGTTTTTGGAGTCACTGATCACAGATCCGTGGCCTGATTTGCAAAATTCAAGATGGCAGATCTAATATGGCGGACGTATTTTTTGAAAATCGACCGATTTGCACCATATTTGATATACGTGGGTTTCCAGGATCATTGATTACGAATCAAAAGTTCGATGTTCGAAATCCAAGATTGCGGACCTAATATAGAGGATTGGATTATTGAGTTTCCGCCATATTGGATTCACCAACCTGAATTTTGAAAATCTGACCTCAGATTCGTAATTAGCTACCCCAAAAACCACGGTTTACAACAAATTTTGTACAAACCGGTTAATTTTCAAAAATGTCGTTTGGCATCTTGAACTTGGCAAACCTGACCTCGTATTCGGAACCAACAACCCCCAAGAACCCCCATATACCAAATTTTTTGCAAATCTGTTGATTTTCAGAAAATACGTCCTCCATATTGGATCAGTCATCTTAGATTCGCCATATTGAACTTGAAAATTGAACCTCAGATTCGTAATCAGCTACCTCAAAAACTCCTGTATATAACAAATTTTATACAAATCGGTTGATTTTCAAAAAATACGTCCGCCATATTGAATCAGCCATATTAGATCCGCCATATTCAACTTGAAAATTTTGAATATTTGATCTCAGATTTGTAATCAGCGACCCCAAAAACCCCCGTGTAAAAAATTTGGTGCAAATCAGTTGATTTTCAAAACATATGTCCACCTAATTGGATCCGCCATCTTGAATTTTGTAAATCCGACCTAATATTCGTGATTAGCAACCCCAAAAACCCCCGTATACCAAATATGATGCAAAGCGGTTAATTTTCAAAAATTCGGCCACCATATTGGATTTTAGATTGCCATATTGGATCCGTCATGTTGGATTTTGTCAACTTACCACACCAACTTTTTAGAAGCGTCCAGCCACTATAATTTGAGCCAAAAACGACCCGATCGGTTGCGAATTTTTATTTTCACAAGCTTTTATTGTTCGGCACCCGATTTTTTTCCGGCTTCCGGACGCCATATTGGAGCAGCCATATTAAATTTTTCAAAGGCGCACTCGGCATTTGAAAGTAGACGCTCTAAGCTTTAAAATGAGCTCTTGGTCGATTTTTTTGGTTCATTGTAATTTTGGTCACAGCTCTGATCCAGTTGACGAGGATTGTCCCATATAGTAAACATTTCACGAAAAAATATATACATACATATATATATATATATATATATATATATATATATATATATATATATATATATATATATATATATATATATAATTTTTCTTTATTTTGCCTTTTCTTGGGTTTAGGTTCTATATTTAATAAAGACACAAAACGATTGACGTTTCGCCCTTTATTCAAGGCATTTTCAAAATTCTTTTCTCCTAAAAATATATAATTAAAATATATAATTAAAATACATCACATAAAAAACATATTTACAATTTCGAAAAACAAACAAGACACTTAAAAACAGTAGTCAAAACTTTAAAATTTTTTAAAAATATTTAATTTTGCCGGTACACACCTTGACATTTTGCTGTTCTGTTACTAAATAAAATTTAAATTTTACATCGTTTACTGAGGATACGTGGAATGCGAATGTGTTTTATTTTTTTTATATTTTTTATATTTTACAATGCATAAAAAAACAAATAAGGTATATGTTTGGTTTTATGTTTAAGAGGATATTCCATTGTTGATTCTTATTTGACCGGATCGAATACTTAATATTTTTGTTTAAATTAGGCTTGCGTAAATGTGGCTCAAATTTCCCATATCTGTTCTGTCGTTAACAGTGTTTTTATCTTTTTTAATTTCAATCATTTCCTTTATCTGTAATTTTTGGTAATTCATATCTTTGTTTTATATAATGGTACTGTTATAATCAAAAGTGTGTTTTTCGTCCTGTGTGTGTTTGTTTAACGCTGTTGAGGCGTTTTTTGTATATTTATGGCCATTTAATCTGTTTTTCATTAATTGGCTCGTCATGCCTATATATTTTTTGGGACAATTTGTGCAAGGGATCGAATATATTGTATTTGATTTATTCATTAGAGGAGTTTAACTTTTTAAATTTGTGAACAATATTTTTTTTATTATGTAACCTGTGGCATACGATAATATCATGTTTTTTTAAAATGTACTTTATTTTTTCTGACAGCTCACTAGTGTACGGTAATGCCACATATTTTTGCTGTTTATGTTCTATGTTTTTTGTTTTTACGTTATTATAAAACTTATATGTTCGTTTATCAATTATTTTGGTGATAGTCTTTTCGTTGAAATTATTATTTATTAGTGTCTCTTTTACTTTTTGCAGTATTTTTGGTCGGAATTCTGGAGACGTTAGGGAGATAGCACAATCAGATAGACCGATTATAACGCTATTTTTTTGAGTTTTTGAATGATTAGAGAAATAATTTAGATATCTACCTGACCACGTTGGTTTGGTGTACTATTCAGTTAAAATTTTGTTTTTTCTGTGTATAAGTGTCATATCTAGAAAATTTATTTTATTATTATTCTCTGTTTCGGACGTGAACTGTAATTTTCGTTGAACCTGTTAAACTCTTGGAGAATTTCATTTATTTTATTTTGTGGTACGGCTGCTATGCAATCATCGACAAAACGTTTGAAAAATATTATATTAAAATTTAATTTTTCTAAAACTTTTTCCTCTAAATATTCCATTACTAGCTGAGCAATGGTAGATGAAATTGGTAATCCCATAGCACATCCATCGAGTTGTTTGTAAAAAGTATTTTCGTACTGAAAGTAATTTGTATTAAGAACGAGGTCAACAGCATCCATAAAATTATTTTTTGATAGCGATGTATTTTTTTAAAATTTCCCATTTTTCTGCTAAAATAGTGTGGACAAGTTGATTTGGTATGTTTGTATACAAAGATATAACATCTAGCGAAATGAGTCTGTAATTTTCAGGTAGGTTTACTTTATCAATAAATTTTTTAAAGGCGAATGAATCTTTAATAAAAAAATCGTTTTTGCCTGTAATATTTGAAATGCAATCTGATATTTTTGATAAACTATAGAATGGCGATTGTATACAAGAAACAATAGGTCTTAGTGGTATATTTTGTTTATGTAATTTTGGTAGGCCGTATATTTTTGGTGGAATAGCATTGTGAATGGTTAGCCTTTTTGCATCTTTTTCAGTTAGTTCTTTTACATTGAGCAATTTTTTTATGAAGGTATTATTTTTATTTTTTTTTTGATATAAGTTCGTTGGATCACTCTTAATATTTTTATATGTATTTTCGTCCTTCAGTAAGTTGTTCATTTATGTCTCGTTATCTGCCTTGTTCATAACTACTGTTTTATTGCTTTTATCAGGCCTTAGAACAATGATTTGAGGATTGTCTTTGATAAATTTTTTTGTTCGATTTAATTTTTTTTAAATTTTTTTGGAGGCTATTACTTTTTATTGTTTGGTGTCTTATTTTGATTTTATGATTAGTTAAAATATTAGTTGCTTCAGCTCTAATTGTGACCTTCTTGTCATCTGACTCATTGCTAATAACAGATTCAATTGAGGTTATATATTCGGTTATTAAAATATCTTTTTCTTTTGTAACATCTAATGAGAAATTTGGACCATATGATAAAACTTCATTAACTTCGGACGGTACCGGGGTATCAGATATATTTTCGATCCATTTGGACCTGTCGTCTTGTTTGTTTTTCGAAATTGTAAATACGTTTTTTATGTGATGTATTTTAATTATATATTTTTAGGAGGAAAGAATTTTGAAAATGCATTGAATAAAGGGCGAAACGTAAATCGTTTTGTGTATTTATTAAATATAGAACCTAAATCCAAAAAAAGACAAAATAAAGAAAAATTATATATATATATATATATATATATATATATATATATATATATATATATATATATATTATATATATATTTTCGTGAAATGTTTAGTGTCCCCTAAATATTATTTCAATTAATAATTCTAACTCTAAAAATGTAATTTTAGGTATTGTCAACAATCTCATGAAAATATCAAGACCAGTTTTGCTTAGCGCTCAACTGAATTTTAAAGCAACAGATTTATTGCTACAGTCCTTAGACAAAACATTAGAAAATGGAGATTTTGATGAACATAAAAACGAAAATTTCGCTATTAAATCAGTTAATATTGGAAATACTGGATTTTATGGAATTATTTTGCAAAATTGCTCAACTGCTCATACTGACTGCGACCTCGTTGTTATTACCGAGTCGACTGACTTGCGTAATCTAAGTTTTATTTCAAGCAATGGGATTGTTTCAGCCATAGTTCTATCTGAAAAACTTTATTCTCAAATAAACGACTATAGTAAAGAACATACAGAGTACGTTCCAAAACTAATTGTATCCATTTATTACGGTTCACAGTTATTCGTAGAACTAAGCACTCCGAAATTTTCAAGCTACGTTTTTGGAATATTATTTCCAGGTTTTACGGATCCTTTCGCAGGTCCGCTGTCAATATATTATTTTAATGCAGTAAATGAAAATATGTTTGAGTACAATTGTTCACATTGGAATTTCAGTAATTCAGAGTCTAGTTCATGGGCTTCAGAAGAAACTGAAATAATCAACCAAGCTGTCTATTGCGAATTCTATCACGTCACTAACTTTGGAATCCCATTTAGATTGGCTGAAGAAGATTATTGTATTGCAGCAAAAAATTCTAAAGAGAGCTTAGATTGTAATAAAGATCCAGTCGGGACCGGAATTAAAAAATATTTTGCAAGGTCCTACGACCTGTGTAAGCCACAAGATGTAAATAATATGGAGAATAATGATTTAAATCTATTTGACACCAACACTGAACTTTGTACTTTGTTTATAATTGATGGTAATAATACTAGCTTCAGTAAATTCTGTATTACCGAAAACTCAACTGCGATACCAACAAAATGTTTTAACACTATCGAACATGAAACAAATGTTTTTTATATAATCGAAAACTGCATCACGTACTCTTTATATAATTTATCAACTAAAATTCTTACTACTATAAAAGAAAACCAAAATAATTGTTGGAAGGCCCTATTAGATATTGTATATCTGTATAGCTATAACTATATATATTTTACTGATTTAGATCTACTTGCAGTAGCTACCCTCTTGGAAAGTATTGCTTCTATTGGACCTAATTTAAAGGAAATTGCGGGTAAGTAGTTTTACTTATAGGCCTACAATGCATCCCTAAAAAGTGCTCTATAAATTAATAACATTGTACTGAGTGAAACAGATTTTGATGGATAGTTTACGCAAATATGCCTCTACAGTTAATTTTGAACAGATTTTGAACAAACGCCATACCGGGTGTCAACGAATCTGTTAGACAAGTCATAATTTCTAGAGTATTATGTGTCTCAAAATGAGAATTGGTACAGGTAAATGGTATGTTAAGGGGAGAGTTTTCGCATATTTTCCACTTTCCGGTCACTTCCGGTTTCACCAGAAATGGCCCCGGTTTTGAATTTTTAAATGGAACACCCTGTATATTTTAACATCTTTGGATTTCTGAGACAATTCTAGATCAGAATGTGACATTTTAAAAACGTTTTACGTCTACTTCATTTTTTTAGAGCCACTTTTAGAATTGCATCTAGGTGGCCATGATCGGACACAAACTAATCTAAGGGCCTTAGGTGATGTCAAAAAAATGCAATCGCAAAGTTTTAGTGACTAGTATGAAAGACAGGAATTGTATTAAAAATTTAACAAAATTAACAAAAAACTAACAAAATAAACTAATAACATAGACGACGCACTTAAAATATTTGAAAGTACAGTAGCTGAATTTGTTAAAAAGTTTACTGTAGTAAATGTTCAAAGTGCATTCCTTCTTTTTCACGACACATTTCAGCTCGTTCAATTGTTTCTCTCAACACGTATTGTAGCATTTGGGGCGTTTTACTTCTAAATGCCCGTAAAATTCTTTCTTCTAATATTTCAAGAGTAGCTGGGGCTGCTCCATAGTAAACTCTTTCTTTACCATATCCCCAGACAAAGAAATCGAGCACAGTAAGATCCGGTGAGCGGGTTGGCCACCGTACCGGACCATTGGTTGCAATAATTCGATTATTAAAATGCTCTATTAAATAATAAAGAACTTCTCTAGTATTGTGAGGCGGTGCTCCATCTTGTTGAAAGTAAATTGGCCGAAAAAATGCTAAAGGTATATCATTGAGATGATTCTCGATTTCATTTTGAAGAAAACCTAAGTATCTAACCCCTGTTAACTGAAACAATATTGGCCCAATTATTCTGTTTCCAACGATACCAGCCCAGATATTGACGCCAAATCTTTCTTGAAAATTGCCCTCTCTCATTTCATGTTGATTTTGTTGGGCCCGGTACCGAGTATTTTGCTTATTGAACATACCATTATTTGTAAATCGGGATTCGTCGGAAAATAGAATAAAATCGATAAAATTTGGGTTAACTCTATGATTTTGAAGCAGCCAATCACAAAACACTACCCGTCTATCGCCATCCTCAGTATACAAATGTTGATGTAACTGATATTTAAATGCTCGATATCCATGCTTTTTCAGTATTTTTCTTGTTGATTCATAACTTATCTGCAGTTCTTGACTAATTTTTCTTAACGAAACTGTTTTATCAATCTCAACCATAGCAAGTACGTTAATCTCAGTCTCTTCATTTATGATAAACCTCTGTTCCGCCTCTTGATTTCCTATTTGCCTAAAACGAGTCTCGACATACGGAAAATACTGATGGGCTGGATGTTGCCGATTCGGATATCTATGAGCATACAACTCGGCAACATTCCTTGAATTTCTATGACACTCTCCAAATATTAATAACATATGCACTTTTTCACTTTGAGTATACATTATTTTAACGAAAATTTAAACTAAACTTAACGAAAATTAAGAAACTTTTACGTCTGTTCTTAGAGCGTATGTCACTGTCATGATCTACTTAAGTGAGTGTTTTGTTTTCCAAAGAAGACTTGATAAAAACAGTTGCAAATTATTATACATCATGGCTGTCCATGGCGCACTTGTCATAAGTAAATAAATTATCCAGTATTTTGCTTAATAATATTTAATTTCTGTTCTTATGTCTAATCTAATCGCAAATAAATTAGTACCGTTAGATTCGTCAAAGAATGCTTTTTTCGAAAAGTAGTTGTCAAAAAGGGGTCGCCATTTGAAAATTAATAGTTAGAAATGAAAACGTAATTTTGTCAACTTGTCTTATTCCTGTCTTTCATACTAGTCACTAAAACTTTGCGATTGTATTTTTTTGACATCACCTAAGGCCGTTAGATTAGTTTGCGTCCGATCATGGCCACCTAGATGCAATTTTAAAAGTGGCTCTAAAAAAATGAAGTAGACGTAAAAAGTTTTTAAAATGTCACATTCTGATCTAGAATTGTCTCAGAAATCCAAAAATGTTAAAATATACAGGGTGTTCTATTTAAAAATTCAAAACCGGGGCCATTTCCGGTGAAACCGTAAGTGGCCGGAAAGTGGAAAATATGCGAAAACTCTCCCCATCACATACCATTTACCTGTACCAATTCTCATTTTGATACACATAATACTCTAGAAATTATGACTTGTCTAATAGATTCGTTGACACTCGGTATATATGAAAACAACAAAAGCATTTTCCCGGACGCTATTTTAATTAAATTCTCACTTCAACTCTTCTACTTTTGTTAAAAAATTTAACAGCAAACTGCCAGCACCAAGAGTTGAAGGATAGTTCATAGATGACTAAAATACATAACTCCAACCAGGCGCGGATCCAAGGGGGGGACAGAGGGAGCAATCCCCCCCCCCAAGAGCCTTGAGTTCAGGAAAATAGATCTGATTTTGGTTCTTACACTATAGTTTATTCAAGATCTAGAGAGAGTAATAAATCGTTTTTTACCCTTTTTCTTCTTCGCAAACTACCTGTGTTTTCTAGTCCGGAGTCTTTGGCAAAATGTATTAGACACATATATTTTTTATAGAAATGGGTTAGAAATTATATAATTAAAAATACCGGTCTATAATAATGGACTATTTGGTTTGGATAACAATAGATATTTGGAAGTGTGTGTTAAAAAGGATTTTAATCCTCGTCATAGGCGTCGAAAGGAGGTTTATTTTATCACTAAGTATTTATGGCATAGAATATTATTTCGGTAATAAACTTAAAATAAAAAGTTTTTATAATATTATTTTATTTCTTATGATTTCTTAATAATTCACCTAAATTAGAAAATATAGAAAATTTTGACATATTTAATGCAAATTGCAACTGTATTTTTATTATTAAATGTAGCCTTTTTCTCCAAAAATATTCTGAGTTATAATTTAAATACTTACAAAATACCCATTGTCAAAAATACAAGAAATTAAACATATATAAAAAAAATAAATTCGTCCATATAATATTAAAAATTTTTTTGGGCTATCGGTCATTTTATTATTAATTAAAAACATTTTTAGGACATTTGACGTTTCAGTTTATTTATTTTTTAAACCATCTGCAGAATTACAATTAAACACTAAAAAACGGTTCAAATGTAATTAATTTTTATATATTACAGAAAATTTAAATAATAAATTGTGTTTAGGCTGGTAAACATTACGTATATAATTCGTAATCAAAGCCAGTGAAGCTATCTTCACTCAAATTAATTATAATTGGTTTCTTTATCCCACCGATCATGAGACAGAGTTTCCACATTCTATTTTATTATTTTATTAAATGGATTTTTCCCAATTTTCTGCAGTAACCTTATTCAAAAAAAAATTTTAAAAGGTCAGTTAAATTACTAATTTTGTAAGTTGTGTTATTTCTAGCTACTCTGCCCTTTACTTGTCCTTCTCCAACGGACATTTTCCGGGCGATCTATAAGAACAGATTTCCTGTCTGGTTTTCCCAGTAAATATTAAGTTCTCTTAGCAATTTCCAGAGCTCAGTTCTTTTAATTTGAGGTAAATCTCGATCTTCATTGATTTTAGTTAGAATTTTATCGACCGTTGGGATCTGCTTCTCATAATAAAATGTATGTACAACTCCTTTTATTACAGTTTACATCTCTTTTTCCAACGAGGTTTTTCGTCTGCCAGTGATCGAATGTGGCTTGGGGGTACTAACAATTCCAATCGTTTTTTTCTCCTTCAGTATTCGGTACATAGTAGATTTTTCAACTCCTGTCATGTTGGAACACATCTCAACAAAGCTTTTAACATTATTATCTAGATATTGATATCTTAAGGCATCATAAACATTCATCGTAATAAGTTTTTCGTTGAGGAAAAAATGCCCTTGTTTAACGATTTTGGAATAAATATAGATGTGGAAGCCACATCTTTTGGGTATCCTACTAATCTCAAATAATATATGAAAACAAGATAAACCACTAAGAACACACTATATGGTGTACTTTGCTCACTGACAGAAATTAAATTGAACTATCAGAAATTTTATTGTTGCAGTAAATTTATAAAAGCTTATAATATCTAAATATAATTAAATATAATCAGAATTACGGCAGTCCTCAGTTACCTGCGGCACTGAAGCAGGTACGTTGGAGGTTTCGGTAACAGTTTTATTTCTCTCTCTAGTTCTTGAATAGAGTATAGAAATGTGTATGCTTGCGATCGTCTCTCCCCTTCTCAAGAGCTTTGAGTTCAGAAAAATAGAATCGATTCTACCTTTTATACTAGAAATGTGTATGCTGCTCGCATCCTCCGTCCCTGTCGATAACTTGTTTTTTTTTTGTAATCGCCCCTCTCCTCTCCAAGAGCTTCAAATTCAAAAAAATAGACCCGACCCTGCCTTTTACACTAGAAATGGGAATGTTGCTGGTGTCTCCCCTCGTCGACATCTTGCCTTCGCCTGTCATACTGTACTTTTATGATATCACCGCCCTCGCCCCCCCCCCTCAAAGAGAGAGGCTGAATCCGCCCCTAACTCCAACTGAGCATTCGGATTTTTTTTAAATAATAATAACGGTAAAAAAAATAAAAAGGTGAATTTTTTCTTGTTTTCTTATATTTTGTAAAGTACTGAATAAATTGCATTACTTCAATAAACCATTTGTAGATAATTAAAAAACCTGTTTTTTATATTGACTGAATTGGGAAATTTTACAAGCACTATTTTATTATATTTGATTTATTTCATAATACAAGTTCTCTCTTATTGATGAATTTCCTCTTCTCCCCCCGCCAATGCAATATGAGAATGTTTATTTTAGTTTATTTGTCTACTGATTCACGCTGCACTAATAATAGTTATAATAATTTTAAATTGAGTACCTAAAACTAAATGTATTTTTAGGAATTGTAAACAACCTTATGAAAACATCAGTTGTAACTTTGACCAGTGCTCAACGTGACTTTAAAGCGATGGACAAACTTTTACAAAGCATAGAAGAAACTTTGAAAAACGGCGAATGTAACGAGTGGAAAACTGAAAATTTTGCCATCAAGTGTTTAGATCTAAACGAGGATTATATTGGTATTTTTGTGGCTAATTGTTCCGATAATTTTAATGATTGTATTTTTTTCCCAATTACCTCAAATAATGATGATAATAACATAGTTAATGATTCTTTTGTTAAATCAAATAATATACAATGCCTAATTACTTTAACCAAAACTCTGTATGATCAAATCAATACTTATAGTAATGAAGACGAAACTTACACTCCAAAACTGATGATATCATTGTATTCAGGTTCTCAGTTTTTTACAGAATTGAACAACACATCCAACGAAAAAAATGTTTTTAGTTTCGTATTTGGAATATTACTTCCGCATTTTAATGAACCATTTCAAAGTCCAATTGTAGTATATTACTTCAACAATGTAACAACAAAATCTCTTCAGTATAACTGTTCGTATTGGAAATATGATGATTTAAGTTACGGAACATGGATAACTGAAGGTTTTAATGTTACTAAATACGTCGCAAAATGTGAATTATTTCATCTTACTAATTTTGCAATTCAAACTAAGCTGTTAAATTATGAAAGTCCTATACAGAACCATTTACACAGCCGCAATAGCCGACCTTTCGATACATTAATAAATAGGAGATGTAGTGCTTCCAATTACCTATTAAATGAAAATGCTGACATATGTATCCTTGGACATGAAGAACCGAAAATATATGAACACAGTAAACCTACACAAAATACCATGGTAAATATATTTGATAAAATTAATGTTTTTAAAAATAGTTATCTGATTCATCTCACTAAAGAGTATCCTTTAGCATTTTTAGGTTCGTTTATTCCTACTTGGAGCAATGAACCTGATGAAAATATTATAACACCGCAAAAAAAATCTATGTCCTACAGCATTGGGCACATACCCAATTCAGCATCCATTAGTTTGATTAATGAAAATAAATGTTATAGCAATTTAACTGAAGAGTGTATAAATATCACACATGAATTGGAAACAATTATAATAAACTGTAAGAATATTAAAAATTCAGAAACAATATTAGCAGAAATAAAAAATGTATTGTTAAAATGTAATTTTAATGATCTCAATGAAAATAGTATTGATATTATTGCAGAAGTTTTACAACAAGCTAAATTAATGGTAAATACAAAGACCGTCAAAAGGTTAGCATACATATTAGATATAACAATGAGAGTACCAAAAATTACAATGCTTAGAGCTCAAAGAGAATTTCAATCAGCAGATAAAATTCTATATTCCATTGATCAAATTTTGCAGGAATTTGATGAAACTATCCATATCAGGAAAGAAAATATTTTATTTCTAGTTATTTCAAAAGAGGATGCTCAAAATTTTTTGGGGTTTCAGATTACTAGAGATAAAGAAGTTGTACATTTAAAAAGTAGACATGAAAAAGGTAATAAACTAAACGAAACAAACATCGATTTACGTGTTACGATTAGTAAGCAGTTGCATGAACAAATCAAAACCAAAAAGACAAGAGTAATATTTGTTATATTTTATAATGACATTTTTTTTCCAGATAAAAAAGTGGGTAATGTTCGAAAACCCATTGTAGAGGTTTTATTTCCAGATTTAACAGAATGTCTTAAAGCCGATTTCTCCATAGCATTTAGATCTTTTGATAACTTTAATCGATTCAGTAAATGTGCTTATTGGGATTACACAGTAATAAAAAACGAAGTTACTAAACCTGGATCATGGAAAAATGAGTCCTTTGCACAAAACGGTGATAATTGGATAACCTGTGCCTTTAAACACACAACGCATTTCGCGTTAATAACTTCTTCGCAAAATATTACTACAGATTTGGAATATATTCTAAATTCCAATTTAACTGGGCTTGAAAAGCTTAAGCAAGTTAATACCATAACGGCAAAAAGTTATGACAATCTGATTCCCGTGGATATATTTTTAATATCACAAATAATTGGTTCTTCCTTGAAAGAAGGCGCTGTTGCACATTTTATCTCTAGAATTATAAGTAACTTATTCAATGTTCCGCGCCATGTTTTGAAAAATTCCCAGAAGGATCATACCGCTACTGATATAATATTGCATAATGTGGATGAAATGGCCAGATTACTTAATGATATTGTTATAAATTTCGATCACTTTTCTTTAATTGTTAAAAATCTGGATAGCGTAAATCTAACAGGAATAATATTGCATAACTGTAACGCTTCCACATGTGAGATTGATCAACTGAATTATTTTGTCAACGTTAGCGATTATTTCGACAATAGTTCTATCTCAGCAATGGTGCTTTTCAGTGAAGAACTCGTGGAACAAATCAGAAATTCGACTATAAGTTCGAAAGTAATTATTTCCATATACTTCAATAATGCTCTTTTCAATGAGATTGACAATGAAAGAGATACAACTAAGGTATTTGGTATAGTTTTCCCAGGTTTGAATTCATCGCTTGATGGCATGGTATCAGTAGTTTATAATTTTGATAACATAGTAAGTGATAATCGTCAATGTGCTTACTGGTACTATAAAGTAAATCCAGATGGTAATATAGATAATGCTACCTATGGAAAATGGAAAGATGAAAATACAAAAGATTGGCAAAATAATACTGCAATATGTAACTTCTCTCACGTCACGCATTTTGCCATGTTGTTGAGTAATAATGACAAATACAATGATGATAAGGCACTCAATATTATCACAGATATTGGTTGCATCTTATCCCTCATGGGATTAATAATAATATTATTAACAGCAATTGCATTCAAAAAGTGGCGTCAAAATACTGGTAATAAAATTCTAATAAATTTTTCAGTTGCCATTTCTCTGAAGATTATCATGCTCTACATTAGTGAATATGTCAAAAGTACGACTACCGGTATTGGTTGCACTATAACAGGGGTAATACTTCACTATGCCATTTTATCTGAATGCGCCTGGATGTTAACTATCGCTATTTTACAATTTAAAAGATTTGTTGAAGTTCTTGGAGGTCCTCCAAAATATGTTTTAGTTAAAGCCCTGATTTGCGGATGGGTCTTTCCAGTAATTCCCGTTATATGTGTCATATCTTTAGACCCAGACAACTACATTGAAGGAAATGCCGGATTATGTTATCCATCACATTTAGGCTTATACTTGGGGGTGTGGCTTCCTGTACTTATCATAGTTACTATTAACTGCGTTATATTTACATTTATAATCTACAACGTATTTCATAAAAAGACCGAATACATCGACAGTGCCAATCATGAAATTCTTTTCCAATGGAGACTGGCACTGTTACTTTTTTTCATGTTGGGACTGACCTGGTTGTTCGGATTTTTCGGTGAAATCGAGGGGGATACGCTTTTTACATATTTATTCTGTATTACTGCCTCGTTGCAAGGCTTTGTGTTGTTTCTATTTTTTATAGTTTTTAACAAAAGTACTAGAATTTTGTACGCACAATATGCTAAACAATGGTTTTATACTAGAGGTATTTTTAGACTGTGGACATCTAATTCATCCAGTAAATATTAATTTTAGATTTTAGTACTATAAGAGATTAAAAAATTAGTTTTAACAAATAGTCTATTTATTTGTAAAATAAAGTAATTTATTAAATATTAATGTCTATTATTTACTGATTATGTAAACAGGAATACCGCCGTATTGCAATTCCCATTGTTGCCTATGAAACCGTCCTTCTTCGTCGTTCCGACTGTTACGTATCGTCGTCGATTATCGCGAACCTATTTCGTCAGCTTCGGTTTCCGTTGATATTTGATCCGAACTTTCAGGAGAAGTAAACCGAGAATCATGACTTAAATATCGTATTTGTCACGCTGTAGAATTTCAGTACCATAAAACCGTGTCCTGGAGATGTTATTTTGATATTCTTGTTCCGCATCCTGAAAGATAATGGAGTTCCGTGGATACTCAATTTGATTTCTGTTGCCTAACCCTGATACGATCATATATTTATTAAAGAATAAATCAAGGTTTATATTTTGGGGATGAAACATGGTTTGCTTATTTGATAGATTGTAATTTTTTTTCTTTAAAAATTGTATGTTATCTTTCAGAAACTTGCAAGAAGGTTTCACAAAACTTTCTGAAAATATGAAAATACATCCTAGATGTTAGCTTCCATAAGGTTTACTGTAAGGAAAATATATAACAGCATTGTCATCTAGTTCTGAGCTATGTTTAAAGTCTCCAGCTGATCTGGAAGTTAGTTTAAAACCAGTTGCAAAATTTGTGCCGAACAGACAAGCAAACAAACAGACAGACAAGAAAGTGAGTTAAAGTTGCATTGTCATCAAGTTCTGAGCTATCTTTAAAGTATCAAATCTCTAGCTCAACGAGAAATTAGCTTAAAATCGATTTCAATAGTACTGAGGATTAAATACATTATTTAATTACACCTATTTTACTTTTCATTGCACAAATAATTACCAAAGAATTTATTTTTTTTAATTCCTTCGCAGTAAAGAACTAAATGTATTTATTACATAGTTTCCCACAGTTTGAAGTAAACAGTATCTGTGCTGTTAGGCAAATTTTTTCATTCTTTTGAAGATGTATAATTTTCCTTTAAATTAGCTTATATTTTACATTTTGCAACTGAGATTTTATTATTTAAATTATTTTATTCAATGTCTTATGTAAGAGCAGCAAAGAAATTCAAAATTGGTTCCGACGTATTGTCATCAACTTTCTTAAGTTAGGGATACTTCAATCATTTTCTGTGATGTCAAGGTAAGCGAAAAAAGAACGATTCAGATCGATGTGCATTATCTAATTTGCTTTGCGTTGTATCATCAGCTCCTTGCAGCTATAGACCAGGGCCTATCTGTTTTGAGGTGGATGTGAAATGGAACATGGAGATTTTTGCATGAGAGCCTTCAAAATAACCTGAATAACGATAATTTTGATATGCGTCATTTCAAAAAGTTGGGCAACATTGTTATTATTTCTCTCGTGTAACTTTAAAGACATTCATTTTAGAGGAAAGTTGAAAAGGAAAAAAAGTTTTGTAATTAAGTTTTCTATAAGATAGGTTTAGTCAGAAATCTCAAAATATATTTTCCTTATTGCAAAATAGCAATAATTAAAAAAAATGGTAAAAAAACAGTTTTTAAATTAATTTTTTTCGACCATTTAAATTTCTCTGACGACCTTCATATTAGAGCAAAGAACACTTTATGCCATTATAAAATAACACGCTAAAATTCGTTAGGATCGAATAGATAGTTCTTGCACAATAATTTTGCATTCCGATTTCGTTTACAAAAATTGACCATTTTTCAAGTTTGTCGGAGTCCAAAATATCACGTTAAGGTATTTAAATTTATTTTTGACATATAGTAGGGAACTCAAGTTTTCCAATGCTTTTTTCGGAATCAAAATCGGATGATGTGGACGCCCTCAGGAATTGTTTAAAGACATTGTTGATATTTTTGCTTATAAACAAATAGGTTATCTCGGCGGATTTTCATTGGATTTTTTTTGCCATACTTTTCGTGAAGAAAAATTTCAAATACGTCAATTGGTTTCCAAGATACAGACTGTCAAAGTTGATAGCCTATTACGGTGAGTCTATAAACAATACATACCTAATTCTTGAACCAAAAACTTTGTCTTGCCGAGCTCTTTTTTGACACAAATTATTACATTTTATAACCCAGGAAAAAAAATATGCAAACTTTTATGAAATGACGCAGACTTAAGGAAAGAAGCTTTAATTTTCCAAACTAACTCTTCCTAATACGAAATAAAAATGACTTAAAAATCATAACTGTAATGTACGGTGGGAAAAGAAGCATTAATATAAATTTAAATGAGCTGCGATGCTTGTATTTTAGGACCGAAAAGAGAAAGAAAAACTTTAATCTGATTCAGCTCCCGCCGACAGAATCTGCAGCTGCAGAGCATTGCTACAGAGATTACGCTCAGGTGCAGCAATGGCTTAATAATAATTGGACACAAAAGACTGGGGTTGGTGTAGAAATCATATTTGGAACCAGTTAAAACCACAGATAAACTGTTGCCAGATATCTATTGAAAAAAATAAGCTGTAAATGTATAAAAGAATGTTACAAATTATGTACTGATTACTGCTCAAACTGCAAAGGACAAACTTGCAAAAATGCACAAAATCAATATATTGACGTAAAGAAATTTCTGAAAATGTAACTGATTTTGAAGAAGTTGACAGAGAAATAGAAAATGACTGTTTCGATATCGATATACGATTAGATGACGAAGATTTCAATGAAAATAATTATCCGGAGATTCCACAGCCTAAGAGAGTCCGATTCGAATGAAAAAAAAAAAATCAATGTAAAAAAAAAACGTTTTTCTGCACTTTGTAAAGTTTGTAATATAATATTTAGTGTTAAGAGTGCTTTATTGAACTTTTTGAACTTAATTTATAAGGAATAGCTATTCTATTTTTTCTGTATTTTACTAATAAAAAAAATTAAAACTCAAATTTTTTTCAATTTATTTAAACAATTTTGATAATTAAAGTAAATATATATAGTTATAGTATGCATAATTTCATTAATAAACAAAGATTCACTTGGAAAGTCCAATACTATAGGGTGCAGTATGCTATAAGTATGACGCATATATAACATCATTTGTTTATAACAAAATGAATGCATGATGGACACATGGCATTAGGATATTTGAGCTCCATTATTCGCGATAAATCGATTTAAAAAAAATGATCAAAATCACTCCATTAGAAGCCGAGAAAATGAAAATTTTTTTCAGATATGGATTTTAAATCTTCGAATTCAATTTTAAAATGAGAACTTCCCATTCCTCTTTTTTTTTCATTTTTCACGCGCGTGGGCGATATTTTTTTCATTTTTTATTAAAATTTCCGATAACATAAACATTTAAATATTTTTATCAAAAAAAAGAACTCGGCAAGATAAAGTTTTTGGTTCAAGAATCAGGTCCGCATTGTTTATAGATCCACCGTAGCAGGCGATCAACTTTGACAGTTTGTATCTTGAAAACCAATTGACGGATTTGAAATTTTTTTTCACAAAAAGAAGCGTCTTTCCAAGTACTTTCAAACCATGTATTGCTAAAGAAAATCCAATAAAAATCCGCCGAGATAATCTATTTGTTTATAAGCAAAAATATCAACAGTCTTTAAACAATTCCTGAGGGCGTCCAAATCATCCAATTTTGATTCTGAAAAAAGCGTTGGAAAACCTGAGTTCCCTACTATATGTCGAAAATAAATTTAAATACTTTAACGTGATATTTTGGACTAAGACAAACTTGAAAAATGGTCAATTTTTGTGAACGAAATCGGATTGCAGAATTATTGTGCAAAAACTATAGATTCGATCTTAACGAATTTTAGCGTGTTATTTTACCATGGCATAAAATTTTCTAATATAAGGGTCCTCAGAGAAATTTAAATGTTGGAAAAAATTGATTAAAAAACTGCTTTTTTTACCTTTTCTTTTAAATTATTGCTATTTTGCAATAAGGGAAATATATTTTGAGATTTCCGACTAACTCTATCTTATGGCAAATTTAATTACAAAACTTTGTTTCTTCTTCAACTTTTCCTCTAGAATAAATATCTTCAAAGTTACACGAAAGAAAATTTGAAAAAAAAAAGTTTTTTTTTTCGTTAATTATATATTTTTGTTAATAAAAACAATGTTGCCCAACTTTTTGAATTGACGCATATCAAATTTATCGTTATTCAGATTATTTTTAAGGCTCTCATGCAAAAATCTCCATGTTCCATTTCACATCCATGAAACCCCGATATTTTACAGATAAGCCCTGGTCTACTATTGGTTTGGTAAAAATAAAGCTCTATAGTTTACAAGCCAGCCGTTTCATTAATATTTTATTTGTTTTAAGCGTTTTCACTCATATTCGAAATAAATTTATAAGAAGTTGTGGGTATGAAATCATTTTGAAAAAAATATTGTTTATTGAACAAGATTTATACTTTTAATTGCTACATTTTTATGAAAATTTGAAGTATAGCAATAATTCAAATAAAAAAATGGTCTAAGTTAGTTGGGATCGCTATGGATTGAGCGATATTTGTATCATTAATTAGCCCCTAATGTTGGCCACGAAATGACAAAAAGATTTTCAATCTTTTACTTATTTGGGAAAAGAAAACTCCTAAGAAATTGCATCTGCATCAAAAATCTAGATTTTTTAAATGTCTTAAAACAGAATCGACTGATAAAGCCTAGATTGACTAAAAAAAAACTGTTATTACATGAAAAATCATAACATTGTATTTCAGAAACTATCAATTTTTGGACTAAGGTAAATTTTAATCTCAAGAATTTATGCCAGCATTTTGTATATATTTGTATAAAATTGCAAACCTAAAAATAATAAAATAACTGCACAAATAAGTAAGATACTCATCTTATTGATGCCAATCCTGCCTTCTACAATTGTATAATCTTTAGATTACTAAAGAGGTAACAAATAAGTGAACGTCGAAAGTGCAAACAAAACGGATAGATTTCATACTGGTAAGAGGGTCACTGGTCTATTATAATTATCATAATATTAAATCTGTAAAAGGAATAGTTCATACAGTTTTTAAAACACGTGACAAATTTTCAAGCTGGTATATTCAGGCTATACCTTAGTAAACTAGAATACTCAAGAAAATAGATTGCAAGTTGAAAACAAACACAATTTTTATAATTTCCGAAAAAAAAAAGTTTTATTTTCTTAAAAGAATTTTAGTTGTCAAAATGAAACATCAGTATTTTGTTTATTTCACTCTCCATGGAGGAACGGATATGAAATAACAAGTAAAATTAAGAAGAACCGAACAAAAATTTTGATAATAAGACCTACTCAGGAGTGTTGGGGGCAATGTAAGAACAAATCCTACTTATAATGTAACAGCAAAAAATAGGTTGGGGTCAAGAGAGGTTGGGTCAAAGTTGACTAAAATAGGTTTTTTGAATCTACAAGTCAAGGAACACTTTTTGGAAAAAAAGTTTCAAATTAAAGTTGTAGAGATTTTAAAAACCTACAATTTGAGCTGTTGTGCGATCATTTTTGTTAATTTTTTATTGCAAAAAGGTCAAAAAGCTCTCAAAATCGGCCATTTTTTCATATCAATTATTTATTGTAAAATTAATTTTTTTTTGTACTTTTTTGCAATTTTGGCAATCAACATTTTGCGTCTTGAGATAAACAAATAGCAATATCTCAACGACAAATAATCCGATTTACTATTATAAGATATCAGCTTTTGCTGTATTTTTACCGTTTTGGGCCTTTTCTAGGGCCTAATTGTTTCGTCTGTTCGGGTCTTTAACTACCTTACCCGAGTCTTTAAAAATATTTTCTTGGTATTAGAAATAAACTCCTTATTTGTTCTATTTCGAAATACAGGATATACAGTTGCTCTAGAACGATTTGCTTTCCACCCACTGAATATAAAAAGTAAGGCACACATAATAAACAAAAACCAGTAATCCAATCATATCTAAACATATTAAATGGCTTGTAAATGTTACAAAATAATTTCGAAAAGGTATTAACTTCAACAAGTGATAAACATTTTTTATATTGATCACGACTTAATTGATATATGGCAATAAAAGACCAACTGTTGGCAATTACTGAAATAGTTCGTTGAAGTTAGGCAATTGTAGTTATCGAGTTTACGAACAGAAGCATGATATGATTTTGTATTACCAAGATTAACTTAATGAACGTTACTAATGTCTAATAAATTACGAAATTACTTTTAAATGGCGTTTACTGCCTCATCAATTTTACTTTCTGTGACCGTGTGATCAAGGAAGAAGACCGTTTGTCAAAAATGTTAATTATTTATCGTTCAGTTAAGCAACGAATTAAAATTTATTTTGTAAGAAAATAATTCTATTTAATTAATTTTTGTAAATATAACAAAATTAATTGACTTGAAAAAAGGGAGGTTCTCAATCTAATCCCTATATACAGGGTGTCTTCTAAAAACTAGCGCAAATTCCCGAGGCTAAAATATGCGGGTCTAGTCAAATATACATTAGTACCAGAGTTGATAGTTTCAGAAATATACGGTGTTAAAGTTATAAGTTTTTAAAACTTTTTTGGAAATATTTATATTATTAGTAGCTTGATTTGCCTTAACTTTGGAACCTTGAGGTTTTTTAAGATAAGAAATTAAGATCGGATTACAGTTTTAATGTACCTTACTGAAGAAGAATCTTTTACAAAAATCTATTATATTCCTTTGACGATTGTTTCGTTTAATCTTGAACTATTACACTACAAAAGATATTTGTTAAATATTTTTAAATTTTTCTGAAATGTCCTAGAAAAAAACATCTAAAATGGAACATAAAACGATATATTTATTATATATATATATATATATATATATATATATATATATATATATATATATGTTTATGCGGATTTCACGGATTCCTCCGTGTGAGATGCAATAGCCGTGGATATATCCACATTATGCCGTTGTAGTGCTGAAATCACATTCAGCAAACGTACAACTATATGCAGCTCCGCGTATGAATGAAAGTAAAATGCGAACAGTAAATGCAAACTTCTCTCCATCATATCCTTTCTGTGTTAGAGGTTACACAGTTAGAACAAATTGTTATAAAACGCAATTTATCCTATTCTACCACCATCGAGATGATGGCCTACCTGTACCACCATACCGAGAAGAAAGTCAAAACTTACCCTCCCCGCCACAGTGATACGGCAGAGGTACATGTTTCGTCTCTACTAGACTCATCAGGGTACCGACATGCACCTGGCTGTGCAAAGGACAGATCGGAAGGAAGCATGCAAATACTGAACACGGCTTCTCCGACCTCCCGTCGGATGGCGTATATATGTTTATGCGGATTTCACGGATTCCTCCGTGTGAGATGCAATAGCCGTGGATATATCCACATTATGCCGTTGTAGTGCTGAAATCACATTCAGCAAACGTACAACTATATGCAGCTCCGCGTATGAATGAAAGTAAAATGCGAACAGTAAATGCAAACTTCTCTCCATCATATCCTTTCTGTGTTAGAGGTTACACAGTTAGAACAAATTGTTATAAAACGCAATTTATCCTATTCTACCACCATCGAGATGATGGCCTACCTGTACCACCATACCGAGAAGAAAGTCAAAACTTACCCTCCCCGCCACAGTGATACGGCAGAGGTACATGTTTCGTCTCTACTAGACTCATCAGGGTACCGACATGCACCTGGCTGTGCAAAGGACAGATCGGAAGGAAGCATGCAAATACTGAACACGGCTTTTCCGACTTCCCGTCGGATGGCGTATATATGTTTATGCGGATTTCACGGATTCCTCCGTGTGAGATGCAATAGCCGTGGATATATCCACATTATGCCGTTGTAGTGCTGAAATCACATTCAGCAAACGTACAACTATATGCAGCTCCGCGTATGAATGAAAGTAAAATGCGAACAGTAAATGCAAACTTCTCTCCATCATATCCTTTCTGTGTTAGAGGTTACACAGTTAGAACAAATTGTTATAAAACGCAATTTATCCTATTCTACCACCATCGAGATGATGGCCTACCTGTACCACCATACCGAGAAGAAAGTCAAAACTTACCCTCCCCGCCACAGTGATACGGCAGAGATACATGTTTCGTCTCTCACTAGACTCATCAGGGTACCGACATGCACCTGGCTGTGCAAAGGACAGATCGGAAGGAAGTATGCAACACTGAACGCGGCTTCGCCGACCTCTCGTCGGATGGCTTATATATGTTTATACGGATTTCACGGATTCCTCCGTGTGAGATGCATTAGCAGTGCATGCATAATGTGGATATAACCACTGGAAAGAAGTTTGCATTTACTGTTTCGCATTTATTTCACTTACATACGGAATTGCATATAGTTGTACGTTTGCTGAATGTGATTTCAGCACTACAACAGCATAATGTGGATATAACCACTGCTAATGCATCTCACACGGAGGAATCCGTGAAATCCGTGTAAATATATATATATATATATATATATATATATATATATATATATATATATAGTGCGCTAAACTTATAGTTTTTAGTATGCGTGTAAGGGTGAAATTAACAACGCGATTTAAAAGTTTAACAATGTTTATTATGCAGTCGCGCTTGCACTGAAAGTGGATTTATCTAGAAAGAGGATTCAAAGCGGGAAGACTTAAAGCAATATTAAAACTGAACTATAACCGATAGAGAATAGAAAAAGAATAGAATATTTCACTGCAAAACGGAGGTAGACTAGTAGAGAATAGGAATGGAATAGAATAGGCCTCTAACTTGGAAGTTGAGGGTTTTTAAACGGATTTGCCTATAATTTACTAGTATCGTACGGTGTTGCCACGTTCTCCAACTTTTCAGCGGTCTATTAATAGTTATTCAGCAATTTGGGAATAATTCTGCCTAAATGGCAACACTGTAATCCATTCTCTTGCAAGCAGTTGGAAATCCCGAGTCATCAATGACCGTAAAAGGGCCCGATTAATTTATTGATACAATCCTTAAATTTTACGAAAAGGTATATCTTATTTTACTAAAGTAAGAAAAATATCACGGATAATAAAATATAACAAAGAGTTAAATCGAAGGATATTTCTGACAAAAGAGTATTAGGGGCCTAGAGCCGCCACATATATATATATATATATATATATATATATATATATATATATATATATATATATATATATATATATATATATATATATATATATGTGTGTGTGTGTGTGTGTGTGTGTGTATGTGTGTGTGTGTGAAAAGAAGAACTCAATTTCAACTTTCCTTTTATCTATAAATATGTTGATGATATTGTTTGTTCTGTACCGTCCGATTATATTCAACTAGCGCTAGATATCTTTAATTCTTTTAGCAAAATCCTCCAATTTACTATCGAACAAAAAATAAACAAGAGTATACCTTTTTTGGATACTAGGGTGATTCGATTAAATGCCGGAACAGTTATTCTGGACTGGTACCAAAAGGAATCTGCATCAAACAGCTTTTAGAGTGTCTGTTTTCTTAGTTTGAGAGGAATAATTACCTAATATACTCGTATTTTACTGGACCCATTTCAGCCAAGACCATATAGGACAACTGTTAAATTTTAGTGAAATAATGTTCTTAAACAACTACGAAAAAAGATTGATTATTTTCATCAACGGATATTTTCTAGGCCAGACATGTTCATTTTAGCAAGAATTGATACTTTGTATCCTCTTAATAAGTTAATTTTTGCAATAATGTATTTTTCAAATGAATTTTGTTTACATATTAACACCTTTAACCACACCCTAAACGATGCTATACAAACAATGATTTATAATTAATTTTAAAATGTGATTCGTAGATTTTAAACAAACAATTTATGGCAGGGTTAAAATTCTAAAAAATCTGAAATGGGAACTTACCACTTTGTCATGAGATTGATATCAAAGACGTAAGGTCCCTGGTATTATTTATACAGAAATGGAAAGGGTTTAAAGAGACCAATTAATTGTTTTAAATAATAGTCTCTTAAAGCTTTTGATTACAAATAATTTATCTTTTCTTGAAAGGTGAGATAAAAATACATCCTGTTTATTAGCTCGCATTTCCGCTATAAATACGATATATTAACATTTTATTCCTATTAGGGAAATATGAGTATCAAAAATCTCCTCAAAATTTTTACATGAAATATTAGAATGAAGCAAATAGATATTCAAGGATAGTGTAAAACGCATCCTGTTTACAGATCACTTTTCCGTTTGAATTTGTTCGAGTAAGAAATGTATTGAAATTTTTTATTTGTGTACGACTTAAAAATAATATTTTTATAAAAAAAAATTGAAACGAGTTTTAAAAGTGCGCTAAAAAGTGAAAAATAACTATAAATTTTTATATGAGATTGAAATTTTTGAAGTCGGCGCCAAACTAATATCTGACAAAATATGACTCATATAAACAGATTAAAAATACTTTATTTGTAATTGCTTTCTTACCATAATTTGTATATATTAGTGGTTATTTATTTCATTTAGAAACAATTTGGCGCCGACTTCAAAAATTTCAATTTTATGTAAAAATTTATAATTATTTTTTACTTTTTAGCGCACTTTTAGAAGTCGGTTCAATTTTTTTTTATAAAAATTTTATTTTTTGATTTTTAGTTTTGAATTTATTATGATATCCATAAATTATTTGACATAAGTACTAATCGATATTCGTGTACCTCGCAATAACTCCAAGGTGGCAAAAAAGTACCCATTTTATCCAAAGTTGTAAATCACCCTAAAGTAAACCACTAAAAATTCTTTGATTCTTAGAGTTCTCCAGTTACCACTGAAATTGTGTCAAACAAATATTTAGTCTGTCATAGTAAATCGACTATCTTAAATTTCAAATTAATTTTAGATTGGTAATATAAGCCACAAAACCTTGCAATATCGATGTCTAAAGAACTTGAGATGTACATCTCTTAGCCCGATATATTTTATAAGGCATATTTTTATACGCCCCAAGAACCCCGCAATATCAATTTTAGACAAAATCTGAAAATGTAAAATTTTCAGTCCCTCATATTGTATCTTATCAACCTAATAGTTGTAAAAAAATAACTTCATATTCGTAATACACGACCCCGAAAACCCCCTAATACCAAATCTGAAAAAATGCGAATAAGGTAAAATTTTCAACTCATCATATTGGATCCGCCATATTGATTTTCATAAAAATAATTTTAACGTATTAATCTAATCTAAATCTAAACACTTCAAAGCCCCCTAGTACCAATTTTGGATTAAATCCGGAAATTTAAAATTTCTAGACTGTCATATTGCATCTGACATATTAGATTTTCTTAAAATAAATTAATATTCGTTATTTACATCTTCAAAAACGATTCAGTCCCATATTTGAACAAAATCGAAAAATGTAAAATTTTTAGTCCGCTATATTGGATTTGCCATATTGAATCCTGAAAAAATACATTTAAATTCATAATTTACACCCTCAATATTCCCTATATTGGGTTTGGAGAAATTTGCAAAACGCCGTATTAAATCCGCCAAATTCAGTTTTCAAAAAATATTTTAAATTCGTAATTAACACTAACAAAAATCCCCCAATACTGATTTTAGAAAAAATCGAAAGATGTAGAATATTTAATCCGCCATCTTGGATTTTTTATCCGTCATATTGGATACGATATATTTATTTTTTTAAAATAATTTCAGATTCGTAATGTGCGATCCCAAAAATTCCCCTATATCAATTTTGAAAAAAAAATCGGACAAAATAAATTTTTTATTCGCCATATTGGATCCACCATAGTGAGTTTTTTAAAAATAATTTTAAATTCGTTATGTGCGATCCCGAAAACTTCCCTCTACCAATTTTGGAGAAAATCGGACAAAACTGATTTTTTTTGGCCACCATATTGTCAGCGCCATCTTGGATTTTATTGCACCAATTTCATCCAAAATAATATGGGACCACCGCAGCAACTTCCTGAACATAACGTAAAAAATTTCATTCAAATCGGTGCAGCCGTTCCGGAGTAATCGGTGTACATACATAAAAAAAAATATACATACTCGACGAATTGGGAACTTCCTTCTTTTAGAAGTCGGTTAATAAAAATACCAAAAATCTTCAGATAATTATTACTTAGAAGTAAGAAAGAAGAAGAAATTTTTTACAAAATTTTATATATTACGAATTAACAAAATTATTAATTTGTATTTAAATTTTTCCCTAATATGGATTTAGATTTAAAGAAATTAACAAATTTTTGAATTATTTGTAAATACTGCCCAAAAATGTTTTTACAGGTATAATTTTGAACTAAACGTACTCTATTTTTTTAATCAATACCTGAATTTTTGACAAATTAATTTTAAAACTTTTCTTCGTTCAGTCAAAGATTATAATTGCTAACGCCAGTTTAATCCAAGCTTATTTTTTCCTCTCTATATTACTAACATTAAGGCTATTCTTTTGAGTTATTATCAGTTTCACTTCTATCACTTGAAGTAATCATGATCACTTCGACCCAATGACAAGTAAATGCATATTCAAAAGAACATGAAGTTATCAGTTTCACTTTGTTCACTTTGATCAGTGATAATTTACTCAAAAGAATACAGCCATTGCATTAATCGCAGAAATTCAGCTTTTTCAAAAATGTTTATTTTCTTCCCAAGGTATGTGTAACATCTGTAGCATTTAACTCAATACTTAATATATATATTGTTTAATCTTTCTTGTTGGTTAATTACTTTTTGTACTTGACATGAATAGAAAACGAAAACTTTATCTTTAAATCTGCTTTACATTAGTACAAAATCATGTAATAATGAATATTTCCACAATCCCTTGAAATACTATGTTTATGTCTAACTACTTTTTGGTACTGTAGGTGTGAATATAGGACAACCGTCGTCGAGACACACAATCAAAGAATGTTAAAAATGATGTGAACAACTTTTCCTTAAATGGCCGGAAGCAAGAGGACGAGTGTCATCGAATTAAATTCTTCAACAACAATATTATCTCTTTGATCTGCCGAAATCACCTGCTTGTTTTACTGTTTATGCGTATGTCAAATTTGTTGATTTTAAACTGGCTACTTTTAAGACTAAAACAGAATATACCGGATGTCCACGAAATTACTTTCCAGCGGCAATTTTTTTTTGTTTAATAACTGATAATAATGAAACTTGGTATGAGTTACTAACTACCAAATACTTTTTGAGGTAACCGATTTGAATGAAATTTTTTACGTTATGTTCAGGAAGTTGCTGCGGTGGTCTCATATTTTTTTGGACGAAATCGGTGCGGTAAAATCCAAGATGACGCTGACAATATGGCGGCCAAAAAAATTAATTGTGTCCGATTTTCTCCAAAATTGGGGTGGGGGAATTTTCAGAGTCGTACACAACGAATCTGAAATTATTTTAAAAAAATTCAATATGGCAGATCCAATATGACGGACAAAAAAATTTAATTTTGTCTGACTTTCCCCAAAATGTATGTGGGGGAATTTTCTGGATCCCACATAATGAATTCAAAATATTTATGAAAAATTCAATATGGCGGATCTAATATGGCTACCAAAAAGTCAATTTTGTCTTATATTTCTAAAATTGGTACGGGGGAGTTTTGAGGGTCGCACATAACGAATCTATAATTATTTTTAAAAAATTCAATATGGCGGACAAAAAAATCAATTTCTTAGAGTTTCTATTTAACCTAGAATCATTCGGGTCTGCACACTTTTTTGGTCTTTTAAGAGCCTCTAGCTCATTTCATAAGGCGTTAAAGTAAGCACGGCAGACTTTCCGCAGCGATAGTTTTTTATACTTTGAGGTGTCATTTGAACAGATATGGGATAGGCGTGATATCTTTTGTGGAAGCATTCCACTGAGATGTCAAATCGCGACGGATGACGTTCTGGGCTGCGGTTCAGACACCGGTGTTTTTTCTTGAGGCGGTGTAGTGGCAGTAAATATTAGTTTCAGCAGGCTTCTCTTCTAGGAAGGTGGTGTAAGATTTCTTTCAGCGGGTCTGGGAACGTTAATAGGCTCTTCATTCGTCAGCGGTATATCTGTGGCTGCTGCAGCAAATAATTCTACAGTTATTTTCATTGTATGGTCATATTCCACATTTTCAGAATGCATTGATTGCAGTAGACATCGATGTAACTGTACGAAGATTTCAGGAGACAGTTTGATCGTAATAAACACATAGAAACTTCATAAAAGCAATATCTAAAGGCTGAAGCCTATGGGTGCATTATAGTGGAAAGCAAACATCATTTTCGAGTGCAATGTCAATAAGTTCTATATTTTGCGTATGAATTGCATGCCCATCCAAAAGCAGTAAGACTGGATTAGTTTTTGAAGCACCAGAAAATCGATTAAATTGATGGAACCAGGACAAAAACATCTCAGAGGTCATCCATCCGCGAGAATGCCATTCGGTCGTGTTCCTGGAGGAGCTCGATCCAATAACTCTGATTTCGTTCTTTGGCGAGTAAATACCATCATCGGATGCATATAGGTTCTGGCTGCATTGAAACATATCTCGACTGTAACCCTTGCCCTTGTTCTATCGAAAAGAGGGATCCTACTTGTTTCCTTCCTTTTTCTGCCATAATTTTCCTTCTCCAGTCTCGTTGCAGTTATATATTCTGCCTGGTATCAGTTTATACTTATTGTACACATCCCCGAACAATGAGTTGAATTCATCTACAGCTACTTTGTTAAATCTTATCGCTCGAGCTGCCGATGTGGCTTCTGACTTGCGGATAAATAAATCTGGATAATGCTTTAAAAATCCTTGCTCCCAATCTACACCTGCCAGTTATTTCTCACGCTTAAAATTACGTTTCTTACCATTTTTTACTGCAAGCTGATGCTATACTATCTTTCGTAGAACGAGGGAAGTCAAGCCAATTTTAAAATTGCCACTCACAGTTAAAACTTAATATTTGCTGCGGCGTTATGTATCATGGAATAATTGAACTTTGTAATTTTAACCAATTTTGTTGTAACGGAAGTGTAGGATGAACATTTAGACTTTAGAAGAAACCTTATTTTTCAACGATGCCCTGCTTACTCTACATTACGAGTGACAAAGTCGGTTGAACATTCGTTTCCAGGATAAAAGATTTGGCCGTTCCTGATCTAATTCCATTAGATTATTTTCAATGGGGTTACTTAAAGCAAAAGGTCTACAACAATGATATTAATGACAACATTAACCTACTAAAATAAAAAAATTATGAAGACTGTTGCAACTGTAATTGCAGATATAATTGCATGTATGTACGAAGAATTGTAAAAAAGATTAGAAAAATGTGTATTAGCAGGAGGTCAACATGTGAACTAATTGTTTTTATTTTCAAATTATTGTTAAGGTTTCTCAAGATTGCTTCAAAAAATAAATTAAAGGTAAAATGGTAATTTTTTTATTAATAATAAATTTCGAAATAAGTTGAATAAAATTTGTAAAAAATACAAATACCAGTGTTTTATTTATTTTTAACCGACTTGTAAAAGAAGGAGGTACTCAATTCGTCGAGTATGTATGTTTTTTTATGTTTGTACACCGATTACTCCGGAACGGCGGCACCAATTTGAATGAAATTTTTTACGTTATGTTCAGAAAGTTGCTGCGATGGTTTCATACTTTTTTGGACGAAATTGGTGCAGGAATGTCCAAGATGGCACTGACAATATGGCGGCGAAAAAAATTAATTTTGTCTGATTTTCTCCAAAATTGGTATAGAAGAATTTTTGGGGTCGTACACAACGAATCTAAAATTATTTTTAAAAAATTCAATATGGCGGATCCAATATGGTGAACAAAATAATTTAATTTTCTCTCATTTCCATTAAATTTGGTGCGGGGGAGTTTCCGGGATCGCACATAATGAATCCAAAATATTTTTTAAAAATTCAATATGGCGGATCCAATATGGCGGATAAAAAAATCAATTTGGTCCGATTTTCTCCAAAATTGGTATGAGGGAGTTTTCAGGGTCATACATAACCAATCTAAAATTGTTTTTTAAAAATTCAATATGGCGAATCCAATATGGCGGACGAAAAAATAAATTTTGTCCGATTTTCTTCAAAATTGGTACGGGGGAGTTTTCGGGGTCGCATATAACGAATCTGAAATTATTTTTAAAAAATTTAGTATGGCGAATCCAATATGGCGGATAAAATATTAATTTTGTCCGATTTTTTTCAAAATTGATATGGGGGGGGGGGGGTTTTGGGATCGCACATTACGATTCTAAAATTATTTAAAAAAAAATAAATATGGCGGTCCCAAGATGGCGAATTAAAGATTCTACATCTCCCGATTTTGTCTTAAATCAGTATTGGGATATTGTTGTTAGAGTTAATTATGAATTTAAAATATTTTTTAAAAAGTTCAATCTGGCAGATTCAATATGGTGTTCTAAAAATTTTACATTTTTCGATTTTCTCCCAAACTGATATAAGGAGTTCTTGAGGGTATAAATTATGAATTTAAAAGTATTTTTTTTAGAATTAAATATGGCGAATCCAATGTGGTGGACTAAAAATTTTACATTTTTTTATTTTGTTCAAAGGTGGGACTGAATCGTTTTTGAGGATGTAAATAGCGAATATAAGTCTTGAATTTCCGGATTTCATCCAAAATTGGTACTAGGAGGCATTAAAGGGTTTAGATTTAGATTAGATTAAGACTTAAAATAATTTTTTTGAAATTCATATAGCGGATGCAATATGGGGGGTTGAAAATTTTACCTTATTCACATTTTTTTAGATTTGGTATTAGAGGGTTTTCGGGGTATATTCCGATTTTGTCTAAAGTGATATTGTGGGGTTCTTAAGACGTATACAAATTCAATATGCAGTATAAAATATATCGAGCTAAGAAATTTACATCTCAGGTTCTTTAAATATTGAAAATTTATATTGTGGGGTTCTTAAAGCGTATACACACTCAATATGCAGTATAAAATATATCGAGCTAAGATATCTACATCTCAGGTTCTTTACACATCGATATTGGAATGTTTTGGGGCCTATATTACCAATCTAAAATTAATTTGAAATTTAAGATAGTGGATTTACTATAAAAGACTAAATATTTGTTTGACACAATTTTACTGGTATTTGGAGAACTCTAGGAACCAAAGAATTTTTAGGGGTTCATTTTAGGGTGATTTACAACTTTGGATGACATGGGTAGTTTTTTGCCACTTTGGTGTCATTGCGAGGTACACTAGTCTCGATTAGTACTTAGTTCAAATAATTTATGGATATCATAATAAATTCTAAAACTAAAAATAGAAAAATAACATTTTTATAAAGAAAATTAAACCGACTAAAGTATGTCTAAATGAAATAAATAACTACTAATATATACAAATTATGGTAAGAAAGCAATTACAAATAAAGTATTTTTATTCTGTTTATGCGAATCACATTTTGTCAGGTATTAGTTTGGCGCCCAACATCAAAAAGTTCAATTTCACATAAAAATTTATAGTAATTTTTTTACTTTTTAGCGCACTTTTAGAAGTCGGTTCAATTTTTTTATAAAAATTTAATTTTTTTTAAAATTTTGAGCACCTTGTATACGCTATCATGACTCTGATCACTGTATTCGAAATACGAAGGCAAACAAAACTATATATATATATATATATATATATATATATATATATATATATATATATATATATATATATATATATATATATATATATGTATATATATATATATATATATATATATATATATATATATTTATATATATATATATATATATATATATATATATATATTTGTATCGGAACTTAATAAACAATTGATAGATTTCTTAAAAATGATTTAATTGCTCGAAATTTCAAATCAATTTTAAAAAGTTTCTATCCATGATTTATTACGCTTGAACTTCATTCCGACAGTAAGAGCACTAACTCTACAGACTAATTCTACCTTTAATTTTTCTGATGGGACACGAAAGTGTAACACTGATCTGAATTCTATGTGCCGTGGTTTATTAACAACTCTTTATACTTGAATGGGTTCTAAAACTCATCTTAGATTTCATTCATATTTATATCCAACAAATTGAACCCATTATTTCTTGCTCAGTTAATTAAGTTCTTTGGCTTGGCATTTTTTAGATTTCCTAGACATCTAATTTGGAACCAGCATTACCGGCAAATGTTTTAAGTAATAATAATCTTTGTGCAATGTCACCATTAGGTAGAAACTCATAATAAGAATAGAAAATTTATAAATCATTCAAACTAGTTGAAATCGTTTGTTTGAAGATCATAAACTGTGTTTCTTGCGAAATGGTAGATAACTGTTGGGCTTCCATTGTCGTAATTTTATTGTTGAATATCACGACGTTTCGGCTAGTAGTTATCTCTAGGGGAATGTTTAAAAGGAACTACTATGTTTTATACCACTAAATTTATTAAGAAAACAGTGACTACAGTTTCAACTCACAGAGTCATTTTCAAACTGAATTACAAAGGTAGACTAAGTATTCAATACAGAAACATGAGAAAATTTAACCATAAATAAAAACTACCTGTGATATTTCATTATTACAAAGGGGAGGTGCTAAATTTTGGGAACTAATTATTATTTGGCGACAACAAATAACGGGAAAAACCCAAGTTCTGTCTGGTCATTAAGCAAATTTACATTTTTATTTCTACTATGTTTATATATTTCTAAAGATTCAAGAATATTTAACTTTTGGCCCTTTGTTGAATAATGTAATATTTCAGTGTTGCCCAAATCAGGAAAACTGTGGCTGTGTTCTAAGCAATGGTTGGCAATGCTCGAGTCTGTTTTTTGTAGTCTATATGATCGGTGGTGTTCTGAAAAGCGAGTTTTAAAGCTTCTACCACTTTGTCCAATATACAAGCTATCACACTCTGAACATTTTAACTTATAAACTCCTGATTTATCAAATTTATTAATTTTATCTTTAGCATTGTAAAGGATAGTGGTGTTGTGTGTTGAGATTTGAAGGCTACTTTTATGTTATGTTTGGAAAGAGTATTAGCTATGTTTTCTGATAGGGCACCACAGTATAACAAAGATATATAAGATGAACTATCTTTATCATTTTTTATTTTAGGATATATTGAATTAAAAGCTAGTTGTTTTTGTTTTTTAGTTATTAATTTCTTTATGGTTTGTTGGGAGAAATTGTTTGATACTGCAATCCTTTCAATGATATTTAGTTCCTCTTGAAGATCTTCTTCAGAGAGAGGCAAAGAGAATGCTCTGTGTATCATTGAATTGTATGCAGCCATTTTGTGTTGTAAGGGATGAAAAGAATCATTAGATATAGTATTACCTGTAAACGTTGGTTTTCTAAAAATTTTAAATTTAAACTGATTATTGAGGTGAGATATGGTGAGATCAAGAAAATTTATGTTGTGGTTATTTTCAGTTTCCAGAGTAAATTGAATTTTTGGATGGCAATTATTAATGAATTGTAAGAATTTTTGAAGCTGTCTAGTAGTGCCTTTAAAACATGCTAGAACATCATCTACATATCTGTACCAAAACTGAACATGGTTTTTGCTTAAAGGGAAATTAAGAATTTTGTTTTCTAAGTTTGACATGAAAATATCTGCTAGGAGAGGGCTAAGAGGAGAACCCATTGGTAGGCCTGAATTTTGTAAATAAAATTTGTTATTAAACTGGAAATAGGTTTGCGATAGGCAAAGTTCGAAAGAGGAGAAGATTTCAGAAGTAACTATTGGATTTATATTTCGTTCCTGTAAGATTTCTTGGATGAGTATAAAACTCTTACTCTAGCCTTTTTCAAGCGAATTTGAACAAATTTTGCATTTATTTACAATTATTTGGAAGTGCTTTCTACACTTTTCTTATATCTAAAGACTGTTTTATAAAGCAATTCGGGTTCAAATGTATAACAGCGGCATTTTTAAATTTCCATCTCTTCCAGTGTTGTTCTCTATGTAGGATTCTAGCTTCAGACGATTTTAAGTGATGTTCATGAGTCCAGGCGTGGTTGGCGGCACCAGCTTCTCTGTTTCTTCACAAGATGTATTCTTCTGATGCTCTTTAATCTTACTTCAAGGGGTCTCCTTGTTTCACCAACGTAGAATGATCAACATGGTATCTGATACACACAGTTCTTCAGGTTCCTTTGAGTTGCTATTTGTGCTGGAAAAAACCAGATAGGGAATATGTTCTTATAGATCGTCTGGAAAATGTTCGTTGAAGAAGGAAATATCTCTCTCAAGTAAAAGATAGAATTGCGAGAAATAACACAACTTAGAAAATTAGTAATTTAACTGAACTTTTGAAAGATCTTTTTAAATTAAATTACTGCAAAAAATTGGGAAAAATCCTTAGAATAAAACAAAATGTGAAAACTCGATCATATGATCGGTGAGATACAGGAACCAATTATAATTAATTTGAGCTAAGATAGTTTCACTGACTTTGATTAGGAATTAGATACGTAATGTTTAGCAGTATAAATACAATTTATTATTTAAATTTTTGTTGTTGTTGTATTTTATTGTTTAATGTTGTTTATATATTTTTTTATGTTTTTATATATTTTTATTTTAATGTGTCCCACTCTTTAATTTTATATATATATATATATATATATATATATATATATATATATATATATATATATATATATATATATATATTTCATTCCACTTAGCCGTAAGTTTTTTATTATTTTATTATTGTATTTGTGTCTTTTTCTTAAGCGTGTAGAATTAACATGTATATTTTATTTTTTTGGGGCTATCGGATTTCCATATAATAAAGTAAATTAAATTAAGATATCAGTACAATAAAAATAAAGATAAGTAGGTCTAATTTTAACTGTAACATATAAAAACTAATTACATTTGAATTCATTTTTAGTGTTTAATTGTAATTCTGCAGATGGTTTAAGAAATAAATAAAATAAAACGTCAAATGTCCTAAAAATGTTTTTAATTAATAATAAAATGACCCATAGCCCCAAAAATATTTTAATATTATATGGACGAATTTATTTTTTTATATATGTTTAACTTTTTGTATTTTTAACAATGGGTATTTTGTAAGTATTTAAATTATAACTTAGAATTTTTTGAGAGAATAAGGCTACGTTTTAGTCTGAATGTGTTTAAAACGGTTTCTATGACAAAATTAAAAAATAATAAAAATACAGTTGTGATTTGTGTTAAATATGTCAAAATTGTCTACATTTTGTAATGTATGTGAATTATTAAGAAATCATAAGAAATAAAATAATATTATAAAAACTTTTTATTTTAAATTTATTACCGAAATAATATTCTATGCCATATATACTTAGTGATATAAAATAAACCTTCTTCCGACGCCTATGACAAGGATTAAAATCCTTTTTAACACTTCACACTTCCAAATATCTATTGTTATCCAACCCAAATAGTCTATTATTACAGACCGGTATTTTTGATTATAAAATTTCTAACCCATTCCTAAGAAAAATATATGTGTCTAACAAATTTTTCCGAAGACACTGGACTAAAAAACACAAGTTGTTTGTGAAGAAAAAATGGGTAAAAATGATTTATTACTCTCTCTAGTTCTTGAATAAACTATAGTGTAAGAGGCAAAATCGGGTCTATTTTCCTGAACTCAAAGCTCTTGGGGGGGGACGATCGCCCCCACCGCCCCCCCCCTTAGTTCCGCGCCTGGCTCTATCTACAAGGTTTCTTACAATTCCATGTTTGGTGTTGATGGAGTGATTGGATGAATAGTTTAGGTATTGTCCTGTGTGTGTGTGTGTGTATGTGTGTATGTGTATGTATGTGTGTGTAGATTTTCTGTAAACTGAGCTTCGAATTTGCCTGCCACTCTATCAACCAAAAAATCCATGAACGGCAATTAATCTTGTACTTCTTTCTTCATATTTAATTTAATGGTTGGACTAATATTATTGAGATGAGAAATGAAGTTTTGAAGTTCATCGTCGTTGCCATTCCAGAAAGTGAAGGTGTCTAACTATCTAAACCATAATTTTGGTTTGCTATTTGCGGATTTAATTGCAAAAATTTCGAACCATTCAATAAAAATGTTTGCGACTACCGGTGAGAGCGAAGATCCCATTGATAGTCGATCATCCTGGATGAAGAATTTTTCCTTTTCTTAAAAATATAAATTGATCAAGTCTTTAGTTCATATTATTATCACGTATTACTATCATTAGAAGTTTCACTAGACAGGTATGCAGTTAGTGCTTTCGAATAGCGACAAACGTCGTGTTTTAACATAATATAAAGATAAATTAGTTTCATTTATGAAACCAGGCGCGGATACAAGTTTTCGCTGAGAGAAGGAAGAAGGTAATTTCTGCTCAATATTACCTATCTTCCAGAAAACTTTTAAAAAAAAATTGAGTACGATAGTTTTTCTTGATTCGAGAGGGGCAATTACATCCTTTACCGTCCTCCCCCTGTATCCGTGCCAGCGTATCATACTCAGTTAAAAAAAAAGGTTTACATATTTGTGTAAAATTTAAAAAAAAATCCGAATTTAAGTTACCAATTCATATTGCGAGACTATTTGGTGGTTAATTTAATCCAAAAATTAACAGTTCTTAATGGATTTATGTGCATAAGAAAGCAATAATAAGAGAAAATTAGCAACCAAATTATCGACATTTGAAGACATTTAACATTTTTTATCATCGATTAGTTTATTTGCGAAGCACACATTATGCAAGGCCATTTCCATAAAAGTAAATACCTTTTTAAAAATATATCTAAACTAACAATCAAAACGAACTTCAAAAGTAATTACCTATTTAAGAATCATCTTCATTTAATATTTCTTTATCTTATTTATTTCCTTAAATATTAAGCACATAATCCCTAAATTTTCTCTTCTGACATTTAAATATACTAGTTTAATTATAATACTAATTCAATTTAAATTTTGAAGATTAAATAAATAAACTTTTGACCCAAAAAATCTAATTACGCTTTTTGTAAGGCTATTGAGTATTGCTTTTACTTTTAAAATGGTTTAATGTTTATTGAATTTGTCCATCAAATCACAAATATATACAAGTTTTACTTTTACCATTCTTTTAACGCAGATCCGTATTATCTCGTTATTGCTAATTTATCATTAAAATTTACCTCTTGAGGAACAAACGTGAAAACTGATTTGCTCTGTCTACTCGTACTCAATACTCAATTTTTTCATGTTATAATAAAGAAAATGCTTACATAGGACAATGAGCTAAAATCAATCAGCTACAATTAAACAATTAACAAAATATATCATACAAACAATAGATTAAACATTTTTTATACAAAGTGAGATTCTAAAAATTCATTCACTTTATAAAAAGCGTTTTTAATTAACATTTGTTTCATCCTAGTTTTTAAAATATTTATAGGTAAATTCCTAGTTCTGTTAGGTAGTCTTATAGATCAATACCCTGGACCACTCTTATACTTTTAATCCGCCAATAAGCAGGAATAAGATCGCTCTTATATCTAGTATCATAATTATCTATCTTTTCATGCACTCGGAACAGATCCGCATTCTGTTTTATATACAGTAGATTCTCAAATATATGCCAAGATGGAAATGTAAGACTGTCTTCAGCCTTTTCCAAATCAAGTGGTGCCAGTATTAATCACTTTCCGTAGTAGACCAAATACACTGCCCGTCTCTGGTGAGGAACTACAAACAAGAATAGCATAAGACAAATGCCAATGAAATAGAGAATGGTACGCTGTCAGAAGTACACCCGGAGACACATATTATGACAAATTGCGTAGAACAATAAGTTTTTTTCTTAACTGATCGAATTAGATGATTTATGTGGTTTCCCCATTTCTATCTAGTGTCAAGATATCCTCCGCTGCATGCGGTATTCTTCTTAAAGAAAAAACAGCTCGCCGTGTTTTTTCCTAGTACAGAATCAACCTGTTGATGCTGAACCAATGCTAAGACCTATTCTATGCAGCAATACAATGGTATTAGTGCTAAAATTCTAATAAGGATTCCATGGTCTGCACAGTCGAAGGCCTTGCACACGTTACAAAACAATAATACAATTAATTCTAGCCTGTGAAACGATTCCAGTATCGATACAAATACGGTGTTCCTTTTGAAACCAAACTGACAATCTGATAAATAATGATTTATTTCGAGATAACTTACTAATTCAAACGCCATATATTTTTCAATAATTTTGGACATAACTGAAAGGAAGAGTATTGGCCTATAATTTTGCAGTAGCTCTACATTATCATGTTTAAAAATTGATGTTACTAAAGCCATTTTTAGAACTGATGGGAATAGGTTATCCTATTATATGTATTATATAATAGCAGAACTTCAAATATCGACACATCTCTTAATCTAATATATACCTAATCAATATATCCAGATGGAATTTTTAGAGGTATTTTTTGGAGAAGGTAGAAACACACAATTTTCCGAATTTTTCGATGATTTTTTATATACCTCCTATTTTTGGGTAGTAGAACATGAATATGTTGTTAATTTTCGTCTGGTTTTTCGAGAAAAAATTCATTTTCACTCATCTAACTTCTATTGTTCGATCACTATCTTTAAATTTTAAGCATTTATAGTAAAATATACAAACTTTACACAATATTTAATCATTTTTAACAAATTTTACATAAATAACCTCAGAAAAATACGAACTTTCCATAAAACGGAAGAAAACTTCGTTTTATACTGTTTCTAGGCACGCATGCATGGTTGGTTGCATACGATTTAAATCCAAACACGTGATGCGATGTTGCCACGTTGACGTGGATTTTAAATTTCATTAGGATGGAAAACTTGACAGTTGAAATGCAATTTACTGTGGTCATTCCAGTATTGTTGTGTAAAATGTGGGTAAACGTACTGAATCGGGATGCTAAACATAAACAGATCATTCGGCAAGCTATGTTGATCTAAAAACGAAAATCATGACTAAACTCACCTGAAGAATTTTTCGATGATTTTTTACATACTTCCTATTTTTGGGTAGTAGAACACGAGTATATTGTTTTTCTTCGCCGATCTTGCGTGGTTTTCCATGGAATCTAGATTCTAGTTTAGTTTGGGTTAGTTCAGGTGAGTTCAGGTTAGTGTAGTTATGATTTTCGTTTTAAGATCAACGTAGTTTATGGAACGATCTATTTATGTTTGACATCCCTATTCTGCACGTTAACCCCCATTTTACGCAACAATACTGGAATGGCCACAATTAATTGTATTTGAACAATCAAGTTTTCCATCCTTATGGAATTTAAAATCTACGTCAACGTGGCAACATCGCATCACGTGTTTGAATTTAAATCGTATGCAACCAACCATGCATGTCCAGAAACAGTATAAAACGACAAAACAACGGTTTTCTTACGTTTTATGGAAAAATTCGTATTTTTTCCCGGTTGTTTATGTAAATTTTGTTAAAGAAATGATTAAATATTGTGTATTTTACTATAAATGCCCAAAATTTAAAGGTAGTGATCGGAAAATACAAGTTATATGAGTGAAAATCAAATTGTTGTTTCGGAAAACCACATGAGATCGGCGAAAATTGACAACATATTCGTCTTCTACGACCCATAAATAGGAGGTATGTAAAAAAATCATCGAAAAAGTCGTAAAATTGTATGTTTCCAACTTTTTCAAGAATTACCATTTTCAATATATATATATATATATATATATATATATATATATATATATATATATATATATATACAGTTATTAGTGAATTATTAAAGATTATTAAGATAACGTTTAAAATGAAAAGTAAGTGCTGTAACATTATGCTAAGACGTTAAAAATTGTTTACTTGGATCATCTATAACAAAAAAACGCTTTGCTGCTAATCCGTCAGCAGCTTAATCTTCTGCTGCCAGGCACCCAGACATGTAAAGAAACAACCCCCTGACTCATTTGCATTATCATAAATTTTATAAAGGACGAAAAATCACCATTTAATAAGAACTTGTTCCGCCATCAGACTAGCAGCCCAAAAATCTTGGCAGCAGACGCAGAGCTTTCGGTGACCACGCGGTACCTTTGTTAATCGTTGAACCGAGTGTGAACCAACAACACTGACTTTTCACGTTAGGCGTCATCCTAGTTGCCTAAAAAATGCACTGCGCCCACCTGTCAGACAAAGACAAAGCACAGACGCGGCAAAGACTTAAAATATATCTGTTCAGTGACTCACAACTTCACTCGGAAACCAAGGAATAGTTTTATGAAAATATAACATATAGTGCATGTTTATTTGTTTAGTTTTTAAAATACTATACATCTAACAAAAGAACTTGACTATTTTCGTCCACTTTTTATCTCAAATTTTACTAGAATTATGAAAATTTGAAAATGCATGTTTATATTTTTGGAATATTGTGATATAAAAAATATTATTAGTCGCTTTTTGTCCCTAGGAAAAACTACCGTACGGCTAACATTGGATCAGAATCTGCTAATCAAAAAATTTAATATGATAGTTGATTGTTCTTACTCAAGAAAACCTTATTATTTAAAAAATCGAAAAACTAGAACCACGTTAGTAATTTTTCTAAGATTTATTGACCTTGAAAAAGTTTTTGCCAGTATAAAACTCTCGACAACATTCTTACCTTGCCACAGTTTTTGCAAAACTTTTTGCGTGTCTTTTTTCATCCTTATTTTAGAGATAATTCAAAAATATACATTTTGGATGCATGATTACCTAATTTCAGACAAGAACTTGTTACCCTAGAAAAAGTGAAATATTCCATCTTAATCAGTTGGACCTAAGTCCATTTCCATACCTTAATACGCCACTGATTTAAATAAGCTTAGACATTTTTTTATGGCAGTAAAAGTTACTTTTTCTACTACATCATGCACAATTATTACAAAACTTGAAAGATGCAGCACAACAACAAATTATCTAAAATTGTGTTAAATGGTTACATCATATTTCAAATGTATGTTTTATTACGAAAATGTCGACATTTAGCAAATTAAATATCGGGTTAAATGACTGGATTTATTGGTACATCAACCTATGTATTTAAGTCAGTTAAGAATTTACGCTTTGTTTTTTATAGATTATTAAGAATGTTTTGAGAAACCTATATGACTCACAATTTATGGATTTCACTGCAGATTTCTTGCATTTGAGATTTTCAGAAAGCAACTTATGAAGACAAGAGAGCATATTATTAATTTTTTTTTTATTTTGTGCTTAGCAAATAGGTTTACGTATGGGCGAAAATAATTCAGAGAAAGATACTATCTCTCTGGGTCAGTGGTTCCCAACATTTCCCCCCTTTCCCATCAGCAATATTTGATTAATAAACCAAAAAAATAAATGGTTTAATAAAATATATCTTGGGACTTGGGAGTGATGATATTTTTTAACCTACTTCTGAAGAAGAAGATTCTACATTCCATCGCTATGAATATATCTTTTATGTGTGTATGTCGATTTTTCGTTTCAAAATCGCAAATCTCCGAGAGAAATAAAGATATGGAGACAATTGTTTTTTTTTTAATTAGAGCTTAATTATTGTAGATTATAGTAAAAATACAGAGCAGCCTAGCCCCCTTCCATAAAATCACCGTGAAAAAATGTCTTTTTCATATATTATCGCATGGTGAACGTTGCACTTATCTAATATTACAATACTTATTTTCAAAATCGACAGGTAAAATTTTTTAATTTAAGCGTCTGAATGACCACTTAGGTCAATTATTAGCTGAGTGCAAAATTTGAAGATGTCCATCCATTATAATATTTTATTTTGTTTGTAAAGTATTTTAAAATAAATAGCGGTGTTTTTTGCAACCAAAGTTGTAGAAAATGAAAATAAACTCTGTCTTAAAAATAATATTGTCTAAAACATAACCTTAAAAATAATTTCTCAAAGGTAAAAAGGGATTTTCTCAGAAATACCTGTCTTGTTGTATTGAATCGACCTACTGGACCACACCACCGTCATATCAACAGAATATAAAACTTCACAGCTTCGAGTTTGGAACTAAAATTTTGAACACCCCACCTTCAAGTTCCAAAATCTTAAGCCAAGCACCTAACCTAAAATTGATACCCTAAACACGTTAATTATGATTTAAAGGAGTCTTAACGATGAATTTTAAAGTATCCTAAATCGATAGACACAGATCCTGGAAACATAAATTCTAGATCCATTAAATCCGAGCAATATAACCTATATCAATGAATTCCAAATCTATAAACCCTAAATACTATTGTGATCTTACCTTCATGTTGCAATATTATAGGAAAAATAACATTTGTTAAAAAAAAAATGCATTTTTAGGGGCATCACAGTGATTCTATGAAAGGAGGCTAGCATGCTTCTTATTTTTTCTGTAATCTGCATTAATCAAGCTCCAACTTTAAAAAAATTGTCTCGATATCTTTATTTCTCTCGTAGATTTACGATTTTGAAACGACAAAGTGACGATTGGTCCATAGTGAGTATCTCATCCAGCCCCACCAAAAACTTATTAGGCAAATTCATTATTACCTTAAGGATTTTCAGGCTATTCACAGGACCAAAAGGGACAATAGGGGGGATATCGAACCTAACCACAAATAAATCAGCAATCATCTGTGGATCACTAATACTTTCATTGTGAAGCACTCTAATGTCTTGACAAGTTCTTACTCAATTATTTTCTTGAGCAAAGATGCTCCTGGCAGTTTTGAGTTTAATTGTTAGAGTTTAAAATTTTGTTTTCATTCGCGGCTATCCTAAATTCTTTGAGATATTTACAGTACTGTTTTCTGTTTATCTTGTACTCCTGGTACGCCCTTTTATCTTTGGTAATTTGTGACCATACTTAAGCATATGGAAAACTAAAAATTTAACGTCGATTTTGTCCAAAATTGGTATAGAGGGATTTTTGAAGGGGTAAATTACGAATTAATTTTAAGAAATTCCAAATAGCGGATCCAATAAAGCGGATTAAAAATTTTTACATCTGTCAATTTTGTTTAAAATTTGTTACCGGGGGTTTCTGAGAGTGCAAATAACGAATTTAAAAAATTTTTTAAAAAAATCAATATGAGAGGTGTTATACAACGGTCTAAAAATTTTATATTCCGGATTATGTCCAAAATTGATGGACAGGGGGGGTTTCGAGATCATAAATAAAACCTTAAAATTGTTTCAAAAATTTCAATTCTACATAAAAATTTATATTGTAATTTTTCACTTTTTGGTGATTTTTTAGAAGTCGGTTCAATTTTTTTATGAAAATTTTCTTAATAAGAATTAATGTTAAATAAAATGTATTGATCGAACTTGTATTTGCTTAACAAGTCTTATAATTCTCGGTTAAGTTTTGTCAAGGCAAATCTGATGTCATCTTGAGCATCCAGTTTATTCCTGACTTTTGAAAAACCACTTTCACAAAGTATTATAGAAACTTTAGGGTACGAATGAGGCATTGAACTCCAAAATTGAGGTATTTATTTTTCCTGAAATATATGATCGGCTATCATGTCTTCTGGCGGACGTTGTCATGTATGATCAGATGCTCCGTCAATAACAAGGAAAACTGTTAGAGCTATTTTCTTGTTATTCATTCGTATCCTAAAGTTTCCATGCATTCTTTTCAAATATTAGTGCCATTTGCTTCTACTTATTTCTACTAACGTAGATTTTCACCTCTTGTGCAGATCAAGACAAAAGTCAGGAATAAGCTGGATGTTTAGGATGACGCGAAAGCGATCTTGACAAAAACTCAATCAAGAATTACAACACTTGTTAAGCAGATGCAAGCTCAATATTTAATAAAAAATAACATCTCTTTTATTAAACACTAAAATATATTTTTCAAGTCATTTATTTTTTGTTTAATTGAGTAAGTATGGCCAATGGGAAAGAAAAGAAGAGAACATTTTTAAAAAATTGAAAAAAAATCGCGATTAAAAAGGGTTGGGAACCAGTACTCTACACAATACAAAAAATAAACTCTTTTAACGAATTTACAGAAAAACTGACTTCTATTCTTATTTTTCAGTCTTCCTAACAGAATCAAAGTTATATCATTTAGATATTCGTAAAGAAGTATCGCTGAAAACCCAATAATTTGTGGGAGAATTCATCAAAAAATACTTATTAGTACTTCTTCACAACCTAATTTTTATCTAATACTAAATCTGAACTTATCTAATAATATTTTACACTTGTTATGACGAACACTATTGTTTCTAAAAATAAAACGATATATTTAAGGTTATTATGCTAAATTATTTTTTTGTGTCGATTTATTGAGGCTAAACATTGTATACTTTATCTTCTCCCATTGTCTCTTCAAATATGTGACGTATACATATTAAGTGTATGATCTTCAAACTCAACTAACATTGATTGGTTAGTCTCCTCTTTCATTGTCAATAATTTATTTTGCACAATGCAAAAACTTTTTATTGTCGAAGTTGCTATAAAGTCTGATTACTCCCTGAAAACGCAATTATCTCCCGGTGAATAGTTCAATTTTTAGATGCTTTAATTTTTTCATTTGAGGATTAAATTATAATAATAATAATAATAATAGTATATTAACGGATCAAACAAATACAATCCATTTCAAAAATAAAAAATACAAACACTATTTAAAACAGAATCAGAATTAACAAACTTACAAATCTAAACATGCATTAAAGTGCTTCAAAAGACAAATATTGACAGTTGACAATATTAACTAGTTTTTCAAGAATTACAATATTTTTAATTTAAAGACATTAACTGGCAAATGAAAAATATCAATGTTGGTAAGAATTGAATTGATTTCCCCACACATTCGAGAAATAGAACTGTTAATGCCATAATTTGTTCGGTGATATATCACCTAAAACAAATCGTGCGCTCTAAAAGTTCATGGAGGAACCGATAATCCAATATTATTGAGTAGTTCAGGAGAATCAATACAAGAGTTAACAATCTTATAAATTAGAACGAGGTCAAGATATATGCGCCTCACACACAATGGTATTAAGCTCAAAGCATCGGCAGTATCATCATATACAGACCGCTCCTGTTGCATTCCCTGTTTAAAGGCAACGAAACTTAAAAAATTTCTTTGTACTCTTTCCACTTTTTCTTTGTATGTAAAATATTGAGGTGACCAAGCTTGGGACGCATATTCCAAGGTTGATCGAACTACAGAGCAGTATATCACTTTAAAACAATCTACACTATTAAAATCTGTAAGCATTCTCTTGACAAACACGAGCAACTTCAAACTTTTGTTCGCAATATTATCAATATGTGTGTCGAAGCGAAGGGCCCTATCAAATGTAACACCCAGATCCTACACACATTCAACACGACTAATCGTGCTGTTATCAAGAAAGTAATCAAAAGTTATCCATTCCTTTTTAGGTTAAAAGCTTATAAAGGAACACTTATTAATATTGAGGTGCATAAAATTTAATTTACACCATTCAGAGAATCGAGCTAGATCCTGCTGAATGCCCTCGCGGTCGCTGCTGCTCCCGACAACCCGAAATATCTTTAAATCATCTGTATAAAGAAGACATCTACTGAAAGTTATAATTTCCTCAATATCATTAATAAAGCAGTTATAAAGGAGCGGGGCGAGGTGAGCACCTTGAGGAACACCAGAGGTAACATGTATATCAGATCATTCACAGTTGTTAATTTTTACTCGCTGTATTGTATCAGACAAGTAACTATTTATCCATGTATGCCTAAGCCTTCCAGCTTGTAAATAAGAAGTTGATGGTTAACCTTGTCGAAAGTCATGGAAAGTCAGTGTAAATAGCATCCACTTAACACCTCCCCTCCAAAGCGTCCACCAGGTACTGCTCATAAACAAGCAGATTAGTAGTAGCTGATCGACCTGCCATAAAACCATGCTGTGAAGTCGCTAACACATGCCTAAAAAGAGGACACATCTTTTGGCAAACAATACCCTCAAAAATCTTACTAAATAGTGAAAATTTCGAAATTCCACGATAATTTTCGACGTTAGCTCTGTCTCCATTCTTATGGATTGGCATAATGTAAGTAGTTTTCCATACTTTTGGAAAAACACCCATTGATAAAGAGATATTAAAAATCTGAGCCAACACTGCAGACAAAACACCCTAACAATTTTTAAGAAATATGACGGGTATCCCGTAGGGACCGGTACCCAATTTACTATTCAAGTGATCTATTGCATTAAACACCTCCACCAGCTCAACTTGAAGGAAACTAAGGTTTACAGTTTTTGTGTAATTAAAAGTACGGGTCTCACAATGTTCATGCGTGTAGACAGTGGAGAAAAAACTTTCTATAGTGGTTGAGTCTTCCGCTCTAACATTATTATGTGACATATTACTAGGAAGAGAAAATTTCGTATTCTTGGCATTAACATACCTCCAGAAAAACCAACTAACAGACTTTATAGAATTTTCAATGCCAGATATATGGTTTTGATAATTGTATTTATATGTGTACAGGGTGAGTCAACGATTGGATGAAGTAAGTTTGTGCCTTTTCGGTGAAATTTACAAAGAAACTATATTTATTGTTTGATACAGTTTATTGTTACGCAGATTCTAAAAATATTTAGGACTCTACAAGGTGAGCCAAAAAACTAGGACAGCATAAAGTTGTATTTTTTTAAATAGAACACCCTATATACGAATCGTATTTTCGATTTAGCTTATAATTTTAAATCTTTTTTATTAAGAGTTTACTATAACAACACTTTATAGTTTCTGAGATAATTAAGTTTAAAGAAAAAAAGTCACATTTTCAAGCATCAATTCAATCCTAAATAACGTTTTCAATTTTGTGACAAATATATTCAAATTTGGAATTTAGCAAGGCCAAGGATAAGTTAACATAATTTTTACCTAATATTTGCAATAAAAGCTACACAAAGAACACATCGGCTCAAATTTAAACAAGTTTAAATGAATAAATATCTTTTTTTTTTAAATGGTACACCCTGTATATTTTCATGTTATTTAATAGAGTAATAAAAACCCTAAAAGTTTTGTTCAATATATCCTATACCTATTTATAATAGTTTTTGAGATATTTCAGTTTTTCTTATTTTCCATACTTTTTTACAGAAATAGTCTTCATTATCATAGTAGCCATGTAAAATAATAAAAAGAAACTACAGAAACAAACAGAATGTGGTTAAATATGATGAAATACATTATTCGTTATATTACAACGGCAATAGTTTAATTAAACATAATGTGAAAAAATTAACACAACAATAACGACAAGGCAAATACATATTTACTTTTATACTAAATTGAAACAAAAAATTACCTATTAAATACTGAGATTAATTATTTCTTTTTAATAAGTGTTCGAATAAACGACCCTCTTGTGCAATGCACAAATTTAGTCTTTTTTGCAGATTTTCTCGGACCCTGGACTAAATTAGTGGCGTTATTGTTCTACAGGTATCCCTAATTCTGTTTCGCATATCTTCCACTGTTGTTGGTGGATTTACATACACCTTATTTTTAATATAACCCCATAGGAAGAAATCTAATGGGGTGATGTCGCAAGACCTTGGTGGCCACTCAATGAAACCCCCACGTCTAATCCATTTTTGCGGATATCGTTGGTCCAAAAACGCACGAACTTCACGATGGTAATGCGGAGGCGCACCATCGTGCTGGAACCACATACTGTCGAGCTCATCCCTATCGAGACCTTGAAGCAGTTGGGGTAGTTCTTCTTGTAGAAAGTTCAGGTAACTATGGCCATTTAGTGGTTCATTAAAAAAGTGGGGTCCAATAATTCGATTATGATGAATACCACACCAAACATTTAATGACCAGTGGTTTTGATATTGCACCTCTATAATCCAAAATGGGTTTTCTGTGGCATAATAATGCATGTTGCGTCTATTTACGGCACCGTTACTTCTAAAAGTAGCTTCATCACTAAACACTACCTTGCATAATAAATTTGGATTTAATTGAATCTCCGCATTTATTGTACGACAAAAGTTTACACGACTTTCAAAATCCTGTCCATGCAATTCTTGGTGTAATTCCATGTGATATGGATGATACCTATATTTCTTGGTAGTACGATTAGCGGTGGATTGTGATGTTTCACATAATGCTGCTAACTGACAGCTACCAATATAAGGATTTTCCTGAACATTTAACAATACTTGTAGTTCTTTTTCTTCATTAGTTACTGGTTTGTTGACCACTTTACGTTTTGGATAATCAACAGTACCAGAAGAATCAAATCTTTGCATTAAGTTTTGAAAAGTATGGGTATTAGGCTGGCGTCGATCAGGATACTTCATTTTGTAAATTCTTTGAGCAAGAAGGCAATTTTTTTGAGCCTCTCCTATTGTATAAATCATATCTATTAACTCATTCTTTGGAAAATTTATTTTACAATATAAGATGAATGCAAAAAAAAAACAAACTACACTACATAAAAACCAAAAGAAGCGATTGCGGTTATAAATTTGACACACAGAAAAATGTTCTTTTACATTGTTTTTGCCATGGCTACTATGATAATGAAGACTATTTCTGTAAAAAAGTATGGAAAATTATAAAAACTGAAATATCTCAAAAACTATTATAAATAGGTATAGGATATATTGAACAAAACTTTTAGGGTTTTTATTACTCTATTAAATAACATGAAAATATACAGGATGTACCATTTAAAAAAAAAGATATTTATTCATTTAAACTTGTTCAAATTTGAGCCGATGTGTTCAACACCCTGTAGCTTTTATTGCAAATATTAGGTAAAAATTATGTTAACTTGTCCTTGGCCTTGCTAAATTCCAAATTTGAATATATTTGTCACAAAATTGAAAACGTTATTTAGGATTGAATTGATGCTTGAAAATGTGACTTTTTTTCTTTAAACTTAATTATCTCAGAAACTATAAAGTTTTGTTATAGTAAACCCTTAATAAAAAAGATTTAAAATTATAAGCTAAATCGAAAATACGATTCGTATATAGGGTGTTCTATTTAAAAAAATACAACTTTATGCTGTCCTAGTTTTTTGGCTCACCCTGTAGAGTCCTAAATATTTTTAAAATCTGCGTAAAAATAAACTGTATCAAACAATAAATATAGTTTCTTTGTTAATTTCACCGAAAAGGCACAAACCTACTTCATCCAATCGTTGACTCACCCTGTACTTACATAGCTTACGTAACTCTGGAAATAAAATGTAATCAGAGTTGGAATGGGAAGTTTTATATTGTTTATGGACTTTCTTTTTTTCAAAAATCAGAGACTTCAATTCTGGACTGAACCGGCACTAATTAATGAAAGGATTTTTAGCGAGAACTATGTATACTGCATTAATGCACTAGCCCCGAAAAAATCAGATTTTAATTCGCCACTTTTCTACTGCAAATTTCACTTTTATTGAAGAGCGACCCATAGGGTAACTTAACTTTGTGGCTACATTATTCATGGTCTGGAATTTAACAGCAGCTATCAAACACACTTGAAATAAAACAATTTACATAATATTATAATTCCATAATTTCAGTAACATTTCCCTCATACTCTAACTAGAAGAGGATCTATAATTCTTCCAAGAATTCGAATCGGTCATACCTCTCTTACCAATGAATATTTAATAAAAAGTCTAGAACAACTCATGTGCCATTCTAGTAACCAATCATTCACTGTTGAACACAGTACCCCGAATGTTTATTAGATTAAGATCTCGTACAAAACTGCTTTGAAAGACTATTTGCCCAGACGACTCATTCATAATTTTACACGTACAATGCATTTCCAAAATTAAAAAATTAATTTTTATTAAAAGTCAAAGCATCAACCTGTAATAACCAACAATCATTGGCGAAAATTCCTTTCACCGACAAGTACAAGTTACCGCGCAGTCATCATCGTCCTTACGAAGCAGGAGCCGCGGGCCAAAAGCCACTTTCTACAAGAAGCCCCTTTCTTCCCACACCTGACGAAAGACCCCTCTTGTCTTCATCGCTGAAGAAGAAGATAGCCGGTATCGACCAGCTTCCTCGCGAGATACCCAGTCGATAATCGGCGTTCTCAAACGATTAACATTGTTTATTTAAGGGTGCGCGATGATTAGTATTTTAGGTCGTGTTTAATTGTTTAGGTGTGCGTGTGTATTTAGGGATAGACTTTATATTTTATAAGATAAGATGAGGATTATTTCAGTTTGTGTAAGTACTTCAATTAATCTTTTTCGCAAATGTATGCTTTGACATAATTTCTCCACTACAATGACGAATAAAGTGAAAAAGTTAATTTAACTTAATGAACATGTTGTTTTTCACTGCGGTGTTTAAATGTGTTAATGGTGTATTAGCAGGAAATTGAATATAAAAAATAAAATGCAGATGCTGTCATACATTTTTTTAAATTTACATTACTACTGAAGTACCACGGGAGAAAATGAGAAAAAAATAAACATTTAGAAAAAAATTGTATTATCGTTGATTTACTACAGAATAAAAATTCAAAGCACGAGCAAAATTCACAGTAGACAACTGTCTATATAAAATATAAATTCCGGGACATGTCGGTAGGATTTTAAACCTGCCAACATTTTTCGATGCTAGATTGTAAAATGTCAAAAACTATCTATACATTCGCCGGAGTAATGAAAAGCTATAAAATTAAAATTTCGATGAAATATAAAGAAATCTTTACGGCTCTAGGATTAGTTTAATAAGTCCCCGTTTTTTTTCCTTCGGAGCGTTAATAGAAAACGATCGACAGTTTATTTCCTGTAAATACAACTCTGGTTCTCTCTCCATGCGCTTGAATGGAGCTCCAACGAATCGAAAAGGCCTGAAGAAGACGAACGATAATGTATTACATCAGTAAAGGTTTCTTTATGGTCCAGTGTATGTACAGATTTAATAACCAATTTGTGGTGCATTTGGATTTTGGTTTTCTAGAGAATAATGTATCATTTTTTGATAAATCTTTTTTGTCTGCTGTTAGTAGAGACAGTGTCTTGAATATGATAGAAAAACTTAAGAGTTCTAACTCTTATAGTCATGATAGTATATCTAATAATATTTTAAAGAAATGTAAATTATATATAGCTGATATATTTTTTTTTTTTTTCCCGATTCTTTGACTTTTTTTATTTCTATATATAAAGAGGGGAATAGATAATTTTGACAAATATCGTGGAATTATTTAGCATTTCTAAAATATTTAAATAATAAGGGAGCAACTTGCCTCATTGTTTCAGAAGTTCAAGTGATTGTCACCGTCACAACATGAGTTTACGTTAAACGAAAGCACAGAGACTGCATTATGTGATTTCCGTATAGTTATAGTGCCGCTTGATAAGATCAGTGCTGGGAATGTTTATTGATTTTTTTCAAGCATTCGACGTTGTAAATCATGAACTTTTACTAGCAAATCTTTTTCGTTATGGTGTGAGACGAAGCAAGCTGTACAATTATATCAGGTTATATTTACAGAATCGATAACAGTCTGTAATAGTTAATGAATCTCAAAGTAAATTAAGAATTATTGAAAACGTTGAATTTTGGGACCATTTTTATTTTTTATGTTTGTCAACGATTTTATTAATTATATCATAAATACGTCGAATAATATCTCTGCAGTGTCATATGCTGATGACACTAATATTCTGACAGTAGAACATAATGTTGCCTTATTTAAAGCAACTTATGAAAAAGTATATTTAAACATTCTGCATTGGTCAGATAAAAATAAACTTAATTTAAATAGATATAAAACTATTATCATTAATTTTTTTTTTTTTTTGAGATCAATTAGTCTTGATTCTGAAATGTTTGAGGCATCTAATAATAATTTAAAGTTAACAAATAGTATCAAGTTGCTGGGCATAACATTTGATAATATACATAGATGGTTTTAACATTGAAAATATTTGCTTTAAGTGGGCAGTTGTTGTTATGCATTGAATTTTACGGCCTTGAACTGCAGCAGGATGGTTCTTTTGACTGATTATTTTGCAAATATTCATTCATTAATTCGATATGGGATTTTAACTGGGAGAATGAGTGCTGATACAAAAATATATAGTACGTTTTATTGCTGGTCTAGGATACAAAGAGTCATATAGAAATGTTTTTCGAAAGCTAAAAGTTTTGATGGTAGCTAGTATAAATATTTTCGAAGTTTGGGTATTTGTTTATCACAATAGCGATTTTTTCATGGTCTTAGATCGATATGTTTATGATACTAAACTAAAGACCCCGGTATTGCCTGAAATCCATGGATCCGCCAAATATCAAAAATATATTTATTTAACAGGTTGTAATTTTTTTAATCGGTTAAGTGATGATATTTAGGATGCTGGTAATCTTACAATATTTAAAAAGCGACTGGAAAAGGATTATTTTAACATTCAAAAATTTTGAATAGTTTGTGAGTTTATGTTATTTTTAATTATGTAAGTTTCTGCATTTGTAGAAATGTCTTCAATTTTGATTTTGATTTTTAACTTTGATGTCGTTTGAATATTGATATTTTACAGTCTGATATTGAAAATATCTGCAGATATAACATCCTACCGACATGTCTCTGAATATATATCTTATACAGATAGTTGTTTTCTGTGAATTTTGCTTTTGGTTCGTTACAGTTTCACTAGTGAGACCCTTAAGTGGCCTAAAACCATATGGAGAAAGAACCAAAATTATAGTTTGTTTGAAGGTCATAGACAATGATGTTTCTTGCGAAGTAGTAGATATCTGTTAGACTTCCATTGTCTTTATTTTTGTTGAATATCACGACGTTTCGGCTAGTAGTTATCTCTAGCCGTTTTCAAGTGAAACTGTTTTCAAGTTTCACTTGAAAACGGCTAGAGATAACTACTAGCCGAAACGTCGTGGTATTCAACAAAAATAAAGACAATGGAAGTCCAACAGATATCTACTACTTCGCAACCAAAATTCGATTTGCAGGAAATTAACTAACTATCGTTTTTCTTTAACGATTTCTTTTTATCTTACTTAAATTTGACCCATTGATTTTTTCCCCTTGGCAACCGCGCTGTCCCTACTACTCGGCTACTTACACGCGCTCCGCCATTTTCGGTCATGTTCGCTAGCATTTTTCACGTATTTCACAGATTTTTTGATGCAAAATGAAAATATAGGCTTGTAGAAAAATACTTCTATTTCCAAAATCTTTTTCCAAATTCAAATGCGATCATCCGTGATGCATCAAAGCGCACTGAAAGTGTACTAAAAATTTTACATGGAAATTATGCAAAAACTAATGAACTGACAGCGCCTAGTTCTTACTATTATTTCGCGAAACCCAGCGCTACAACTAGAAAAACTGCGGAGATATGAATTTTTGAAAAAAAAAAAATGATTTTTCCGTTTTTCTCTGTTTTTCTCATAGCTCATTTTGTAGGTATTTTTATTATTTTCTATATTTACATCATCGATATTGTTTTATTAGTTTTAATTTAATAAGTAAAAAACGAAAAGAAATAATTTTTTTTTGATTTATTTATAACAAATTAATGGATCATAGTAAACATATAAAAAAAATGTCACTACGGATTGTGATAGCTCAGTCCGTATCTCGATAGTATTTTTATCACAGAATCACTTAATTTTTCTCTGTTGATCGGCACAGTAGTGGTAATTATTTATTAGACTTGACCGTGTTTTTTACAGGTTTGTTTTTGAAGAGATCTAGAGTAAATAAATTCTTGTTATGGCTAACGTAACTGCGTTTCATAGTCATGATAACTTCACTACTCAATATGATTAAAAATAACTAAGGTATTATTATAATTTTATGAGGATGTGTTATCTTCAATCAGTGAGTCTATTAAAAATATCATTCCAAACAAGCTTAAATTAAAAAAAAATAAAGCTACAAAATTTACCTAAAAATCGAAAATTTCTAGTCGCAAAGATTATGAAGCCAAAATTTGAATTTTATTTTGCAAAAAATTCCTTTTTAACCGACTCCTAAAAGAAGGAAGTTCTCAATTCGTCGACTGCATATTTTTTTTTATGTATGTACACCGATTACTCCGGAACAGTGGCACCGATTTGATTGAAACTTTTTACGTTATGTTCAGGAAGTTGCTACGGTGGTCCTATATTTTTTTGGATGAAATTGGTGCAGTAAAATCTAAGATGGCGCTGATAATATGGCGACCAAAAATATTTATTTTGTCCGATTTCCTCCAAAATTGGTATGGGGGAATTTTCGGGGTCGTATACAACGAATTTGAAATTATTTTTGATAAATTCAATATGGCGGATCCAATATGGCGGACAAAAAAATTTAATTTTGTCAGATTTTTCTCCAAAATTGGTGTGGGGAAGTTTTCGAGGTCGCCCATAACGGATCCAAAATATTTTAAAAAAATTCAATATGGCGGATCCAATAAGGCGGACAAAAAATAAATTTTGTCCAATTTTCTCCAAAATTGGTACGAGGGAGTTTTCTGGATCGCACATCACGAATCTAAAATTATTTTAAAAAAATTCGAGATGGACGAAAAAGTCAATATGAGGATAAAAGATTAATTTTGTCCGATCTTTGTCAAAATTTGATAAAAATATGGCAGATCCAAGATTTTTGTTAGTGTTAATTACGAATTTAAAATATTTTTTGAAAAACTCAATTTGGCGGATTCAATATGGAGTTTCTGAGGGTGTAAATTATGAATTTAATAGTATTTCTTCAGGATTCAATATGGCAAATGCAATATAGCGGACTAAAAATTCTACATTTTTTGATTTTGTTCAGATGTGGAACTAAATCGTTTTTGAGGATGTAAATAGAGAATATAAAATTATTTTAAGAAAATCTAATATGTCATATGCAATATGACGGTCTAGAAATTTTAAATTTCCCGAATTCATTGATTAGTACTAGGGCTTTGAAGGGTTTAGATTTAAATTAGATTAAGATGTTAAAATTATTTTTTTGAAATTCAATATGGCAGATTAAATATGGTGGGCTGAAAATTTCACCTTATTCGTATTTTTTCAGATTTGGTATTAGGGGGTTTTCGCGATCGTGTATTACGAATATGAAGTTAATTTTTTACAACTATTTGGTTGATAGATACAATATGAGGGACTGATCATTTTACATTTTCTGATTTTGTCTAAAATTTGATATTGGGTTCTTGGGGCGTATATAAACTCAATATGCATTATAAAATATATCGGACTAAGAAATTGACGTCTCAAGTTTTTTAAATATTGATATTAGAAGGTTTTGGGGCCTGTATTACCAATTTAAAATTAATTTGAAATATAAGATAGTGAATTTACTACGACAAACTAAATATGTATTTGACACAATTACACTGGTATTTGGAGAACTCTAAGAAAGAATTTTTAGTGGTTTGTTTTAGGGTGATTTACAACTTTGGATAAAATGGGTACTTTTATGCCACCTTGGAGTCATTGCGAGGTACACTAATCCCGATTAGTACTTAGTTCAAATACTTTATAGATGTTATAATGAATTCAAAACTAAAAATCGAGAAATAAAATTTTTATAAAAGAAATTTCACCGCTTCTAAAAGTACGCTAAAAAGTGAAAAATAACTATAAATTTTTATATGAAATTGAAATTTTTTAAGTCGGCGCCAAATAATTTCTAAATGAAATAAATAAATACTAATATATACAAATTATGGTAAGAAAGCAATTACAAATAAAGTATTTTTAATCTGTTTATGTGAATTACATTTTGTCAGGTATTAGTTTGGCGCTGACTTGAAAAATTTTAATTTCATATAAAAATTTATAGTTATTTTTAACTTTTTAGCTCCCTTTTAGAAGTTGGTTCAATTTTTTTTATAAAAATTATATTACAGATAAACTTGCCACAATATTTCTCATCTAATTTAAGGTAAATGCCAGAAACAAAACATGTTTTATTGTCTTTTGTAATGATTAACTTTAAGTAATGAACAATTTATTAAAAGGTAAAAGCGACTTGTGGCGAGCACGTCTTCGGTTGAGCAAAAGTAATAGAATAAGTAAAAGGTGACGAAAATTTACTCTGACCTATCACGAAGTCACCTTATTCTATCTGCTAATTAGTTTCTTAACTTTAAATTATGGATATATCATAGAACAATGAGCTTTCAGTTCCAAAATTTTGTCACAGTTACATTTTGCAATATACGTGAAAGGCTGATTTAGAGTAACGTTTAAACTTTAAACGTGACGCATAAATCATTGAAGTCATATTCGAGGGACATTCAACAAGCTCTCGCCCTGGCAAAGAGATGACGCAAAAATGGTCAAATAACTGTGATAATTGTCATAAACGGTCCTTTTTGCGAATTAACACTTTAAAGATCAATTAAACGTTGCTATTCATACTAAGCGTCTACATCTTCCTGGGATAATAAATTTTATACAGGGTTTTCAAATAATGCATCAGAATTCTTAAAAAGGTGATTCTACATGGTAAAATAAAGGTAGTAAGTCATATAAATAAGTCAAAAACTCAATACTTCTCAAATAACAGCCTGTCAAATCTTATTTTTTTCTTATTTTTCCTATCATTCTGTTATAAAAATGTTTTCCTACAGTGCCACTAGAGGTCACTTCAAAATTTATTTTTCACTCTTTTGTTTTGACAGTTATTGGAAAAAGGACATGCCATTTTAAAGATAAAATAATGCCTAATAAAAAAGAATGGTTAAATGGTCCATATTGTTGTACGGCATGGAGACATGGGCATTAAAAACATCTTGCATTAATAAGCTGGAAGCTTTTGAAATGGGGACCCTGAGAAGAATGTTCCGCATACCATCGACTGATAGGGTAAGGAATGAAGAGGACTTAAGAAGAGCGAATACTGAAAGAGAACTGTTCAACTGATCATAGCACGAAAAATCGAATACCTAGGTCATATTCTGAAATAAAAAAGATATTCAATCCCTCAATTAATTATTTAAGGGAAGAGAGGAGTGGGTTGCAAACAAATGTGGTTATGAAATATAAAGCACCACACAGACATAAATAACACTGGCGAGCTTTGTCATACCGCTAAAGATAGACGTCTGGCCTTACGATATTCGCCAACGCACTATAGGTGTACGGCAAGAAGAAAAAAAAAAGGTACTCCTTAGTCGAGTCGATAAACCACTTCGCTTAGGTGCGAATTAGAATTATTTTTTTTTACCAGTAAAATCAGTTTTCCAACAGAAGCAAAAATCAACTTACCATGCTCCAAATTTAGTTAAATCTGGCAATCAGATATGTTCCAACAATTAAAACAACAATAACAATTCTATAACACTACGAAACAAATTTTAGTTTATTTGTTGTATCTTTTATGAAAAGTGAGTTTTTTGTTCAGGCTGTAACGCAAAGAGTATTGAGTTTCTGACTCTCAATCTCTTCAAATATCCTGATGCATTATCGGAACACCTTGTGTACAAATATCAGATCAAGTTTCTTTTCATAAATAGTTAAAACCCTTATCCCAATTAAGGACTATTAAAACTACACATATATTTGTCTTTCTTGCTTCTCTAACAAAACAGTTATAGTTTGTTATATATGTAATTCTCCTTTCAGGCAGAGAATATGAAAAATATATGTACAAACAGTTTACTTCCTGCAAATATATCTCTGGTCCTCTCTCCATACGCGTTTCGATCACCTCATGATCTCGTCAGTGGAGCTGTATCAGACCGAGAGCAACATTAGCAGGAAATAACTGATATATGAACCATAAATTTCAAGGTATGTCGGCAGGATATTACACCTGCCATCTACCGACTTCGATGTCAGACTGAAAAATATCGCCAGTCGAACGACATCTATGAATCAACGGAGTAACGTGAAATTTTTAAACAATCAAAATTTCAGTAAGAAAATAAAGAAATCTTTCTGCCGTATTTAAAGTGTTTGTTATATATGTAATTCTCCTTTCAGGCAGAGAATATGAAAAATATATGTACAAACAGTTTATTTCCTGCAAATATCGCTCTGGTCCTCTCTCCATACGCGTTTCGATCACCTCATGATCTCGTCAGTGGAGCTGTATCGCAGAAAATAAACTGTTTGTACATGTATTTTTCATATTCTCTGTCTCAAAGGAGAATTACATATATACCAAATTATTTAAATACGGCAGAAAGATTTCTTTATTTTCTTACAGAAATTTTGATTTTTTAAAAATATCACGTTACTCCGTTGATTCATAGATGTCGTTCGACTGGCGATATTTTTCAATCTGACATCGAAGTTGGTAATCGGCAGGTGTAATATCTTGCCGACATACCTTGAAATTTATGGTTCATATATCAGTTATTTCCTGCTAATGTTGCTCTCGGTCCGATACAGCTCCACTGACGAGATCATGAGGTGATCGAAACGCGTATGGAGAGAGGACCAGAGCGATATTTGCAGGAAATAAACTGTTTGTACATATATTTTTCATATTCTCTGCCTGAAAGGAGAATTACATATATAACAAACTATTTAAATATGGCAGAAAGATTTCTTTATTTTCTTACTGAAATTTTGATTGTTTAAAAACAGTTATACTTTTTTTTTCATAAAACATCGTGTTGTTGGAAGAATTTTATAAATTTGATTGTGAATTCTTTTATCTACAAAGCTATTGCTAACAACTCTTTGTCCTCATAAATACCTACAGCGTCTTAAACTTTCGGATGCTGATAGCAAACAAAATGAATAATATCTGACGACGTGACAATACACAACGCGACCTATCGTTCGATCTTTATATTCCAACAAATATATCTATGAAATTTCAACAATCGATGCTGGATCTAAAATTGTCAACGATATTTCCAAACGTAAACATTATCTGATGATTTTTAAATCAACAGATGGATCTTATAATTGATTATCTGGCCTAAGGTAGTTTTAAGCAGATTGGAATTAAGAATACTTGCGAAAAGTTTCCTAAAAATTGATTCTACTGATGAATCTTAAACAATCATGAAATGCTTGTTTTTTGTGTCTAAAATATTGACTTTTATATGGGGAAATAAAAGTTTTTTTAAAAACAATGTTAAAAACTGGAAAAATCGTATTTGCCGCGTCCATTAAAATTCCTTCATTCTAAAACTATCGCTAATTAGTAGGAAAAACTCATGTCTGTAAGTAAGGTATGTATTTATTTAGTTTTCTAATTATCACAATAATATTAAAAAATCAATAATTACTTAGACTACCGGTACATTACTAGCAGCACAAATTGGTTTATAAATATTTAATAAGAACAATATAGTAATCTAAATCCCACTAAAAAGCTTCAAAATGGGGCAAATTTTTATTCTTTCAGTGATAAATTTTTATCTTTTCAGTGACAAAAATATTGAAATAGTAACTTTCGAGCTTTGAATTCGTAGGTAATTAAGGCTCACATTTCGAATTTGGCACCTTTTATATGAATGTTTTTGCAAGGATAGCAATATTTTTGCGATCTTTTTTTCTTTGTTAGTTCTTGACTCTGAAATCTTTATTTTACAAATTTTATCAAGAATCTTTTGCAAAAATCCAAACTATTTAATTCAGACTCATCGGTCAAATAACGGACGATATTTTTGAAAGTTTGTTTCTGAAAGTTGTCTGGCGAAAAAGAGATTTGATAAATTGAATGAAAAAGGCAAATTTTTATAAAAATTACCTTTCTAAAAACGAGCTTCTTAAAATAGCTAGATAGAATAAACGTAAATTTCAAAAATATTTTTCTGGTAAGATGGCTAAATATCTTGGGATTATTGTATTTTTTTACCTCTTTATCACTGTGTAGCAAGAAATAATACTACTTTTGTAATAAAAGCTTTGGAAACTTAAAACTTAGATACAAGTAAGAAAATACAACAAAAACCAATAAGAGAGAAGATGGAAGACTGCTGAGTTGGCAGGGAAAAAATAAAAGAAATCTAAAACACAAGAAAGGTACTGAGATAGGACAGGAGGTAAATCAATCTCTGATGAAGCAAGGAATCAAGAAGTGTAGAACACAACTCGATATTTTAAAAGAGCATAAGGCAAACTTCAAAAAATAAATCGAAAAACTTGAAAAAACTACTATAAATATCGTTGGGATAACAAAAGTGAAAAACTGGCAAGACCATGTGATACAGAACAATAATCTTCTAGAAGCGACTGTTAATATTAAAATTTTTATAAAAAAAATTGAACCGACTTCTAAAAGTGAATAATTTGGCGCCGATTTCAAAAATTTCAATTTCGTATAAAAATTTTTAGTTATTTTTCACTTTTTGGCGCACTTTTAGAAGTGGGTTCAATTTTTTTATAAAAATTTTATTTTTCGATTTTTTATTTTGAATTCATTATGATATCCATAAATTATTTGAACTAAATACTAATCGAGATTAGTGTACCTCGCAATGACTCCAAGGTGGCAAAAAAGTACCTGTTTTATCCAAAGCTGTAAATAATCCTAAAATTAAACACTAAAAATTCTTTGACTCTTAGAGTTCTCCAAATACCAATGAAATTATATCAAACAAATATTTAGTCTGTCATAGTAAATCCACTATCTAAAATTTCAAATTAATTTTAGATTGGCAACATCAATTTTAGACAAAATAGAAAAATGTAAAATTTTCAGTTCTTAATAGTTGTAAAATATTAACTTCATATTTGTAATATACGACCCTGAAGACCCGTTAATACCAAATCTGAAAAAATGCGAATAAGGTAAAATTTGCAACCCACCATATTGGATCCGCCATATTGAATTTCAAAAAAATAGTTGTAACGTCTTAATCTAATCTAAATCTAAAACCTTCAAAACGCTCTAGTACTAATTTTGGATGAAATCCGGAAACTTAAAATTTCTAGACCGTCATATTGCATTTGACATACCAAATTTTCTTAAAATAATTTTATATTCGCTACTTACATCCTCAAAAACTATTCAGTCCGATCTTTCAACAAAATCGAAAAATGTAAAATTTTTAGTCTGATATATTGGATTCGCCATATTGAATCTTAAAAAAATACCTTTAAATTCATAGTTTACACCCACAAGAACCCCCTATATCAGTTTTGAAGAAAATCGAAAAATGTCAAATTTTTAGGATGCCATATTGAATCCGCCAGATTGAATTTTTCAAAAAATATTTTAAATTTGTAATTTAACACTAACAAAAATTCCCCAATACTGATTTTAGACAAAATCGAGAGATGTAAAATCTTTAATCAGCCATCTTAGATCCACCATATTTATTTTTTTAAAATAATTTCAGATTCGTAATGTGCGATCCCAAAAACTCCCCATACCAATTTTGAAAAAAATCGGACAAAATTTATCTTTTATCCGCCATATCGAATTTTTTACAAATAATTTTAGATTCGTTATGTGTGACCTCAATAACTCCCCTATACCAATTTTCGATAAAATCGGACAAAAATTATATTTTTCGTCCGCCATATTGAATTTTTTTAAAATATTTTGAATTCGCTATGTACGACCCCGAAAACTCTTCCACACCAATTTGAAGAAAATCGGTCAAAATTAAATTTTTTGTCCGCCATACTGGATCCGCCGTATTGAATTTTTTAAAAATAATTTCAGATGTGTTGTCTACGACCCCGAAAATTCCCCTCTACCAATTTTCGAAAAAATCGGACAAAATTTATTTTTTTGGCCGCCATATTGTCAGCTCCATCTTGGATTTTACTGCACCAATTTCGCTCAAAAAAATATGGGACCACCGCAGCAACTTCCTGAACATAACGTAAAAAATTTCATTCAAATCGGTGCGGCCGTTCCGGAGTAATCGGTGTACATACATAAAAAAATACATATTCGACGAATTGAGAACCTCCTTCTTGTAGAAGTCGGTTAAAAATGTGACAAAGCCTGACTCTGAAAGTGATGATATCTGCTTATCCATTTCTTATATATCTTTTGCATGTTTTTAATATTAGAATAATATTGACAAATTATGAAAATAGAAGTTGATAATATTCTATCCGTCTTATGAGGGTTAAAATTACTGCTTAAAATAATCTTATAAAAACTGGGCCATCGTGTGCTATATATTATCATTTTAAAAACATTTAATTTTTAGGTAACCTCAAAGAACTACTTATACTTATTTTCACAAGAATTGTTAATGAATTATTATAATTTTATAGTGATTCAGCAAGAAAAACAAATTCCAAGACTTTCCGTGCTTAAAATACCAATTTAAACCACATAAACTTTTAAGATGTGGTAATGGTGTAATGATATTTAAATATAAACAAGCTTATACTTTCTTTAGTAGACGTCCTCATTTAACAGTCAATATTTAAATAATTCTTAAAACTGTTAGCTTGTTTCTCAAGACCTACTGATTTTAGCAATATAACTGTAAATATTAACAGACACGAGGTATAATTGTTTAACATATAATATAATTAATTTTATTTACGTAGTGCTTACCATAAATATATCATCACAGACAAACAATATTGCAGCGTTTGCTACGTCAGTCGACTCGTCAAGCTGAATAGCGAAATAAAATTTTTATAGAAAAATTGAACCGACTTCTAAGAGTGCGCTAAAAAGTGAAAAATAACTATAAATTTTTATATGAAATCGAACTTTTTGATGTCGGCGCCACATTATTTATAAATGAAATAAATAACTACTAATATATACAAATTATGGTAAGAAAGCAGTTACAAATAAAGTATCTTTAATCTGTTTATACAAATCACATTTTGTCAAGTATTAGTTTGGCGCCGACTTCAAAAAGTTCAATTTCGTATAAAAATTTATAGTTATTTTTCACTTTTTAGCGCACTTTTAGAAGTCGGTTCAATTTTTTTTTTTAAAAATTTATTTTCCTATTTTTAGTTTTAGAATTCATTATTATATCCATAAATTATTTGAACTAATTACTAATCGAGATTAGTGAACCTCGCAATGACTCCAAGGAGGCAAAAAGTAGTCATTTTATCCAAAGTTTTAAATCACTATAAAATGAACCACTAAAAATTCTTTGATTCTTAGAGTTTTCCAAATACCAGTAAAATTATGTCAAACAAATATTTAATCTGTTATAGTAAATCCACTATCTTAAAATTCAAATTAATTTTAGATAGTGGATATAAATAATATAGGCCTTCCAATATCGATGTTTAAATAACCTGAGATGTAAATTTCTTAGCTCGATATATGTTATACTGCATATTGAGTTTGTATACGCCTCAAGAACCCCACAATATCAATTTTAGACAAAATCGGAATATGTAAAATTTTCTGTCCCTCATATTGTATCTAATTAACCTAATAGTTGTAAAAAATTAACTTCATATTCGTAATACACGACCCCGAAAACCCTCTAATACCAAGTCTGAAAAAATGGGAATAAGGTAAAATTTTCAACCCACTATATTGCATCCGCTAGATTGAATTTCAAAAAAATTATTTTAAGTCTTAACCCAATTAAAATCTAAATTTTTCAAAGCCTCCTGGTACCAATTTTGGATGACATCCGGAAATTTAAAATTTCTAGACTTATATTCGCTACTTACATCCTCAAAAACGATTCAGTCCCACCTTTGAACAAAATCGAACAATGTAAAATTTTTAGTCCGTTATCTTGGATTTGCCATATTGAATCCTGAAAAAATACTTTTAAATTCATAATTTACACCCTCAAGAACCCCCTATATCAGTTTGGGAGAAAATCGAAAAATGTAAAATTTTTAGGACACCATATTGAATCTGCCAGATGGAGTTATTCAAAGAATATTTTAAGTTCATAATTAACACTAACAAAAATACTCCAATAGTGATTTTAGACAAAATTAGGAGATGTAGAATCTTTAATGCACCATATTGAATTTTTTAAAAATAATTTCAAATTCGTTATGTACGACCCTGACAACTCCCTCGTACCAATTTTGGAGAAAATCGGACAAAATTGATTTTTTTGTATATACTTCGTGATGTCTTTCGTACACGGTCCAGGTTTGAAAGAAGAAATCATGAACAAATTAAAAAGAAAAAAGGGCTCTTTCACCAAGTCACAAGTCAATCGCAACGATGATAAAATTGCACTTCGAATTACTTCCGTATCCACAATATTCTCCAGATTTGGCCCCCAGAGATTATTACCTCTTCACACTTCAAAAAAATGCTCGTTGGAAAGTGATATGATTCCAATAAAGAGGTGAGAGCTTGAAGTGTGTTTTGAAGGGTTATACAAATTGTTCTACAAAAAAAGCATAATAGAGATGTTAAAGTGGTATTGGAATGATTGTATAAAGTCGAATTTTGCCAAAAAATTATCTTTTATTGTTAGTCTTGCGACTTTTCGTACCACTGCCGAAACTTTGACATATACTTACTTGATACCCTGCATATCAATAAAAATATCTACGAAATTCATTAAACTAACGTTTTTTTTTTTCATTTATTTGAAAATTCAATATCTTGTTGAGAAGACCGAATACTTTGTGTTATGCCCCGCTCCTGATTTTTTTTATATTATGTAAAACAACACACAACTTCAGATATGAAAGAGGTATATTTCTAAACGAAAACATGACATGCTATGACAATAAATACAGCCAAAAGTAAATCATTAGGGAACGAAAGTTAACCGTCTAGTTTGATATTGTACAAATCGAGTTATATAACCATAGTTCATGTGATTGTAAATGCGATTTCTCTGCAGTTTCTGAATAATAACATATTATATTGCATAACGCTTTTGCCGCTTTGCTTACCTACTTTATCTTCTAATTGTCTTTGATGATATGGATAAAAAGAGTAAATATTCCTTACTATGTTATTGTCTTGACCATTTTGTTTTTAATGTTATGATGTCAGCAAAAAAACTTAATTATCTTGCTGAAGATTCCTCCTTTCACATGCAATATTTATATGTCATCATTCGGTGATGTAAGCTTATACATTTCTTAAATATGTATATATATATATATATATATATATATATATATATATATATATATATATATATATATATATATATGTTATGTCGGATATTCTCACGGGTGTGATGTGTAATCGAAGGCTTTCGGGCATCCCGTGTATGTGCTGAGTCCCTCTCAGGACTGTAAGGCAGCTGACGTTTCGGTGAAATCTCATTCACCATTTTCAAAGCTCACTGTATGGCGTCTACGAGCGAACTGACTGAATATTGTTATGGAGAATAGGTATATGCCGGAAAGAGTTAAAGGCATTGGTATTTCCTCTGCCCCATTATAGTGGGATTATGGAGTCTTAGATATGTAAAGTTGACTATGTAAATGATCTGGGTGATACTAGATTCCATAATTATCAATCCTCAACGTAAAATGTTGATGATGAAATCTTCAAGAGCTGAAAAAGAGATGCTTTGAAAATTTGTAATGATTTCTCACGTTTCTTGTCAATATGACGCCCTACACAGCTGCAATTTTTGATTTGGTCCGTAGACCATTTTGTATTCAAAAGTGTATGTCCGACCGAAGATTTTAAGCTGTTGGTCATATTTTTAAGTTGCCCCAATATATATATATATATATATATATATATATATATATATATATATATATATATATATATATTCACGGATTCCTCCGTGTGAGATGCAATAGCAGTGGATATATCCATAGTATGCCGTTGTCGTGTTGAAATCACATTCAGCAAACGTACAGCTATATGCAACTCCGTATATAAATGAAAGTAAAATGCGGACATAGATGCAAACTTCGTTCCATCATATCATTTCCGTGTTGGAGATTGCACAGTTTGAATAAATTGCTAGAGAACAAAATTTATCCTATCTCACCACCATCGAGATGATGGCCTACCTGTACCACCATTCCGAGAAGAAAGTCAAAAGTTACCCTCTCCGCCACAGTAATACGGCAGAGGTACAAGTTTCGTCTCTAATAGACTCATCAAGGTACCGACATGCACCTGTTTGTGCAAAGGACAGATTGGAAGGAAGTATCCAACACTGAACGCGGCTTCGCCAACCTCAAGTCGGATGCCATATATATGTTTATGCGGCTTTCACGGATTCCTTCGTATGAGATGCAATAGCAGTGGATATATCTACTTGCTTGATATTCACGGAAAAGGTAAATAAATAATTCGGGATTTGGAGACTAAATCTTGTTTAGTAAAGTCTTGCAAATAAGTCGAAATGATCGTACGTTCGGTTTAAGGAAACTATGAATCGAATGTACTGCTCGGCAGAGCTAAACAACAAAAGATTTCTTGCCGGTCCTGAAGGTTTAGTAATCCCGAACAAACGCATCCTGGTTAAAAAATAATTACCAGAAATTGACCAAGTGGAGATAACCTGATTTGACATTGCGACTAATAATCGTGATTTGATTCCTTTCTTATTAAAAACTTGTGCGAGAGCTGTATGCTATACTGATGATACAAATATACTGATAACAGAAGCCAACCATTTACAACTACAGACCGAGCGTTATTAAGTGGGGTCTAAGAATATGTTAAGTGTCAATAAGGAAATAATTATTTAAATTAAAAGAAAATTAATATACCACGTTTTTAAAACGAAATAAAGAGTATGATGTAATTTCTCCTAGCCCCATAGATTTATAACTCCATAGAAGTTCCTTCACATTGTCGTGGGTTGCAATAGATAATAACTGTTGTTTGAGTTTTATCAATGATAGATACTCTCTATAATCCTTACTATTATTTGTTGCATGCACCACACGTGTTTCGTTTTAAATTAACAATAACAAATTTTTAGGACAATGTGTATGGAATTAGGAATCTGCGTGAGTTATAAATCTGATGGGGGCTAGGAGAAATTATTTTGTACTTTTTAGTCAGTTTTAATAACGTGGTATATCAATTTTTGTTATTTAAATAAAATTTTATTTACTTTTTCGTCTCTAGTGTAAAATCGTTTGAAAAATGTGTATTGAATAGACAGTTAAACAAACAGTCGGACAAGAAAGAGAGTTATTTTTTAAATTTCAAATTTCTAGCTCATCGATTGCAAAATTTGTACCGAACAGACAAACAAACAAACAATTAGACAGGAAAACCAGTTAATATTATATTGTCTTCCAGTTCTCACCTATGTTTAAAGTTTCAAGTGTCTAACTCATCGGAAAGTTAGTTTAAAATTGATCGCAAAGTTTGTACTGAACAGACAAACAAACAAAAAGACAAACAAGAAAGCGGGTTAATAAAAAGGTGGAAAGGTTGCTTCTAATCTTTCTTGATATTTCGTATTCATTATGAATATGTCTGACAGATTTCACGAAAACGCAGCTATTGACTATCAGTGCATACCTCGGAATAATTTAGAGCCTCAAATTTTTGACATACCATGTAAACAAGTATGATTTTCAAATATGCAGCTTCACTTTTTATAAAATTACTCAACTCATCTTGAAGCACAATTTAAGTAAGTTTTCTTACAATTGAGTGGTTAACATAGTCTAAACAACAATCTCTTTTAAATGAGACATTAAAATTTCAAGAAATTATCTATTTTTTGTCGAGTTAAATGAATAGTTTAATTTGTATATAAAATATAATGTTACTCACAATCAAGCAGCTGTGACGTTGATTACTCTTCCGAACACTGGCTGCAGCATTTCATTTCTATTTTACTGCTATATTTTTTTTAGAATCTTGATACCCAAGGATATAACAAAAACAGATCATTGAACAAATTCCTAATTAGTTGGTCAACTTTCGCATGATGATTACAGAATCATTTATCATTTTAAAATGTTATTGAAAAATCTAATGATTTAATCAAATGACTCTGAAAATCCAGTGAAATAATCATGTAGCTAAACGTTTCTTTGATTACTAGATGAACAGTTTCCTCACCAGGCGCGGATCCAGGGGAGGGCGATTGCTCCCCCCCCACCCCAAGAACTGCCTCTAACAATAGGACTGTGTATCCTGTTGACTTCCAACCCTCCGTCGACAACTTGTTTTTTCTTGTGACCGCCCCCCCCCCTAAAAGCTTTAAGTTTAGGAAAATAGACCCAATTCTAGCTTTTATAGTAGGAATGTGTATGCTGCTGGCTTCCACCCCCTGTCAACAACTTGTTTTTTCTTGCGATCACCCCCCCCCTCAAGAGCTTCGAATTCAGAAAAATAGACCCGACCCTGACTTTTACACTAGAAATAGGAATGTTGCTGGCGTCTGTCCCCCCGTCGACAACTTGCTTTCGCTTGCCATACTGTACTTTTGTGATATCACCGCCCCCCGCTCCCCAAAGAGAGGGGCTGGATCCGCCCCTGTTCCTCACAGGAATTCAAAGTTTCTAGAACCGAGAAAACTATAGTTATAAAACTGAAATATGAAGGAAAATTAAAAACTTGAAATTTTAAGGGTTTTACAGTAGGGAGTGCAGTTCTTTTCTGTAAGTTGTGAGGGTTTTATAATTTATTCGGGTTAGTTTGGATTTAATGTGATATTTTGAGGTTTTTGAGCACAATATCGCTTAAATATGTTGTTAATTTTTTTCACTCATGTAATGATTTGATAAGAAAAGCCGAGAATAAGAAAACCGGAGAAATGTCACAACAATCTGTTCGAATCGCAATATAAAGCCATCTATGAACGAACTGGGCGTAACATCTTTGTCTTATCGTCCGTGATGGCAGACATTAATGACGGATCAATTACGCCAAATTTTTAAATTTCCTTTTGACGGCGTAAAAAGTGTGTAGTCATAAATATTTTTAATTCTTCTTCAAAACAATCGATTTTAATACCGAATACTAACAGAAAAATCGATGAAAATGAGTAACAAAAAGTTGAAATAATGTATTTAGCTATCTTTATATAAACTTTCCATTCAATATCAATATTTGTAAACGTATTACCTATCACGAAGAAAAGATGTATGACAACAAACAAATTTTAACCTGCAACTACCGATTTGTGATGTTGCTTTTCAAAAAAGACATTTAAAAGAAAAAGTACATTTCTGGATATATTGAGAATATAAAATTCAAAATAATTTAATTTAGTAAGACTATTAACATATGCTCGGGCCGTAGAGCTACAATATGGGTTCTGGCATCCAATGTAGTAGATTCACGACTGGTATCTGAGTGCCGGAAATTACTTGACAACTTAACAAAGAACCTTTGCACAAAGTTGTGGGGATCTCTGGTCACTCGGGAATATAAGGAAACGAGAAAGCAGACCATTTGCAAAGATAGGGTCGGCGGCTGAGCCATACGGCCCCCAACAAATTTACGTATTCTATTTACTGTTGATAAGAGAAAACTACAACAAATTTATTGAATGCTGGAAGAAAGCCCCTAGAATGAAATGTACCAATAATTGAAACTGAGGGGCGACTTACTATGGAGCTTTTTTCCTGAAGACGGAAGAACTGTGGACCGTAGTGGGATTGCAGACGGGACATTGTCACCTACTATGCCATTTTTAACAGATTGGCATTGCGAATGACCCGATATGCAGATGGTGCCAGAGTTCCCGACACTTAACGGACTAAGACAAAGATATTTCGGGGATATAATAATATCAATCCGACGTAGTCAGGCAAGGTTAGGTAACAAGGCTGCTTGGATTCGCAAAGTCAATCTCGAATGATCTGCGGACATAGTGAAATGTATTAGGCCTAACAAAAACCTAAACATCGAGGAGCTAGTATCACCCCTCTCATTCATTCATTTATTCAAATACACTGAGAGTATAAAATATAAAGTAATTGATTTTAAACATAAATGAAACAATATAATCATTAAAAATAGATTCTCTAGAATGACATATTAATAAAGTTAAAACTGATAGATTGAAAACAGCAGAAAATTCAAGGCGGCTAATATAGCATATTTGAAAAAAAATCATATGTTGGATTTAGTAGTAACTAATAATATAATTTATTAGATATCTATAATTTAAATACAGGGTATTAGCAAATTTATTAGCTGTTACTACTTGGAGCAAAACAATATTAAAACAAACTCTCAAGTATTTATAATACTGAATTCGTAAAAATGACTAGATATATCCTAATACGTACAATACTGAATGTAAACAATCAACTAAATTATCTTCTTAAACAGTAACATTTGTCTTTTTAATTTAATAAAGATAGTTCAATTTCACCTAATGCAGAAATTAAAAAAAAAAAACAATTATAAATATCTCGTTTTTTCCTAGTTCCAAATTTACAAGCAAAACGGCTTCACACTCCATCCAGAGATTATTGACTTATACCAGGTATACAAGGATACCAAAAGTATGAAGCTCTGTGGGAACCCTTTCCATGTTATCGGGTCCTAGGTGACGTGGTCTACAGTACTCCTCACGAACTTTCGGACAGTTCGCGCGGTTGCTAGGAGAACTGTCTTCGAATCGACTTATACAGATGTTCACTAAGGCCCAGTCCCTTGATGTTGTGCAGGAGGTTTTTTGATATCACTCTAGTTGTTGATAGTTTTATGGGAATCGTGTGGACGCTGGTCATCGCCCACTGTCTGCAGAATTGCACCTCCAGATCTTTGTATTTGGCGAGCTTCTCATTGCATTTTGGTCTTAGATTGTTGTTGTTAGGTAGAGTAATGTCAATCAGTGTAGTTCGCCTAGAAATTTTATCTGTTAATATAATGTCTGGCTTATTATGAGCAACTGTTTGATCTGTTAGATCCGTTCGGTCCCAATATAACTTGAACTCGCTGTTTTTAATAATAGGCTCTGGATTGTATTTGTAATAAGGCACTTTTCCTACCTGCAGTAGTTTTAACTTATCTGCTAACTCTTGGTGGAGTATCTTAGCGTCTGAGTCGTGTCTTTCCTTGCAGCAAAGGCTTAGCATTCTCCAATTATAGACTGGATTGTCTCTGATGTTCGACAGCCATACCTACATTGGTCGTTTTCTATTGAGGGATCTCTGATGATGAACTTTCGATAGTTCGTCTTCGGGATAACCTGATCTTGGATAGCTAACAAGAAGCCGTCCGTTTCCAGAAACCTCTGTCCTGAAATCAACCAGTAGTTCGACGCTGAGTTGTAGACTTTGTCCTAGATGACCTCATTTGGATGCCGTCCGTGAAGTGGTTTCTATAGCCTGGGTTGTAACTTCTTTTGGTCTGTTCGGTGGTGAGAAGCAATATCCCGTTCTCTTAGCAGTAGCGGCGTTAAATCGTCTGCTTTGCATATTGCTCGATGTAATGTGGAAGTGTCCGCTAACCTGTGAAAATAAGAACGTAAGTTTTTTATTTGTTGATCGAGCTGCTTACCAATATCGACCAATCCTCTTCCTCCTTGGTGTCTTGGAAGCATGATACGTTCACTCCGAAGGTGATATTTGTGTACTTTTGTTAAAAGTGTTCTTATTTTCATTCGCAGGTTCTCGATGTCCGTCCTGCTCCATTTTACAATTCCAAAAGAGTAGCTAAACGCAGAGTATCTCGTACCGGTTGAGCGTCTTAAACAAATTTCTGTTTATACTAGTTCGTAACACCCATCTTACCCTCCTGACAAATTTGGTTATCAATTCGACCTTCATAGTACGATCGTCAATTTGTTTAGCCTGTTTCATACCTAGGTATTTGTATGTTTGTTCTGCTTCCATTGCAGATATAGTTTCACCGTTCTGCATCTCAAATGCTCTCGATTGTATCTTTCCTTTAAGATGCTCAAAATAAGGCACTTGTCAAGTCCAAATGCATTCTGATATTCGATATTTAGTTCAGTTTCACCATTCGCATAATATATAACAACAAATACCCCTTTTTTTCCTATTATTGTTTTAAAATTTGTCTGAACCCATACAGATGATAATACCAACCTTAATATTATATTTTAATGTCGATTTGCGGTCAAATAGTGAGATTTAACGATCTGAAGTAAAAATACATTATTCGGTCAATTTTTCACTACCTTCAAATAACATCCTTATTGTGATCAAATCTGTCAAAATAAAAAAACTATGAAAGAAATAAACCCAGGTAAAGTAACCTCTGGTGGTGAGTTGGGGGAACAGTATTCTCTATTTATGCCAAATATTAACCTAAGCCATCAAGACATATATTAAATATGAATTAAAAACTAAATAAAAAAAAACAAATTTATTTACCTATAACTAGGCAATCATTGAGATTTTGACATTTTTTAAATAGCTTATTTATCACATTGAATCACCTCCTTAAGTCTCCTAACGTTGTTTCTCCACAGCCTATATATCAATTGATCTAGACTTGCATTTCACTGTAAGACATGTATTTTTGATGCAATATTAGCTTCTAAAATTAAAAACCATATGTCTGAAACATCAGAAAAAAATTATTTAAATCTACATTTTAACGGTTGACCTAGTGCAATCCGTTCACGAACTAAATATTGCAATTTTATTTCTATCGCCAATCTTTCATGCACCTGTAAATTAAATTAATAAAGATAAAGCAGCAGATGTTATTCACTACGTGATCGTCCTAATAATTATTTAAGCAGTAACAAAATAATAAACCAAGTGATAGTTTATTTACATAAAAACTTTCACATGAGATTTAAATTCCATACTACTTCTTATATGTATCATATATCAGCTGGTAATATATTTATCAATTTCAATTTCAAAAAGTATTTGGAATTTTATTGATATGAGTATAACTAGTTGAATTAATTATGTACAACACTTCTTTAGAGAAGGGAATAATTCATTTAATTCTGTACTGCACTGCTTGGAATTAAACAAACATTTTTGTATCGATTATCATATGTAAATCCCTACTGTTTTTAAAATCTACATACATTAATTTTTGATTGTCCCCCAAATAGAAAATTAAGTACTCTTAGGTCGGGGGAGCGAGGTCCAAAGATGTCACCCATTCTTGGCTATCCATTGATCATAAAACAAGTTTTGCAGATTATCGTTAACTAAATGACTATTATGTGGAAGCGCCCTATCATGTTGATAAAATAGATTTCTGTGATCAACCAGCGGCAAGTTATCTAAAGAGCAGGGCTGTCAATTTGCCAGTAATTCCTGGCATTTGCCAGGAATAATTAGCTGTGCCAGTAATTTTGCCAGGAATACTATCATGCCAGGGATTTGCCAGGAATAGATGTCTTGTACTCAGAAATTGATAAAATATTAAGGCGAAATGTACATACGATTGGTGGCAAGTATATGAAAATCGATAAGATGCCCCATCTTTAAAATTAAATCTCTCTAGCATCTCTTTTTGCTTCTCACATGTAGTTATTTTTTTTATTTTATGGTTTTGCAGTCTAAAATTTAAGGGATGGACAATTTTATTATCATCTGTCTTTCTCTCATATTCAGTTTAATTGAGCAATATCAGCTTTTTCTTACTACACGCATTTGCCAGGAATTGCCAGGAATAAATATAAAACTTGCAAGTATTTTTCTGTGGAACATTTGACAGCACTGCTAAAGAGTTCACTTCCATATTTCTCAAGATGTCGAAGTAGCGCTCACCTATAATTTATAAAACGTATTTTGTATCTAGAAATTTTGAAAAATGGCTAACTTATCATTAAGATTATCTTGGTAGAATTCTAACGCGACGACGCCGTCATTTCTTATAGCACAATACACATTAAACTGCCAAGACTCTCAAAAATTCAATTCCCTAAATGGACGTACATTTGAGTCGCTCCAATAGTGGGAATTGCGTCGATAAACAATCCATTTTTTATGAATTTGGCCTGGTCCGACCAAATAATATTATCCAATAAAACCAGCATTTTCTTGTGACAGAAGTAAAATAAATTGACAGAACTCTACTCTTCATGGAAATATACATAGGGATGAAAATTGTATTTCCATGAAATCCTCAAAACTGATGTTTGACATAATCCAGACTCTAATGCTACTTGCCTTGTAGATATTCTCGGATATGCGGCGAAATATCCTAAAATTGTAGTTTTAATATTTTCATTATTAACAACTGGTTTATTTCAATTTCTTTTAGCTTTCATAGATCCAAAGTTCTTGAAATTTTTTACAATCTTTTTAACAGTTAGTAGTGTTGGTTTCTGTTTCTTCGGATATCGGATCGCGAATGTATCGCTTGTTCTTGAAATAACTCCTCACATTCTCCATAAATAATAAACAAGTTTAAATAATCTTGGTGCGTGTAATTTAATCGCCACAGCATGATTATTATTATTGAATGTCAAATGGCAAGAAATAGACACAATTCTGTAGGGTTCGATTGTTTTATTTTCGCCACGCCTCGCCGTCATGGCCAACTAATAACAAAACTTAAAAGCCGTATGCATTTTTAATACTTAATATATTATTATTATTAACCGAATTTCAAATTTTGCCACCGAGATCTCTGAACTTAACTCCACCAGATTCCTTTTTATGGACATACATTTAAGGAATTGACTACAATACGCCCCCAACAACACCACAAGATCTGAAGATACTCATAAGAGACGCTTTTCAAACTGTAACCCCGCAAATGTTGTCCAGAGTTAGCAGTGGTTTCGAAAAAAGAATATGTAAATGTTTGGAAGTGGATGGTCGACATTTCGAACATCTACTATAAATATTTTGCTTCTATTTTGTGCTATTGTCAATATGTTATTATCATTATTGCTGTTATAGCCTGCTAGATGACTATAAATCGCGTTCCGAGTTTCTGAACATTTGTAAAGATATTCCTGATTATTATTCTTGTAGTTGTAAATTACCTGTCATTTCCAAACGCCATAGGCAACTAGATACATTAGAACATCTATTCAAAAAACACAAAATGGTGCAGAAAACGATTATTTGGCGTATTCTGTGAAAACGCGAAGACTTAGCTATAGAACACCCTTATACTATTCAATAGGTATTTAAAAGATACATTTTCTGGTAAGTTAAAAAGTATAGCGTTCTATTTAAATTAATCAAGTTATAGCCACTTAAAGTTCTTATTTGATTAGTTTTAATTTTTGGACACCCTGTATAGTATAGCAAGTTTATTATAATTGTGATGTAAAATATGATTTTTTTGTTATACTTCACTGTAAATTTCAAGTACATAACTGAAAGACTTCTTAAGTATTTGAAACATAAAAATTAAGTTAGATTTTGTCAAAATTCAAATCCTTTAAAAACCCTTAAGGTTTAGGTACATAAACCTTATTAAAATAAGCCCTTATTTTGATCAGAGAATCTAAAAATACAATAATATACAGGGGGTTCCGTTTACAAAACATAACTTTGATATTTTCAGAGCTTTTGAGACACCCTGTATAATATGACCATAATTTTAAAAAGTTTTTATATTATTTTTGAAAGTCACGTATTTTGGCCGCGATATTCCGTGCCGTATAGGGTGAATAAACCTGTATTAAAAAATCATCAGTTCATTGAAATCACATTGTTCCCTGACGAAGCTACATTTACACATGTTGGTATTACCAACTTTCTTAATACCCGTCAGTACTCTTATGAAAACTCTCATGCCATTTATGGAACGGCAACATCAAAAAAAAATTAATTTTTGATAAAATGACCTCTGTTGGCACAGTAAAAGAATATTTTTATAACAGAATGATAGAAGCTATTATGCGTAATCCTTGTGCCAAAAATCAACTTGATAGCTTACAAAACTAACGGCAAAATATTAAAAGTAAGGAAAAAAATTGAACTTTGACAGGCTGCAACTCGAGAAGTATCGAGTTTTTTGTTATATTATTTCCTACTTCTATTTTACCATGTAAAATTACCTTTCCAATATTTTGACCCTGTACAGGGTGAGTCAACGATTGGATGAAGTAGGTTTGTGCCTTTTCGGTGAAATTAACAAAGAAACTATATTTATTTTTTGATACAGTTTATTTTTACGCAGATTTTAAAAATATTTAGGACTCTACAGGGTGAGCCAAAAAACTAGGACAGCATAAAGTTGTATTTTTTTAAATAGAACACCCTATATACGAATCATATTTTCGATTTAGCTTATAATTTTAAATCTTTTTTATTAACGGTTTACTATAACAAAACTTTATAGTTTCTGAGATAATTAAGTTTAAAGAAAAAAAGTCACATTTTCAAGCATCAATTCAATCCTAAATAACGTTTTCAATTTTGTGACAAATATATTCAAATTTGGAATTTAGCAAGGCCAAGGACAAGTTAACATAATTTTTACCTAATATTTCCAATAAAAGCTACAGGGTGTTAAACACATCGGCTCAAATTTGAACAAGTTTAAATGAATAAATATCTTTTTTTTTTAAATGGTACACCCTGTATATTTTCATGTTATTTAATAGAGTAATAAAAACCCTAAAAGTTTTGTTCAATATATCCTATACCTATTTATAATAGTTTTTGAGATATTTCAGTTTTTCTTATTTTCCATACTTTTTTACAGAAATAGTCTTCATTATCATAGTAGCCATGTAAAATAATAAAAAGAAACTACAGAAACAAACAGAATGTGGTTAAATATGATGAAATACATTATTCGTTATATTACAACGGCAATAGTTTAATTAAACATAATGTGAAAAAATTAACACAACAATAACGACAAGGCAAATACATATTTACTTTTATACTAAATTGAAACAAAAAAATTACCTATTAAATACTGAGATTAATTATTTCTTTTTAATAAGTGTTCGAATAAACGACCCTCTTGTGCAATGCACAAATTTAGTCTTTTTTGCAGATTTTCTCGGACCCTGGACAAAATTAGTGGCGTTATTGTTCTACAGGTATCCCTAATCCTGTTTCGCATATCTTCCACTGTTGTTGGTGGATTAACATACACCTTATTTTTAATATAACCCCATAGGAAGAAATCTAATGGGGTGATGTCGCAAGACCTTGGTGGCCACTCAATGAAACCCCCACGTCCAATCCATTTTTGCGGATATCGTTGGTCCAAAAACGCACGAACTTCACGATGGTAATGCGGAGGCGCACCATCGTGCTGGAACCACATACTGTCGAGCTTATCCCTATCGAGACCTTGAAGCAGTTGGGGTAGTTCTTCTTGTAGAAAGTTCAGGTAACTATGGCCATTTAGTGGTTCATTAAAAAAGTGGGGTCCAATAATTCGATTATGATGAATACCACACCAAACATTTAATGACCAGTGGTTTTGATATTGCACCTCTCTAATCCAAAATGGATTTTCTGTGGCATAATAATGCATGTTGCGTCTATTTACGGCACCGTTACTTCTAAAAGTAGCTTCATCACTAAACATTACCTTTTTGAGCCTCTCCTATTGTATAAATCATATCTATTAACTCATTCTTTGGAAAATTCATTTTACAATATAAGATGAATGCAAAAAAACCAAACTACACTACATAAAAACCAAAAGAAGCGATTGCGGTTATAAATTTGACACACAGAAAAATGTTCTTTTACATTGTTTTTGCCATGGCTACTATGATAATGAAGACTATTTCTGTAAAAAAGTATGGAAAATAAGAAAAACTGAAATATCTCAAAAACTATTATAAATAAGTATAGGATATATTTAACAAAACTTTTAGGGTTTTTATTACTCTATTAAATAACATGAAAATATACAGGGTGTACCATTTAAAAAAATATATATTTATTCATTTAAACTTGTTCAAATTTGAGCCGATGTGTTCAACACCCTGTAGCTTTTATTGCAAATATTAGGTAAAAATTATGTTAACTTGTCCTTGGCCTTGCTAAATTCCAAATTTGAATATATTTGTCACAAAATTGAAAACGTTATTTAGGATTGAATTGATGCTTGAAAATGTGACTTTTTTTCTTTAAACTTAATTATCTCAGAAACTATAAAGTTTTGTTATAGTAAACTGTTAATAAAAAAGATTTAAAATTATAAGCTAAATCGAAAATAGGATTCGTATATAGGGTGTTCTATTTAAAAAAATACAACTTTATGCTGTCCTAGTTTTTTGACTCATCCTGTAGAGTCCTAAATATTTTTAAAATCTGCATAAAAATAAACTGTATCAAACAATAAATATAGTTTCTTTGTTAATTTCACCGAAAAGGCACAAACCTACTTCATCCAATCGTTGACTCACCCTGTATAGCGAGAACAACAAGCATAATTGACACATCGAATAAATAAATTAGTTTAATTTTAAAAGTTTAGATGTTACGTACAATCGATTTGAAAGCAAATATTCAAAAACGAATTTGTTTTATTACTTTCCCAGTCAATTTTCAAACAAGTAACACAAACTAATTTGCATAGAGAAAATAACCAATATTGTAAAGATTATGTCTTGCATTAAAATATTTTTGTAGGTTATATCACATTCAATGTGCCCCACCCATAGTTCTTGCATATTTCTTTATAACCCAACCAATTATCTTAAACTTTCTTATATTTATATTTTTAAAAAATTTTCCATTTCCTCCTCTACTACAAAGTTATTTAGATACTGTAGTGTAATATATTTCGCAAACAAGAAAGGAGTAAAATGTTAAGATCCTAGTAAAACGTATATTCACACGCCTAAACTATCTATATCTTTCTGCACCATCGATTATTAGCTAATCCAAATGAAAGTTACATAAAATACTGCATTTGCAAATAATAACTTAAGGCCCGACATAAATAAACTAAAGCCCATTTATTTTCTACGGTAGTGTTCCTAAATGGTAATAGCAACTGCACGATTATGAAATTGTAAAATTTAGTATCATTGTTAATTACACAGGGGTGTTAAGTAAGTATATATAACCAACATATTTCTCTAATAGACTATTTAGTTCAAAACTCCCATTAATTAGAGGAACTATAACGTAATAATATATTCAAAAAGCAATTAAAGTTTTCTCAGTAAAATAATCTCTAAAATTAGGTCACGCACCACTCAGGTATGATCAATATTTTAAGACTAATAATTAAAAGTTAAATGGAACGCGGCACCTGTAACAAATAAAGCAACCAATCAAAATTTAAATTGATAAAACCAGTTAGCTACCCGATATTATACCAACGATGGGAAGAAAATACTTTCGAACATATAGTTCAAATCAGCAGCGCCGTAACCAGGATGATTCACGCCCAAGGCGAAATTCCAATATTACGCCCTTTGAAGGTCGAATATATTTATTAAAACGTTCATTACTACGAGGGTCGTCTGAAAAATCCGTGCAAAAATTAAACTACTTAATTTTTTTGGATAAATCTTTTTTATTTTTCAACATAGTCTGCTTTTAGGCTTATACACTTGGTCCAACGCTGCTCTACTTTTTTGATACCTTCTGAATAATACGATTTGTCCAAGTCTGTTAAATAGTCATTTCTTTCTACAATCACTTCCTTGTTTGAATAAAATATTTTTCCCGCAAGCCATTTTTTCATATTAGGAAACAAATAATAGTCCGAGGGAGCCAAGTCTGGAGAATAGGGGGGTGTGAAATGCGTTGGAACCCTATTTCCATTAATTTTCCGGCCATAACTGCTAAGGTGTGAGCTGGTGCGTTGTCATAATAGAAAAGGCCTTTTTTGTGGGCCAATCGTAGACATTTTTCCCGCAGCTCGGTTTTCAAACGCTCCAATAACGATGAATAATATTCACCTGTAATAGTTTTACCCTTTTTCAGATAATCGATAAAGATTATTCCTTGCGAATCCCAAAAGACAGTGGCCACAACCTTCCCGGCCGAAGTAATGGTCTTCACCTTTTTTGGTGCAGATTTCCTCTTGGCAATCCATTGTTTTAGATTATTCTTTGGTCTCAGGAGTACAGTGATGTATCCATGTTTCATCCACAACGATGAAACGAGGCTTAAAGCTCTGAGAATTTCGCTGAAACAGCTACAAACCGTTCTTGGTATACTTCACACGATTTCGTTTTTGGTTAATCGTAAGCAATCGCGACACCCATCTTGCTGATAGCTTTTTCATGTCTAAATATTGGTGTAAAATATTATGTACCCGTTCATTCGAGATGCACACAGCACTAACAATCTCACGCCCCTTCACTCTTCTGTCATCCATCACCATATCATGGATTTTGTCAATGATTTCTGGAGTAGTAACCTCAACAGGTCATCCAGAACGTTCAGCGTCTGTTGTGCTCATATAGCCACTACGAAAGTTTTGAAACCAGTTATCAACTGTTCTAATCGAAGATACACAGTCACCATAATTTTTCGCAAACTTATATTTAGTCTCCTGAGGCATGTAATCAATACACGAAATTCTTTTTCATTCATTTTTGGAGAACCACTCGACTTCCTCAATTCAACCGAATGTCAAACCCAAAGAAATAGACCGAGCCAGCTGAAACTTGGTGTGTGTTCTTCCAATAGATGCCACTAACTGAAAATAAACTCGATACGCACCAGTAGTGCCATCTCGCTGACTTTGAACGGACTTTTCAAACTAGCCTCGTACTTATGATATATTTATTAAATATAGCATGCAAACAGTATGTCACTCCAATACTATTTTAATCACAGTAAGTTATAATCACATTAGACAGGAGGTTCTAAATTGGCCAGTATTTTGATTTATATTATCTAAAACATTTTTCTGAATTTTTCAGTTGCTAGTTTGTTAATTGTTTGATCAAAATTAAGGTTTTTGCTACATTGTACTCTATCGGCAATTTTGCTAAATTAGTTAGACGCTCCTGGCCAATTTGTGACCTCAAATAATTTTTAATTAATTTTATTTGACTCTACAATCATTCACAACTGGCTGATGTTGCCATATTTCTTTTTACACAAAACAATATACAATCTATTATTACCTTAAGGATATATCTGTATAAGATTTTTAATCCCCCATATTGTACCTGCCATATTAAGTTCGTAACCTACAGCTCCGATAATCCCCTAATACGAATTCTGAAAAAATGTGAATAACATAAAATTTTCAATCCACCATATTGGATACGCCATATTAAATATCAAAAAATAATTTTCAACTCCTAATCTAATTTTAATCTACATGTTAAAACTTTTAGTCCTTCATATTGCATCTGCCGTATTAATTTTTTTTAAAACAATTTTAAATTCGCTACTTATACCCTCAAAAGTCCCCAGTACAAATTTTGTTCGAAAGTGAGAGATGTAAAATTTTTGTTCGCCCTATTGATTTTTTTTTTTAGTAATTTTAAATCCGTAATTGATGTCATAATCTCTTCTATATCAATTTCTGATAAAATTGAGAAAAATAAAATTTATATTGAAATTTTTCAAAAATAATTTCAAATTCGCAGTTTTTACTCTCAAAAGCCCCCTAATACCAATTTTGGACAAACTAGAGAGAAATTTTTAATTTTTAAAAAATAATTTTAGATTCTTTATGTGCGATTCTGAAAACTTCCCCATACCAATTTTATAGAAAAATGCTAGAAAACTAATTTTTTTGTCAGCCTTATTACAAGCGCCATCTTGGATTTTACTGAATCAATTTCAGCCAAAATAATACGGGACCATCAGAACACCTTCCTGAACATAATACAATAAATTTCATTTAAATCAGAGTAATTGACGTACATACATAAAAAAATACAAAGCAGCCGGATTTAGAATCTTCTTCTTTTAGATGTCAGCTATAAATTTGGTAAATTATATTTAACTGCACTTTCCTGACATATTCTTTGAGAAATTTACTATCGATGAAACGTTATTAAGTAATAAAAATTTTTTATGATGTGTTAAAAATTCAGTTATAAGTAATCAACTTTTAAAAAATAATGAATTTCACCTACATAGATGATGTCGTAGTCATGCCCCTGATGTTAAGGGCATCAGTGGGATCCACCGGTATCTTCCCGAGACATCCTTGTACTTTCCACAAACTTGGACCCCTATTTAAGTCCAGTTTTGCCGGAAAGCGGTGGTAAGGTATTGGTTCCACAACAATGAGTATAGACCCTCGTGCCCAGGAAGCAAAATTCATAGATATTAAAAAAATGAAAATATAAATAAAAATTTTAAAAAGATCAAAATTAAGACATAGAAGTTTTTTTCTAATTTTAAAAAAATAAAAATTTTATGCAAGCTTTTGTACTCTACTCAAACAGGCAGGGATCAACAAACATAAAATAGTAGACAAAAAAAAGAAACAGAAAAAAAGGAAAACATTTAAAATTAAACCCTAAAAAGTGTATAAAAGAAATGTACCATATTCCCACTCATGAAAAAACCTCTGAAAGAGCATCGGGTTTCCAGAAGGAAAAGCTCAAGTAAAAGTGAAACCTTCTGGTGCCTTTGGAAGCTGGCAACGAAAAAACGAGATTTTTACTTAAACCATAATTTATTACATGTACATATGTCATTCGTCTGTCGTACTTAATTTTAAAAAGAAACTAAAGCTTCAATAATGTGGTGAAATAAGCGATTTAACAGGAACGATAAGAAAATTTACAACAACTGCAAAACAGTATAAGAAAATATAAAATACGAAACATTCCCCTGGTATTATCATATTAACTTTATTCTTTCCATCTGACTTCGCGAAAACAAAAAAAAGCGCCATCTTCTGAAATGTCATTGCAATAAGTTGTAAATTGAAGAAACTATGAAAATGTGATATGCAGAGGAACGTAGAAAGTTTTAAGTTCCTATTAGAAATGCAATGTTGTTGGCTGGCACTCGAATGGCTGCAATTCGTATAAAAAAAATTGGTAAATACTTTATTTAGTTTACCTGATTCTTGTAAAATATACTTTAACGAACTTTATAGCAGTAAACTCTTCATAGTATTAGTCTGTATTTCTAGTTTGTAAGGTTTTAGGTTTATTTTCTACGAGTTCATAATTTATTTAATTAATTTTACCTTTTGCTGATTTCTTCATGAGGCATCTATGCAAGAAGGTCTGGAACTTTTTAGAAAATTTTATTTCCTTATTTTCGACGTGGAACGCCTACGACAAAAGGTCTAGAAATCATCAAATTACTCCTTTTTCTTATTTTTAGTACACCATGTAGTATGAAAATTATTCTAGAAAGATGCGGAATCTTCTGGTGTCTGGAAAAAGGGTCCAGATCACTTTCATAGATAGTTTAGTTTGAGAGTTCGTTGAAGTAACTTGAATTATTTGACAAGTGATGACAATAAAGGTCATAAAAAGAAAACAGTGTGTGTACAAAGATAGACCTACCGGAACAATACTATTAATATAAATTCCTAGATAGTAATTGGCTTTTAAAAAATGTGAACATCAAAACCAAGTTTATTACCCCCCATTAATCTTCATTTTTGCTTTCATTATAGCTAAGCTAGATTTTTAACAAGGCATGAAGAGTCAACAAAAAAACAAATTATATGTTAAAGATGATAGTGAAAGGGGAACATGACAGGTCTATTATAAAATCTTATTATGGGCGGTGTAGCGGAAGAGATGCACAATATATTAGAAGTAAATCACGAAAGCTCATAGCAAAGGACGGCATTAAATTTATCTATTTAAGAATCATATAGTTTAGTTGTGTAACTTTCATTGGCTTCTTTTATTTGTAATCTTTTATGATATCTATTTCTTTATTCATTTTTTTTTGCTGTGTTTTCATTTAGAAATGACATATAAATAAGTTTTATTTAAATTTATAATTGATCACTGCATAGTATGAAAGTTCCTCAGCCAAGTCTGTCTGTAAGTTCTAACTAATATCGAAAACTACGGAAAGAATTTTGATCCGTTTTTTACCACAGATTAAGCCATTTTCCGATGAAAGTTGTGGTATATAATACAACAATAAACAGGAACCACAGAGATACTGCACCGTATGAGAAACATTTTTATTGCGCTTTAAAAACAAAATCAAAATAGAGCTATAACACAGCTTGACTAAAATAACAGGTGATTCAAAAATTCCCAAGGCTAACAAATAAAAACACATCAATATAGTCTCCTTTTAGAGTGATACAATGATTCCAGCACGACTCTATTATTTCTATGCCTTTCTTATCGAACGATTTGTCCAACCCTTTAAATTACGCTTCAGTTTCGATGATCACCTCTCGATTGCAGCCATATCACTTTATAGCAAGCATTTTTTTGAGGTTTGCGAATAAGTAGTATTCACTGGGAGCCAAATCTGGAACAGACGGTTGATGCGAAGGTAATTTGAAGTGCAATTCATGCAATTTTGCCATATTTGTGATCGACTTGTGACATAGTGCATTATGTTGGTGAAAGAGAAGTTTTTTCTTCTTCATTTGGATCCGTTTTTTCGCAATTTTGTCCTTCAAACGCACCAATAAACGCCATATAATATTTTCTATTGATGGTTTTTCACTTTTTAAAATAGTTGATGAATATTATACCATGCGTATCTCAAAATACGGACGCCATAACCTTGCCTACTGACTATTGCGTTTTTGGTCGCTTCGGCTGGCTTTCATCCATCGTTGTTCACTCAGCTGCTTACCCATTTGACTCCGGAGTATAGTGTCGAATCCATGTTTCATCCATTGCTACATATTGCATGGAAACTTCCTTTTTATTTCGCTAAAGAGCTCTAAATACCGCTCTGATCATTGAGATGTATACGGTCCATTGAGATAGTTTTCCTCAGAAACTCACAATAATACCCTCCATAAGAAAATTAAACTTGATGGATACTCACGATCAATTTTACAAAGGAAGTAAAATAAACTAGAGCCCGATCGTTATTTAGTGGATTGATATATTCATATAAGAAGTAAAATAAAACTGTGGTGAGTTACAAACATTTATTTACAGTTGTTTATTTGTACAAATACAAATGAAAAAAATCGATTTTCTGTATATGACATGTACTCATTTTCGTTTTTGAGAATGATATCACATCAGATATTATTTCGATCATCAACATCTTGGTTAGTTGCTGATGCAGGAACTAATTTATATTTTGCAGCTAGCTCACCAGGTAAATGTGGAATATTAAAAAAATATTCTTTTGATTCTTCGTTGATTATTTCAGCACAAAATGTGTCCATGCATACTAATATATATATATATATATATATATATATATATATATATATATATATATATATATTAGTATGAGGTACCACAGACAAGATCGCAAGAATTCTCAGGAGACACAACATTGAAACCATTTTCACTACAGACCGTAAAGTAAAAGATCTCTTGCCAACACCTAAAGAAAGAATCCCTCTAGAAAACCAGGGAGTGTACGAAATTCCATGCGGAGAATGCAGCTCATCTTACGTAGGCCAAACCACCGTAAAATAAGCGCCAGAAGAGACGAACATATGAACGCTGTCAAGCAGAGAACAACTTCTTCTGCTCTGGCCCAACACTGGTTAAACACAGGACATAAGATAAATTTCTCGGGAACAAAAATGCTATCCTATCGAGATGTGAAAACCTGTCCACAAGAGTTATAAGGGAAGCCATTGAAATTGCAAAGAGGCCCAACAACTTAAATAGCAGAGATGATAGCCAACGTGTGCCTAATACTTGGAAAAATCTGCTTACAAAACATCAACCAGTACCACTTAGTCACGAAACAGATTACAACTCGGCAACGCAACCACAAACATTGGCAATAGGGCCGATGACGCGCAGCAGGTCTCGCAACCTGATGGGCCGGAACCATTCGGAAAACGAACGCATCTGACGCGCACACGGTACCGACAGCACCGGAGTCGCAGGCGTCAGTTCGCTCGTAGACGCCATACAGAGAGCTTTGAAAATGGTGAATGAGATTTCACCGAAACGTCAGCTGCCTTACAGTCCTGAGAGGGACTCAGCACATACACGGGATGCCCGAAAACCTTCGATTACATATATATATATATATATATATATATATATATATATATATATATATATATATATATATATATATATATATATATATATATATATATATATATATATGTAATAGTAGTAAACATACAACTATATACAACTTCATGTGTGAATGAAGTGAAGTACGAACACTAAATGCAGACTTCGTTCCATCATATCATCATATTTTTTATTAGGGAGCAACGTGGTAATGGTAATGATATTGTTTCTGTTTACATACATTACTGATTGGCAATTGATAAAATTTCCGATATAAGATATAGGAGTTACTATCTTATATTTAGTAAACAAACTTTTGCAGGAGTCTTTTATATTAGCTTTACACATATATCGTAATGCACGTTTCTACAACAAATATACAGAGTTTATCAAATATACTGCCTTAACAAACCTGAACATCCTCATGCTATGTTTTTACAAAAGAGCTATTAACTTTTTCTATTCTTCCACTCAAGTATGCCTTGAATCAAGCAAGTGAGCTTCCTCAAAAACCATATATCTCTAGTATTTGCACTAGAATTAAGTGATCGATACAGTCAAAGGCTTTTGCCAGGTCACAGAAGACAGCCGCAGCCATCTTTCTTTGATTAAGACATAGATATGGAGACAGAAATAATATTGGTACCTTAATATTGGTTATGTCTTGAGGTTTTTAGGAATTATCTTGTATCGAATCTTGTTTTGGATTTACAATGCAATACGACACCAAAACAAAGAAACTTAATGTATTTTGTTACATATATTTGTAAAAATGCTTAATGTATATATTAATTGTTTCTAAAAATATATTCTATATACTGTTCTATCAAGCCATTCCGAACCTGTAAATAACAAGAAAAACAAAAATAAATATTTTAATATACTAGAATGGAAACAGATTTTTTTGTAGTTTAAATAAATAGGGCACATTTTCCAAAAAAGTAAGTATTACAACCTATTTTGGCTTTTATTTTAGCATTTTGTCAATAAAAAATTATATTATGTAATATTTCTTTTAAATTTAAATCAGTGCTTAACCTTTGAACTTTAAAAACACCAAAGCTGTCGTGTCTCTAAGATGATATAATCTTTGGTATCAGTGGCGTAAATAATGACCCCACAAGCCCCCCGGGCGTCGAGACTTTGTAATCGTTTTTTTTTGCGTTCAGGGACCGTTTTGATCTGAGTGATCTTATAGAAATTCTGCCTACATTTTTCAATAAGCAATAAAAAATCTATTTGCAAAAAACACTATTAAAATAGAAATATATCAACAGGTATTCATTCAAATATTCAACTACTACAGCCATTGTTATTATATAACATAAATTAAAACGAGTATGTTATAAAAAAATGATCAACTATTATTGTAGGGAAAGGTTACTAAACAACTTTCAATTACATGGAGAAGTAAGTAACGATTCTTAATATAACAAAAAAATAAAGAGAAATTAAAAAGGAAAGAGAAACTGCCTATACAACGTAGGTGTCTCCAATCATTTGATGTAAACGATTAGAGTAGAATTATGCATGTCTGACAAATTACGATAAGAGTTTTTTGGGAAGGTCATTTATTATATCTAAATATATGTATTATTATTTGCGTTAGGTGAAAGAAGTTACTTTATGGAAGTGATAGTTTTAAAAGTGATACATACAATCACATACATTGTAATTACTATTACTTTTCGCATGGTCTATAGACAGACTAGAAAAACTAATTAATAACTATGTGTTAATAGTAGCAAATAAAACCACAACCATAGACAAATAAACTTAGATTACTGGTGAACACAATTTCTATCCATCATTATCATCATCATCCAATTCTTGTCTTCCACTCTTAGACGAAGCCCTCCTCATTTCATATCTTAAGTATATTTACTTTCTTACTGTTCCTATTTCTATGCCTTGAAGTTTGTTTATTTCGCTTGCTACCAAATTGTCTTTTGTTTGTTAAAACTTATTTGCCTGAAAACCGGAGACCTCACTGAATAATCTTGGACGGCAAACCAAAGAAAATCAATAGGACTTGCAGTTCCGGGAGGGGGGGGGGGTAGGTGGTAATAATCCTACCTTTCACACTTTCTGAAGGGGCCAGTGCAATGATTTCCCCCAAGAAAAAAAAATTATAAGGGTTGATAGAAATGTGAGGAAATAAATTAAACTTTAAAAAAATATTTTGATATTCCCGCGTAATTTCATCATTTATTATTTTCTGTAATACATACACCATTGGAATTGATTCCCCTAACGACGCACAACCCGGGACATGAGCGAACGATGAGTCACTGACAGAAATTATGGACTTTAGGTATAGTAAACAGTTCATAAAGGTGATTAATAAATTATAGATCTGTTAATTTCTAGATCTATTCTATGTCGCTTTTTAACCGACTCCGAGAAGGCGGCACCGAATTGAAAGAAATTTTTTCGTTCTGTACAGGAAGTTGTTAGAGAGGTTTCATATCATTTCTGCCTAAATTGGTACAGTAAAATTCAATACGAAGCTTATATTATGGTGCACGAAGAAATTTATTTTGTCCGATTTTCTCCCAAATTGATATGGGGGAATTTTCGGGATCATACACAACAAATCTACAATTATTTTTAAAAAATTCAATATTGCAGATCTAATATGAGAGTGTAAATTACGAATTTAAAATTATTGGCGGACTAAAAATTGGTGTTGAAAGGAAAACAGACGCAACACATTCCCCAGTTCACGTAGTTAATATTGAAGATATATATATTATATTTAAAAAATTGTAGCTACTACATTACAGTAATGTATACTACAACTTTGAACAAAAGACTGAACTTTGAGAATAAAATTAATCTTGAAGAAAAATGGATAAAGCTGGCCTCTAAAATAAAAAGAAACGTCTTACTGACCCTGCAGGTTTTGCAGGTTATGGCGTGCCTAAAACGGAGATAATTTAATTTATTTAACTCGATGATTATAACGAAAAATGAAGAATAAAGTTACCTGATTTTGGTGTAGATCAATCAAATTAAATAAAATAGAATACAGATGATTAATGATTTTGTTTTTTAACAATTCTACATAACTGCAAGTTCGGTTAGTTGCAGAGAAAATGTCTGAATTCCAAAATGTCAAAATTAGACTTTTCAATAAGCATCTTTTAAGAGATTTTTGAAACCAATGTTCAAATTATTAGAAAAATATTAGGCATGGCGTATTTCCAAAATTCGATATTATTTACTCAAAACTGCAACAGAACAGAATCAATTCACGAAAATCTATAGACTCCAATTAAAACCAATGCCAATAGATGACAATATGCATACAATCTCTTGCGAAATTTCAAATTTGTGTAAAAAAGATGTAAATGTAAAAAATGACTGTTACAATTATATATCGATGGTACCCACAAAGATAATGACGCTGAAATGATTCAGAAACAAAACAGCAAAATGTCAAGGAGGCAAAAATTTTGAAAATGCCTTGAATAAAGGGCGAAACGTCAATAATTTTATGTATTTATTAAATATAGAACCTAAACCCAAGAAAAGACAAAATAAATAAAAATTATATATATATATATATATATATATATATATATATATATATATATATATATATATATATATATATATATATATATATATATATATATAGGCACCGTCGATATAAAAAAGCATCCCATATGGTGTATATTTTTTCACGAATTTTTGGTTTGTCACCAATTATTTAAATCACCGTTGTGTAGAACTCATTAAATAACCATAAAATATAATTTCTAGTTTGTAATTCAAATATATTGCCTAACTGATTAACTAAATTAGATTTATATATTGTGCCATAGATACAAATTTATATCTAAAGTAGGTTTATTGCAACGAAAAAAAACACTGACACTCTTATTATATTCCTATTAAATCCACAAAACGTTATAGAGGGCAAAATAACATATTTTTGTATTATTTTATATTAATAATTAAAATTGAAATAACGAAGCATGAAGAAATCCATTTTAATGCTGATTAGCAATGTATGATGATTAAAATGGCTTTGAACAAGTCCACATTTGATGAAAAATTTCACTTAAAACATTGTTATTAACTTAAACTTTCTGTCAATTAAAAATAGTTATACGTAAAAGGTTATTTTCTACATAAAATAAGACTTGTAATTAAAAAAATTTTATCTTGATTTGGGAAAATTAGAATGCAGGCAGAAATCTTTTAATATACCAGCGGCACTAGAAAAGTTTTCTCTCAACAATGATACCTATCTCTCTTATATTACAAGGAAAATAAGTAATTTAAATATAATATTAAAATTAAACTGGCCTAAAAAATGAGCACTAAATAGTAGAAAATTAGGTAAAACCTGCTGTAAATTTCGAACATTTTTTTTTTGTTTTCACATCTTTATAATATGCTAACATGCTAAAAATCGAATCACAATATTTCACTTCTATCAAACGTTATGCGCAAAGAAATTTCCTCATCAACTTTTTCTGAATTTCACTTTTTAATCTCCTTGCTTAAACCTACCTTCGAAATATTTTTACGAGATTCTCTTGGAGGGTATCTTCTACAAAAGATTCCAATCCTAACCAAAATAACGAAGAAAAAGTTCATGAATCGATAAATTTTTTGTTTTCCATATTTTAACTAATGATCAACTGAAATTGATTTTTTATCAATAGTATTACTTTTCTGACTGAAACTAATATACCGGGTGTCCCGTTAATACTATCGACAACTGTATCTCGGGAAATAATGGGTCACTGAGCTTTCGGAACAAAAGTGGCCAAAATAAATTCAAATTAAATATTTTTAATGTTCTAAATAAGCCGTAAGAAGACGTATCTTATTATATTAAATATAATAGTAACCCTTTTGTGTGTTAATATCTACTGCTTATGCACTGTGAAACTTGTATACGCAGAATTGCGCCAAGGTAAGCAAAATAAACTCCCTATTTAAGGCTTTTGTGTAGTACAGGGTGAGTCAACGATTGGATGAAGTAGGTTTGTGCCTTTTCGGTGAAATTAACAAAGAAACTATATTTATTGTTTGATACAGTTTATTTTTAGGCAGATTTTAAAAATATTTAGGACTCTACAGGGTGAGGCAAAAAACTAGGACAACATAAAGTTGTATGTTTTTAAATAGAACACCCTATATACGAATCGTATTTTCGATTTAGCTTGTAATTTTAAATCTTTTTTATTAAGGGTTTACTATAACAAAACTTTATAGTTTCTGAGATAATTAAGTTTAAAGAAAAAAAGTCACATTTTCAAGCATCAATTCAATCCTAAATAACGTTTTCAATTTTGTGACAAATATATTCAAATTTGGAATTTAGCAAGGCCAAGGACAAGTTAACATAATTTTTACCTAATATTTGCAATAAAAGCTACAGGGTGTTGAACACATCGGCTCAAATTTGAACAAGTTTAAATGAATAAATATATTTTTTTTAAATGGTACACCCTGTATATTTTCATGTTATTTAATAGAGTAATAAAAACCCTAAAAGTTTTGTTCAATATATCCTATACCTATTTATAATAGTTTTTGAGATATTTCAGTTTTTCTTATTTTCCATACTTTTTTACAGAAATGGTCTTCATTATCATAGTAGCCATGTAAAATAATAAAAAGAAACTACAGAAACAAACCGAATGTGGTTAAATTAAACATCATGTGAAAAAATTAACACAACAATAACGACAAGGCAAATACATATTTACTTTTATACTAAATTGAAACAAAAAATTACCTATTAAATACTGAGATTAATTATTTCTTTTTAATAAGTGTTCGAATAAACGACCCTCTTGTGCAATGCACAAATTTTTTTTGCAGATTTTCTCGGACCCTGGACAAAATTAGTGGCGTTATTGTTCTACAGGTATCCCTAATCCTGTTTCGCATATCTTCCACTGTTGTTGGTGGATTAACATACACCTTATTTTTAATATAACCCCATAGGAAGAAATCTAATGGGGTGATGTCGCAAGACCTTGGTGGCCACTCAATGAAACCCCCACGTCCAATCCATTTTTGCGGATATCGTTGGTCCAAAAACGCACGAACTTCACGATGGTAATGCGGAGGCACACCATCGTGCTGGAACCACATACTGTCGAGCTCATCCCTATCGAGACCTTGAAGTAGTTGGGGTAGTTCTTGTAGAAAGTTTAGGTAACTATGGCCATTTAGTGGTTCATTAAAAAAGTTGGGTCCAATAATTCGATTATGATGAATACCACACCAAACTTTTAATGACCAGTGGTTTTGATGTTGCACCTCTCTAATCCAAAATGGGTTTTCTGTGGCATAATAATGCTTATTGCGTCCATTTACGGCACCGTTACTTCTAAAAGTAGCTTCATCACTAAACATTACCTTGCATAATAAATTTAGATTTAATTGAATCTCCGCATTTATTGTACGACAAAAGTTTACACGACTTTCAAAATCCTGTCCATGCCATTCTTGGTGTAATTCCATGTGATATCGATGATACCTATATTTCTTGGTAGTACGATTAGCGGTGGATTGTGATGTTTCACATAATGCTGCTAACTGACGGCTACCAATATAAGGATTTTCCTGAACATTTAACAATACTTGTAGTTCTTTTTCTTCATTAGTTACTGGTTTGTTGACCACTTTACGTTTTGGATAATCAACAGTACCAGAAGAATCAAATCTTTGCATTAAGTTTTGAAAAGTATGGGTATTAGACTGGCGTCGATCAGGATACTTCATTTTGTAAATTCTTTGAGCAAGAAGGCAATTTTTTTGAGCCTCTCCTATTGTATAAATCATATCTATTAACTCATTCTTTGGAAAATTCATTTTACAATATAAGATGAATGCAAAAAAAACCAAACTACACTACATAAAAACCAAAAGAAGCGATTGCGGTTATAAATTTGACACACAGAAAATGTTCTTTTACATTGTTTTTGCCATGGCTACTATGATAATGAAGACTATTTCTGTAAAAAAGTATGGAAAATAAGAAAAACTGAAATATCTGAAAAACTATTATAAATAGGTATAGGATATATTGAACAAAACTTTTAGGGTTTTTATTACTCTATTAAATAACATGAAAATATACAGGGTGTACCATTTAAAAAAAATATATTTATTCATTTAAACTTGTTCAAATTTGAGCCGATGTGTTCAACACCCTGTAGCTTTTATTGCAAATATTAGGTAAAAATTATGTTAACTTGTCCTTGGCCTTGCTAAATTCCAAATTGGAATATATGTGTCACAAAATTGAAAACGTTATTTAGGATTGAATTGATGCTTGAAAATGTGACTTTTTTTCTTTAAACTTAATTATCTCAGAAACTATAAAGTTTTGTTATAGTAAACCCTTGATAAAAAAGATTTAAAATTATAAGCTAAATCGAAAATACGATTCGTATATAGGGTGTTCTATTTAAAAAAATACAACTTTATGCTGTCCTAGTTTTTTGGCTCACCCTGTAGAGTCCTAAATATTTATAAAATCTGCGTAAAAATAAACTGTATCAAACAATAAATATAGTTTCTTTGTTAATTTTACCGAAAAGGCACAAACCTACTTCATCCAATCGTTGACTCACCCTGTACAGTTGCTTAGAGTGATTGGTGACGCAACAAAATTTGAAGTCAAATGAGAAAAAGCCACGTAGATATAAAGTAATTGTACTGATCGTGTAATAAACTAAAAATGCTCGGACCACGCTAACCGCCATTTTGGGAAAAGTCCACTTATAACAACAGTGAATATGCTGTCGCCATAGTAAAATTATACGGGCTAAATATAATCGATTATCTCTAAATAACAAGGATAGAAGCAATTCCCATAGTTTTCCGAATTTTTATCGACATAAATAATTGAACGAAACGGATAGTAGAAAGAGATAAGGTGACATTACACACTCACCCTACTGATCCGATTAGTGTCAATTGATTATAATTGACGTTACATTTTTTGAAGATACAGTTCACTTAATTAGGTTATGTTAAACACTACGACACTAAAATTAAATAAATATTATTACGATTAAAATTTATTGGGACATATAAATATTAATCCAACAGGCCACTGAACGGGATCCGTGAACATATAAACCTTATTAATGGTACATTTGATCTTCAAGCCTCTACAAATCTTTACAACGTAAAAAAAAGTATGTTTGAATGTAATATCTGCCAGTATCGTTAATGGATGCCTTCTGACTGGCCTTTGGTTTTGGTCTCTGGTCTTACACAATTCCTGTATCACTGGCCAAGTCTCAGGTTTTCTTTCAAACTTAGTTGTCAGGACAGGAATTCTTGCAGCAAGAGGCTGGATGTGTGTGTGGATGTAAATTCATGCAATAACTGATTGTTTGGATGATGAATTTTAGTCTTATTACGTAGAGCTGTGGTTTTCACCGTTTCAAAGTTTGAGTGCTGGCTTTCTGCAGTTACTGTATATAAGGGGCATGTATATATGAATTGCTGTTTTTCTCGATATCCCTTTTTCTTTATACATTAGACTCCTAAAGGTCTGTGTATGCATTTTTGTTTAACAGTTCTAAAGTGGCAATTTAGGATAAATTTGAGGTATATATTTACACCTAAGTATTTGACTGATGGCTTGGTCTACGTCATTTGGTTGCGAAGTAATATATAATAAAATTAATCCAGGGAAAGAACGAAAAGTTTAATGACGATCAATAATATCACAACAATAATAACAATGACACTATTTTTTTTTTACTTTTGACTGTTAATTTGACATGCCAAAACTACTTTTTCCCCAAAATGGCGACGAGCATACTTCGGACATTTTTGGTATGACAACTCAATTTCAATCTATCATCCATTTTATTTTTTTGAAATCCGTGGCTTCAACGCAGACCTGGGCCTATCTGAGAGTGAGTCCACACGATAAGAAAAATCTGGGCGGCAGCGTAGCGTAATAAGACATATGTCAAATTTCAAGCATTGTGATTTGTTAGATTTAAAAAAAGACAAAGACTGAAGATTTCCCGCCTAAATCCGCCTTTTCCAAGGTCATTACGTCAAATGATGTTGAACTTTTCAGCGGACTGCTTTAAAAATGGCGGAAACTGTTTATTTCCAATATTTTGTATGAAAACATAACCTATGTTTTTTTTTTAAACTTTGTTGTTTTATTTATATATTTTATTTAGCGAGTTTTGAAATAATGGATATTTATGAATTATGTTAAATTGTTTTAATTTATTAAAAATGCTTGTTACCGAAGATCATTACTGCTTGGTCCTCAAAAAAAAACTATTTTTGTTCATTTTTTTATTAATTTTATAACAATTGCAATAATACAGGTGTTCGTTATATAAATTTAAGCTTATGAAATAAAGGCCATTATATAATACAATTTCTATTCAACGACAATCTCTGATATCGAGACGCTAATCCACAGACATGCCCTTAGCTATGGTTACCAGATGAAATAATGAGATTCCCTGACAATATCCCTAACGTTTCTGTAAATATCCGGACATTTTATCTGAATGTTGTACGTTAAGGCAGTGAGATTTTCAAAATTTTTGCAATCAAAGCATCAAATGCCAATATCGAGTGAGTCTTCTCATTAATGGGAGCGTAGGGGACTAAGGAGAGACATAGACTGTCTATATTGTTATAAGCTTTGCCTTTCGTTGCCACCAATGTTATAACTTTGCTAGTTCTGCTTTTAGTTTATCACTGGTTTCGATGAATTCAAATAAATCTTCTAATATTACTTTTTTAATATTTTATTATAATGTTCACTAATTCATGAGGTAACAATAGTTTTTGTTTTTACTTACTAATTTAATGTTACTCTTGTAGTTTTTTGATTTTAGTTCCTCTCATCATGTCCTAGTTATATTCTATTCTGTATCTAAATTATATATTTTACAGTAATAGGCGTACTAACAAATATAACATAACTATTTATTTACATGATTACTGAAATGAAAAAGTGTGTATTTATGGGACGATGACAATAAACAAAACTAATGGTCTCTGTAAAAAGTAAAGTTTTAGAGTTTCGGAGATTAAGGCATGCTTTTATTTGAGCCTATTAGAACATAAATTTACTTAAGATATAACTGTTTCTTAAGGGAGTATTAAATATTAGACTATAATTATCTATTAATCCATAAGAGTAACTTAAAAATATATATAGTAATTTAATAATTAATAATTTGTAGTAATAGTTGGTTTACAACAATGTCTTGTGTTAAGGTTCTACTCTAGACACAATTTAACTTAAAGAACATATCATGTGAAGAATGTCATGAAATGGTTATAAAAGTCCAGCAATTGCCAAAAGAAACATCAAGCAATAAAAAGTATGAAACTAAATTTATTAATATACTAAATTAACAATTCACTCATTTTGTTAACGTTTAATCAATTTATTTTTTTCTCACTAGAATGATTAATAAATATTTTTTCATTACTTATATTTTCCTCTTTTAATTTCAAAAAAATACTGCCAATTGCAGTTTTTTCCTCTTCTTCCTAACGAGGGGCTAAAATTTCAGACATGTCAGGAAAATTCCTGTTGTCTGGTAACCCTACCCTTAGCAAATTTTATATAAACCTATTATAAACAATTAAAAAGTAAAAATTAACATTGATGGAAATTTAATAACAGAAATCCAGTTAGTGTTATACGTAATATATTCTTCTAAAAACTACAAACAATTGTAATTATTAAAACGATTGTTAAAATGACACTTTATATTAAAACTCTCGTCTTTGAACTCTTTGGCAATTCTTTACCAGGTAGAAGTGGCAAACTTCGGAAATAAAACTTGCTTTAAAGAGTCTCATATTATCGCACAAGTAACATGACTAATTTCAAAAACACTGTTTACCGACTCGGAATTCGCACTGTTGCTTTCACATACTGATTTCATCAGCTAAATATCACAATGTTTTTTCAAACCTTGTAATAAGGGTATAGCTGTACACATTTCCATAGCGTGTTTCCTATTTATTGGCCCAACAACAGGTTTTCAAACTCACCAAGAGTAACAGGAAAATATTTTTAAAAAATCAGGATCACTTTCTCGCATTTCTTGAATTAAATCATTAGTATGTCCAAGCCTTTCTCCAATGTTTTTCTCAAAACCAGATCGGACCTAGTAGCGACGACTTTTCCGTTTTTTTTAATAAAGAATATATTAATAATGTCCTTATCTTTTGTAATTTTTTCTTTAGTTTTCTTTTTCTACATAACAACATTGCTGCAATTATTTTTTTTATTTTCTTTCATTTTAATTTATACATAAATAAATATTATCAAAAAATCAGAAAAAAGTTAGGTTACCACAAAAAAAACATTACGACTGCACGATAAAAGTTCCCCGTGTGGACGAGACATTTTTAACATAGACGGGCGTAATACGCCTACGCCGAAATTTTTGGTATCGTGTGGACTCACTCTAAGGGGGAATGTTTATGCCGGTGCCTGCCTGTGGGAGGCTCCCGACAGGGTCTAGTACTAAGTAAACTTTCGAGCGGTCTGCACAAGAATCTATTGCACCGATTTAAATTTTGTAAAATGGATTGATCTTCTAAAAGTAAGTACTGCCTTAGTGCTTCTTTTAAACTGTTATTTGCCGATGATAGTTATGACTATCATATAAGTTTTATTAGAGCAAAGGCTCTAAAACTGTTGAGTGTTGTTATTCGAATACTGAGTAATTTCGATGACCTAAATTGTTTTAAATCTCTTTATTGTGGTTTGTACGATCAGGTTTGGAGTATGCTTGTCCATTTTGGTGCTCAGAATATAATATTTATAATGATATTCTAAAAAATGTCCAAAAAACGTTTTTAAGATTTATCAATTTTAAATTAGGAATCAAATTGCCAACGTTAAAGACTAGAAGACTACAATATGATATATGTATTTTGTTTAAAATAGTCAATGGACTTATTGACAGCCCAGAACTTTATTTTCAGTTAATAAATTTTAATATTTCTAACCGTATTACACGCCAAAATACTTTATTTAATCTAGAATCTATTTCTAGATTGTGTAGAGCTGCCAATGCTTTCTGCAAGGGATTAAGATAAGTTGTCCGGTCTTCAAAAAGAGGTTGGCAATTAAAACTGATTGGACTTATATGTGAACTGGGACAATCAGTCATTAATATGTTATATCAGGCTGGATGATGTACCTTTGTTTTATCTATATAAAAAAAAATATGTCTCTGTGATCATTTTTACTCTAAGTATTTTTATGGACTTTTATAATTCTTATATGTGATAAATCAAAATCCTTAAGAAATCTCATGTAACATTCGCAAGATATACGGAACTAATACACTAGTTGAAAGTATTAATTTTCGCACCTTTTATCTATTTAAATTACTTTCCCTTGCGAATATGCATCCTTTATTTACATGCACAATTAAGCAAACAAAGCTGCCTTAATCAACTTTTATTGTTTTATTTGACCGACACGAATTGTTCGAAAGAATCCATTTTTAAATGTCCCATACGACATGTCGGTAGGTATATTTTCTATCGCGATCTCGATACCACTCGTTCTGGTTAAGGCAATGTGAAAACATTTTCTTATTGGGTTAGAACTATTTTTTTGTTAACTCTCTAGCAATAAAAACCGATAAAATGTCTCGCGGTTAACACTTAAATTGATACCAATCCATTTCTTGTAAGTACACAAGAACAGAATGCTTTCTTTACAACTGTAATAGGCTCTAATGACTTTGAATCTTGGCAATTAAAATTCTTCTTGTGGACTGAGAATATCGCAATGAGAAACCGATACAACCTTATAAGATAAAGACGTTATCTCTGTTATCTTTTAATAAGACAAATTGATCAATTTATTTGCGATTATCTAATTAACATCGGAAACTAAGTTCTAATTTTTTTCCAAGTATAATATTTTTTAGTACATATTCACTATAAGACGATAAAGAATAGTTAGAGAGCTCGTGGCAGGAATTTTTTTAATTATTTGTTCACGAACCAGAAACTAAATACAGTGAAGAATTAACAATGAAAAACACTAATGACTACATTTTTTACCATTGTCTAAATTAAAAAAAAAAGCAAGTAGTTTTGCATTTATTTTATAATTACTAGCAAAAACCTATAGTCCGGGAACCTAGAGGGTTTTCGTAGCCAATGAAAGGACATGGCTCCACCAAAGTTTTTTAAATTAAAATTAAATCACCCCAAAAATAACATACTCGAAACGCTACTCACATCCGGCGATTTCAAAATAAATCGTCATAAGCCGTCAAACTGGGTGGAATACGGGATTATTCACCCTATACGACACGGAATATTGCGGGCAAAAAACGTGACTTTCAAAAAGTTTTACTTTTAGGATATATGGGAGTCTAATATAGTTACTTCTTAAAATTATTTTCATATTATACAGGGTGTCCCAAAAGCTCTGAAAGTATCAAAGCTGTAGTTTTTTAAATGGAACTCCCTGTATATTATTGCATTTTTGGATTTTCCGATCAAAATATGCTCCTATTTTAATAAGGTTTGTAGTACCTAAACCTTAGGGGTTTTTAAATAATTTGAATTTTGACAAAATCTAACCTAATTTTCATATTTCAAATACTTAAGAAGTATTTCAGTTATGTACTCGAAATTTACAGTGAAGTATAACAATAAATCATATTTTACATCCCAATTATAATAAACTTGCTATATTATACAGGGTGTCCAAAAATTAAAACTAATCAAATAAGAACTTTAAGTGGCTATAACTTGATTAATTTAAATAGAATACTATACTTTTTACCTTACTAGAAAATGTACCTTTTAAATATCTAGCGAATGGTATAAGGATGTTCTATAGCTAAGTCTTCGCGTTTTCACAGAATACGCTAAATAATCAATTTCTGCACGATTTTGTGTTTTTAAAATAGACGTTCTAATGTATCTAGTTGCCTATGACATTTGGAAATGACAGGTAATTTACAACTATAAGAATAATAATCAGGAATATCTTTATAATTGTTTAGAATCTCGAAACATGATTTATAATCGTCCAGCAGGCTATAACAGCAGTAATGGTAATAACATATTGACGATAGCACACAACAAAAGCAAAATATTTATAGTAGATATACAAGATTTGCGGGGTTACAGTTTGAAAAGCGTCTCCTATGCGTATTTTCGTATCTTGTGGTGTTGTCGGGGGCACATTGTAGACAATTCCTTTTATATATCCCCATAAAAAGGAATCTGGTGGAGTTAAGTCCGGAGATCTCAAGGGCCAATTTTGAAATACGTATCTCCCACTTCACCTGTTTCGAAAGTTGACATTTAAAAATTGCCGACGCTCGCGATGATAATGAATCAAAGCTCCATCTAGTTGAAGCCACATAGTTGTTCTAATATTTAAAAGGACATTTTTAATAATACTGGAGGTTGGTATGAAAGAAAATTGCGAAACGTTAAACCATTTCCAATTAAGTATGGACCCAGTATTCCTCTCCACACATTAACCGACCACCATTCTGGTTTTTCATAACTCTGTATTCATGCGGATTTGAATCAGAATAATAACGGAAGTTGTGTCTATTCACGAAACCATTGTTATGATCATCACTAAACAACACATTATCAAAAAATATTCATTTTCTGCCACTTTATCTAACACCCACAAGCAGAATTCAGTTCGGTTGTCAAAATCATTTCCGTGAAGCTCTTGACAAAACTGGATTTTATAAGGATGAAATCTGTATTTGTTAAGAATCCTTGAAATACTTGCTTGGTTAATGTTCGAATTTTCGAATATATGATTCTGACTAATATTGAGATTTTCGATCACTGAACTAAGTACAAAAAAAAAACATTTTCTTCAGAATGTCATCAAACAATTTTGATGACATTCTCCAAGGATAAAAATCATATCAATACGCTCTTCCTTTGGATAAATCTTCATTTTAACAAAGCAATAACACAACAATATTCAAATAATTCAATTCAGTGAATAAAGTTTCACAGTTATAAAAACAATACCGCTATTATAGCAACAGGCTTTGCAGACTAAACTGACAGATTAAATGAATTATTTGACGTTTCTAAATGCCATAGGCAACTTAGAGCATCTATTCAAAAAACACAAAATGCTACAGAAAATGATTATTTAGCGTATTCTGTGAAAACGAAGACTTAGCTATAGAATACTCTTATACCAGTCGATACGTATTTAAAAGGTACATTACAAGTACTTGGAAAAACTGATCGAATGGTTAAAAAATTGTCCCTATATGTTGAGTCGTTTAGCAACAACCTCTTACCTTGAAGTGTTATATCTCAAAATATATTGATAGGATCAGAACAATTTTTATTTTCAAAAGAAAGGTCTTTCAGAGCCTATATATATATATATATATATATATATATATATATATATATATATATATATATAATTTGGTCAGTGGGTTCAAAAACCTCTTAAAAAATGCTTATTGAAAAGTCTAATTTTGACATTTTGGAATTCTGACATTTTCTCTACAACTGATCGAACTTGCAGTCATGTAGAATTGTTAAAGAACAAAATCATTAACCATCTGTATTCTATTTTATTTGATTTGATTGATCTACACCAAAATCAGGTAACTTTATTTTTCATTTTTCGTTATAATCATCGAGTTCAATAAATTAAATTATCTTCGTTTTAGGCACGCCATAACCTGCAAAACCTGCAGGGTCAGTAAGACGTTTCTTTTTATTTTAGAGGCCAGCTTTATCCATTTTTTTTCAAGATTAATTTTATTCTCAAAGTTCAGTGTTTTGTTCAAAGTTGTAGTATACATTACTGTAATGTAGTAGCTACAATTTTCTAAATATAGTATATATATATATATATATATATATATATATATATATATATATATATATATATCCTTTATTAAATCTGGATGAAAAATAGCTAAAATATTCAATTTGTTCATAAGCACAAAAAAGCGCATAGTTCCTAGATTTTCCTGATTGTTCAATCTTGAAAATTAAAAAGAGGTTGAGAGCTAGTAGTGACACTAGTACATGTAAAAAAATAAGTACTCTCTAAGAATCATTATTGAACAATTATTTGCAACTCTCTATTCGCACGACCAGCTGGATTAACAAATTATTGCAAAAACTATTTGATCGATCGAGATCTACAAAAAGGTATTTATTTGTTGCAAAATCAATAACATTAGTTGAATTTAAAAGTTTTTATCGCTAACTTGAAAAAGAGTCTTTTTTTCAACTTTTTTTTTGTGCATTTTCGGTTTTGTAATATAATGTTACATATTTTAAAATCACAATACCACACTCCAAAAGAATATTTTCTGACAAACAAATTATGTTCTATGCCATTTTTCTCTAGAATTGATATTTAGGAAAATATTAAGGAAAAAAGAGCGAAAAATACATAAAAAATTGAAAAATTTGCAATAAATAATTTTTTTTACCTCGAACTCACTGAAATGAATTATCATTTCTAGTATCATTCTGGAGTGATTTATCCAAAAACAAAGTTGCGTGCAAACTTAGAGACCCTAATATCAAATTTAACAGGATTAGTTGAAGATGCCTCTGAAGAATATGATTGTTTAGATGTTCTTCTTAGTCTTCTTCTTTTAGTTTTCTATCGTCCACTGTTAGACATCCGCCATCTTTAAGTAATGCAACGAAGGAAAATAAGAGCCGCCAGAATAATTCCAATATTAATTTTTACCTACCCCGAATTAACCAAAATTAGCAATTTTCATCAAAGAACCTTTATGACTTATTTTGTGGTACTTGCAAACTGAAACTAGTTTTTTCTTATTCTTACAAATTCAATCTTTTTTTTTTAATAAGGAGAATCAAAATATAATTATTTATATTAACTTAAAAAAAACTTATTTTTATAATGAATCAAACTCAATTTTAGTTATACGTAATTGGGTTTATTCAAGAGCTTTTATTATTATATAAAATTACTATTATTTTATTATTGTAAAAGTATTTTTCAAATTGTTAACTTTCTATAATGATTCATTAAAGTATTCTTGCAAAATATATTTTTAATAAAAAATTAAACGTCATGTAATGATACATACGCTGACGCTGTAATGTATCAGTCAAATAAAGGAAAAAGATGGGAGGACGTTATCATGTGTATATGTTACACTATGAAGTTGTTTTATTAATATGTTAATAGCTATGTTTTTAATTTAATACATGTGTTTAAAAAATTTAAATGACGTTTGCTTTTAAGAAAAAATTCTTACAATTACATAATATCATGTCACTAATATTTTGTGGCGCATACGAATCCACAATTGCACTAATATTTGTTACCCAATGTTATAATTTAATTGTGCCTTTGCAATTCTATTCACTGACTTCTAAAAGAAGGAGATTGTTTTTTATATATGTCGATTACTTCGATTTGAATGGAGTTTTTTGCTTTATATTCAGGAAGTGGCTGCATTGCATTTTATTTGATCGTTTATAATATAAGAAATAAAAAAATTTTCTTGGTTTTGTCATAAAGGACCCCGCACCAACCAAACGGAAATCAAAAGGTTAGAATTTATTGACTTTGTGACCAAATATCTTGACATTGTACATATACATTCACTTACGTTAGCCAAACAAGTTAGGGAGAGAGAAAGAAAAAGAGATAGAGAAAATTGACTCTTACATCTTGCCTATGTAAATGGTGGATCGGGCACAACTCATCCCTCTGTATCTCGAAAACTATTAACTTTTGGACTTTGTGCCCATAAGATCAGGACATCTAGACCTACAGCATATTGAATTTTCAACGAATTCGACCGGGATCCAATTTCCACTTGGTTGGTGCGGGCGCAACTCATCCCTCTGTATCTCAAAAACTATTGAGTTTTGGATTTTGTGCCCAAAGTAACTTTTGATCAGGACATCCAGACCTACAACATACTGAATTTTCAACGAATTGGACCGGGATCCAATTTCCATTTGGTTGATGCGAGGTCTTTTGAATAGGAAGGTTTTTGAGGGTATAAATTACGAATTTGAAATATATTTTCAAGATGGTGACACTACTAGAAGTTGATGCCTTCTTGCTTATTTTAAATGGAATACTCAATATGCTATTACTCAAATTATAAACAAATTTCCTGTATAATATCCTAAACCTCTCACTCTTTTTCATATATGTTATATTTTATGTCAAAAATTGCGTTTGCAGGCTCATACATAATTATTATTTTCTCCTATATGAAAACCTTTATTATTTAACTAGAGTTGGTTTCCTTCCAAAAGGAATGGACCGTGTTAATATTTCGTTAAAAGTCTTTTTTTTAATATAAATATATTTTTATAATGTTATCTTATCCAACATTAAAAATAATGGTGGATTTGTATAAGGTTGTCTATTCAAAAAATTTGCAGTTTGATTTAACATTTTTGTATTGTAAAAATACTAAACGGCTTACCTACACAAGGAAACAAATTATTTTAATAAATGTTGCACTCAGCTCTAATTGACTCTCGAAGGCGTTGCTTACCTTTGCCACACAGTCCTCCGTCGTTGTCACTGGATTACAATAAACAATGTTTTTTATCCTTCCTCGTATAAAAAAAATCTTAAATCAGAAGAACGAGGAGACTACAAAAAAGATCCATTATTGGCAATCCACTTGTCATAAAATGTTACTTGTAAGAAGTTGATAACTGGAACGGTTCTGTGTGGTGGGGCGCCATCGTATTGATAAAAAATTTGCCTGTGTTCCTCCAAAGATAAATTACTTAAATATTTTCTAACCCTTCTAGAATATTTAAATATCTTTCGCGTACAAAAGTTAATACATGATTTAAAATGGGAACATAATTTGCTTTTTCATTATTAATGAATTACAATTTAAGTTTTCTTCACAAAAATGTAGTTTTACTATTCCATTATTTCTTACAGCACAAAATATGTTAAATTGTCACATTTCTTCAAAATTCCGCAATCTTACTGCATGAGGATTTGAATCACTCCAAAAATGGAAATTGTACCTTTTATGAAAACCATTTTTCGAACACATTTTACTTTATCAGTTCAAACAATGTTGTCCAAAAATCGAGTGTCCTCTTATATCATCGTTATCATAAACTCACAAAATTGCACTCTTGTCAGCAAATCAGTATATATTAGGTGTTGAACTAAAGATATTAAACAGGGGTGAAAGATTCTTGTTTGTTAAGCCACTTATCTTAACGATGTAATAGGATATGTCGCAAAATATTCCAAAATTGCTATTTCGACATTTTCGTCGTTTAGAATAGGTTACTTTTTATGCATTTTTGCCTTCACGGTTCCAAAATTTTTGAAATTTTCCTATATCCGTTTAACACTATTCTGTGACGGTTTCTGTTTGTCTGGATATCCATCAGCAAATGTCTGGCATGTTTTTGATAAAACTTTGTTACATTCCCCAAAGATAATAAACAAATTTAAATATTCTTCGTGCGTAGAATTTAATCGCCCCAGCATCATTTTTATTAATAATTATCAAATGGCAAATAATGACATTTTTGTAGTACTCTATTGTTTCATTTCATCACTTTTCGTCTTCATGACCAACTAATAATAAAACTTAAAAGCCATCTAACGTTTTTACAATACAAAAATGTTAAATTGCCAGTATTTTAAAAACTACAAATTTATCGAATAAAAACCTTATTCAAAGTCATTCTTATTTTTAATGATAAATAAGATAATATAAGAAAATGGCGGGTTTACATTTAAAAAATTGACTAACGATTTTTTCAATTTAATATTTAATGTTTTTGTTAGTTTTTGATCACCCTGTATTTATTTATTATCAAAATCTCAACACAGTACATTAAAGTAGATCCCCTCCTACAAGGAACCCATCTCAATTAAATAATAAAGACTTTTATTTACGCGAAATTGATAGTTATGCAAAGGCCATTTTTGACATAAAATTTAAAATATGTTAAAAACAGTTAGACTGAGGTATACGGCATTATACATGAAATATGTCTATAAGTTTGCGTAAAATATAAAAATGAAGTAACATATAGGGTGTTCCGTTTAAAATAAGCAAGAAGATATCAACTTCCGGTAAAACCGGAAGTGCACCCATCTTGAAAATATTTTAGCCAAATTGCCAGCCATCGAAAACTGCCAAATTTTAAAAATTTTCCAAAAAATTGATCGCGGCAATTCGTCGTGGGACACCTTGTATATATATATATATATATATATATATATATATATATATATATATATATATATATATATATATATATATATTGTCGTAGTAATGACCATGTTAAGGGCATATGATTAAACGAACTATTTCGACCACCGTCAAAATGTTAGGATGTTTCGTCCCAGCATCGGTGGTGGACTCACCAATGGGATTCATCGATGCCTTTCCCAGACATCCTAGTCATGTTTTCCACAACTTGGAACTTCTACTTAAGCCAAATTTGTCAGAGAACAACGGTGGGATGTTCTTACCACAACAATATATATAGAGGGGAAATAGTCGCGACTGACAAGTTAACAAAAAATATTTAGAACTAGGCGTATTGGGGATGCCAATATCAACATCAAACAGGCACCGATAAGGAACAGGAATTTTCCTTTTACGATATAGACAAGTTGGAATTTTCCGAAACTATATCACACGAAGCACTAACAACACACTCACTATGGTGCACCACACCTCAGGAAAGACGGGCACTAGGATTGCTAACTTTAATAACAGGTTAAGGAAGAATTCTCAATATATATATATATATATATATATATATATATATATATATATATATATATATATATATAAAAATTTGCGGTGTTTCGTCCCGGTGCCAGCCTTAGGACTCCTCAGTGGGTTTCGACTGACACCTTCCCAGACACCCGTTGTCCTACTATATAATTTTTGATTCTCATATTTAAACTTAAACTGTGGCGGGAATTATCGGTGAGATGTAGTTTACACAACAATATATATCAAGACCGTTGATAAATCTTAAGAATTACGGAAATCTTCACGATAATGGAAGAGCTCCATGTCTGAAAAATGACGACGGCGCTATTTCGTCCTAGTAGGGGACTCATCAGGCCGTTACGTTCGGTACAAACCATCATCTCGCATCTTTGTCATATAAATAGATTTAATAATTGAAAGATAGTCAAATAGTCACATAGTCATCTCATATATATATATATATATATATATATATATATATATATATATATATATATATATATATACAGACAGAAACTCTGAATAAACCTGAACCAACATTTATGATATAAGATCTATTATAAAGTTAAAAATACAATGGCATGCAACGTTTCTCTATCTTTTTCTAATAATTTTATCGCCAAGAGTTAAAGAATTTTAATAACCTACAAATACATACATAATTCTGCATAATTCAATGACAAATTCTCGCTTTTTACTGCGGATGTAAAAAGAGGTTAACGGTGAGGAACGTTCTTTGAAAATGAAAGTAACGAAATTTCTTCTTCGTGACAAAACTAAGAAGCAGTTGCTGATGATGAGTAGGTTAAGAACGCGTAGAATATATTGGAAGTATGTTAGATTTTTTTAATGGCTGGTTAAAAATATGTTTAATTGTATTAACGTCGATTAATCTATCTTAATAAACGCTTTTAATGGAAAAAAAACGTTATTGCGTTAAATGCATTATAAATGATAATAATGTTGAGTAAAAAATAATTAGTTCCTACTCGCTGACATAACCGGATCGACTACTTCTACAAAAAGGTGTGTTTTTACTTCATAAAATATCTATTGAAAAAAACTGCGGGTAGGTCAGAAACACATTACGTTAAGATTCCCTTGTTTTTTCTTTTCTGTCTTATGACTCTCGTATTATCTTACTTTAACCAAAATATTAAATTACACAGAATTAAATGCCTAATTTATTATTAAAATATTGTGGCGAATCTAACAGACTAAGTTAAAATGAATAAGTTATTAACAGGTTGTACACCGAAGAAATCAAGAAATTGACGGTCTGAGCCCTGAGGATGGTCCGATAGAGAGACCGAAAGCGCTTGGCCGATTGTAATAATTTCAAATATACACTGAAATACAAAATCCGTCAATTTCTTAATCTAACAGATTGACTCATGTAAAGAATTCGAACAGAACACACACTTCCAGACCATACTTCTCATCCAAGGGACCACGAAGGAATGAACCCCTCGGAGAAAGATCTGCAAACGAAATCGGCAACTTAATAACATTAGCGGACGACAAACAAAGCTTCAGAAGTGGTAAATCATCTTTCAACGCAGTCTTCGTCATGAGAAAGATTGTAGAAAAATCTGTTGAATATAATAAGCCATCTTACACATTTTATGGATCTACGAAAGGCTTTCGACCGAGCTCACTTGAAAGACCTAATAAAAATCCAATATAACTGAAGTATACCATCCAATATAAAACAGCTTATCAGACACAAACCAGAAATTGATAGTAACATAATTAAGTAAATCAAGACTTTTAAATATCCTGTAATGAATTTTCCGTGCTACGAAGACATTGAAAATGAAGATGAACGCTAATAGGTTGGCAGGATGTTTGAACGACACTAAATGGAAAAATATGCTTATGAGAATAGAAATACACCCGTCCGAACCATACTTCTCATCCAAGGGACTGCGTAGGAATGAACCTCTCCGAGAAAGATTTACAAAGAAATCAGCAACTTAATAATATTAGCGGACTACTAGCAAAGCTTTAGAAGTGGTAGATCATCTCACAACGCAGTCTTCATCATGAGAGAGATTGAAGAAAAATTTGTTGAATATATTAAGCCATCTTACACGTTTTATAGATCTACGAAAGGCTTTCGATCGCGCTCACTTGAAAGACCTAATAAAAATCCTATATATCTAAAGTATACCATCCAATATAAAATAGCCTATCAGACACAAACTAGAAATTGACAGTAACGTAATTAAGCAATTCAAGACTTTTAAATATCCTGTAATGAATTTTCCGTGCTACGAGGACATTGAAAATGAAGATGAACGTTAATAGGTTGGCACGATGTTTGAGCGACACTGAATGGAAAAATATGCTTATGTGAATAGAAAGAGTAGGATACACACTTCCAGACCATACTTCTCATCCAGGGGACTACGAAGGAATGAACCTCTCTGAGAAAGATTTGCAAATAAATCAGCAACTTAATAATATTAGCGGACGACTAGCAAAGCTTTAGAAGTAGTAGATCCTCTTACAACGCAGTCTTCGTCATGAGAGAGATTGAACAAAACTCTGTTGAATATATTAAGCCATCTTACACCTTTTATGGATCTTCGAAAGGCTTTCGATCGAGCTCAGTTGAAAGACCTAATAAAAATCCTATATAACTAAAGTATACCATGTACTATAAAACAGCCAGACACAAACTAGAAGTTGCCAGTAACATAATTGAGCCAATCAAGACTTTTAAATATCCTGTAATGAATTTTCCGTGCTACGAGGACATTGAAAATGAAAATGAACGTTAATAGGTTGGCAGGATGTTTGAGCGACACTGACTGGAAAAATATGCTTATGTGAATAGAAAGAGTAGGATACACACTTCCAGACCATACTTCTCATCCAGGGGACTACGAAGGAATGAACCTCTCGGAGAAAAATTTGCAAATAAATCAGCAACTTAATAATATTAGCGGACGACTAGCAAAGCTTTAGAAGTAGTAGATCCTCTTACAACCCAGTCTTCGTCATGAGAGAGATTGAACAAAACTCTGTTGAATATGTTAAGCCATCTTACACCTTTTATGGATCTTCGAAAGGCTTTCGATCGAGCTCAGTTGAAAGACCTAATAAAAATCCTATATAACTAAAGTATACCATGTACTATAAAACAGCCAGACACAAACTAGAAGTTGCCAGTAACATAATTGAGCCAATCAAGACTTTTAAATATCCTGTAATGAATTTTCCGTGCTACGAGGACATTGAAAATGAAAATGAACGTTAATAGGTTGGCAGGATGTTTGAACGACACTGAATGGAAAAATATACTAATAAGAATAGAAATCAAAACCAGAGACAGCAATCAGACAAATTATGACGAAGCGATAAATATTCGAATATTAGAATAGTCTATAGTCCTATAGGTGTAGAGTTACCAAATGACAGGAATTTTCCTGACATTTTCGGAATTTTGGCCGGCTGTCAGAGAAACAGAAAAAAAAACTGTAATTGTCAGGATTTTTGAATTTGAAAGAGGAATAGATTTTTATTGTTGTCGCTACTTGCCGAGTTGTCAAAAAGTATTCTTTGAGAGACAGATACATTTTCAGGATTCGTTCAATGGCTGGAAAAAGCACAACCAGCTTGCTATAGTAGAATTCATGCTTGTCGGAGAAATTTTAAAATTATGCGCACGCCCATGCTTTGGAAATCTCGCTGCTTTTATAAACACATTCTGATAAATTGTCAGGAAATTTACTGAAAAGACAGGGATATTGTCAGGAAATTTCATCATTGTAATTCCCCCTCCCCGTCTGGACCTGCGAACTTTTTAAAAAATTGCCAGACCATAACTCGAATGTTACGAATATTGATCATTCCTTACTTCTCTTACATATATACTAGGTTCTCTGATAAAGTGACTCTTCTACAAGTAGAATGATTTTAAGGTAAAAATATACTTAATGAAAAAACTTAAAATCTATAGTAGGCATTTGCCAGATGTTTACATGGCTATATTTTAGAATTTATGGCTTGTGATTGATTGCACCCATAAAATAACAAGTTTTAATTAATGTTAATAATATCGTAGTACTAAAATCGACTTACGGTCTGCTTTGACAAGAAGATATTTAAAAATGCTAACTCAAAGAAATGTTTTTATCTAGTTGGACAACTTTATAGCGCACGTTTTTCCGAAAAAATTTACTTCTCAGCGAGACCAACGACTCGAGAAAAATGATAAAATGGGTTTGTTGTATCTCAAACGCCTTTATCAACTCCTTTAACGCCGGCCGTCTAAATCATAAGGGTCTCGTAAAAAATTCACATGATGCTCCCGACATCAATCGAAGCCAGCCAGTCACGGACGCAGCTCGCCATATTAATACTATTTTTTGAGAAATTATTGTTTTTCAATTTTATATAAGACACACCCTCTAACGGTCTATTAAGACACTTGAAAATATTTTATCTTAATTCATCTTGGCCAGTTTACTTATATATATATATATATATATATATATATATATATATATATATATATATATATATATATATATTGCGTCTTTTCGTCAAAAGGCTTCGATATACAGACGAGCGAACATAACACAACTATAAATTGTGTGCTAGTTTATTATTTTCAATAAATCATTAAGGCAATATTACAAAAATAATAAAGAAAAAAGAATCGTTTACTACAGAACTCATTTAGATATTTTTTAAAATCCTTATAAATCGTATGAAATTTAATATAATCAGTATTATCTGGAAAATCAATAATTAAATAATTTCCATTTATTTCAACAATTCTTATAAAAGGGTGTATAAATAAATACATATAAAATCACACACTTTAATCTTGTTTCTGCTTTAAACGAAATTTATTGCCAGAATATCCATTACCAGAAAATACCCACTTTCTCTTACCAAATTTTTAACAAAACACCTTGTTACATATATTTTCAGTTATTTAATAAATACTTGAAGGTTTTCGGAAATCAGGACAAATCATTTAACATCCGGTAAACAAGTAGGCTTTTATAAGTATCATTTAATTTAAATGGTAAAAAAATGTTAAAAGGTACTTTATTATAAAGTAGGTGTATAATTTTATTAGCTTTTGTCAGCCGACTAAAAACAAACACATTAAATAATGTTTTGTAGATAATTTTTAAGTTAATTTAATTGATATTGTGATCGCTAAAAGCTGTAACTGTTAACATAATACGGGACATACTAGGACAAATAACGTTCTATAGCGACACCCATTTTCTACTTATGTATCAACTTAAAGAGTGACCTTAAAATAAGCCTAATTTGTGGACCTCGTATTTGGAACCAAAATGTATGCTAATTGGAAGTTTATGATGTGACAGCATTTGATCGTAGACTCCTACAAATGGTATATTTTGGTAGCGCATCGCCGTTCCGTCTATAATCGTACTGCTGTCTCATATTTATTTGTAGCTATTTTAAAATCCTATAAATAAACATCACAAAGACTAAGGCACTCTGGAAGTTTGGTCGTTTCTTATTTATAGCTTACCAGTATCGTCAATCATAAGATCGGGACTCAGAAGAAGCTGCTGTCTAGCTGGTCAGATAACGTCTCTTGAATTGCAGCTCTCACAACGGCGCGCCTGCAAATTTATTTATTTGCGTGAAGGTTTTTAATAAATTAAACAAACCAAGTTTCTCAAAACACTTAAATCTATTAATAAAAATAAATATAAAACGAAATTATTTACAATGAGAAACTTATAGTAATGATTAACAATATTGAAATACTAGAACAATTGCTCCTGTTGGCCTTTCTAATAAGAAGAAAGATGTAACAAATCCAATTTTCAAAATAAAACGTGTGAATAGCTTTGTAAAATATTAAACATTAAAAAGAATAAAAACGCGAAAACAGGTATTTATATTGCTTAAACAAACATGATTAAATTACCAATTTCCCAAGTAAAATAACACAGGATATTCCCTTAACTTCCCAGATTAAATGAAAAACAAAACAAAAACATCATTAGTAGCGATTTCCTAAGGAAAAACTCTTAAAACCGTACCGGTTCAATCGAATTCCAACTGAAGTTTATTGTTCCTTAAAAAGCCAAACTTGCATTGCCCCAGTGCCACTGATTTTCCTCAGTCGTACAGCCTGTAGGGGTGAATTTTATTCTCGAAAATTTCGATTCTCGTCTGTACTAATCTGTATATGGGTGATTTAATTTCCGCATTTATCTAGATCGGATCATCTTAATCCATTTCTTTTATACAAAATGGTTAATATAACTATTCTATGTCTTTCTATAACTATAGGAATAAGATAGCATCTGTGAAAAAACCTGATTGCACTTTTATTTCTTTTGCTGGTATTTAAATCATTCTTTCTTGCAATCAGGAAAAACAGTGGCTATTCTAATTCTTTTTACATGTTGTTAAATAATATATTTCATTATAGTGAGTTTATTTGATTATTTTTTGTTTCCTAATAATGGGAAAATCGTTTAGTATATTTTAAGTCATTATATTAGTCTTAGCCACAAGTTAAAATCACCCTCAGCACTTATCTCTTCGGTTTTAATTACATGACTAAGGTAGGATTTCTTCAACAGATTTATTTATAAATATTAAAGGAGGGTACAATCTTTTTAATTCATGTCGTCATAAATTGTCTGTACTTATGCATTTTCAAAAAAACATTTAAATGACTCAAAAGTTAGGCTTAAGCACAATAATTGATTTATTTTTCCTTTAGACTTTCTTGGGTGGTAATATAATATCTTGTTCCCATGGTTAAAATTTATCTACAGAGTGATTATTTAGTTACTCGTTTTAGTGGAATATACTTCACCTTAAACAATATAAAATAATTAATGTTTGTTCCATTACAATGATAAGATGATGCTCTAAGAAAAGTTTCAAAATGATCATCTGCTTCATTTTAGAGAAATTAATTATCATAGTTGTCGAAATTGAATTGCATACTGTGTTTCAGTTGAATAAAAGTTTTGACATTAAAAATCTATTATTTTGACAATAAAAGAAGATAAATAAGTTTATCTCAACTCATTTTAAAGTTTAGATCACGTAGAATACCACGATCAAGCGCTGTCACACCTCTATATTGGTCTCAATCTGCAGTTTATTATTTATATAAGAAATCCTAATTTCGCTGTTTATTTTCGCTCCTACACAAGGAGAAATAGGGATTCAATTTTCTAAAAAAAATAGGCCCTGATAGAAAATGGCATAAGTTTCCTTTTAATAATAGACACGATTCATAACATATTAATTTGATTATTCAGTGTTACTTATTATCTTGTAAAGGATGTTTTTTATAGAGGTATAGAACTTTTAAATGGAATAAAAATAAGATGAATTTTTTAAATTGCCATGAAATTTACTTTATTCGAAAGATAACCTTCTGGCATTATAATTTAAATATGACTTCTGGCATATGACCGCCACGGCTGGCTCGGACGTAATCTAATCTGGAGGTCCAATTTTCGATGACTTTTTCCAACATTTATGGCCGTATATCGGCAATAATGCGGCGAATGTTGTCCTCCAAGTGATCAATCGTTTCGGGCTTATCGGCGTATACTAGCGACTTCACATATCCCCACAGAAAATAGTCTAGCGGCGTTAAGTCGCACGATCTTGAAGGCCAACTGTGTGACATGTTGCGCCGTCTTGTTGAAATCACAGCTCCTGCACATCATGGTTCTTCAATTGATGAACGAAAAAGTCAGTAATCATGGCTCTATAGCGGTCACCATTGACTGTAACGTTCTGACCAGCATCGTTTTTAAAGAAGTACGGACCAATGATTCCACCAGCCCATAAAGCACACCAAATAGTCAGTTTTTCTGGATGTAACGGAGTCTCAACATACACTTGAAGATTATCATCACTCCAAATACGGCAGTTTTGTTTATTGACGTATCCATCCAAACAAAAGTGAGCTTCATCGCTAAACAAAATTCGCTGATGAAAATCGGGATCAACGGCAATCTTGTTTTGGGCCCTTTCACCGAATCTACGCCTTGCTAGGTGATCGTGTGGCTTCAATTCTTGCACGAGTTGGATTTTGTAAGCACGCAAACCAAGATCTTTCCGCAAAATCTTCCATAAAGTGAATGGACACATATCCAATTCCTGTGCACCATGGCGGATAGACTGATTCGGGTCTTCCTTTACCCTACGCTCTACAGCAGCAATGACTTCTTCTGTACGCACTGTATGACGTCTCTGTGGATGCGTATTATCACTTAGAGTAAACGTGGTGCGAAAACGTTCCATAGTTAATCGAATTAATTGCTCTGATGGACGATTATGTTAACCGTAAAATGAACATAGTGCGCGATACGTATTTCGAACAGAACCATGATTTTCAAAATAAATTTGCACAATTTGGAAGCGTTGTTCAGGCTTCAGTCTATTCATGTTGAAATGCTAAACCAAACTAAACATAAATCACTTGACAGCTGACAAAATAGCCGCGAGTTAAAAAAGTGTTGCCAACTTAAAGTTCTATACCTCTATAAAAAAAACACCCTTTATTTACTATTATAATAAAGCAAAACTTTATATTCCATTTTTTTTATTTTCAGATAATTTTAAGCTGCATGGCTGTTTTAACCCAATCGGTAGATGAACATCGACCCAAAAAGAAGGAAAAGCGAAACTTGCAGTATTCAATATCGCACCATTATTCAGGACCTAATTATCGCCTCGAGAGGAGGATATCGAATGGCCAGCAGCATCCGTCTTACTACTCCCCACCACAGTACTATCCAGGCCCTCCCCGCCCATATCGCAAAGGTAGACCGTATTCTCTTCCTGCACCTCCTTATGCTGTTCAAATGGAACCTTTAATCCATTATTCTCAACGCGATCCTCTTTATGATACTAACACTTTATCCCCTAATGTAGATCACGGCCAGGACCTAACTGACACCAATCATCTGAGCGACCCCATCGACCGAGGAGGAAGCGGCGATACCATCTACATTCCACATAAACCGCTGATCAAAGTTATTGAGAAGCCGGTCTTTATCAAAGAACCCGAACCAATAATTGAAATTATTATCAAAGAATCAAATATCACTTTACCACCGCCTCCTACAGAAGCTCCGCCTCCACTTCAAAAGAAAAAGAAAGAAGAAGTTCAGGTGTTTTATGTAAAATACAGAAAAAATCCAAATGGTTATGGTAAAGACTCAGTTATTTACGACAAACCCATCCCAGCCATTTCTCCGAATATTCCTGAGGAACCAGAACCTGAAGAAGAATGGAAAGAACCAGAGCCTGGATATGGTTCGTATGCTAATGAGGTTACTGAACCTCCACGTCCCAGTACCACTTTAAGAACTATTATTAAGCCTGATTCAGAAGTTTACCACAGTCCCGGTAATAATGTCAAAGTCACTTTTGGAAAAGAAGGGTTCGACTATGATAAAAGATCTAGTAAACCAGAAGATTACCCTGGACCTCCAGCAGCTTCACACGAAGATCAATTGCCTAGAGCACGACAACTTTCGTCTTTTTCGAACGTGTACTTTAAAAGACCTCTGCCAAATTATTATCAAGCTAGTTCAAATGAGTACAGGTCCGAAGTTCGGCCACCACAATCATATCGTCCATTAAATAATTTTTCACCGTCATCTAATCAATATAACAGTCATCCTCCTAATAGAGAATTTAACAATAGACCTCCGCCATCATTCTTTCCTCAACCCAAATATCCCTTCCAATCACCACCTTACACTAAACCTACTAGCTCGCAACAACCAGTTTTTTCAGCCTCATCTCAATCACCTAAATCATCTTTTCCTAATTTTTCTCATTCTATTTCCCATCCTCCTCCACCACAATTCCAATCACATTCAAGAAATAAATTTTCAGAACCACCATACCAATCTATAGCACACCAATTTCCAACAGAACCTCGATTCAACGATGTGCCTCCTCCCAACCAACGCAAACCTGTTCCATATACTCCATTCGACAACATAAGACCATCCCAACCTACATTCTCTCAACCCCTACCAATCACTCATGAATCTCATCAGTCATTTAGTCAGTCACAACCTAGACAACCCACCATTCATCATCAATCATTAGTATCCCAACTGCCTCAGATTAAGCAGCATATTCAATTTAGACCTGAAACTCGTTTTAATATTCAGCAACAAGTGCCAACTAATGGACCAACTCCAAGCTTTGCTGAAGTAAACAATGAATTTAAAACAATTGAGAAACAGCAGCAACAAGTTCAAAGAACTGTTCAACATCAAAGTCAACAAAACTTTAATCAACCTAATCAACCACAACAGATTCAACAGCATCAACAGTTACAATCTAATGAGCAAATTAGACATCAAGAACACTTGAATAACTTGAGAACTGCTCAGAGCATCCTTCCACCAGGAGGAGAATTAATTCAGTCTCTTCCAAAATATGAACAACATGTTATTGTTGATTCTGCAACTGGTCAACAGAGTCAATCTTTACCTCTTCAAAGTAGAACTCAGCAATCGTTCGCAATTCCGACTCAACATAATCAAGAGATCGTAAATCGGGCGAATGAACAAGCTAAATCACAGAATAATCATAATGTTCCGCAACAGTATGTAAATCAACAAAATTTCCAAAATATTATAAATAGTCCACAACAAAACTACAACAACCAGATTTTTGCCAAACATCAAATAACTGAGCAAACCACACCCAGATTAGCGACATATAGGTAAGAAATTCACTACTTTAGATCATTTACTAAATATTTAGAAAAAATAGTTTTATAACTATTTTAAATAAATCATTTACGAAGACCTTTTATTGACTAAAATGTAGTCGGACTTGCATAACGATTAGAGATACAACCTAATCGAAACGTCGTAAAAATAAATAAAAATAAAGACAATGCAAGTCCGACTACATTTTAGTCAATCTTTAACATTGTCTACAACCTTCAAACAAACGTAAGACCCTTTATTATAAGGGCTGTAATAAAACTGTCCTTTTTTACACTTTATGCGAGAGTGTTATAAATTTTTCTGATAAACACACTCTGTATAAGTATAATGTTTAATATTTTAAATAACGTTTCACTAAATACAAAAGGCCATTTGAAGCCAATTTGATTAAATTCTAGTAGCTCTCCCAGGGCGTATTCTCCCACAACTCCACAGCCCACTACAACCACTAAAGAACCAGAAAAACCATCAACGACTACAAAAGATCCTAAAATTCTTGAAGCCCAGCTACCAGATGAAGTACCTGATGATCTTCGAGAACAACTGCTCTCTTCGGGAATTTTAAATAACGCCGATATTTCAATTCTGGACTACGATAAAGTGGGAGACATTCCGTTGTCAGCACTGCCTCCAGATCAGCTTGCCAATTTTTATAATGCTGGTACGTCAAACTTATTTTTAATTTTATATGTTAATGTTCAAGATTATCGGTTCAGTTTCATTGTTTACTAAAAAACTTTTATGAAAACAAAAACTTTTCCACTGGGTAGGTATTTCAGTTGAAGGATATTTTATTTGTCAAAGAAATCTTCATTTTGCGGTTCACTTTTTTTTCCTAATTTTTCCAAAACTACCTCACATAAACTCAAATTTGTACCACCTTGTATATATAATTTATAAAGTCAAATACTTGTATTTAATAAAAATATTTTGTGAAGGTGTGTGACAGAATTTGATCATAGACTCCTGCTAATGACATATTGCGGTAGCGTCAGCCATTCTATCCATAACCAACTTGCTGCCACACATTAATTTGTAGCTAATTAAATTTCACAGTAATAAAGGCACTCTGGAAGTCTGGACGTTCATCTTCTGTCTTGCAGCTTTAGTTTCAAACCACTACGGTTATTTAAGCTTACCAAAACCATAACTCAGAACTTCAGGACTCAGGCAATGCTGCTAATTAGCTGGACCCATGACATCTCTTGTTTATAGCTCACACAGCAGTACGTCCGCACGTTAATTCGCGTGAAGGTTTTGAATCAAGTAAATTAAAACAAGTTTTTCAAAACAATAGTCTATTAACAAAAATAAATAAAAAAAAATGAACTATTTACAATGAGAAACTTAAAACTAATAATAATTCGAAAAGAAAAACTAGCATAATTGCTCTTATTGGCCGTTCTGTTGACAAAAATGTAAAACCCAATTTTGAAGAAACACGTATAAATAGCTCACTAAAATATTAAACAGAAAAGAAATGAAACGCGAAACACAGCTATTTATATTACTTAATCAAACCGTATGAAAATCGTGAAATGCCCGACTAAAATAACCCATGATATTCCCTTAACTTTCCAAATTAAATCAAAACAAATCAAACAAAGAAAAACCTTCATTCCCGCCGAATATACACTACGGCACTGGACTTAAAGAGCGGTACCGACCACCATAAACATCTCCCAGATTGGTACTGAAGTTTAGTATTCCTTAAAAGAGCGTTCTCGTATCTTACCCCCTCGACACCCCTCTGTTTCCCGTTTGTACCCATATTACCCGATGGAACCTTGTAAACGTCAATTTCATTCCCTTCGAAGGTTTCGATCGTTACGTGCTGAAGGCGGTAGCTATTCTATGCCGGATGTTTGATACCCGATTTGGCCTCTGAGCGTCTTAATCTTAATTTTTATATAAACACAGTTAATAAAACTATTCTATTTCTTTCTATAACTAAAGGAATAACACAATATAACCTCTGTGAAAAAACCTGAGTGCCCTTTTATTCCTATTGTTTGCATTTAAATCATTCTTTCTTGCAATCAGGGAAAACAGTCGCTATATTAAATTCCTTTCACAGGTCAAACGTTATATTACAGTATAATGAGTTTATTTGATTATTCTTTTGTTTCCTAATAATGGGAAAATTGTTCAATATTTTAATACATTTTAACGGTATTTCATATACCATATGTTAAAAACTACCCTTATCACGCCTGATTTTATTTACATAACCAGAGTAGGATTATTTCGACAGTTTTATAGCCAAATCTTAGAGAGGGTCTTTTATGTCTTCATAAATTGACTGAGTTTATGTATTTTTAAAAAACATTTATAAAGGCAAAGATAATAAAAGTTAAGCTCGATAACTGATTTATATTTTCCTTTAGACTTTCTTGAGTAGTAATAAAAAAAATCATATACTACCCTTATTCCCACGAGAAATCTATTCACAGAGTGATTATTTAATTATTCATTTTAACAGAATATAGTTCACATTGAACAGTGTGAAATAATTAATAATTGTTCCGTTACAGGTGGCGCCTCCCAACTAGCTGCCGCTGGTAGTGAACCAGTACCGCAAGTAGCAGCGTTAACTGCAAGACGAGATGCCTTCCAAGATCAAGAGATGGCAGCAGAAGAATCAGAAGTTAGCGAGGTCATGGCCAAACCTTCAGGTGACGGTGTAGAGATGAAGGTCGTAAGATATGACCCAGAAAGTGACAAAGGGCAAAAAGTTCAAGAAGCGTATATCAGTGAAAGTGCTAAGCAGGTTGATCCTGTTATATTAAATGATGATAGTTATAATAGGTAAGTTTAGTACCTTTTTGAATATGTATACACAAATTTAATCAAGACATTTAGTTCTTAAAATGTGTTATTTTATATTTTTAGGTATTTACCTCTGAAAGTAAATGGTACCCAGTTCCCAATTCCAGATGTAGTTGAGCTAAAAGGAAAGCAAATTACAAGCGTAGTAGTGCTAGCTCCAATAAGCTATGATTTCTCCTCTAAAAGGCAAACTCGTCAGGCTAACCCTGGAAGCGATATTGATTTTATTGATAACGTTCCTCTCAAAGAACTTTTAGCAAATCCAACGCTTGAAAATTACAAAATATTTTTAGAGAATGAAAATAAAACTGCTGCTGCCAAGCAATCTGTTGTTCTGCTCATTACTGGGTAAGCGAAATGCATTTTTACAATTAAGCTTTTTAAAATGATTGATATTATGCTCGAAGATGATCTAATGCTAAAAAAGCACCCACAGTATGATTGATTTTCGATAATGTTTTATAATATTTACCTCAACATACTTTGACATAAACCTTCCAAAGATATCCTTTCTCTTTAAATAAAATACTAATTTTCTACTTTGATTGTTATACACTACAAAAATTGGTGTACTCAAAATACTGAAAGAACTCGTCAATTTGACAGACAAATGACATAAAAATGACGTAGGAAATTCGAATTTTTCTTAGATCAGTAAATCAACGTTGAATGCCGTATTAGCCCAAAGTCGCTAAAATTACTATTTTATTGCAGTTCCTTGCACTCGCTAATGATTTTGTATGAAAATAAATACACCAAAAAATTATTTTTTCCTTCACTTTTACGACATCTGTTGGAATAAATGGGATACCAACTGATAAAAGTTATATAAATTCTCAGGTCTGTCACTAACATCTTACATCTTTTTTAACTTTACTCAGTATTTTGATTATATCTATACAGGTTGTTTCAAAAAGATCTGTTCAAAATGCTAGCGTAAATTCCTGAGGTTAAATATTGGAACCAGCCCAATTTAGCTTTGTCCAAAAGTTCGTAGTATCCGAAAAATACGGACTCTATATATATATATATATATATATATATATATATATATATATATATATATATATATATATATATATATATATATACAGGGTGATTCAAAAATCGATCACGAAACTTAAGGGGGTGATTCTACTTGACAAAATAAGGGTAGAGCTTCATATAATTTTTTTTCAAAATGTCATTCGTTTTCGAGTTACAAGCCGTCCAAGTTCAAGTTTTTATTTTTTGTTTTTTGAATTACTCGCTTACAGGAAAACCTATTTGACTAATATTTGAAAGATAGGCTAAGTCTTCTGCGCTTCATCATTTTAGTAACAATTCACATTGATTGTTTGCCGCTAGAGGGCACTTTACCTACATTGAAAATTGTTTTTTTGTCATAATTTTTTAGTGTTGACAGCTACAGTAGTTTTTGGCATAATTTCTGAAAGACTGATGCCAGGCCTTTAAAAAAGGTGCTCTTTATTTACATCGCTAAACCCAACGGTTTAGACGTAAATCACCCTTAAAAATTAAGTGGTAAATTTACTTTTCTCATTTCATTACCACCAGCTACCAGGTAAATAGCTATCAAAGTATACTAGAGCTGTCAGTTTAACATCAAATAAATTCGCTTTTTAAACTATTTAATTTATAATCTTAAAATAACTAATAATGGCTAATCAGTAAATATTCATATTATGGATTATTGCGATATACATTTAATTGATAAAAATTAATGAAACAGTACTAAACAAACTAAAAAAGATTCTCAAAATGTCCCCCATTTTCTTCAATACATTTCCTAACACTCTTCAAAAAATGTCGCCTAACTCGATGAAAAATTTCTGGTGTTTCTTTAATAATTTGGCACTTTTCGATTATCCTGAAGCGAAGATCCTCGACGTTGATTACTGGAATATCGTACACCAATTGTTTCAAATGACCCCAAAAGAAAAAATCCATAGGATTAAGGTCTGGTGACCTCGCTGCCCATGCCAATGGTCCACTTCGTCCTATCCATCGCTCAGGATACGTTGCATTCAAATACTGTCGGACACGTATACTAAAGTGGGGCGGAGCTCCGTCTTGGAGGATCCACATGTTGGCCCTTACTTCCAATGGCACATCTTCCAGATACAATGGGAGACGATTTTGGATAAAATCTAAGTATACGTCACCAGTTAATGGGCCATCAAAGAAATGAGGACCAATAAGGTAATCTCCTATTATCCCTGCCCACACATTTAGTGAAAATCTACGCTGATGTTTCGTTTCTACCACATTGTTTGGGTTCTCGTAAGCATATGTGTGGATGTTGTGTAGATTTGTTATGCCATCACGAGTGAAACCAGCTTCGTCAGTGAATAATATGACGCCAACTAATCGATTATCGTGTTCATACTTAGCTGGGATCTGATTGCACATTTCCAACCGTCTCGGCCGATCATCGTCATAAAGAGCCTGCACCTTTTTTGAATGAAACGGGTAGAGTTGTTCTTCTCTTAGTATCATCCATGAACTAGCCTGACAGAGCCGCACTTCATTCCCAATTTTTCTAGTACTAATACCTGGATTATCTTCAATAATTTCAAGCACTCTTTCTTCTTGTTGCACGTTTCTAGCAGTTCTAGGTCTTCCCCTATTTCCATTATAACTTTTAAAGGAACCACATTCCGCAAGCCTCCTGTGCACACTGGAAAATGTTTGAGCATGAGGGATATTTCTTTCCGGATAACTCTCCATATAATATCTTCTTGCCAACTCTGCATTACCATTTGCTTTTCCATAACAAAAATGGATATCACAATATTCGATATTTGAATATTGGTGATTAGCCATTATTAGTTATTTTAAGATTATAAATTAAATAGTTTAAAAAGCGAATTTATTTGATGTTAAACTGACAGCTCTAGTATACTTTGATAGCTATTTACCTGGTAGCTGGTGGTAATGAAATGAGAAAAGTAAATTTACCACTTAATTTTTAAGGGTGATTTACGTCTAAACCGTTGGGTTTAGCGATGTAAATAAAGAGCACCTTTTTTAAAGGCATGGCATCAGTCTTTCAGAAATTATGACAAAAACTACTGTAGCTATCAACACTAAAAAATTATGACAAAAAAACAATTTTCAATGTAGGTAAAGTGCCCTCTAGCGGCAAACAATCAATGTGAATTGTTACTAAAATGATGAAGCGCAGAAGACTTAGCCTATCTTTCAAATATTAGTCAATTCGGTTTTCCTGTAAGCGAGTAATTCAAAAAACAAAAAATAAAAACTTGAACTTGGACGGCTTGTAACTCGAAAACGAATGACATTTTGAAAAAAAATTATATGAAGCTCTACCCTTATTTTGTCAAGTAGAATCACCCCCTTAAGTTTCGTGATCGATCTTTGAATCACCCTGTATATATATATATATATATATATATATATATATATATATATATATATATATATATATATATATATATATATATGTTAATGCGGCTTTCATGGATTCCTCCGTATGAGATGCAATCACATTCAGCAAACGTACAACTATTTGCAGCTCCGTGTATGAATGAAGTAAAATGCGAACAGTAAAGGCAAAATTCGTTCCAACCATATCCTTCCTGTGTTAGAGGTTGCACAGGTTAAAGAAATTGCTAAGGAACACAATTTATCCTATTCCACCATCATCGAGATGATGGCCTACCTGTACCACCACCGAGAAGAAAGTTAAAACTTACCCTCCCCGCCACAGTGATACGGCAGAAGTACATGTTTCGTCTCTACTAGACTCATCAGGGCACCGACATGAACCTGGTTGTACAAAGGACAGATCGGAAGGAAGCAAGGAAGGCCAATGTGGTTTGAATATGAAACAAGTAAATATGTGGAAAACAGGGGGAAAACCCACCATCAAAATTTCCTAATTATATTTAAAAAGTGCACCCTATACTTCACCTTAAATGACAATTTTCAAAATTGATGGATCGGCAGAAGAAATGATGCTACTGCAACTTGGCTACCCTGCTCACCGGACTTAACGCCTATGGATTATTTTTATGAAGAACTTTTAAGCAGATTCTACTATAGACACCGAAGAAGAATTGTGACACGATTACAAAATTAAATATACACTCTATTCTTAGAAGAAGAAATGACGGAAACGATGCAGTTCAACTTTTTCCGTATAATTAATCATTTGAACATTTACTTAAAATTTAATTGAAAAATTAAATAAACAAAATATTTCTGTTTTGCTTGTTTTTCTCATCGTGCTTGCCATTTCATTTAAATCTTTGTCAATATTACCTCGTTGGTATGTAAACTTTTATTGTTGTTGGCCTATTGACTCTTAAACACGCTCCAAATTTCTTGAACCAATTCTAAGCCCGTATAAAGGGGATATGACGAGTCTCAGTACGCAATAAGACATTTAGATTCGGTATAACTTCAAAAGATGTCAAGGAATAAAAGGTTTGAATTAGAAAATTCATAAATGTTATGAAGCTCTAGATATAGACGAAGTGCTACTGGTGACACTCTCTGTAAATCACCCTACTATTAAGATAAATATTTTCCAAAAAGTTTTTAAAAAATTGTAACTTGGACATTCTGTATCAGTTTTTGGGCAAGGTAAACAGGGCTATCATATTTTACGCTCAGAAATTTATACCAGCGTCTCGTACATACCTTTTAAAAAACTCTGTATAGCCAATACTGAATAAACTGACAAAATAGACGTATAATAGACTTGTGTGTTCTTTCAGAACCAGACTTTAAATTTGCTTAAATATTTTATATACACATTTTTTACTCCAAAGGATTAAATAATATATTACATACAGATGCAGTCAACCACAAAAATCTATATAAACTCTAATTATACAAAAAAAAAAACGAAAAATCGTTAGTAATTCTGTTTGCCTCACATCAGTCTTGAAGCGCTGTACTCACCAAACCAAACCTCACAAGAAACTACGTCAATATTAACTATTGTTCAGAGCACTAGAATAGACAATTTATTTTTTTTACTTAGCTCAAACGAAAATCCGACCGAAAAAGAAATCTTTATGTACGACATAGCAACCAAAACTGTCAGCAAGCTTAGTGGGGAACTTTCATCGGCTTTCGTGGAAGCTGCTGAAGCGAATTCATCGAACGAATCCGTCCCAGAACCCCCAGCTGCAGCTTCTGATCTCATCGAAACCAGGATTCCTTTCGGTACGTATTCACTAATCTATACCAACTTGTGCACCTTGTTTGGCACACCATAATGAATTTTAAATTTGTATTCTATGTCCCCAAAAACCTCCAAAGTATCTAAAAATCAAATTTTAAAGTTGTTTATGGTATGGATTCGCGAGTCTTTATCGGTTTTACAATATGCCAAAATTTCATTAAAATATATAAGTCTGCTTAAAAGATGCAGTTCAAAATGAAGCACTAGAGTAATGTTGACATCTGTACACTGCCAAGACCGAATATCCTATATAGCAATCAAATTAAGAACCTCTTTCTCTTTTGAATTCAATTAAAAAAAAAAGGATCCTGATCTAGGTATACACACAAATACCTTTTATCTTTGAGATTCATCAAAAACATTTTGGGTATTCTAAGTAAATACACAAGTACCTTTTATCTTTTAGATTCATCAAAATCAACAGATGATTTCCTGATTAAAGGAACTGCAAATTCAAACAAATAGCAATGAACAACATTGATCAAATGAAGAAGCATCAAAGATAACAATGGAGAAGAAGACAACACAAAAAGTGTAATAATTTTATTTTAACGTTTTACGAACTGCAATAAAATTTGCAAATTGCCATTTTATATATTCTTGTACAAAAATGACTTATGTGAATGTGATCGGCAGTACCTACTGTTAATTTAGACGCCATGTTTAACTCGATAATGCTGAAGACAATGAGGATGCAGCTAATTAGTTTGGATATATAAAATGGTGTCTTCTATACAGTTACTCCCAGTTTTTTTTTGTTATGTGAATGTCAATAATATCTAAATACTTTACTTTTCGAAAGATATCGATGAAAGGTTCATTTCAACAAGCATTATTGAGCTCTTCTGGATGATCAGGGGTTTTAAAAAAGCTTAATAATTATTATAAATCCTAGCTGTGATCTTTATATAGCAAGTACATTGCGTTAAACATGGCATTTTATCTCTAAAATGAGAAAGCACGAATAAAATTAATCAAATTCTCTAATATTTATTTCGATATTTGCTAAGGATATAGCCAAAAATTCATTTAATAGTTTTATTTCAACTTCGCTTGTATTAATACTATACTGTTGTAATAACCAAGAAATATTGATATTTTTTATTATTTCCGAAGTGCTCGTTATAATTTGGCGAATCAAGTTAAAAAATGAAATTACTTTTATTCAATGGATGTAATATGTAACCAGTATGAAATAATAAGTTTGTCCAAGATAAAGAAATAAAAAATCTTTGAAGATAAAGTTTCAAGTCCATCTTGGACAATTTTGATGTAATATATATTTTAGTTTAGCAGATTTTAGGATTTTAGATCTTTTTATACGTTTTTTAAGTTTTCTATGTGTGTGTAATTCGTTTTTTTTTTATTTTAATTTTGAGATTATAAATAAATACATTCACAATTATTGCTTTACAAAAATTATACCTATTAAGAATTATTATTTTGGTTTAAACAATGTTGTTTTTACCCTTGATAAATTATTAATTGAAACTTAAATTATCTATGATAGTTACAGACAGTATTTTGTGATTATTTTAAAATGTACAGTGTAATATTTTATTTTTGTAATAATAAATTAAATATTGAAACATATTTTTTTTTAATCTCCCTTTAATTATGGTTTTTGTGTTTAACGGTAATCGTCAGATAAGTAGCCATGGTCTATTTATACCCTTTAGCGGATTTGTCGTAACTGACATGTCAACTCACAGCCTAAACTACTAACCAAACCAATAACAAATTTTGAGTGGTTAACATTATTTTTACCCAGAAACTGTATTAAACATGAAAAAAATCAATTAACTGACTTGATAAATTTGATAGTGTCACGAAAAAAAAAAGATTTGGCAACGTTGCACCTTTTTACGCGAATCCGACGATCAGTTTAGATAGTCTGACGGTTGATGGCATTTCCGAGACGTGTTTCTCTAAATTGGTTTGTCAAAATTTGTGCAAAAATAATTGAAATATACTACATAAAATATATTTTAGCTAGGGAAAAAATTCGTAAAGAGTGAAATGATAGGAAAATGACGTTTTTTTGAAAAAAGTTTGATAAATACCCCCTATTTCGAGGTCGTAGAACACGATTCTGACCTCGGTTTTCCATAATTTTGCCTCAATTTTGCGGAAAACAGGGAAAATAACTTATCACTTTAGGTTCAATTTTTTTCCCTAAACCGTGAAACTTTTGTTATAACAACGAATTTTACAATGATAGAAGCTTCTGCATAATACAATAATTCAAAAATATGCACTTTTTTTATCGAAAAAATCCGAGAAATTATCACGACAAAAATCACAACAAATCAAAAAAAAACGCCCGCCATCAACAAATAATAGTTTGCATAGTTCGCTAAAGATGGCGTACTTGTTGAAGTCGGCGATGTTGCCAGATTGCAAAAACGATTTCTTTATATATTCTTCTCTTCCTGTTTGAATTGGAAAGAAAAAGTCCCAAAAAGAATTTTTTCCTTTCCTTTGATTATTGAAGTACTATTAATTACTCTTATGTCTATGCCTTCGATGTGCGATTTTGACTCTAAATATTAAAGGTTTTAAGGATTATAGTTGCTTTTGTTTGTGTCCCTCCAAATACCAGTACTTTGATGTGCGAATTTGACTCTAAATATTAAAGGAATATAGTTGCTTTTGTTTGTTTCCCTCCAAATACCAGTAGTTTTAAGCGGATAATATGAATTGATCATATTGCTTATGTCCGTTAGCAGAAAGTGTCAAGTGGCAGAGCTTGTCCCGCCTCCACGTGGTCTCTGCTGGACAATAACATTTTTTAATTAATAAATCTAGGTCAATTCAGGTTAATTTTAGTTTTTTAAAGTAACCAAGACTAATGTTAACCTGTACTTACCAGAACTAACCAAAAATTTTGGAAGGTTAAGATTCATTTTACCCCTTTTTATACGTTACAAACATTAAACTATGTTGTTAACTGTAATGGGTAAATTTTAAAGTTTATACCAGGAAACTTTAAATCTAGGTTAATTTAGATTAGTTCAGGTTAGCTTCTGTCTTCCAAATTAATAAAAATCAAGCTAAACCTGAACCAACCTATCTTAACCAAAACCAACCAAAAATTTTGAAGGGTTAAGATTATTTTTACTTAGAAACTGTTCTGAATATTAAAAAAAAATTAAACTATGTTGTTGATTGAGAAGGACAAATCTCATAGTTTATATTATGAAAAAAATTTACATCTGGCAACGTTGCACCTTTTTACGTGATTCGGCGGCCAATTTAGATTGTCTTACGGTTGATGACGTTTCCGAGACGTGTTTTTGATTTTTCGCTGAAAATATAAGTTTTTTTAAATTGATTTGCTAAAATTTGTGCAAAAATAATTGATATATATTACGTAAAATATTTTTTAACTAGTTCCATTGAAAATAAATACGTAAAGTCGGTTTTTAACTGAAAAGAAAGTGCTTTGTGAATTGACGCTTTTTTTGAATTATCCAGGAAAGTGAGGAAAAATAGTAAAAAATCAAGGCCAGAATCGTGTTCTACAACCTCGAAATAGGGGGTGAATATCGAAATTTTTTCAAAAAAAAAATAATTTCCATGCTTTTCACGCTTTGCAAATTTTTACCGCAAGTTTTATTACAGAAAATTAACGCAAAAGAACTAAAATTTAATACGTTTCTCATTACCCGACCACTGACAACCAAAAAATACAGCTGGCCACTGTCAAATCGCTTTTGCGAAAATGATTCTATCCCCTCTTAGAGGGGAATCACGTCTACGCAGCCTCTTGGCTCCGCCTATAGAAAGAAAGATCCGTTGCGCGAAAGCGCCCCATCTCTTTTTAAGGGTAAGCCAACTATCTCCATAAGGGTCCACAGTCTAGATTAAATAAAATGTAATTTTATTTAATTTCTTCTACGTCTATGGCTTGAGGGGAAAGAGGAAAGCAGATTTGACAAGCTTCGAGGCATAATGCACTATATGAATAAAGCGAGCGTTTCTTGCACCTGAACAGCTCTAAGCTTCTCCGGCCAATGAATCAAGGGCAGTAATTAAAGTTGTTTTCTACAAAAATATATAAATGCGTAAAAATTTTAAATTAAAGAAGAATTTACCAATAACACCAAGAGCAAAAAAACTTACAATAATTTAAATCTGCGCCACAAATAATATTTTGACACGGCTAAAAAGTTGATTTTTTTCGGTTTCTTGTGCAGTCAAATTTGTTTAACTGTAGATGGCGGATATTAGTCCACACACGAATAAGGTCGAGCCAGAAATCTATAAAGTTCAAACTGAAATATAACGTTAAAATGAATTTTAGTTAAACTCCTGGAGGCAGTTTACTACTCCGCGCGCATTACAGGATGATGTAGAACAAAATGAAACATTCGGAGCGACAGAGATAGCATTTCCCCGTATTCGCTTTTTCTCTTTCTGTCGTATAACACCCGCGAAGCATTGCGTATTACCTCCAGCGGTGTACGCGTTTGGTTTTTTTTAACTATCATTATCATGAAAATGGTATCAAAAAACTCACAGTCAGGTCAAAATAGCATCGACTAATGAGAAGGCTTGTAAAGCTACTTCAAGGTAAATCCACTCTTACGAACATTCAATTTCATTATTTTTCAATCTGCCCACGTAAACTGGTTAATAGGCAACTACAAGTACAAATAAGAAATGTTTTATTACGATTCTCCCAGGATCGTTCTCTATCCTTCTTTAGTATATACAAGTCAATAAAAAGAACAATGTTCTATGAGAAACATCGAAATAAACTAATTTGCAAAATCATTTGACTTTTCACTTTGACATTGACAGTGGAAAAATCGCAAACAAAACGCCAGTTTCAGAAATGTCACTAATTTAATAATTTATTACTTATTTTACTTTTATTAAGAAATGGCAGTAATGGAGGGTTCTCTAAGTAAATGGACTAATGTGATGAAAGGGTGGCAATACAGGTGGTTCGTTCTAGATGATAACTCTGGTCTTTTGTCCTATTATACGGTGAGTAAAGTTGTTGCTTTTCCTAATGTAACCTCTTAAACAGCATAAAGGGCGTTTAGTGAAAACATTAAGCTCTTAAAACTAAAAATTTGAATATATCTTAATAGTAAAATAGCTTAAATTGACTAAAAATAAGTATATAATCTTATTTGCTTTAAAATTGGTTGAACACCCATCTTATCTTGAAGCATACTGACCTTAATAAAGCTTTATTGTTGATTATTCATTGAATTGTTTTTTAATATTTGGGTTTATATTATAGACACTATGATTTGCTTTATAGAAGTTCAAATGGCAATAATTGGCATTAATTTATATTTTTATTCAAATATATTTCAATTCGTATTTGTAGACCACGTCTAGAAACTTGTGCACCTTAAGGAACATCCAAGAAAATAGTTATTTTACATAAATATTTGAATGGTCTTGTAAATTTTTACCCAGACATAGCTATATTGATCATTTCCAATTAAGAATACTATTGTAGTATAGTATATTCAAATAGGTGAACTTTAAAATAGTATAGAAATCAAACACTATACCCACCAAGTACCCAACTATTTGATTTAGATAATATTCTAGTATTTTTTATACTTACGAACATAATCATGATTTTACAAACTATTTTTATTGTAACTAGGGCAAACTTAGGATCAAAGGGTAATAATACAGTTAAATATCACTTTTCGGGACTTTCGGGCAATACTCCTGGAGTCTCAATGATTTCAGTAATTAGATGTGTACAATTAAAATCAGGGTTCAACCGATTTAAATAATTTGATTTAAATCACATGACTTTTTATTTTAATCCATGATTTAACTCAAAACAAAATCAAAACTAGAAATGTAGGTGTAAATATTGTTTAATACAAAATAAACCTAAAACATTACAAAATTATCATAAATAGAAAAACATTTCTTAAAACAGGTAGCTAGTTTATGAATAATACCACCCGTTTTCAATGTAATATATGTAAAGGAATACTAATTTACCTGCTTTTTTTATTCCTTATTTATCTCTAACATGCGAGTGAACAAGCCCGAATGTAGAAATACCCTTTCTACTGAAGCTGATGATGAGACAGCACATAAAAACTGCTTCAGAATTGGGAAAAAACGTTCAACATCAGGAATGTTTTTTTGTGTAGGACATTAACATTAGATAAAACTTCTGAAAACATAATTGTTGAAAATGGTTCCATTTTAGCTTGAAGTTCTATAGTAAATGGAAGAAATCCAATATTTTCTTACATTTCTTTCACAATATTTAAAGCTTAGTTGTTCTCTTCACTAGTCAGTTTATATTTGGTTTTAGTTACATCTAAAACATATGCTATAAAGTGATAGTCCATAAGTGTGTGTTTATATCTTGTTGAACAATATCAAGCTGGGATAACGATAATTCTAATTCATCCTCGAATATACTACTCAATTCCTTCCATATTTCTACTGAACCCGATAGAAAACAATGTTTTCATTGTAAGATTTTCAGAGATTCCTCAGCTGATCTTTTAAGACCAATGTTTAAAACTTCTTGATATATAGTTCGAGTCTATTTCTCTCCTATTTTCTTCATAAATTTTTAACAGTTTCTCTCAATGGCTTACATATACATTTAGACAATGTGCCATACTGTTGTATCTTACATCACTCAGAAGTACTAGTGCTTTTCCATCAGCCTGTTTGTACTTTGTTCTTGCCAAGGAGTTATTTCTGAAATATTTAGTGACTTGTGTAATATGTTCTCTAACATCTCTTTTTCCAAAGCCTTTTTAGAGTAGGTTTAGAAGGTGAGCTTCAACTAATATCTAACTTGTCCTCTATAGTTCTTCTCATAACTATGTTATCTATTATAAACGATTTAAAATCAGTTTTGTATTTAGATTTACAAGATGAAATCAAATGCCAAGCAATTTCAGTTGAATAATCACCAGTGTGTTTATCTACAGTAGTTATTGTGGCACAGACTACAGGCTCATTATGCACATTAGACTATCATCAGTCGACATGTTAAAGCCCTGTCTAGAAAGATCTCCATTTTGCTTTTTCATTATCATAAATTTGATTTAAAAGGGTTGTAGAAATTGTTTTTCCTGATGAAGGACTATAACCAGATTTTACCCGAAGATTGTTGACACATCTAAAGCAACTGTTAGTTGCATATACAGCATTGGCAGATTTGCTGAGGACCTGGTTTTCTTTTCTTAATTCTATTTAATTAGTGAATCAATAAATTGTATTGCCCCGGGTAATGATAAACCTGCAGACAAAACTCCTCTTGGAAATGATCGATTTTGATAACTACTGGTTAAACTTGTTGAAACCGCACTGCTTGAAATATTTGCGTTGTTTGAGTTTTCATTTTCTTCAGTTTAAATCCAGTGAAGCACAAACCTCCGTATGCGAGTAGTTTATGTCAAACAGGCTTACTATGAATCACGCGAAGACCCAAAAAATTTGTTTTACATTGCATCATCTGCAGTTTAATTATAATCCCTTATTGCCTTAGGAAGACCATTGCATCCGATTGATTTGGAGGTTAAGTCTGATTATATTGTTTTGAGACATCTAAGAAACAATATGCGGTTTTAATGAACACTTATTATGCATACTTCCATATACCATATTTTGCATTATTGCACCACATGATTTATTTGTCTAAAAATACCAGCGGCCATGTATGTATATATTGTAGCATGTTATAAATGGGAAAGAACTCTGTAAAGAACCTCATAAGAATTGACTATCATTCATATAATACCAGAAAAAACAAGACCTTATCATTGAATACTCCCATATTGTAAGGACCAAAGATGGACAGAATCATTTTGGTATAAAATTCCTTAATATCCTGCCTGATCAGATCAGGTCTCTTCCATACACTGATCTCTGAACACTTACGAGGAATGGCGTTTTACAGCTTCGGTGAATATTTATGTAACAAACTTTAGGACACTGACATAAACCCAAGCTTCATTAAGTATTTCTATTGTAGATGTACACAAGAATCTTCAAAAAAAAAAAGGTTCGACCACGCTTGGGCGGTTGATTGCTTTAAAAAAAAAACTTTATTCTCTTCATTAAGAACTCTCCTTTTACGTCGTTTACAGATGGGAAAGGTACAGTCTGAAAGACAATCCTTTGTCCCAAATTATCAGATATGATGTGAGGGCGTAGTATTTCAGAATACAATAAGGAGGAATTATGCGTTCAACAATTTTTTTCTAATAATACAACAATATAATAGTTTCTGTTTATTTAACTTTTTTATTCCAGTAATTATTTTTGTAAAAATCGTAAAACATTTTGTAAATCAAAACGACATTAGGTACATAAAACAATAAGAAGGCCTTTGGTGCTTCGCAGCCTGGTAGTAAAGCAGTTAATGAATGCAAGATGAGGAGAGTAAATTGCACCTAAAAAAAATTATCAATTATTTATTGGAAGAGAAAATTATAACAAAATTAATAGGTCTTCCTGTGTTAATAATGTAATTTTTTTTTTAAATTTGTTTCCAGAACAAAATGAATTGCCTCAATAATCAAAGTGTTGGCAATCATCAGCTATAACTTTTTCCCATTTTTCTGTCAAATGGATACTTTTTAAACACCCTAGATGTCATTAGTATATATCAACAAATGTGTTGGTGAAGCCATATTTTAGTAAAATCGACATTATTAACGGAAACACCTCTTAATAACTTGCAATAATTTTTATGTAAAGCTTTATTTTTAAGTTCGTTCTACCTGCGTCAGAAACAATTTCTGACCGTCAGGATTCTGCGCATTAACTTAAATATAATGTGTAATAAGCTAATGTCCAGAATCCTGACGGTCAGAAACTGTTTCTGACGCGGGTTGGAAGGATCCTTTTATGTTCCGCATCGATAGCAGAATTTAATAACATTTATAGCAGCAAAGAAGGGTTAATTAGGAGCCATCCATAAATTACAGCACTCGTTAAGGGAGAGGGAGGGGGTCAATAAAGTGTGACGAGTAGGGGATGAGTCATAAGCTTCGTGACGTCACATTTATTAAGTAATAAAACTCTTAAACGAAAAACTTTAAAATATTACCAACTTTATCAATATTTATAAGGTTTAAATTTATTTGTTTCCCCTTTTGGCACGTGGCGGCCGTGCAAGTTCATGCTCGCTATACCTAAGTGTTGCGCGTTAGCCGCCTTTGACATACGCTGAAAGGAGCGATGACAAAGCACTTGTGCTATTAGGTATTAGAGCAACAAATGCTCAAGCACCAATATTAATGCACCTTGACTACCGTGTAAAATTGCCGGATCATAATTTCATAGTCGCTGAAAAACATAAACTTATTCCCTCTGTTTATACAGGTATTGTATAATACCACTTTCCAGGGAAGTAAAATATCTGGGGGTGACTTTAAACTTCAGGCTGACCTGGAACAAGCAATAACCAGAAAATCGGAAACAGCTCTTATGACTGTTAGAAGATTATATGGGAAAACATGAGGTCTCTCACCGAAAATGGTACATTGGTTATACACCTGTGTTGTGAGACCAGCCATCACTTACGCAGCCTTGATCTGGTGGCCCAAGGTAATGCAGAGAACAACCATGACAAAGCTGAGCGGAATACAAAGGGTCGCCTGTTTGTGTATTACTAGGGCCATGAAATCAACCCCCACTTCGGCAATGGAGTGCATTCTGGATCTACATCCGCTACACATAGTGATTCAGGCAGAGGCGAGAATGGGACTCCACCGACTAAATCGCTCAACAGTAAAATCACAAAGAACGTTGTCAGGACACAAAAACATATGTAAAAAAATCAGGAGACACAGACCATATGAACTCGAGCTACCGTTATAATATACCGTTTAAAGTCACAATAGAGGATCGAATGGCAAATAAAAGAGAAAAACCGGAAACATTCTCGGGTGCAAGTATCTGGTACACTGACGGTTCAAAAACTAGTGAGGGTACTGGAGCTGGGATATATGGGCTACAACAGAGGAAAGAATTAACCCTTCCCCTTGGAAAATACCCAACAGTATTCCAGGCAGAAATATATGCAATCTTACGGTGCGCAGACGAGATAAACAGGAGAGCTTACAAAGGGAAGCAAATCCACATTTACTCTGACATCCAAGCAGCCCTCAAGGGCCAAAACGTATCATCGAGGCTGGTTTGGGAATGTCAGAATGAGCTGGAAATTCTGGCAAAAGACAACAGAGTTATGTTAAAGTGGGTACCAGGACACGAAGGCATACATGGAAATGGAAAAGCTGACGAGCTAGCTAGAGCAGGATCAGCATCTCAATACATGGCTCCAGAACCGGCCTTTGAGGTGCCGCAGTGCGCGGCCCGAGAAGCAGTCAAAGAATGGATTAAAAGAGAGCGTAAAAACCACTGGATGACCAGACAGAGTTTAAACCACAGCAAACTATTTATTGGGAATCCTGACCCGAAACTGGCAAAGAAACTACTCCAAATGAGTAGGACTATTACGGGTATAATGACAGGACACATGGCCGTCAAAGTACATCTGAATAGAATGAATCTATATAACGGAAACCTCGGTTGCAAACTATGTGGACAAGCCGAGGAAACGGTGAAGCACATCATATGTGACTGTGAGTCACTGGAGAGATTTAGACAACAAACATTCGGGTCACTAAGTTTGGAACCGGGAGAAATACTCACTCACTCCTTAGCAGGACTGTACAGATTGAGCCAGGGGGCTAGGCTGACAGAGTGGCTGTAATGTCTAGGGTGAGCACAATAGGCTTACTCTGGCCGCAGTGCGTCCGGCTTTAGGTTACAGGTATTGTAATAAAAAAAGATGGAGAAAGGAAACCTGAAGTTGTGACACTCTAGGCCTACATACATAGCGATTCTTAGGGAAAACATTCTTCCTTTAACACAGAGACTCATGCCACAAACGTACATAGACTTTCTGAATTGCCAACTTTCGAAAAGTTAATGAAAACTCGAGAAGGTTTTGTTAAACCCGTGTTTATTTTTACTTGCGATGGTGGTCCCTACGAAAATCCACGATGCGAGTGAGTTGTAGGGTATAACGTTTTAAAGATTTTGACTTGGATCCATTTAACAGAGCGGAGAGACGAATGGCTCCTCTTAGTCGCGAACTTACTGGTGGACAATTTCAGTTCACATCTTGATTCAAGTAATTGAAATAGAGCTAGAAAAACTTTGAAAATGCAGGTATCGTATTGACTAGTATTTGGAACCAATTGGTCATTGACGATTTTCTTATGGTTGCCGAATACATTATGCCAACAGACTGAATATCGTACAGGCTGCGACATTGAAAAACGATGCTACTTGATACGCAAATAATGTTTGTGAATCAAAATATTTTTTACAAATTGTAAAATGCGAGGTTGTCGCTTGTTGGGGTGTGCGGCGATCTAGCCTATGGCGATTATTACGTGGGGGTTTTGTTTGATTAAACAGACTTCTTCAGACGGGTGTGTACCCGTAGAAAATGATGACTTCGAAGGTAAATTTGCTCCACTGTTACTACAGCTATCTTTAGATCTCCGATCGTCATCACATTTGAAGCAAGTACCACACGAGGGCTATTGTCCCAGTGTCGAGGCATACTTATTTAAACGATCATGTGGCATCTGTTGTAATAGCTTTTCAAACAAGAACTTTACAGGGCATTTCAAAAATTGTGGACTTTTAAACCTTACTCTATATCTTGAAAACCAAAGGAAATGTTTTTTTTTCAGTTTTCTTAAAAAAATTATTCGTGATTGCTACATTTGTTTTTTGTTACTTTTAATAATTAACAAGAAACCCCATATCGAATTTAGGATACCCTGTACAGTGAATAAAATTTTCTAAGGGGTGCACTAAGGTGGTTGTTCAGATTTTTAGAAACTTAAAAATTCTAATTTTACCAGTGGCATGTCGTATAAAAGCCAAACCCCGGCCTATTTACTGCAGTGCTTTTAATTCCACCAGGCTTTAAATACACTTTCGATTTTCTTTTAAATTTACATATTTAATGTTTTAATTACATGGTTACATCAAACAATTGCTTTCAATTTTGCACAAAACATTACGTTGCATAATCTAAATATTAAATCTGTATAGCATTATCGAGTAAATTGTACCAATTTGCCTAAATTAAAATAATACAAGTCATGGAGCAAATAATGTATTTGTACTGCGTTTTTTAGATTGGACTAATATCGATTGTTGTAAATTATTGATTGTATGCAGATCGGACAACAAATGTCAAAGGTGTCCAGTTCCCCAGATTCATAATGATTTCGTATCTTGAATTATCTTCTGTTGTACCGTAGATACAACTAAAGAGTGCCTCAACAAGACCTTGGATTTGAAATTGCATCTTGTTTTCGTTTGTCAGTTGTTGAGGCATATTTTTTAATTTGCAGGCAAGAGTGAGACGAAAAATTCGCGAAACGAAAAGGTTAGAGTGGGAATGTATCACTCTTTTTTACCTGCGTTAAGTGAGTAACTCATTAGTACTATATATACCAAGTTTTGTTAAAATTGGGTTATTACTTGGAGAGATATTGTCGATTAAACAAATCAATCCAAAAGAAAAGTGCAACTATGGAAAAAATCGACTTTCTTGCAGTCGTAATGCATGGAAAACCTCCTCAAACCATTTTGGAAGATATGTATTCTGTTTACGGCGACTCTTGCTCTGGAAAAACCATGGTTTAGAAGTCACATAACTGATTCAAACAAGGATGAGATTCACTTGAAGACGATCCCAGGCCGGGATGGCCCATTGAGACCACCACTGCCGAAAACATTGAAAAAGTAGAAAAGTTAGTACTGGAAGATGTCCTCCTGAAGAAGAACCAACTTGCAGAAATGGTTGGAATATCACCTACAACCATTCTGAATATCCTGCATGACCATTTTGGCGTGTCAAAGGTATACGGAAGATGCATACCGAAAATGCTCATGCCCAATCAAAAGGAGCGCCAAGTAACATGTTACCGCACGTTTTTAGTCTCGTGTAGCGAGAACAGGGATGAAATTTTGAGCCGGATAGTTACTGGGTATGAAACATGGGTTCATCATTATGAGTTTGAGTCGAAGCAAGAGTTCATGCAGTGGCACAAAAAGGGCATACCACCCTCCAAAATTTCAAGGTGTCGCAGTCGGCCGGAAAGCTTATGGTTACAGTTTTCTGGGATTCAGAAAGAATACTGCAGATTGACTACAAAGACTAAGGCGTTTCTATAACAGAAGAATACTATGCAGATCTACTAGCACGTTTAAATTATGGTGTAAGAGAGAAAAGGCGATAAAAATTGACCTAAATGTGCTGTTTCTGCACGACAACACACCCGTCCACAAGGCGTCAGTTGCAATGGCTGCTATTCAGAAAGTTGACTTTCAAATCTTGGATCACCCTCCCTATAGCCAAGATTTGGCCTCTAGTGATTCTTATTTATTTCCAAAAGTGAGAAGAGAGCTTCGAGGAAAAAAGTTTCTGCCTATTTTATCGATGGTTTAAACAAACTTATTAACAGATCAGGGTTTAGGGGGAATATATTAAGAAGGGAAAATAATTTTAAGTTTAATTTCACCATATAATAGTCCGATTCCGCGTATTTTGTATTCTCCCCTCATAAAGACGTTTACAAACATGCTGAATTATGGTTTGGAAAAATGTTTATGAATATTTACAAGTTAAAATGGTCATGTTAATGTGCATAATCGACCGACGCGGCCCGCTATAAAAAATTTAATCTTGAAATTTGAACGGACGTTTACATTGAAAAGGAGAGAAATCTTACTGTCCTAAAAGATCAACTGCAAACATCATGGCTGTGAGTGTCAACGTTGCCGAGCAACAATACATCTTCATCCGGCATGTCTTCCAGGAATTATACATCTCATGCACTTTATCTCAACAAATTTTGACACAAGATTTGAACCTTCATGATTGCAAGATCCAGCTGACTCAAGAACTGCTGAGCTGGGTCTTGGAACAATTAATGACGGAGCTTCAATGGCTTCTTCAATAAGCAGAATTATCGTATCTGGGGAGCATGTTCATAGAATGATAATTTGAGAGAGAGAAGGATCATCGGATCATACTTTTTTGGAAATGATGACGTTGCCTCCATGACTGTCACACTTTTCTTAACAAAAGTTGGATGTTTTAACGGAATGGAGCCAGCTGTCAGACTGTACTCGATATAATGACGTTATTGGTTTTACCCACATTGTTCAAAAAACAAAACGGATAAGTAAAAAAAAGAAGATAGTGTTATCCTTAAGATTTTGAGCTATGAAGTGAGTGTTTTCTGGTCTAACGATATCAGATAACTAATGCAAAATATTTGGCATTTGGCTGTGAGACACAAACAGTGAAACCTAATAAAATGGTTTTAATAGATGTATTATTTGTAATATAAGGACAAATTCAGGTGGCAAAATACTCTTGAGCGGTAGTGTACTTATCTGCCACGATAGCCATCGGACATGGCATTTTATTTCATGTTTAATGTTAACAATTATGTATATTTCAATAAAAATTTTCAAGAAATTTATAGAAATGCCAACCTCTCTAACCTATCAATGATATATATATATATATATATATATATATATATATATATATATATATATATATATATAATTTATTTTTAATTTTAAACATACCATTTGGGCTATAGTCAATCTAGGTTTCCACGGAGCTAGTTTTTTCTGCCATTTGGGTCCAAATGATGCCAAATAATAATATAAATACATCCAAATGTGAATAAACGAATTAACGATAATGGGCACTGATGCCATGCCACCTGAAATAGATAAAATAGATACACTTATTTGTAAGAATAGTCTGAGTTGATTTTACGTGCATATACGAGGGTAACCCTATTATATTTCGGGAACTGGCAACATCCATCCATACCATCTGACTTATCCACTGTAAAATTTGACATTTTAGACTGTATACGTATTCAGAAAGTTTAGATATACGGAAGCTGTTTGTGTTGTAAGTAACCAATGTCACTTTCGGAACTAAAGAATGGGAATAATTATTTTTCTCGATTACTATGGAATGTGACATTCGCATAACTCTAAAAAGTAAATTCCTCTCTTTAAGTCTGGATGTTAATAGCTCTGATATTTTTTTTAAGATCTAGTTTTCTTATCGGGTCATTTCAGATATATTGTGTCAAAAATGGAGGTCCCGAAGATGCTGTATCAAAATTATTATCTCCAGTGCTGACTTGTTAGGCGCCAATAGTACTTATTTCCGTGTCTGACAGATCTGGCTGGTCTTCATCAATAGAAAATAGTATATTTACTGAATGAGGCACAGGTCTTCTAGCGGAGACCAGGTCAGAGTAGATCATTTTTTTCAATTAATACCATGTAATTTGAGGTACACCAAACGTCAAGTGACTTTCATTTATAAACAGTCTCAAATGTTCATTACACAATTTGCAATCATTGTTTACGATCCATGGTTTTACAAGATCCTCAATTTTAATCTTAAAGTAGGTAAAATACCTATTTTCCACAAATTCAGATGACTTTGACATTTTTTTACTATATATTCACCACAAATGCAACGAAATGTATTTAGATGATTTAAGCAACTACTCTTTGAAGAAGACATATCGAATATTTTAATTGAAAATAATCTAAATAATTGACAAACTTTTTATATTTAAAATTTTTGGTTACTCTTCCAACAACCACTACATAGAGTGTCAGTATATGATAAAAGAAAACTACATTCAAGATAAGCATATGTTATTCTTACCTATATTTATCATTTGACATATTATTGTCAATAGAAAGTCTACTTACCTCCAATAAATTTACATCCAATCCAGGCTAATATCAGTGTTGACGCGTGATGATAAACATGAAGTTTCGAGACTTGATTGAACTTTTTTCTAAGTATAAAAAATACTGTCTCCAAAAGCTCGACCATTTTCACAAAATAGGTCAAATAAAATCCTCGGAGTAAAGACAGTGCTGTTGCATTATTTGAGTAATCGACAGGTTGACAACCCATACTGTATTTACCTTGTATCCATCCTGAGGTTGATACCTGAAACATAAATTCATGAATGAAGACGAGGATGAGATGAAAAGTTTCCAGCTGTCCCTAGAGATGGCGCTCGCAGCGTAATTTTAACTGTCACTTGAAGCGTCATCTTTTTTTACAATTAGAGAACCCAGTGGGTTTTTATAAGCGATGAAGAAACGGTCTACCAAAGTTTTTTATACAGGGTATCCAGTAGGTACCTCCTAATTTCTTGGGAGCATAACCCTACTTTGTCATAGAAAAAAAATCCTATAGTTCACCTTAACGAAGCAGAGCCCTAAAGGGGTACCCAGCGATTTACCTTATCGGCTCTAAGTTTTGAGCTGACTTAAATAATTTATTGAAATTAATAATTTTTTATAGTACAGTAGAATCCCGATTATCCGGACTCATTAGTCGTGGCTCTAATTGCCGATTTAAAAATGTTTTGACCTCGCAACGACGATTTTATTCCCGCCTCCGACCGTGTACTCCCGCTCTCATTTGTTTACGCGATAGTGTTTGTTATTGTTTCATTTTCTTTGATAGCGATCAACTGAGGTTGTCTTTTATTTTTGTTTACGTTTTGCGTTGGAAATCTAAAATGTCCAAGCGAAAAAATGTAGTATTATCTCTTAAAGACAAAGGGAAGATAATTTAGAGTATAAAAAATGATGAATTTAGCAGTAAGTTGGCGTAATAACTTCTACGGTATCAGACATTAAAACGAATTCTGATTTCGTAGTGAATCTCACCTGCGCGCTTGAGAAATCAGTTGGAAGCTCGCAACGTAAAGTCGTGAAAGCATGCAGTCAGCCCATATCTGGATCTCTTTTATATGCTTTTAATCAAAAGCTTGGCGGTGATACTTCTTTCAAGGCGAGCTGTGGATAGTTAGCAAGATTCAAATCTAGACATGGAATTCGAGAACTTGAGATTCAAGGAGAAAAACTGTGCTAACGTTGCTTCAGCCGACTCTTTTGTAGATGAGTTAAAAGCATTTCTAGATGAAAAAGAATACGATTTAGATTTTTTATACAATGCGGATGAAACAGGTCTTAATTAGAAAGCTCTACCAAGCAGATCATTAGCATCGCGTCGTGAAAATGCAGCACCGAGCACAAAGTAAGTAAGAATAGTTACAGTGATGGTTTGCGCGAACCCTAAGGAACACATCGATTGCCACTGCTACTTATTGGTAAATCAAAAAAATCCGGGCTGTTTCAAAAATGTTAAAATCCCCTCAATTTACGCTAACCAACAAGAAGCGTGGATGGACACAGATATTTTTCTTACTTGGTGTGAAAATACATTTATTCCTGAAATGAAGAAATTTTAAAAGGACGTGGGAAAAGAGGACGACGTATTGTTGTTGTTAGATAATGCGCCAACGCACCCTTTCGCTGAAGCACTAAGTCGAAAAATTAGGAAGTTAAGTTTTTGCCCCCTAACATCGATATTGCAACCTACGGACCAAAGTGTTATTCAAACTTTAAAGCGTCTATACAGAAAGCAGCTAGTGCGTCGTCTTTTGTCAGCATGCAACAGTGTCATAGAAACGATGTTAAAGTTTTTTAAGAAAATTAATTTAAAAGAATGTTGTTATATGCTGATAGAAGCGTGGAACTCTGTGGAATCGCAAACATTAAAAAGGGCATGGAATAAATTATTAAAATTAACTCCATCTGATTCTTCAATTAAACCGCACGACGATTGTTTTAAAGAAATAACAGAAGCAATGAAAATTCTTAGCACTGATGAAGGGTGCGATGAAGAGAATATCAAGGAATGGCTGAACTGTAATAGTGAAGACCCTGGATTCCAAATATTAACTGATAAAGAAATCAGTGACGATTTGAACAGTAACGAGAGAGAAGACGGAGAAGAGACTGAAACTGGGGATGTATGGCAAGTACCATCTCACTCAAAAGCTTTTGAAGTTCTAGATGTTGCTTTTAAGTGGTTTGAAAGACAGGTCAAATGGGATCGCATACAGTTGTTACAACTGAAGCACATCAGGAACTTGACCGCAATGAAAAGATGTGATTCATTACGTCAAAGATCAATAACAAGTTATTTCCAATCAAAATTTTAAAATTCATAGGTAGTATGTAATTCATTATCGTTATAGCTCGTAATTTTTTTATATCGTATTATCTAAACGACGTATGTAAAACCCATTACATAATAAAAATTTATTAAAATTGTTTGATTTGACTTTAAAATCGATTATCCGGATTTTCGATTATACGGAATACCCCTAGTTTTATTTGATCCGGATAATCGGGATTCTACTGTAGATGTTTTAGATCATCAGAGACGTCAGGAACGGACTTGCAGTCACACTCGTTTTTCATCATTTCATCAAATTATACAAGTCGGTTCAAAACTTAGAGCCGATAAGGTAAGTTCTCTGGGTACCCCTTTAGGGCTCTGTATCTCCGTTAAGGGGCAGGGTACTTTGGGAATTTTTTTTCTATGACAAAGTAAGGTTATTTTGACCTCCCCTATATGTTCCCGGTAAATTAGGAGGTACTCACCGGACACCTTGTATGTATTTAGACCCCCTGATTACAATAATTGAGAATGGATTTCCGAAAAATGGTGTTAGTTTGTTATAAATAAAAAATATTTACGTGCTCCTGGATCGCTTCTAAGCAAAAAGTGTCTAAATTTAAGTTTATAAACAAATTAATGTTTCGTATGAAAAAATGTAATTTTCGAAAGTTCAAAGAAACGTTATTTGAGTTCTTGTTTTGCCATATATTATAAAAAAATCTAGAAAATTTTTCAAGATCCATCTGGGAAACCTATTATGAGGCGCTAGACACCTGGAAATGTATTTTGATATTTTACTCACCCAATATATTAACCACGCACAAGCCACGATTTGAAATAGGTTGTAGAATCTAATAGTTGTTCTTAATTTGTACGGTTTCCTGTTTTTCATATATGCTGGTAGAAATATATATACTGCAGCTAAATATAACAGTACTATCAAAAGAGTTGGCCATATGCTTGACATAAACATCCAGTCAGACACTCTGTCATCTACAATATACAGAATACTATAATCATAACTTTATTTACATAAAAGGAATGGTACTTCTCTAAGAATTTACCCTAATTTATAAACTTCGTGATATAATTTTTTTTCGGAGAATTAAAAAAATAAAAATGTTCTTCACATTTTTTGGGTTAGTCGAACCAACATCTAAAAATACTCCTCTGTGTGGACGGAATTTGTGACATTAATCTGCTACATAATGGAAAGGGTTTTAAGTTGTAGGCAGGGTCAATACAACAGTAACAATGAGTTGTATACCTTTTTATTGTAAATACATATTTTGCGGTAAGACAAACAATAACACCTAATAAAATAGTTTTAACAGATGTATTGTTTGTAATATAAAGAAAAATGCAGGTGGCCAAATACTTTTGAACGGTTGTGTACAGGGTGAGTCAACGATTGGATGAAGTAGGTTTATGCCTTTTCGGTGAAATTAACAAAGAAACTTTATTTATTGTTTGATACAGTTTATTTTTACCCAGATTTTAAAAATATTTAGGACTCTACAGGGTGAGCCAAAAAACTAGGACAGCATAAAGTTGTATTTTTTTAAATAGAACACCCTATATACGAATCGTATTTTCGATTTAGCTTATAATTTTAAATCTTTTTTATTAAGGGTTTACTATAACAAAACTTTATAGTTTCTGAAATAATTAAGTTTAAAGAAAAAAAGTCACATTTTCAAGCATCAATTCAATCCTAAATAACGTTTTCAATTTTGTGACAAATATATTCAAATTTGGAATTTAGCAAGGCCAAGGACAAGTTAACATAATTTTTACCTAATATTTGCAATAAAAGCTACAGGGTGTTGAACACATCGGCTCAAATTTGAACAAGTTTAAATGAATAAATATCTTTTTTTTTTAAATGGTACACCCTGTATATTTTCATGTTATTTAATAGAGTAATAAAAACCCTAAAAGTTTTGTTCAATATATCCTATACCTATTTATAATAGTTTTTGAGATATTTCAGTTTTTCTTATTTTCCATACTTTTTTACAGAAATAGTCTTCATTATCATAGTAGCCATGGCAAAAACAATGTAAAAGAACATTTTTCTGTGTGTCAAATTTATAACCGCAATCGCTTCTTTTGGTTTTTATGTAGTGTAGTTTGGTTTTTTTTTGCATTCATCTTATATTGTAAAATGAATTTTCCAAAGAATGAGTTAATAGATATGATTTATACAATAGGAGAGGCTCAAAAAAATTGCCTTCTTGCTCAAAGAATTTACAAAATGAAGTATCCTGATCGACGCCAGCCTAATACCCATACTTTTCAAAACTTAATGCAAAGATTTGATTCTTCTGGTACTGTTGATTATCCAAAACGTAAAGTGGTCAACAAACCAGGAACTAATGAAGAAAAAGAACTACAAGTATTGTTAAATGTTCAGGAAAATCCTTATATTGGTAGCCGTCAGTTAGCAGCATTATGTGAAACATCACAATCCACCGCTAATCGTACTACCAAGAAATATAGGTATCATCCATATCACATGGAATTACACCAAGAATTGCATGGACAGGATTTTGAAAGTCGTGTAAACTTTTGTCGTACAATAAATGCGGAGATTCAATTAAATCCAAATTTATTATGCAAGGTAATGTTTAGTGATGAAGCTACTTTTAGAAGTAACGGTGCCGTAAATAGACGCAACATGCATTATTATGCCACAGAAAACCCATTTTGGATTAAAGAGGTGCAACATCAAAACCACTGGTCATTAAATGTTTGGTGTGGTATTCATCATAATCGAATTATTGGACCCCACTTTTTTAATGAACCACTAAATGGCCATAGTTACCTGAACTTTCTACAAGAAGAACTACCCCAACTGCTTCAAGGTCTCGATAGGGATGAGCTCGACAGTATGTGGTTCCAGCACGATGGTGCGCCTCCGCATTACCATCGTGAAGTTCTTGCGTTTTTGGACCAACGATATCCGCAAAAATGGATTGGACGTGGGGGTTTCATTGAGTGGCCACCAAGGTCTTGCGACATCACCCCATTAGATTTATTCCTATGGGGTTATATTAAAAATAAGGTGCATGTTAATCCACCAACAACAGTGGAAGATATGCGAAACAGGATTAGGGATACCTGTAGAACAATAACGCCACTAATTTTGTCCAGGGTCCGAGAAAATCTGCAAAAAAGACTAAATTTGTGCATTGCACAAGAGGGTCGTTTATTCGAACACTTATTAAAAAGAAATAATTAATCTCAGTATTTAATAGGTAATTTTTTTGTTTCAATTTAGTATAAAAGTAAATATGTATTTGCCTTGTCGTTATTGTTGTGTTAATTTTTTCACATTATGTTTAATTAAACTATTGCCGTTGTAATATAACGAATAATGTATTTCATCATATTTAACCACATTCTGTTTGTTTCTGTAGTTTCTTTTTATTATTTTACATGGCTACTATGATAATGAAGACTATTTCTGTAAAAAAGTATGGTAAATAAGAAAAACTGAAATATCTCAAAAACTATTATAAATAGGTATAGGATATATTGAACAAAACTTTTAGGGTTTTTATTACTCTATTAAATAACATGAAAATATACAGGGTGTACCATTTAAAAAAAAAGATATTTATTCATTTAAACTTGTTCAAATTTGAGCCGATGTGTTCAACACCCTGTAGCTTTGATTGCAAATATTAGGTAAAAATTATGTTAACTTGTCCTTGGCCTTGCTAAATTCCAAATTTGAATATATTTGTCACAAAATTGAAAACGTTATTTAGGATTGAATTGATGCTTGAAAATGTGACTTTTTTTCTTTAAACTTAATTATCTCAGAAACTATAAAGTTTTGTTATAGTAAACCCTTAATAAAAAAGATTTAAAATTATAAGCTAAATCGAAAATACGATTCGTATATAGGGTGTTCTATTTAAAAAAATACAACTTTATGCTGTCCTAGTTTTTTGGCTCACCCTGTAGAGTCCTAAATATTTTTAAAATCTGCGTAAAAATAAACTGTATCAAACAATAAATATAGTTTCTTTGTAAATTTCACCGAAAAGGCACAAACCTACTTCATCCAATCGTTGACTCACCCTGTACAGTAACACTACCATATCATCACACTACAATATTTGAGCATAGATTTTCATATGACGTTGCTATATTTTACAATTCTTTGATTAATACATTCAAAAGACTTTCACAATAAATTATATTAAATATATAGTGAATAAACGCTGATCATTTCTTCTATATCTATTTTTTTTTTGTTTTTGTATAACTACATTTTTATTTTAATTTTTTTTTGTTCACCTAACATAAGCCATGTAATACAGAATATAGTAACAAAAAATTTTAAAAACTTGTAGATTGAGTATGATCATGGAGGCATTTAAGAATTGTCTCATCTGAACTTTGTCTTTTTTTACATATTGTAAATTTTTAGTTAATCTCAGGTAATATGTAGATGAATGTATATATATATATATATATATATATATATATATATATATATATATATATATATATATATATATATATAAAGACATTTATTATTGTTTTCCCAGTTTTCAGAAAGGCTGAAATACTGTCGCGTTGCTAAAAGAAAACAATTAGAACATTTATTTAAATGTTTCATTTTGACGTTAAAACAAAATTTTTGATTTGTGTGGGTCATCAATATATGTATTTTCAATTTTTTATGATATTAGTTTTAATTAATTGCCCAAGAGTTGATATTCCAGTTTGTTTTTGAAAGTATTGTGTTTTTAATTGAATAATGTACCAAGTATAATACTATACGCCAAAGTACTTACCGCCTATTTCTTGAATAAAATCTGTTAGTAACTTCACTACAGCCATGTTTTTTTCTTTTTAATTTTAATAATACTACACTTGTACTTATCTACTACAACTTGTCACTATAATACTCTTTGATTTATCATGACGTTTTTATTTTTTTTTGTTTTACTTGTTACTCCAAAGTAACCCCGTGGAAATGTGAAATACGTTATGCTTTGGCCTCGTATTTTATAAGAAAAGAATATCCATAATTGATAATTTTTTACACGGTGTCAAAGTTTAAGCGTTGTTTGTTAATAGACATGGATTTAGAGTTCATAATAATTTATGAGGTGTTTGATAATTATACAGAACATTATATAAAAAACAGAAATAATAAAATTATATTACTATTTATTATAAAAGTCGATTTTTTTTCTTCTTAAAACTATTAAAAAATTCGACAGCTTATTATCTGTGAATTCCAGTCTGATTTTCTATCTATACGTATTTCTACTACCTCATTGTCTCGTCAGTGGACTGTATCAAACTCAAAACGAAATTTGCAAAGAACAAGTACCTGTTTGAAATCCCCATATAAATATATATATATATATATATATATATATATTTATTTATTTATTTATTTATTTATTTGCTAAAATTTTTTCTTTAACCATCTTTCTATATAGATGTATGGTAACTTCTTTGGATTAGGTTTCAGATTAATACTACTATTCTGTGCTTGATGTATCGCCCAACATAGTGGGCTTTTTCAAAATTGTAACCTAAAATAAAAGCAAAACACAACTACCATGGTCACAAACGCACACTTACATATGTAAGTGTGCGTTTGTTGACACTTGTTAACACTTAAACGATACAATATTAATTAAAATCATCAATCTTTAAAATAATGTGAATTAAAAAGGAAAAATAAAAATGAAAATTTTTTCCAGTACGCACCTTCCTTCGGTTACTATCAACTTGTTATTTTTTTATTTGGGAACCTTTTTATTTAGTTTTTTCTGATTTGTAAATAAATTTTATCAATATCAACTATACAGTATGTTGCAAAACAATAAAGGCTACAATAGGTGGTTTAGTTTATTAGGTTACAATATATTTGGTTCAGGTTTTTGATATCTTGTTTGTCATTGATTGCTTGTTTTTCTTTTTTTATATGTAGCATTTCCTTTATTTGAAGTTTATGGTAGTTTCTTTCCTCGGTTAGAATCTTTGTGTTTGAAAAATCAAATTCATGTTTAAAATTTGTTTCATGTTTGTGTAATGCTGTCGTTGCCTTTTTTTGTGTATTTATGTCCATTCAATCTGCTGTCTAGATATTGTGTTGTCATTCCAATATATTTCTGTGGACAATTTATACATGGGATGGAATAGATAACATTAGATTTCTTTTTATGGGTCACCTTACTTTTTAACTTTATAAACAGTGGTGAAAAGTGATTGTATGTTTTGTGGCAAACTATAATATCGTGCTGTTTGAGGATGTGTGTAACTTTTTCTGACAGTGAATTATGTTGCAATACCATACATTAGTTTTTTTGGTTTTTGGTTTGTGTTGTACTTTTCTCTTGTCTTTTTATTGGTTTCTTTATGTCTTATTGCGAGAGACTATTCCTCTCTAGAGCCGTTGAAATATGTTTTATTACTTCTTGTTTTGTGTCCGGTGCAGTTGGACAGGGAGATCTTGATATTAATGTGTTAACTACTGCCTGTTTTTGTGAAGGATGATGATGTGATTCTGCATTCAGATATCGGTCAATTTGTGTGAGTTTCCGATATATGCTAAAGCCTATGGTTTCGTTGGGTTTTCTAATTACTAACAGTAACAGTATTATTATACTAACTATATCTACAATTTATTCTACATATATTCTGATTATATACCAGATACGATGGATAAGTTTTTTTTTCTTATATATAATTTTAATAATGTATTTTTGTATAACATTTAGTGGCCTCATAAGCAGCACCCCGTACGATCAGACCATATCTCTAGGGCAATGCGACCAACAACTTATAAATTATTTCAAGTAGTTTTTTTCTTATATATAATTTTAATAATATATTTTTGTATAATATTTAGTGGCCTCATAAGCAGCACCCCGTACGATCAGACCATATCTCTAGAGCAATTCGACCAACAACTTATAAATTATTTCAAGTAGTTGAATACTTAAAAATTCTTAACTTTGAATTATCATTTATCGATAACCTCTGAAAATTTGACCTCCCGGTTTTTGTTAAAGAGAATCCCATATAATTGGTTTTTCCTATATTGAGAGAGAATTTTAAGGAATCCAGATAGTCTTTTAAAATTTTAAAATCGTTAATGGCAGTTGATTTTACCTCTTCCGAAGGATTTCCTGAAAACAAAATGGGCATCTCATCGGCGTACGTCAGTATTTTACCCTGACTATCAAGGTTAAATAATGAATTAATATAAGAAATAAATAGGACTATTTTTTGAGGTAAACTAACACTATTATTGACCTTCACAAACTGATGCCTATTTAACAGGTAATTACTTCTTCTCTAGGTGCCGTCTCCGCTTCGAAGGTTGGCAATCATCAAGGCAATCCTGATTTTTGAGACCGCTGCTCTAAATAACTCGTTGTTACTGCATGCAAACCACTCTCTAAGGTTCTTCAGCCATGAGTTTCTTCTTCTTCCTATGGATCTCCTTCCTTGGATTTTTCCCTGCATAATAATCTGCAATATTTGGTATTTTTCTCCTCTCATGACATGTCCCATATATAGTAGTTTTCTTCTTTTAATTGTTAGAATCACTTCTTTTTCCTTATGCATACGTCTCATTACTTCCTCGTTGGTTATTCTCTCTACCCATGAAATCCTCAGCACTCTCCGGTATATCCACATCTCAAATGCCTCCAGTCTTCTCATGTCAGACATTTTCAGTGTCCAAGCTTCCATCCCATAGTACAGTACAGACAGCACATAGCATCTCAGCAGTCGTACTTTTAATTCAAGGTTTAGATCTCGGCAGCAAAAAAGCCTCTTCATTCTTATAAATGTGTTTCTGGCCTGTTCGATTCTGATTCGTATTTCTTGGGAGCTGTCATTGTCTTCATTAATGGTTGTGCCAAGGTACTTGTATTCTCTTACTTTTTCAATAGGTTGATTCTTTACACACACCGTACGAATGTCCCGAGTTGTTTTTGTTACTAGCATATATTTTGTTTTGTTTATATTCAGTGAGAGTCCATATTCTTCGCTTACTGTGACCATTTTATTAATTAGCATCTGTAGGTCTTCATGCGTTCCAGCTAAAAGAACTGTATCGTCGGCGTATCTCAGATTATTTATTGTCATGCCGTTAATTTTAATGCCTATGTCCTGATCAGCAAGTGCCTTATTTACTATATCTTCCGAATACAGATTAAAAAGAATTGGTGGAAGTACACACCCTTGACGAACCCCTCTCTGTATTTCTATTTCCTCTAATGTTATGTCTTCTATTCGCATTGCTGCTTTCTGGTAATTACTAAAAAGTTCTAACACTGCACCCCGCACTCCATAACATTCTAAAACGTCAAGGAGATTATTATGCGAAAACAGTGTCGAAAGCCTTCGCTAAGTCAACGAATATAGCCATCACTTTCTTACTACTATTAAGATTACTTTTGATACACGGTGTAAGAAAGTACATTGCATCGACAGTACTTAACCTTCCAAAAACCCATACTGATTTTCAGAAATAACCTTATTCTCTTAAAAAACTGACAAGTCTATTCGTCAGACACTTTTCCAGTATCTTCTATTTTGTTCTTCGGATTCGATTTATCTATTGGGCCTACTATTGTTGGTTTTAAATGTGAAGGTACTTGACCTGTTACAAATATAAGATTGATAACATGAGTCAAAGATTTAACTATCTCCAAGGGTGCAAATTTTAGTAAATTCTCACGAATGCCATCTTTATCCGAAGCTCCATCATTTTTGAGAGAAGAGATTTGGTTTATGACCTCATTTTCGGTCACTGGTAGCAAGTAAACAGAATTTTTGTTCGGTGTAGAAAATGTAAAAGAGACTATTGGATTATTAATTTTTTTCCCATTTCAAGACCAATATTGATAAAATAATTATTGCAGAAATTAGCCGTTGAAGTATCATTATCAAAGTTTTAATTTTTATACCGTTAACTATTGTTTATTTAGACTTTGTTCCTTCTTTAATTGCATTTGTTGCCCTTTCTGCAATTTTATAAATTTCTTTAATAATGTTATTTTTATTTTCAATTTGTTTTTTGTAGGACTCAAATTTTTGATTTTTATTAATTTAAGTGATTTCTATAATTCTTGTATTCGTTTTTTAACTCATCATTGTGATTTCTTAATAGTTTTTTTTTAAATTGTCCCTGTGTTTAATTAAAATAATCAGACCAGTTTTTATCCATTCTTTGTTGTACAATTTTGTAGAGATTTGTAAATGTGTTTATAAAGATGTTAGTTGCAACTTCAGCATCATGCGAGCCCCACACTTTTCGCCAATTTTCACCTGTCAATCTGTCCTTTAGTTTTTTATAATTTAAAAATTCATAATATATTTTTTCTGCGTCCTTTGCTGATATGAGTATCTTATTACTTATATTCTTTAACATAATTGGAAAGTGATCTATTAAAACAGTATCTAATCTGAACGAATTGAAGTTGAAATTGTTCAGTTTCAATTCATTTCCCACAAAAATATGATCAAGACGTGAGGCGTTTCGCGTAGGTGAGGTGATACAAGCTACAAACTCTCTCGATCAATTGAAGGCTCCGATGCGTCTTGAGAGTAAATTATCACTACTAAGGTCGTCATAAATCAGCTTAATAATAGTCTGAACATTAGGAGATAAAGTAGGAAAATCATCTTTATAAGAGTTCACTAATAATCTGCCATCAATAATAGGAAGGTCCTACCATTGTTCTAGGATATCTCTAAAACTATTCATTGAATCAACTTAAAATTTTTCAAAATTATATCTCTATACAATGATAAGAAAAATGATATCTTCATTAATCTAATTACACCATAAAATGTTAAACCTATTGTTTATTCTTGTAATTAAATGCTTCTTGTCAATAATTTGAACTTTATAACTACATTCCACCGTGTAATTTTTAGTCAAGTTTTATTTACTATTATAATTAAAAGTGTTTTTGTATTTATTTACTACAAATTATAGAAAAACGTTTTGTTATCATAAAATTAGCGATACAGTAAATGTGTACTCCAATTATTTAGGTTCTACTATTAAAAGTACAACACAATTATTTTCGATGTTAAAGTTATCATTTTATTTTGCGAAAAAGAAATTCATTCAAACGTTATAAACTATTTTTTTAAGCAAAGAGCTAAGTGCATGAGGAAGACAAAAGAATACGAAAATACAAAAATTCCTCTGTTAAAGTTACATTCAAAAAAATTTATAAAATAGTCACAAAAAGTTCGAATCATAGTTCTTTAAAATGGCCACTTTAATATTGAGAATTTGTAGTAAAAAAGCGCCATCTATTAATTGTTACCCATTGCACTAGGCGGGAAATTTAAACGCCCATTTAAATACATCTCCTATGTATTGTATATATTTTTCTGTTCAGTATAAATGATTGTTAATAATATGTTTTGAAAAAGGGATTCCACCTTCACAATGGGATCAAACAATAATTAAATCATACTTTACATAAAGGGGGACATTTCCGATCTGAAAAACTACCCTTGCATAAATTTGCTCTCTCATAAACCTTCGAGGCGAATAATCACTATCCGAATAACATCTAAGTGAGACTTGAACCAGCCAAGAAAGTAGATCGGATTTGGAGTTGTGCCCAAGAGACCTCATTCATCGAACCGTCCAGAAAAGAACTATCTCATTAACATTATCAAACATTGTCCATTTTGCGAGCATAGTGTAGTGTTCTCTCGAGAGAATGCTATGTCAATAATGTCGGGTCTTTCCTTCAAAATGATATTCAATATTTTTGGAGTTTTATCAACTCAAAATGTAGGATTGACATAATATTAAATAATATCTTTTTAGATAGCATTACAGTTGACATAGGTCCTGGAGCTGCTGATCAGTTTGTCCGTTTTATGTGCCATTTCAACAGTCCTCAGTGTAAGGAGGAAAATTCCACCAATCATATTAACGTTTCCTCTTTTTCAATTTCTCTACAATAACAGGATATGTTGCAAAAAAGTCTTTGATAATTTCCCGGTCGGCGGCAGAGGATGAACTTACAAAGACGCATCCAGAGAGGTTTTAAAATGCCTAAAAACGAAACTGATGTCATTAAAATCATATTGAGTCATTATGAAGAGGAAAAAGAATAAATGATTCAGATTTTGTCGCTTCTGGTACACGTTTCAGAATGTCAGTTAACGAATGGATCGGCGTCCGAACCGGAGGTACTTTAATTTGTGTCTGCATAGTGTGAACGGAGAAGTTATTATTTGGGTTTAGTGGAAAATGCTGTGCTGAAGAGACCAAACAAGTAGTTGAAGATACATTGAAAAGATTTTAATTGAATTTTGAAAAACATATTGTGGTCAAATGAGAAGAAAGGCTTCAGACCTAACTCTGTGTCTATACTTACAAAGAATAATGATGAACTCATAATCAACGAAGAGGAGATACTTCAAACATGGCAGAATATTTCCAAAGTCTACTAAACATACATCAAGAGGAAGAACATAGAGAGTATATATATATATATATATATATATATATATATATATATATATATATATATATATATATATATTGGGGTGGACCCACCGGTAGTGGACCCAACAATAGAAGAAACAGTACAAGCAATTAACAAATTAAAGAACGCAAAATCCCCAGGCTCCGACAATATACCGGCCGAATTTCTCAAGTACGGAGGGGAGGTTTTTACATAGACAATTACACACACTAATCGCACTTATATGGAACGAAGAGAAAATGCCACCAAAATGGCACGAAAGCATAATAATCCCTATCTATAAAAAGGGAAACAAAACGAAGTGCTCCAACTATAGAGGAATCTCCCTACTTAACACGGCATACAAAATCTTATCGAATATCCTATTAAGTAGACTAACACCTTTTGTAGAAAATTTCCTAGGGGAATACCAAGCCGGATTCAAGTAAAATAGATCGACTATAGATCAGATCTTTACTATAAGGCAGCTACTTGAAAAAGGATGGGAATTCAATAGAACTATCCACACTCTTTTCATCGACTTCCGACAAGCATACGACAGCATTAAAAGGGGTCAACTGTGGAGTGCAATGGCAGAACTTTCGTTTCCAAAAAAACTGATCCACCTCGCCAAAGTATGCGTAAATAGCTGTAGATCCAGGGTACGAATAGGTAACCAACTCTCAGAATCGTTTGAAATAAACAGTGGCCTAAAACAAGGACACGCACTGTCACCCCTCCTCTTTAATAATAATCCTGGAAAAAGTAGTGGGAACAACACAAATTAGAACAGAACTAATAACAGTAAATGGACCAAAATTACTACTAGCATACGCGGACGACATTTGATATTGTTGGAAACACCGTCACCAATGTAAAGGAAACTTTCAACAAAATGGAGATAGAGGCAAGGAAAACCGGTCTAATGGTCAATGAGGAGAAAACCAAATACATATGCATAAACTTTGAAAGAGTGGAGGGTTTAAATATCTCAGAGCGACAATCACTGCAGATAACGATATCACAGAGGAGATAACAGATGTATGTATAGTCTCAACAACACCATCAAATCCAAGAACCTAACACGAACCTCAAAAATCAGGATTTATAGAACAGTGATTAGACCAGTGCTCATGTATGGCTGTGAGACGTGGACGCTGTCAAAAGCAATGGAAATGAAACTTAGATGTTTTGAGAGGAAAATCCTTAGAAGAATTTTCGGACCCTATCACGACCCCAATACTAATAAATACCGAATAAGAACAAATGCCGAGGTCAAACAGATATATAACGCTAGCGACATCGTACAAGAAATTAAATCCCAATGCCTAAGATAGGCTGGCCATGTCCATAGACTCTCTAATAACCGCCTTACCAAGTTAATTTGGGAGGAAGCCCCGACAGGGAAAAGACCTTTAGGACGCTCAAGAATGCGATAGAGAGATAACATATGGTCAGATTTAAGAACAGTGGGGTTACCCACTGACGCAACTATCATGGACGACCGTGTAAGATGGAAGCAAGTTGTGCAGTCAGCCAATACCCACCCCGGGTTGTAGGGCTACTAAAGAAGAAGAAGATATTGTGGCCACCACCAGCTATGGTCGAAACGTAAGGAAGAGGTTTGGAAGGGAAAGCCTCAGCGAGATGATCCTACGGTTGAACCACGCAAAATGTCTAGGAGTTGTATACACATTTTATAAAAAAAAATCAGGCTACTGCCACATCCGCAGGTACTGATGATAGTGATAATGGAATCATGGAAAACAAAAACTCTCTTGGTAAAAAAGAGAACTGCAATGCCAGCTACGAAACAAACTGCCCATTACAACTAATTGATCAAATTAAAAGAGTGCTTGATGAAACTCAATTCCTAATTAAATTGTTTAGAAAAAGTCCACTGAAACACAGCCAATTACAGAAATATGTTAAATCTGAATTTAGGAAAGAACTCGGTTTATTACTGGATGTTCGTCTTCTTCTTATTGCTCCCTCTCCTTTTTCGAAGGTTGGTGATCCAAAGGGCAATTGCAGTTTTGGAGACTGCAGCACGAAATATGTCTGTAGATGAGCGGTCGAACCATCTCCTGGATGTTCATGAGATAGAATTCAATCACTGTAATGGCAGAAGGGTTTTTGAAGCTCAAAAATTGCGTAAAGAAAGCGTTGATTGATTTAAACATGTTGTTCAAATGAAATGAAGACAGTCTTCTTATTTTGCAGTCAATCGTTACTTTATTGCAGCCAATCAAGATAGCTGTAGAAGCCTTAGGCAGACAAAACTCTTCGTTACTCACGGCCTTGGCAATAATTGACATTTTACTGAAAAAAATTAAATCGACAACGACAAATGATAATCCGGCTATACGGTTCTTTGAAACATTGAAAGCCCGTCTAGAAGAAAGAAGATCGCAACGGATTATATGTTTGTTAAAATCTTTGCACACTAGCCAAGACAGCTTACAGTCCCAAAATACGGATTTTCTTACTTCGAATTTGAGTAAAACTGCACTTACGATTTTTGCGGAAGATTTGTACTGCAGACTTTTTGAAAATATCCCTGGTATCTAAACGTCTGATTTGGAAATAATGAATACCGATTTTAGTACTAGTAGTTCTACAGTACACAAGGAACCCCATGAGTCGTTTCAAAGTTAAATGAAACAGGCAATCAAAAAAAACGAAAAAAATGTACCCGAATTTTTTGCAAAAAAATCAAGACCAACATTAAAAAAGGAGTTCCATTTATTTCAAGCAACCGGAAAACGCTACTGAAAGTTTGGAACTACTTTATAAAGCTTTAAACACAATAAAATCGACAGCTGTTGAAAACGAGAGAGTGGTCTCTTTGTACGGGGGCATTATTACAAAAATCAGAAACAGATTGTCAGACAAAGTTATTAATGCTCTCATTTTTTAACAGCTTATTTTATTAAATCAGCAAAGAAGTCTAATCGCTAGTCCATTATATTATTTATATGACTAATGAATGGAGACTAGGTGATGATTATTAATGATTAGTTTGAGTATGATTACTAGTTGCAAGTCTGTTTTATATTTAGAAGATTTTATTACCAAGCAAATGAATTTGTGATTATGAGAAATATGGCCAATGACTCGATACTAGATAATACTGTTTAATAATTAGTATGATTACTAAGTTTGTTTTATAATTATAAGATTTTAGTGCCAAAAAATGAATCTGTGAGTATAAAAATTAAACATACGAATTGTTTAAATTTTAATTAAGGTTATAAATTTTATTAAAATTACTTTTTTATTGATACATCTCGCTAAAAGTGACCCCGATTTTAATTTTATTCTGAGAAGTCTCAAAGTCCTTGGACCACCCAGGATTTTGATCGTGAGTTGTTTCGTGTCTCGGGAATTTGGGACTGTCGAAACGTCCCAGGTCCTAAAGAGTATGTATTCTAAAAACAATGCGGACATAAAAGTGTTCCCAGATATTAGAGCGAATTACAATATTTTGAAAAATATCAAACTAAGAAACAGACAGCGGAACATGTCATGAAACAGTATTAGAAATTTAAATGCACTAAAAATCAAAATGAAAACATTTAATATATTACCAAAATAAGATTATTGTTTTTAGTCGAAGGAAAAAATGATGCGAGGCGTTAGAAGAGGCTGCGTTCGACTCAAAGGTGCAGTTATAGGTATTGACGATGAAGATGACAGCACATTTACCATTACGGTGGATCATAAGACCTTTCATTTTCAAGCCAGAGATGCGGAAGAACGGCATAAATGGGTTCAGGCTTTGGAAGATACGATCATTAGGCATGGAAACAGGGTAAGAACAATTTAATGTATGTATTAGTATAGGGAGTTTCATTTGTGCTACTTTATATAATTCATGTAATTTTTTTTTTGCTTTTAATGTTCTTTTGAGCTTACCTCAAAGGTTTTCATGGGATTTTAAGTCACGGCTACGTGATAATGTGGAAGTTTAAATTATAGATCGAATTTAATTACCATGGAAGTTAAATCTTCTTGTTGGCAGCCAATTTTGTTTTGCTTAAGATAATAACCCTTTGACCTTGGGCTATTTAAAATACTTTAACATGAGGCTATTGCGAAAAAATTTTGCAGCAGTCAAATCAATTGTAGCAGTAACTTGACATAAAGAAGGGCCGTGAGAGCTTAATAGCACCTCACCTAGCGGCTAAAATAAAAAATCACTTTTCATCTTTATATACTTTATTTTATTCACCTTTAAGATCATCATATCCAAATATATTCACATTAGGTACATCACATATCCAAAATATACAATAAAATAACACTAGCAAGAGGGGCTCAAAGAATTAAAAACTAGTTACAAGAATAAATACTATAAATGGGGACGTACAATTTTAGCAACACACCTTCAATTTTGAGAACTTTAAAAAATTTATCCTTAAAGCTATTGTCATTATTAGCAAATAAAATCAAATATTTATTCACCTTTATCATCATTGACGTGGAGGACGTCATATGGTCAGATATATATCAATATTATACAATATACGTGAAACGCTAGCTATACTTCTTAAAAATTAAAAACTAGTTACCTATAATAAAACAAAGAATTAAAACAGAACACATAATTGAAGTCCGCCATCCTCCTATCACTTCAAGAATCCTCAAAATATTCCCCAAGTGAGTAGAGGTCCTTCCCAATTAAATATTTTCTTAACTTATTCTTAAAGCTCTTGTAGTTATTGGCTGACTTGAGAATTTAAGAAAGTTTGTTGTATATACGAATATGATGATAATTTACAGATCTTTCAAAGTGAGTCGTATTTTGCGAGATGTAAAATGGAACATTTGCATTTCGAGTGTTATACTGGTGGTAAGTCGAACTCGTTTCAAAACGTTTAATGTTGCTTTTAACGTAAAGACAACACCCAAAAACATATACACATACAAAAGTTGGTATTTTATGATTCTTAAAAATATCCCTACATGGTTCTCTCCTTTTTAAATTAAATGTAAGTCTAATAATTCTCTTCTGTATAAGAAATACTCTATCTATATTTGATGCAGCTCCCCAGAGAATCACATGATAAGAAATCGCCGAGTATACCAAAGCATAGTATAGCTGCAGCAATGTAGTACGTGATAAGTCACGTTGTAGAGTTAAAAGAGCAAAATATGCCCTATTTAGTTTATTGGCAACCCCCCCATATGTAATTCCCACATAGTACCGCTATCCACTGTCAGACCCAAAAACTTGTTGTAGGAGGCACACGAAATTCCTGGAATCGCTAAGTTATTCTTGTTAAAATATACACATTTAGTTTTATCTACATTTAATATGAGTCTATTTTTTTCACACCACCTAGACATGCCATTAACGACCTGTTTAATGGATGCTCCAAGTTCTTCAGGAGTTGCTTCTGATAGAGCTATTGAGGTATCATCTGCGTAGTTTACCACCAGACCTCTAGTTATATAAGAAAGTAAATCATTTATAAACAAAGTAAAAATTAGTAGCCCTAATATAGAACCCTGAGCGACACCCATATCAACATCATACTCACTGGACTTACAGTCATTTAAAAGAACAAACAGTTTTCGATCAAACAAAAAGCTAACAATCCAATCAAGCACACTCATCTTTATACCTAAGTTGGAAAGCTTATATCTAATAAAATTGATATTGATGCTATCAAAAGCCTTTAAGAGATCAAAGAAAACAACAGCGACATGACGCCTACCATCCATTTCCCTTTCCAAATAACCAACAAACCCTGTCGCCGCCGTCTCCGTTGACCTATCAGACTGAAATCCATGTTGACTCTAATCATGTAATCAGTTTATACTTGAAAAGATAACTCCTTAGCCTATCATGCATTAGACTCTCGAACATTTTAGAAAATACGCTCAAGATACTTATTGGCCGATAATTACCAGCTAAGTGTCCATCATCGTTTTTAAAAACAGCCAGTGTTTTGCACAGCTTTAGACTATCCGGAAAAATGCCATCCACAATCGACTGGTTTATTACAGAACATAGCCGTTTATTTATGAATTTTACAATCTTTTTGACAACTCTTACTGGCACATCATTCGATTCACAGGAGTATGTGTTGTTTAGATTATTAATAATTTTAACGATTTCTTCTGGAAACCTTAACCACCGTACATTCTGTAGAAATATTATTTATAAAGTGATTATGCAATTTTTCCTTTACTGTTGTAGTAAAATATTTACCAACATAATCTGCCAGGTTTTGGCTGCTTGTGAGGGTACACTTATCAGTCTCAATAAAATTTATATGTGAAGTATTATTTCCTTTTAGTTTTTTGTTCACCTGTTTCCATACTTCTCTTGTTGTATTTTTCGAGTCGCGGATATTTTGTTCAATATAATCATGTTTGGCGTTTAAGATATGTTTTCTGTTCTCCTTTAGTTTTTGCTTATAGCATTTTTTGTAACTAAGATTATTATCACCATGGTACCTTTTTAAGCTATATCAATGCGTCATTGTACCATGGATATGTATTTTTCTTCCTGTCGATAAATTGTGTAAACGGACAACATTCATTAAATGATTCCAAGAACTTGTTAATTGTTAAAATTATCATTTACATTAAAACTGTTGCTAATTCTCCATTCAACGTTTTCCAATTTCAATCCCAAGAGTTTCTGACAATAGCCTGGCAATTCGGAATACATAATTAAACTGCAGTTAAAATTTGATATTGATTTGTTCAATAGTTCTTCAGATTTTTGTGAACATACACACATACCTTTCCTCTTCATACAGTGTGTTCACGGATAGGGTACAGCACTCTATTGAACTTCAATATTTTTAATTTTTCGACGAAATGTCATTCTTGATAAAAAGTTTTCTTTGCCTTCGGATTTCAAAAACAGTGACCAAAGTCATGATAAATTAAGCAGGGTATTTAAAGTATTCAAAAATACAGAATTATTCTTAAGTAAAATACCCGTATTTGTAATTTTTTACAAATTTTATTGACCTAAGTTCTTCCGAAATAGAAACCAAAACCAAATACGTAGTTTAATAAAAAAGATAATAGTTAATTTTCACCAAGTAATAAATTTTTTCGGGTTAGGTATTATAATAAACATTCGTATTTTTGGTTGAAAAGATGAATTAATTCGACCTTGTCAGCATAACAAATATTATTTGACCATGGTAACCTTAGAATTACGGATTTGTCTAGTAAAATGTTATGGAATTGCTAATATATCTTATCGATATGCAATTGACGTATTCAGAGAAAATACCAAAATATTTACGTAACTTGTAAATAAATTCAAAAATTTTTGATGTTACGGGACATATGAAAAATATCAAGAATGTAAAAACAGATACAACCATAATGACATTGCCACCTTGGTAGTTCTTGACTCAATATAACAAAGATATTAAATTATCCTTTAGTAAGCAACCAACTTCTATTAACAAAGTCCAAGATGAAGATGATGCTCGCCGTTTGGAGTTTTGTATGATAATTTGTGAAAAAATTATAGTTAACAAATGCTTTTATAGGTACATTTTATTTTCCAACGAGGGAACTTTTACAACTAAAATTTTTAAAATGTTAATGTATTATAAAATAATTCGGCGTTATTTCTTAGTAGACCGTTTAAATCAAAATTCGTATATAAAGATTTTAACCAATTTTATTATGACATTTAGAGTTTGAATTTTTGGCTGGCAACATACATCATCAACTAAGCGCGGGTAAAGCAGTACCAATATATTAACCAACTTTTAACTGATCAAATTTATTATATATCGTATTCAACAAAATTACTATTACAAAGTTTTTTTTAGATGAGATGGGACACATATCATACTTCTTCAACGATCAAAGATTTTGACAACAAAGTTTCAGAGGCTGATGCATATCTTCAACTTATGATAGAACAAACTAAAGTAAGTACCTATCCAATAATATATATATATATATATATATATATATATATATATATATATATATATATATATATATATATATATATATATTATCACCATTTTCACCTTCATCTGTCGTCCAATATATTCAATGTTCCTATAGTTCCTTCTTCTATTTGATGATGTAATTTATTCGATGTTCTCATAATTAATGCCCATGTTTTTCTGCCTTTAACTGTTTGGAACCAAGTTATTTCTACCAGTTTTCTGATGTCATAATCCCATCTCAGATTTAGGCATCTTTTTTGCTCTATTGGCGTATCTGGGATACTAAATAGTTGTCCTGCTAGTCCCTCTATTGTATGTTCTCATTGCTACGTTTCCTGCCCATTGACATGGAGGGATTATATTCTTTGGATTTTTTCAGTTACCTGACGTATCTAATCTTCTTGTACGATCCCTTCTACTTATTCCTACCGTTAGGTGGGGTCTTCCGGTACCTCCTAGGCTTGCCCAAAACCCAGAAGGGCCACCTCCTCAGCTCAGCGACTTTGGTTCCATAGAAAGTTGTAAATAATTACAAATAAAGAGAAAATAAAAGATAAGAAGAAAGAAGGGAAAAGGATATTTTGCTCGAATTACTAAAATAAAAGTGGCGAGCGTACCGTCGTTCTCCTTCAGAGGGCAACGGTGGAAGAGGGTTGTGGGTTTCCCCCTTCTTCTTTCTTCTTCTTGTTCCTACCTTGTATATTTCCATGGCTCTTTGACTTACTGGGAGTTTTGTGGTTATTTATGTCTTTAATATTCAAGTCTCCCGTATGTCATGACCAGCAACCTGCATTGATCAGATACGCTTTTTTTAAGGTATAGTGGCATTTTGGACTTCCAGATTATAGAGTTTCATCCAAATGCTAACCATGCTAGTTTAATTCTTCTGTTGAATTCAAGAAATAATGAAGCCGATTTGCGTATAGGTTACTTCCAGCGTGGTTTCATTTATCCTGATTTCAACATTGGTAGTCACGTAGTTGCACATTACTTTTATCTTTCTTAGGTTCTTTTTTAGACCTGCTTGCGTATTGAGATCATTAATTTGCTCTTGCAATTCTTCAGGACCTCTTGCAGTCAGAATTATGTCATCAGCAAATTTTAAATGGCTTAGGTGCTCTTCATCTAGACACAAACCTTTGTTATTGGAGTCTAATTGCCGAAAGATATTCTCTAGGGTTGCTGTAAAAAACTTCGGGGATATTATTCCTCCGTGTCAGACTCCTTTTTGGGTAGAAAGTTCTGTGGTGTTTTTATATATATTTACTCTAGCTTTGGCTTGTCTATATATATTAGCTAACATTTCTATACATGGTTTGTCTATTCCTTGATCGATTAAAGTGCCTTTAACTGTTTTAGGATATACTGAGTCGAAAGCTTCCTCAAAGTATATGAATGCTGGCGCCAGTGACAAATCATATTATATACTGAAACCACTCATAAAGCCAGCTTGGTTTCAAAGTTGTGCATAATCAAGTGCGATCTGTATTCTATTATTAATTATTTTTGTGAATATTTTGTATATTACTTGTAGCAGACTAATTGGTCTATAATTTATGATATCTTCCTTTCTACCTTTTTTGTGAATGAGGATTATTGGCACTATTCCCTTATTTTAGAATATGCCTTGACTTTAGGCAGTCTGTATATATTTTTGCTAGGATTCTTCAAATTGTTTTACCAAAGTACTTTAGCACCGTCATTCCCAGCTGTTTTGTCGTTTTTCATGCTTTTACTTCATCCACTAGAACATCTGGAACGTCTTCTAGAACTGCAGTTATTTCTTCCCCTACTTCTTGTATTTCTGATGCTCTATATAGATCCTCATAGAATGTAGTTACTTGTGTGATTCTTTTATCATCGTTCATCAATACTATTATTTGTTTCCTGCCGATTGTCAACATACTTTTGGTCTTTTTGTAACTGTTACTTTCCGGTTGTATTTTCTACAAGCCTTTCGTTATAAATTTTTATATCTTCTGGAATCTTTTTCATTATTGTTTTGCATAGTTTCGTGTATTCTATTCTGTGTATGTTGGAATTAACTCTCATTTGTTTGCGTTGTTTCAGAAGAGCTCTCGTTTCACCGAAAACTTTTTTGTTGTGGTTACGTTGTTGTGGTATTTCCATTTTTTTCGCGCAATTTAAGATCGTTTCCATAAGTATGTACTATCTGTTAAATCTTGTAGCCCTTCTTCCATAAGCGTCCCGAGGTATTACTTAAGTTAGTAATTTTATTCATTCTAGTTTTGTATTCAGAACTACTCTCTCTCGCTCTAATGATTACTACCTGTTTGAAATTTGTTAAGAACCCTTACATCTTTAACAGTTTTTATTTTGTTTGTTAGGATGAAATTTATTTCATTTTTGATAGTTGGATCGGGAGCTTCCCATGTTCATTTTCTTTCAATGTTTTTCTTGAAGTAAGTATTGGCGATTGATAAGTTCTGGTCATATGCATATTGAACCAATCTTTTTCCCTTTTTTTTCTGAATTCCGAAATTTCCCACATTCTTCCTGCTTGAATCTTTTTCCTACTTTTTAGCACTTCTGTTATTTCATTTTAGAGATGGATAATGCATATACTTGTACCATTAAATGATGTATCTTTGAGATAGTCGTAGAGTAAAGGATATTGCCTGATTTATGTTCTAATGACTTTTCTTCTTTTCATCTTACTACGCTGATCCCAATATCCCATTTTGGGCTTCATTCTCTTACTCAGTAAGTTTTATCGGGTTTGATAACGACCTGCAGTTATAGATCGCTATATAGTTGCTCTGTTTGGGTAGTGGCTTAGACTCCGTAGATTCTTAGCACCCTCTGCTCTTCTGGCTCGTTCCCGAGATCAACTCCTTCCGGGGCCAGTTGGGTCTATGGAGAATGAGGACAGTCGCTTAGATTGTCCTATATGAATTGCTTTCAGGATTGTGAGACGTACCTTACCATGCTGCTTCAGATCGGGTTGGTAAGGGGCAAGTGTTATTCCATAGTTTTTTCCAGTCACCCTTGGAATATGTTTTCAGCTGCCTATTTTGGGTGCAGTCGCTGTTTGCAGCCGCCCACTTTGAGTCAGAACCTGTTTTAATTTTTCATGCTTACTTCGAAGATGACAACATTGAAATTTATTTATACGCTTGTCGTCTAATAGAAGGTAATGGCAAACCACTGTGTAGTATTCTGCTAAGTAAAACTTATCAGTTGTGCTTCGGAAGGCACGTAAAGCCTGTAATTTCGCATATATGTGTACAACATAGTCGACACGCAACGAAGTGTGGCTATAAAATAACCAAACTGATGCTTCTACCGCTACTGAAACCTATCTTTTATTAAAACAACTGTATGGCAATGAATGTTCATCACGAGTTTTTGAGTAGTAAAAGCGTTTCCAAGATAGCCGCGAAGATGTTGAAAAGGATTCATGTCTGCGTTGCTCTTCCACGTCAAAAACGAATAGAAATATTGAATTGCGCGATTGCTGAAATTGTAGGAATTGACAAAGAATGCGTAAGGCAAATTTTACGTAAGAGTTTTAACTTGTTCGAAAGCTAAATAGCTCGAATGAGCAAATCAAGATGTAAAGTGAAAATGATTGTTTTTTTTTTCGATATTCATGGAGTTTGTGTATCTTCATTGGCTTCCTGAAGGTCAAACAATTAATCAGCATTACTTCATTGACTTTTTACTGAATTTCGTGAAAGAATAATTAAAAAAGACTCGAATTGTGTAAGAACAAATCACGGGTTCTCCATCTGTCTGTCAAGACGTTCCTAACAAGTACAATATATCAGTGTTAGACCATCCGTCTTATTCGCCTGACCCTGTACCATGTGACTTTTATGTGTTCTCTAAGGTAAAATCTGCATTAAGGAAGAATCACGATTTCAGTCCGCTCAAGCTATAAAAGAAAAAGCAGCACCCATCGTGAAGGAGCTCACAGAAGAAGATTTCCAGCACTGTTTCGAACATTGAAAAATGCTCGTGGAGCATAGTAGGCTTCGAACATACCCCTGTAGAATTAGCATAACGTCAGAACTAGGGCCCGGTTGCTTAAACGCTAAATAACGTAATAATATTTTTATTTATATTTGAAAAATTGTTGATAAACAGTAGATATTTCATTTTTTGGTACACCCATACCGATTTTATGTTATCCTTTTCTAATGCATTATGTAAACGCGTATCACATGATCATCGGTACGTCAATTCTGAGTGCATAAAAATATGAATATATGGTTGCCTAAATTCTTATTATCGTTATTTTCAATATGTAAATAATATCTAACAATATTTACCAATAAAAATAAGTTTTTGACTCCCCTTTTTGTTAATATTAATTATAAACTTCGCATTTATAGTAATTTCTAACACTTAAAAAACACTGAAAAGAGTCACGACAAGCAGTTAAACAGAAAGAAAAGATAAGTAAACATGTTTTTGTCTGTCAAACATCAAAAAAGCCTCTCCCGCACCGACCAGCCTTCAAACAAATTTATAGGGTATGATCGAAGGTTGTTGAGATAAAGGAGGAGGTATAATGAAAGTCATAATAACCAAATATGTATAATTTTTTTTAAAAATGTGGTATCGTTATTTTATTGCTACACCGCTTATAAACGATAGGTTGTCTACGCACTGCAAAGGGTTTTTCACTTAAAGAAGAATATAGTATAGAGGGTATGCTATATACAAGAATGTGCATATGTTAACCTCTATCTCCCAATCATAATGACGAAATCAATTATCCTAAGCTGTCAATCTTAAATAAATTAAAATTCAAGTAGAAAGATGAATCAGGATCCACATTGAATCCCTGATAACGTAATATTTATTTTATAAACTCTGTGAGTTATAAATAATTTTGCAAAAACGAAAAAAATTTATGTAATTTAAAAACATGATATTCATTTGTTTATACAACCATGATAAATTCCATTACCTGAAGTCGTATAAAAAAAAAATAAAATACACGGGACTCAATTTCCTATTGGTATTTTCGTCAATACCATTAACGTTTTATTGAGGGAAAAAGTAATTTGTGAGTATATAGAATAAAAGCTATTGTGAGCTATAAAAGTGTTTATTCGGTGTTGATGCGATGATGTGAATGCCATTGTCTCGGTGTTAAAAAGTGGTAAAAGTTTTGATTATTGTTACCGACGAGTCTTCCTCTTCCATTATATTTCTTACTGTAAGGTTTCCATTTAAAAATACTATTATCTTATTAATAAATCGGTCATTATTGTAGTGGATTTTGTTATAATGTTCCGCATTCAACTTTATAATAAAGCATGTTAAATCCAAGGTTAAGTTTCGGGAAATAATAAAAGCCACTTTTTCCATTTCAAGTTGTTATAAACTTATACCTTAAAACATTTAAAATGCTTTAAAAATATTATTAATACGGATGTTTAAAATCAATTTTATCTTAACGTGAAAAAGTTTTTGATTTGCTTGATTTTTGAAAATTTTATGGTTTAATTAATCTACTTCTAAAAGGAGGTTTAATATTTTTACTTTGACAAATTCCTATAATAAATTTGCATTTGGATTCAAAAGCACTGCATAAATATTCATTTTTTTTGCTTTATTGTCCCTACAATGTACTTGTACCTCGTGATAATAAATATTTTAGGACGAAAAATAGATGACTTGTAGTTTATTGTTGGAATTTTAAACAATACATTTACGTAATATGCAAAATTGTAACCTTGCAGAAAATTACACGACAGGAAGCGATATTAGATCACACGGAATCCCAAAATTGTATTAAAAAAATTAAGGGCCATGTTTTATTATTAAAAACGCTTAATTATCCAATTTGATCCGAACTCTCCCGATGAAGCAGTCAAGGTTCTGTATATCCTAATTTCTATTCTCAAATACGCTCTTCCGCATTTAATCGACCTCTACCATAATTGCAACGATTGTTTATTTTGTCTAAGCCCTTCAAGTTTAAAGTCGTGCTACAAGCACCGCTTTCCATGCCTTAAAATATTGCTTTTATCCTTGAGGCAGTATGCCAGCTCCTTTCTCATCCCGCACTAATACCTCCATTGTTTCGCTAACCTTGGTAAAGGTGGGGTCTATACATGTTCCATGTTTGAAGGAACCACTCCGTGGAACTTTTAGATAATAAGCTATGTCATATGGACACAATCACTTTAGAAGGTCAAAAGAACCGTTACTAGTAAGTGGTACATTACCCAATGTTTACCCCTTCGATCATACTCTAGATTTAAACAACAATAGAATTGTCTGAAGGCTGTTTATGATCGGTGGGGGAGACGCTTTTTTGATTTTTGACAGACATAAACATATTTACTTATCTTGTCTTTCAGTTTAATTGCTTTTCGTGACTTTATTCGGTGTTTTAAAGTGTTAGAAATGACTATAAATGCGAAGTTTACAACTAATATTAACAAAAAGAGGATTTAAAAACTTATTTTTATCGGTAAATATTGTTAGATATTGTTTACATATTGAAAATAACAATACAAATTTAGGCAACCATACATTCATACTTTGTTTTCAAAATTGACGTACCCAGGGGTATGTTCGAGGGACATACCGATGATACTCGTTTAAATAATGCAATTAGAAAAGGATAGTATAAAATCGGTATGTCTGTACCAAGAAATTAAATATCTACTGTTTATTAACACTTTTTCAAATATAAATAAAAATATTATTACGTTATTCAGCGTTCAAACAACCGGGTCCTAGTTCTGACGTTATGCTACTTCTACAGGGGTATGTTCGAAGGTTTACCCAGAGTATCACAACGCGTTGACACGTCATATAGAAAGGTTAAAACTTTGACAGAAAACTTTTAAAAACCTTATTTATGTGCTCATAGCACCATATAACTCAAAATATCATTCCTATGGGATATTTTATGTTCTTTTATTCATTCGAAATACTTTGAAAACAATATATTTTTACCTATGGTCTTCCTATGCATTTATCTTACGACTCCCCTGTCCCCGCACCCTCTTTATGACACCACCTTAAAAGTTGATTATGTAACACATATAGGTCAAATTAGTGTAATTTCTGATATCTGATTGGTGACATATTGCTTGACATCTGACGAAAAACGAGAAGTGGAGTTTTTTTTTTATAAATAATGACTACTTAATGGATTTCAAAAAAACAACATGTAAAATTACAAAAAATGTTTAAAAATGAAAGCTGTAAAAAAAATAAAGCGTTTATCTTTTTATTCCAGAATTTAGAAGAGAGGATACACACCTTAACAGATCCAGAAGAAAAGACGAAATGTGAAATGATTTTAGAGCACGCTAATGTAAGTTAAAATTTTAATTATTTTTTATATAAAGGGTGTCCGAAAACAACACCAGGAAACTTAAGAAAGTGATTCTATATGACAAAATAAGGGTATGAACTGTTAAAAAAAAAATGTTGAAATCTTAATGGTTTCCTAGCTACCTAATTACATTTAATTCAACTTTAATTTACTTCTGTTTGGGTCAAGTTGATATTTGACATGAAGGCTAGATCTAATGAACGGTCTCGTCATAGATAAAACTGTTTCTCTAACTTGCCAACAGACGACACTTTACCTAGAAATCAAAGTTTATTTCTTTCATAATAATAATTACTTATCCTTAAGACCTAAGTACTTAATGGTGATTGGACAGGTCATCTTACCTTTAAACACTACGTATATCAGTTTGCAGATTTGTACATTATTAAAAAAATCAGGAATGACTAGAATTCAATTAGGGAAACCAGATAGACAGGAGTACTATCGAAAAGTTGGCGAACGAGACGTGGTAAGAGGCGGTGGGTTGAGTACGCTGAATTGGTTTTTCGTGGTTACCAAGTCCAAATTGAGACGACGATTAAGAAATTCACTTCCTACTTGGAAATTCGATTTGGAGCAAGATGAAGGGAACGCAGTTCCTGACGAATAAATTCAAACACTCTACTTAGTAGCTTCTGAATAGCATGCAGTAATTATAGTTTGAAGAGGGAATACGCCGAATTAACTATGATTCTACTTTAAGGGGGGCAATACATGTAACTGCTCAAAAAAATCGATTTTTTTATTACGTTAAAATATTCTAAATGCTCTGCAGAATACGCTAAAAAAAGTTTTAAACCGATATTCGTATTAGTTCTCGAGTTATAGTTAGTTATAAGCAGCGCGGCGTTCCCCAGCCCGTCGAGCACACCTGCCGCGCGTCCCTGCCTACTTTCTCTTCGGCGCTATGGGCGGTTCTCCAATTGTGTATCCCTTCCAAATTCTTATAAATCACACTAATGAAATGCACGAGGAGGCTGAAGGGCTGCTCTATGGAGCTGGAATCGCTGACTAACGAGTATGTTACAATAACAACTAATAATCAGTGATTTTTATCTACCGCGAACTTTAAACGCGTTTTTCTCAAAGTAGTACTTTTTCAACTTTTGTGCAAAATATCTCGAAAAATATTCTGTCGATTTAGCTCAAATTTATACCACATCTACAAACAGGGGCGGATCCAGCCTCTCTCTTTTTTTTTGGGGGGGGGGCGGTGACGTCACAAAAGTATGGCAACCGAAAACAAGTGGTCGACGGGGGGGGGGGGGGGGGGGGTTGACACCAGGAACATTCCCATTTCTAGTGTAAAAGGCAGGGTTGGGTCTATTTTTCTAAATTTGAAGCTCTTGGAGAGGGGGGGGGCGATCACATGAAAAAACAAGTTGCCGGCAGGGGGGGAGGATACACATTCCTAGTATAAAAGGCAGAGTCGGTTCTATTTTCCTGAACTCAAAGCTCTTGGGAAGGGGAGGGACGATCGCAAGCATACACCTTCCTATACTCTATTCAAGAATTAGAGAGAGTAATAAAACTGTTACCGAAACCTCCAATGTACCTGCTCCAGTACCGCAGATAACTGAGGACTGCCGTAAGTCTAGTTATATTTAAATATTATAAGCTTTTATAAATTTACTGCAACAATAAAATTTCTGAAAGTTCAATTTAATTTCCGTCAGTGAGCAAAGTACACCTTTCAATGTGGCCTTAGTGAGATACCCAAAAGATATGACTTCCACATCTATATTTATTCCAAAATCGTTAAACCAGGGTATTTTTTCCTCAACGAAAAACTTATTACAATGAATTTTATGATGCCTTAAGACATCAATATCTAGATAATAATGTTAAAAGCTCTCTTGACATTTGTTCCAATATGACAGTAGTTGGAAAATCTGCTATGTACCGAATACTGAAGGAGAAAAAAATGACTGGAATTGTTAGTATTCCCATGCCACATTCAATCCCAGGCGGACGGAAAACCTCGTTGGAAGAAGAGATATAAACTGCAATAAAAGGAGTTGTATATACATTTTATTATGAGAAGCAGATCCCAACCGTCGACAAAATTCTAACTAAATTCAATGAAGATCGGGATTTTCCTGAAATTAAAAGAACTGAGCTCTGGAAATTGCTCAGAGAACTTAATTTTTGCTGGAAAAAACCAGATAGGAAATTTGTTCTTATAGATCGTCCGGAAAATGTCCGTTGGAGAAGAACATATCTCCTTCAAGTAAAAGGTACTTACAAAATTAGTAATTTAACTGAACTTTTGAAAGATTTTTTTGAATAAAGTTACTGCAGAAAATTGGGAAAAATCCATATAATAAAAGAATAAAAGAAAATGTGGAAACTCGATCGATGAGATAAAGGAACCAATTATAATTAATTTGAGTGAAGATAGACTTTGATTACGAATTAGATACTTAATGTTTACCAGCGTAAACACAATTTATTATTTAAATTTCTGTAACATATAAAAATTAATCATATCTGAATCCCTTTTTAGTGTTTAATTGTAATTCTGCAGATGGTTTAAGAAATAAATGAAGTGAAACGTCAAACGTCCTAAAAAGGTTTTTAATTAATTATGACCGAGAGCCCAAAAAAATTTTAATATTTTATGGACGAATTTATTTTTTTCTATATGTTTAACTTCTTGTATTTTTGACAATAGGTATTTTGTAAGTTTTTATAAATTATAACTTAGAATTTTTTGAGAGAAAAACCTACGTTTTAATCTGAATAGGACTAAAACGGTTTCTATGCCATAATTAAAAATAATCAAAATACAATTATGATTTGTGTTAGATATGTCAAAATTATCTATATTTTCTAATGTATGTGAATTATTAAAAAATCATAAGAAATAGAACAATATTATAAAAACTTTTTATTTTAAGTTTATTACCGAAATAATTTTCTATACCATAAAAACTTAGTGATAAAATAAACCTCCTTTCGACGCCTAGGACAAGGATTAAAAGCCTTTTTAACACTTCACACTTCCAAATATCTATTGTTATCCAACCCAAATAGGCCATTATTATAGATCGGTATTTTTGATTATAAAATTTCTAACCCATCCTACGAAAAATATGTGTTTAACAGATTTTGCCAAAAACACAGGACTGATAGTTTGCGAAGAAAAAAAAAGGATAAAAAATGATTTATTACTCTCTCTAGTTCTTGAATAAACTATAGTAAAAGAGGCAAAATCGGATCTATTTTCCTGAACTCTAGGCTCTTGGGGGGGGGGGATCGCCCCCACCGCCCCCCCCTTGGATCCGCGCCTGTCTACAAAATAGTATTATCTTTTAGTTGAACCTACATGTTTTCGGATTAGTAATTTCTTTATTAATGTTTAAAACGCGATTTTTTTGAAAAATAATCGATTTTTTTGTTTAAACTAAAATTAATGCAAAAATTTAATTTTTTTTTCTAAACTTTACTGGTTAACCTATGAACTATTCATCTCATTAACATATTTTTTTTTTAATGTTGCGGGTTCACCTGAAAAAAGTTAAGTTGCACAAGGCATTTTTCGAGGTGTTTTTGTCATTCGCTCGCATCGTCGCCATTTTGTATTGAAAAATTATTAAAAAAATATTTTCAAGTACTTTTAGACATGTACTTTAAGGATTTCATATTCACAATTTGTTTAATAAATAATATATATTTTTTAAATCAATTTGAAATTAACATTTTTTTTTAAATTTGACATGTATTGCCCCCCTAATAAAAAAAATAATTTACATCCTAAGAATGCTTAAGTTTAAACTGAATATACTCAATTTAACAATATTTTCTGAATTGTGTCTTTGTTTTAGGTAATGCTTGACAACATCAAACACTCCATAGTACTTCTACAAATAGCAAAGGTAAGATTACCTCAATAATTGTCTCGGATATCTCCAATAATTTGTATATCTATTTTTCTATCTATAAGGTGATTTCAAAAAGTTTTTTTTTTAGATTTTTTGGTCAGTTCGTTTGGTTTTTTCATCAAATTTTGAAATTTAGAAGAAGCGTAATGTCAAAAAAAAGTTAATTTTTTAAATACGTTTGTTTAAAAGAACTCAGCAAAAATCTTAGTTAAGCGAGCCTGAACTAACAATTTTTAAGATTTAATGTAAGATGTAACCAATGTTGTGAATTATCTCTTCCTCTAAACACAATGATGGCCAACTTTTTAAAACATAAACAATTAGAGAAACATTATAGACAAGTCTAAACATTTTATTTTAATACAATTAATAGAACACAAATTTAACTTGTTCCACATACTTTTTTCAAGTTCATCTCAAGCATTGTTCTCCCACCAGTCATAAATACACCACTATTACTTAAAAACACGGTGGGGGGAGTGTTAAACTGTAAGGTTGCTTTTTATGGCACCACGTTGCTCGTATAGTGAGGATTTAAGGAATCAAGAACAAAAAATATCATGGAAAACGATATACTTTCTTTTGCTAGTCATTATGTAGCTCTGACCCAAGGCCGATTCTAGCTGGGGCCAAGATGTTGCACAACGCATAAGCGGCCAAATGGTCATTAGGTAAAAACCAATGAGCCAAATATAACAAAAAATTTACTTGAATAATACCATACGTAACCACGTATTTATTTACATTTTTTTTTTGGTACATGATTTGTATTGCCGCAGGATAAACCGTTCTGAGAAAAATCATGGCTATTTGTAAGTTTTAAAATTTAATGAAAAAAAAACAAGTAATTCAAACACATATTAAGTGTCATTTTAAAGATAGAAAACTCATACACAAACTGCACGAAAATTGAAAAGCAAGCGGGTGAATTTTAATTAAATTTTTTTTGGTATGATTTGACATGAACCAAATTAATATATTCTTAGTTAAACTTTGAGAATTCACTCAGAGATCGTATAAAACTTTGAATTTGGTGCTCTTTATTGTGGTTAGTATTTTTAAAGAAGTGTTACAAATTATTTTATAAATACTTTGATTTTTGTTGGTTTAGAACACTGCACATCCAATAAATGGAGTTTATCATCAAAGGGCTGGCCCCTCGAACAGTGTTTCCTCGTTAGACAGTGGTAAGTATTTTTTTCAATTTAAATATCTGCTAGTTTCGACGTATAGCTACAATGCTGATACTTGTAGAACACACTAAAATGGACTGAAAATGGAAAGGATTGTTTCCGTAAAAAAAGCACTAGATCTATTTTTTCCAGGAGGGAAAATAATTGGATTGTTTTCTTTCCTTTTTCTAATAGCACATAAAGATTTCCTTGAAATTTTAGGAGTAGTGATTACTATCTAAAAAAAATATACCTAATTGAAAATACTGAATTCCAAAAATATTTTTTTACCATTGATCACATTTACATTTCTTTATGTGTAAATTCTAAACATTGAAGTACAAGGTTATAAAGATAGACATAAAAACGCCCAATTAAAAAAAAAACAAATACCAACAACACTCTTATCACAAAAAATGGAAACTGGTCTGATTACATTTATATTAATTCATCGTCAAAGGTAGAACTACAATATTCATTAAATGCGTAAAACGAGCGTGAATTTTTTTTTTTAAGAATGTCTGAGTAGGCAGCTCTCCACACGGACTGGTAGCTTATCAAAAAACTTTGATCCGTAATAGTTTGGTGCAAATCTAGATTTATTTATTCTATGAAAGTTCAATTAAATATCATCTTTGCCTCTTGTGTTTCAATTATGAATATCTGTGATCCTGGGGTAAGCACCGATGTGAAGTTTAATATATTTAAGGTACTCAAAAATGTATTGTAAGGGGAATGTTAAAATCCCATTTATCCTGAATACATCTCTACAATCTCTTCTATAACCCAGCTTCATCATAACCCTCATTGCCCTGCGCTGCAAGCCAAATATCCTGTCAGCATTCGAAGCACGTCCTCATGACAAAATATATATATATATATATATATATATATATATATATATATATATATATATATATATAGTTAATATTATTTACAGGTGGGTAGGTGAAAAATATTGCGAGTTGAACAAATTTTTCTTGACAATTTCCTTATGTAGCCAAAATCGATATTTACCTTGTCGTATGTAATAAAAACGAGCCCTTTCTGATTTTAAAATAAAAATGGGGTTTACAGTTGACAAAAAAAACAAACTAAAAATTCAAGGGATTTCCCAAATAAATACTCGTTTACTTTATATTGAATTTATCCACTACTTTACCAAAGCACTGTATATATCGTTCCGGACGGCCGTTCTTTGAACACCCTCTGTTATTTCAAAAGCTTTTTATTGTCGACTTTAATTCTGACACTTGTCAAATAATTCAAGTTACATCAAAGGCTTCTCAAAATAGACTGTCCATGAAAGCCGATCTGGACCCTTTTTCCTGATACCAAAAGATTACGTATCGTTCTAGAAGGGTTTTCATACTACACGGTGTAATATAAATAAGAAAAAGGAGTAATCTGTCGATTTCTAAACCTTCTGTCATAGATGTTTCATGTTAAAAAATAAGGAAATAAAATTATCTAAAAAGTTCCAGGCCTTCTTTCATAAACGTCTCCTGAGCAAAATTAACAAAAGTAATATTAAATAACTAAATTATGAAATCGTACAAAATAAACCTAAAACCCTACAGACTATAAACACAAACTATTACTATGAAATGTATAACGCTATAAAGTTCGTTATAATACATATATGTATATATATATATATATATATATATATATATATATATATATATATATATATATATATAGTTTTTTTTTTCCTTTTTTGTTATCGACCGTACCTTAATAATTTTGGAAGGAGTTTATCGGGTTGCGGTCTGTAGGATAAGAATAATTAACTCATTTTTCTTTTAATACTCAATATTTCGACATTTATTTTATGCCTTCTTCAGGAGTAAAAACTAAAAATCAAACACAACAGGTAGTTCACAAACAGTTAAACAAAACTAATATGTAATTAAAATACTTACAAATTAGAGTTTCCTTCTAAGAAATCCACCCTAAACACACTCAACATCGTACGAAGTGTAAAACATCCATAAAACATTTAGGTTTGTATATTTATACAGTGATACATCATTATTATTAACGAGACGAAAAAGGGTTCTTTCTGATAACAAAAAATTTTTCTTTTAAGGTAGTATATACAGTTTAGATTAAATTTAAAATATTACAGTAGATGTTGCTAAGTTGGTTAGTATCAGATTTATAGTTTATGGTGTTTTTTGTTTTTTTAATATATGATACATTTCCAGGAATAGACGACTTTTATAATTGTTTTGATGTTCTAAAATTTTTATGTTGTTATAATCAAAGTGATGACCTGTATTCAAATAGTGTCCAACTACAGCACACGTGTTTTTTCCCAATCGGCAATCGCTTTTGTGTTGGGTAACCCGCTACTTGAGCCACTGTCCAGTTTGACCCACGTAACAACCCTGGCAACCCAAACATGACATCTTATAAATTACATTATTGTTCATTAACAGCGGTGTTCTGTCTTTAACTTTAGAGAATAAGTTACCGGTTTTTATTATGTTGTAATTAGCTATTTTAATCTCCTATGGGTTCTCCAATAAGTCCAATTCTGGCAACTATTGTTTTGGACCATTTACTAGACAATGTTATACCGACTTTGCCGTTTCAGTTACCTTTTATATACAAATATGTTGACGATTTGATTTGCGCGGTTCCTTCCGACAAGATTCATACTCTTTTAGATACATTTAACTCATTTCATGACAGACTTCAATTTACCATAGAATTGGAAAAAGAAAACAGTGTCCCATTTTTAGACACAAAAGTAATTCGAACGTCGGGCAATAAGTTAATTCTTGATTGGTATATGAAACCGACTGCATCCGGTAGATTTTTGAATTATTTCTCAAATCATCCAAAAACTCAAAAATTTAACACCGTTATCGCCATGAAAAACAGGATTGTCCATATTAGCGATGAAACTTTTATAAAAGATAATTTGAGAAAGCTTTTTAACATCTTCTTAAATAATGGTTATCCCAGACACATCCTCAACAAACTCATATACAACTCCAATATATACCAGGGCCCAATTGAAGATTCGCCAATACAATATAAATATAAAAAGTTACCATACTTTGACAAACTTACACAATCCATTACGTCACTGTTTAAAAGTTTTCCTGAGATTAGAATAGCTAATTACAACATAATAAAAACCGGTAACTTATTCTCTAAAGTTAAAGACAGAACACCGCTGTTAATGAACAATAATGTAATTTATAAGATGTCATGTTTGGGTTGCCAGGGTTGTTACGTGGGTCAAACTGGACAGTGGCTCAAGCAGCGGGTTACCCAACACAAAAGCGATTGCCGATTGGGAAAAAACACGTGTGCTGTAGTTGGACACTATTTGAATACAGGTCATCACTTTGATTATAACAATATAAAAATTTTAGAACATCAAAACAATTATAAAAGTCGTCTATTCCTGGAAATGTATCATATTAAAAAAACAAAAAACAGCATAAACTATAAATCTGATACTAACCAACTTAGCAACATCTACTGTAATATTTTAAATTTAATCTAAACTGTATATACTACCTTAAAAGAAAAATTTTTTGTTATCAGAAAGAACCCTTTTTCGTCTCGTTAATAATAATGATGTATCACTGTATAAATATACAAACCTAAATGTTTTATTGATGTTTTACACTTCGTACGATGTTGAGTGTGTTTAGGGTGGATTTCTTAAAAGGAAACTCTAATTTGTAAGTATTTTAATTACATATTAGTTTTGTTTAACTGTTTGTGAACTACCTGTTGTGTGTTTGATTTTTAGTTTTTACTCCTGAAGAAGGCATAAAATAAATGTCGAAATATTGAGTATTAAAAGAAAAATGAGTTAATTATTCTTATCCTACAGACCGCAACCCGATAAACTCCTTCCAAAATTATATATATATATATATATATATATATATATATATATATATATATATATATATATATATATATATATATATATATATATATATATATATATATAATCCGGAAATACATCCGTTCGTTCCTTTGATTTCCTGTAGAAGTTTGCAGACGTTTCGCCAGAATCTCATTTGGCATCTTCTGTGCTTGGTGGTGGTAGTTGATCTACCATCATCAAGCACAGAAGATGCCAAACGAGATTCTGGCGAAACGTCTGCAAACTTCTACAGGAAACCAAACGAACGAACGGATGTATTCCCGGATTAATACTGAATCACATGTTCCCATCCGTGAAACACTACACAACAATATCAAAATGTATTTTATAACAAACAAGATTGCAACCGAAAATCGCCGATACATTGTTATCACAATTATACTTGCAAAATTTAGGCACGAGAAAGGTTTATTAATATTCAATTCACTTTAATTAGTTAAAAATATATAAACGTAACTTTAGGGGTCAATATTTTTTAGATATTAAAAACATTGCTCGGGACAATAGGAATGCATTCTGGTAAATATTATGAACATTTCAAGAGATACTCGATGGCACAAAAAACATAGTACAAAATATTTTGAAATATAGAGATTTAAAATGTTTTACTTAAACTATTATCAATAATATATTCACATTTTCCTCTTATGTGTCTATATCTGAAGGAGTTCCGCAGGGCAATATTATCGGTCCAATAATGTTTTCTATTTACACTTCTGACTTTTGCAAATGCATTAAGCATTGTTCTTCTCATGAATATGCCGATGACATGAAACTGTATCTATTGTATATTGCAACTATTCTGATCTTGAAATAGCATGTAATAAAATAATTAGTGATTTACGTGTTCCTTCGATCATACTCTAAATATAAACAACAATAGATTTGTCTGAAGGTTATTTATGGTCGGTGGGGGAGACGCTTTTTTGATGTTTGACAGACATAAACATATTTACTTATCTTGTCTTTCAGTTTAATTGCTCGTCGTGACTTTTTTCGGTGTTTTTAAGTGTTAGAAATTACTATAAATGCGAAGTTTACAATTAATATTAACAAAAAGAGGATTTAAAAACTTATTTTTATCGGTAAATATTGTTAGATTGTTTACATATTGAAAATAACAATAATAAAAATTTAGGCAACCATATATTCATACTTTGTTTTCAGAATTGACGTACCCAGGGGTATGTTCGAAGGACGTACCGATGATACTCGTTTAAATAATGCAATTAGAAAAGGATAGCATAAAATCGGCATGTCTGTACCAAGAAATTAAATATCTACTGTTTATCAACACTTTTTGAAATATAAATAAAAATATTATTACGTTATTCAGCGTTCAAACAACCGGGCCCTAGTTCGGACGTTATGCTACTTCTACAGGGGTATGTTCGAAGACGTGTTCTTAATGACACTTCACAGAAGCATGGATGATTATAAATGAACACAAAACTCAACTTGTAACAGGAAAAGTTGTCTGGAATGACCCAGGGAAATCGGGATTTTTTGGGATCCCTAATCTTAAATCTAAGGTCAGAATTTGATGATTTCAACACCCAAGATGTTGATCGGAAAAACTATAAAAATTAGTGATCCCAGCCGAATCTTGTTACTTAAACCCCGAGTAAGATTCGGCCGGAATTATCGATTTTTTTTAGTTTTTGCGTTTTAGTTGAAATTATCAAATTCTGATCTTAGATTTATGATTAGGGATCCCAAAAACCACCGATTTCCCTGGGTCATTCCAGACAACTTTTCCTGTCACGTATTTTTCGAAAAATGAATATTTTTTCAGTATTTCGCAAGCTTTTTTGACTTACCCATATGGTGCAAAGAGTCGGTAAAGCCATAAATTTCCACAAGCAATATCTCAGAAAGGAAAGAAAAATTTGAAACGATTCAAAGTTGGTTTTGAAGGTAATGAGTGGTACTTTCAGATGCCCCGTCGTATCATGTCGAAAAGTTTCATGCTATACTGAAACATAACTTCCAATATAACAAGAACAGTATTTGCTATTATAACATTTCCAAGAATGCCACCCCAAACATTAACTTTTTGTGTGCTCTGTTCGAAAAGTATGCGAATATTCATTACTCCAATAATGACAAATTTATTTACGTACATTGTGATTTAAAAAAAAATATACGTTCATCGCTGAACCAAAACTCTATTTTTTTTTTTTATCAAAATCGTCATCATGGAGCTCTTCAAATATCTGCATTATATAAAGTATAAGGGGCGTTCTACTTTTCTACCGACAATCTGAGTGATAAATTTTAGATTTGTAAAAAAAATAAAAGTGTATATTCTTTTATAAAATGTATTTTAAATTATTGTCTAGTTATCGGAGATTTCAGAAACGTATAAGGCATCAAAGTTTTATTTTATACCTTTTATTTATTTCAAGTTTTATCGGAATAGTAAGAAAAAATAAACACCTCAGTCACAAAAAAAAATAATTTATTAGTTATTATGTAAAATCAAGTGTTCATTTTTTTTTAACTTTGCTTAGCTAGAATATGAGCATTTATTATTATTTAGCTCGATTTATCGAAAATCTTATTAGAAATATATAAAAAATGACATTTAATACCACTCTGTCACATTTTTGCTTGTTAAGACAACAAACTTTGAAATATTTTGCAATTAATTAATAAACATAGCTTAAATTCTGTTAATACATTGTATGGTCAATATATAATATTATAATACGTTATTTTAGTATATGTTTTCATTAAACTGAATCATATGCTACTTCGACGTTTAATTACAAGCGGGACAAAATTGTGACAGAGTGGTAGATATTAATTAGCCAATATTTGAACTTAATCCTTTAATATTTCTAAAGTTTTTAAACCGATAACAAAACATAATACTTCTCTTATAATGCTACATAAAATATTATTTCTTAGTAGAACCATCCTTTGGTACACGTAAAATCAGACTAATCTTCTCTTTTCTCTTATTCTACTGTTCTATTGGTTCAACAAATTCGTAATAAACACGACTTCCTCTTTTGACTTCTTTAGGACTTGGAATTTTTTTATCAATTTTTCAAACATCACATCTGATTTTACTAATTTAAATATTTTTCCAGTGTCATCAACAGTTTTATAAAACATCACCCGAACATATCCATCTTCATCCACACAACTTTTTGCAACTCCTAAGTAGGTGTACTCTACTTTGTTTTTACTGGGTACTTTTACTAACATATGTGTACCATTTTTTATTAATAATGGGTGGATGTTGTCTACAGACAGGTCATATGAAGTACCCGGTTTTATGTGCACAGTTTTTCTCAGATTAACAAGGGGCTGACCATCTTCATCTTCTGAACTAGAAGTATAAAGAGTCTCATTAAATCTCTTTGTACGAACTCTAATTATGTTGGTTATATCAGCCAGTGGTTCTTCTAAATCTGAGGTTGGGCTGTCGCTAACTTCTATCTCATGTTCAGGCAATGGGCGATAAGTCTTCAAATTGTAACAATCACAAAATTTGTTGCAAAAACAACACAATATTCGGTAGCTGAGCACTCCGGGTTGCTGCGCCACTAGTTGGTGGACGTCCATAGTGCCTTTCAACGGAATAATTCCACTTGGAATTTCCATTAAAAACAGCTTTATCTTACTGCGGTCTTTAAGTGCTTCATAAAATTGTAAAGCATCAACAATGTCGTATCCACTGGCGACAAAATGGTCAGCTAAACGTTTAATAGACCCTCCTATACCGTCAGCTGCTCCCTTACCGTGACCAGATTAAAAAAAAATCCAGGTTGAACTTTCAAATCTGTATTGCTCAATCTGTCTCGTCTAACTTTTTCTCTTCCCCTTGCGCTAGCAGCGGATGAGGCTGGAGTCAGTGAACGAGATCTAGAATTTAAAGGAAGTGACCTGGAGCTTGAAGGAACAGGTGTGGAAGCCGGAGTATTCATTAAAACGTCCTACAAAGCTTTCTGTTGTTCTCTTCTCTTGTAGTTTTTAACTTGTCATTTTCTTTTCATTTGTCTGTGTTCTCTTGGTGTCATATCTTTCACTACTTTTTGCGAGCATGGTATCTTTCTAAGTCTTTAGGTTTCACTTCTGCAACTTTTTCGGAGTCTTGTTTCCTTTTTTCACGACAACGTCGCTGCCTTTCCGCCGCAGATAACGCCATTTTTTAAATACCCCGATCGTAATACCTTAAATGAATAAAATAATTGATTATGTAATGTATAGAACACAAAAAACATTAATTAACGATTTTGAAAATCAATCAAGGCAAAGTTCCACACAAAAATTACCACTCCGTCACGAGTTATGCCACTCCGTCACAGATTTTTTGTGACAGAGGTGCCTCGTGACAGAGGTGTAAAATAATAGTGTTCGAGGATCTCAGCGTTCACCTAATTACGAATTGTTCGTAAAAGTGGGTGAATATGACAGATTTACTGGCAAAGAATAATATTACTTATATAAATGGGAACTACAATAAGATTTCAAAGTAGTAACTTACGTGACAGAGGGGTCGCCGAATAAATACACGCACTTCTGTTCACTACCTGCGGGCGGCTAACTCGGCTCGCTCCCGGGTGGGGCCTGAAGGCGTGAGGCCAAGGGGGGAGGGGAAACCGTTCTGTTGCTTAGTGTTGAAGGTCAAACAGCTAAAGCGCGTTTTTTGTTTTGCAAAATGCGTGACGAAAGATAGCAAGAAAAAACATATACAGCCGGACCCAACGATAAAATATTTTTTTGTTTAATAGTATGAACCTTTACGTTTATTTTATTCTTATAAATTTAATGATAATATTTCAGAAGTTAAATAAATAATTTTATATTAAAGGGTTCTATGTGATTTTTTTAAGCGAGAGCATTTTGTAACATTAGGCGGCGCAAAGAGACAAGAAACAATAAAAACAGAATTTTAGTATTATTATAATGACTTTTTTGTCCAAAAAAAGCTTGTCAAAATAAAATTTGAGAAACTGCAATTTTGGAAGAATACCGATTTTTTTTCCGGAGGGGACACGTCATTGTCGATAGAAAAGTAGAACGCCCCATAAAGAATAATTTATGTAATGCCGGTGATTTTTTTACAGTCTCGTGTAATATTCTCGTGTGTTCTGCTATTGTTAATAAGTGGTCAGAAAAAATAAATGAGGGTATTTATGAAACGGAAATTCAACTAGCTTTAAAATGATGTACTACTTAACCCCCCTTCCCATTTAAAATTTCACTTCACCAGGGGTTGAATTGCAAAGGCTACAAATATTAGTTAAAAGTATCCCCCCATAAAAATAAAATTGATTTATCTTTTGTATCACGAACTTACAGTATAAGGGTGAGACACGTGCCCTATCTGAAAGACATATACATACTACTAACGGGACTACCACAGATTTCCTTTAAAGAATAGGGTTTATTCGCAGGGTCATATTGAATTGCAAAATCAAATGAGGTATATAGACTAAAACAGACATAAAAATTAAAAAAAAAAGCTGTTACAAAGCTGCCGTGAAAATATTTTTACATTAAACCCTGAGATACCCTTTATAATACATTTAAATCCCTGTCTTACTCCTGTCCTCGATTTAACGTTAAACTTATTTTATAATTATTCTTCCGGGACTTTATCGGAGTGCTGAAAACTACTACATTGAAAAATCTTTCTCTTATCAAAATTTACTCCTTTTTTAAATGTAATTAATAATTACTTAATTGATGGGTTCATAGTAGCCAAAAAGAGCAAAAATCGACCTTAATACCATCTTATTTATAAACTAGTATTATCGGTAAAACTTCAAACACACTGTAAAAAAGCAAAAACTGATTCTCAAACACATACAAATGGTTTTCGTTTTAACCCGTAGTGTTCAATTTGTCATCATATTAGTTGGACGAAATCTTCATTAAATTCATTTAGGCAATGTTAATTAGGATTAAATACGTAGCGACAAAACATACATACATAAATTTAAATTGTTTCTAATAAGGAGGTCAAAATTATCGTTTAAATTAGCCGTGTATTTATATGCTAAATAGAAAAAGGTCAAATGTACTTACGCTAAAAATGATTTGTAACAAGCATTGAAAAACTTTGAACCCAATTTGTAGGTATTTTGGTTTTAATAAAATGATCGAAATTAAAATGAGAACACCTGCAATAACCTTATGTTACATTTAACAGGTGGTTCGAAAACTCCTAGACTAACATATAAAAACACATTTTGGTGTGATGCAATCATTCCAGCGCCATTTATGTGCCTTTCTCATAGAACGATTGATCCAACTCTTCAAAATACGCTTCAGTTTCGGCGATCACCTCTTCCTCGGAGTAAGATCTCTTTCCGGTGAGCATTTTTTTGAGGTTTGCGAATAATTAATAGTTGCTGGGGTCAAATCTGGAGAATACAGAGGATGTGGAAGCAATTTAAAATGCAATTCATTCAGCATTGCTATCATTGCGATCGACTTGTGACATGATGGTGGAAAAGCAAATTTTTCTTGTTCATTTGGAGCCGTTTTTTGCGACTCCTTCCTTTAAACGCATCAATAACGCCATATAAGATTCGCTATTGATGGTTTTCCTTTTTCAAGATAGTCGATGAATGTTGTACTGTGCGCATCCCAAAATACGGACGCCTTGCCTTTTTGGTCGCTTTGGTTGGCTTTCATCCGTCGCTGTCCACTCAGCTGACTGTGAATTTGACTTCAAAGTGTAGTGGTGATCCATGTTGTATCCATTGTTATATAACGCATGAAAAAATCTTCTTCATTTCGCTTAAACAGCTCCAAACACCGCTCTGAATCAATACGCTGTTATTTTTGATCAACGGTGAGTAAAGGCGGTTCCCACATCGATCGGACTCTTTGCATACCCAAATACTCGTCCAAAATATAATGTATAATATCAGCTAGCTCGCGCACTTTAACTTTACTATTGTTCAGGACGATTTTTTGGATTTTTTAAATGTTTTCTCATGTAACAACCTCATCTGGAGGCCCAGAGTGTTTAGCATCATTTGTATATCAGTACGACCGTGTTGGAATTCAGCAAACCATCGACAAATGGTTGCTTTCGACGGAGCAGATTTCTTATAACACTTTTCAAGCTATTCTTGAAGTATAACGGCATTTTTCCCATCAAATAACAGTGTTTTATCAACGTATGAAACTCGTTTTTTCCCATTATTTTAACAATATCAAAAGGTGCATCATTAAAACTTCAATATATCGGTGATTAATGAGAAATGTCATCAAATTTTGACACGTATCATTTGAAGGTTGGTACTAAAGATCGTATGAATATATTATTAGTGGCGCCATCTATGTACCAGTCTCAGGAATTTTTAAATTACCTGTTATTAACTGTCCTCTTGCATAACTTGCTCCCATACTATTAACAAAAATGTCTCGTTCGGAAAGGATAAAATCTGAAAAGAAATATTTGTATTCCTTATGGTTTGAGCATTAATTTTATTGACGTATTATTAAAACAGTGGTGATGGAAGATCTATATTAATTTATTATTAAATTTAAACAGAAGTGGTACCAGGAGAGGCTGTGATCCAACAAGGCATTGAGCTGGGCTCCGAATGCATGGAAAATGGCCGAAGACTTCTTAGGACAATGCGTAAGTATTTTAATTAAAAAAAAAACAATATAAGTATTAATAGAATTGCGAGTTGAGCAAGAGTAAACCGAGACATCGTCTGGGTGTTGCCGGTAAACCGTAGTACAAGTGAGAAAGAACTAATCAATCAGCAATGATGTCATCGTCCACCTACAAAATAATTTTTAATGTTATCAGTATGAGTCGCATATAGCCTGTATTTGATACATTTGTTTAGAATAGTAGTAAAAATACATAACAAATTTTGTTCATAAGTTAGATACCCTCGAAACATCAGATAATTGCAGCGACAAGCCGAGAAACAAGGTGAATATCCACTTTGCTGCACTTTCTATTTTAATCTTGGAATACAATCATATTTCCCAGTTGGTAGAAACGTTATACTTCGCATAAAAATGCTAAATAATTTTCCTTGGATGCTTTACAAGGTTTAAATTCAACTTTAGTTGCAATACTACCCTGTTATTTCAAGTTTTGCTCAGAAAAACAATTTGCTATTACTGAAGACCAATTTTGTGATTCCTCCTCATCATCACGTGTGTTTGCGCTGTTCCAATTCAATTTCATAGTCAAAAATTTGTTACTTATAATTTTTTCTTTTACTTTGAAATTTATATTAAATGCTATCTAGAGCTTGTATGCCTTCAAGCATAAAAATTGAGGGTTTTCGAAGTTTCTTGAAATTGATAAACTTTTCCGTCTGCTCCTGGACGTAGACCCCCTTATAATGTTTATATTACAACCTATTAATACATATATATATATATATATATATATATATATATATATATATATATATATATATATATATATATATGTTATATCGTAGATTTTCACGGATGGTAGAATGAATAGTTTGGTTATTCCGGGTTTCAATCCGTTCGTTCAAAAAATCGTTTTCACGACGTTTCGCCAAAATCTCATTTGGCATTTTCAAGTGCGGTTCGTCTCGTTACTCGCTGAATCAGTTCTCAGCTCTCATATTACTTTTGTTGGCTGTGTTAGTTAAAACAATTGTTAATTCTTGCGTTGTTGCGGTCAATTTCTCTATAACTCCACTACTTCTAAGAGATATAAACTAAATGTAGTCACAGCGCTAGCTAAGTTTTCCCATCCATAATTTTGACTCTGGAATCTGAAAAAGTAAAAAACACATTTGCAAACTACCCAAAAAAAGATTTCGAATCGATAATAAAGAATAGAATAAGATTATGATAATAATATACCGCAAAGCAGCAATTTATCACTGACCCAAAAGTATGTCTCCCTAACATACGAGGTCTGTTCAAAAAGTATCGCGAACTTTGTGTTTTTTCAAAAAATTATTTATTTGTTCATGAATATCTATTTTGTCCCCTTCAAAGTAATCTCCATTAGATATTATGCACTTGTACCAACTTTTTTTCAAATCCTCAAAGCATTTCAAAAAATCATTCTTTGTGTTCTTGTTCAGCTCCTCCTCCAATGCTGTCTTTATCTCTTCAATCGTAGCGTAGCATCGTCTTTTCATGGACCTCTTCAGTTTCGGGAACAAGAAAAAGTCACAGGGGGCCAAGTCTGGGGAATTGGATGGCTGTGGCATCATTAGTGTGTTGTTTTTGGCGCAAAATTCGCGCACAAGCAACGATGTGTAAACAGGGGCATTATCATGGTTCAAAAGCCAATTTTTGTTCTTCCACAAATCCGGGCGTTTTTGGCGGATTGCTTCGCGCAAATTGCGTATAACTTGCAGGTAATATTCCTTATTGACCGTTCTACCCTCTGGCAAAAACTGATGATGCACCACCCCCTGCAATTGAAGAAAACTGTTAGCAAAACCTTCACATTCGACCGAACTTTGCGCGCTTTTTTCACATATTCTCGACCCTCTGAGAACATTTTATACCACCTGTTTAAAACGGGCTGCTTAGAACCCTGCTTCTAACACGGGGAGGACATACACAGGTTTTTCCATAGGTTATTGTAATAGTTTTTCTTTAGTTATATTTTTCCAAGGACCATCAAAGTTTATAAATAAAAGAGCACCACAGCCGATTTCCTTGGTATTTATTAATAACAGTAAAAAGAAGAATTATAAAAATGGTTATATACAGTATTTCTCTTGAAACTATATAATACGCCACTACACTACTTTTTTACTTTACATTTATTATTTCACTTTACTTTTATTCCATCAAATCTACGAGAGAGGGAGAGATTTCACTAATACAGGATTGCACACACCGTGCCTTTATTTCCAAAGATTTACAACGAGCGTTTTCTCTTTCAACTAGAGAGAGCGAGATATTTCTTTTCTTTTTTACGCGAGCTGAGAGAGTTCTTCTTACAAGAGCTGAGTACTTTCTGACCCTTTTCAAATGCGGAGAAGATATCTCTTTTTTAATTTGTATTCACGTCCTTTTCTATCTGAAAAGCACCCGATGGCTGTTAAAAAAAACTGCCAATCCAATTTTTCCTGACGATGCCAAAAGTATCGGTTTATCTCTCGGCTTAATTTCACCGGTGTTTTCCTTTTTGCGGCACGGATCAAATAGATCTAGCAATCTTGGAAGCAATAAAAAATTAAAATATGATATTTCAACTTATTTAGAGGAATAAGCAACTTTTAAAAAGGTTTTAGAATAACATTTTCTTGTGAATGTTATAGAGAGTTTTGGCATGACCAGATTGGTTTATTAAATTCAATTAGTGGAATTATCTACTGACCCCGTTGTGAACGTTTTCACAACACCACCGATAAAGGTTGCTTTGATCTAAGCTAGTTTCTCACACAAAATTTGATACAGATTCTTTTATCCATTTTTTGGAATAGGCAAAAATCGAAGACGAGCCATAACACGTCCAAGCAACACAGCTGTCAAAAATTAACTGAACATTCAAAATGGCCGAACTTGTCGGCATAAGTGAGGGACATGAGTACTAACATAACGCCACAAAAAAATCGAAAATTGAATATACATAACCCGCGAAAATTCAAAATTTGCGATACTTTTTGAACAGACCTCGTATATACCTGAAATTACGGGCGAATACAATATGTGCCTCATGAAATTTACTACCTGCAAATGATTATTAATTTAGGGCTATTACTAAGATGTGGGCTCATAACGGAGATAAGGCACCTTGGAAAAAAAATTGTATAATACACTGCCTTCTGTGCACTGTATATTTACCAGAAACCCTCTATGTTAATCCGCTGTAAATTTGCCATTTCTGTTAAATAGGGTTTAATATATTCAAATTTTCATTACTTTAGTATAATGAGCTATACCTTTTCTGGTAATTTAGGGATTGTAGTCATAAACCATTTTACGGTCATCGATGGTCAAAAATTTGCAATAATTTTGCAAGAGAGCCTCTGCGGCGTTGTCACTTGAATGAAATTATTCTCAAATTTCCGTTGCAGCAAGAACCAAAATCAGCAGACCAGTTGAAAAGCCGGAGAATGTGACAACATTGTTCGCTAGCAAATGATAGAGGCTTTCCATTTAAACAACAATAAATTTGTTGGGGTGTTTATAGTCGGTAGGGAAGGGATATTTGATGTTCGACAGACATAAACATTTTTATTTAATTTTGTTTTCAGTTTTTTTGCTTGTCATACTCCTTGGAGTATTTTTAAGTGTTAAAAATTATTGCAAGTGTGCAATTTATAAATAATAACAAAAGGAACTTATTTTAATGGGTAAATATTGTTAGATATTATTTGTATAATAAAAAGGCGACTGACTAGGTTATAAACAGTGTTGATCTTTTCGATTCGTGTTACTTATTCCCACACTCGCACGCATTTAGAAAAAAAACTACAAGTATAGCGTATACTACCTGAAAAAAAGAATAACTTGAGCATTCTAGTATGCAGGCATTTGTTCAAAATAATTTTAATTTAATGTAAAAGCATTTCTTTCATTAGTCCATGTTCCACAGAGGTATGTTCATTGTTCATTTAGATCAAAGCACATGTAACTTATTTGATAGTGTTTGGGTTTTATTTTTATTGTTTTCTAAAACCCCCTTTATGATCTCGGTCATTTCTAATCTTATATCCAACTTTCCTCTTGATTTGTGTGTATTTTGGTGTTTTTTTCTTATTTCTTCATTCGTTAAGTCTTTGTTCTGTTGTGACAACTTGCTGTTAGTTTACATTTTGGATCTAGTACCAGGTCGGCAAAAAATAATTTCAGTTTTGTAGTGTGAAGTAAAACTAATATTTTATACAAAGAATAAACTTTAATCAATTATATATTTTCCATTTTGTTTATTGAACTTTTGTCTTATTTCTTGCAGCTTCATAATTCCACACTCATAAAAATGTTGGTCCTTCTCAGCAATAAAACTGAACAAGGTACGATCTTTTGTGAAAGTTTTACCATTCAAAGAGTTTTGCAAATAAATGGTAAACAGATGATGCCAGGTCAGCGCTGTTTGAAGGATGCTACATCACTTCCCAATCAAGCCTTAATAATATCCCACGGGTTACTAAAGATGAGTGAAGGCTTTGCATTATGATGATGGAACACATTATGTTTGCTTCATTAGTTGTTGACAATAAACATCTGAATTTATCGTCAGGTCTCTGGGAAGCAATTCAAAACACAATCCACCTTTGTGGTCTCACTAAATTGACAGCACGACGTTTTTTAAATAAAATACGGCTTTAGATATAGTTTGTGCTGGTTCATCGCACTTGGATCATGATCACTTTCGAATAATGTTATTGTAGATGACCCATTGTTAATCACCAGTGATGATTCTTTTCAAAAAAGGGTCGGTTTCATTGCGGGTGAGATGCATATGGCAAATGTTGATTCGTTGTGTTCAGTGAATCTTTTTTCAGTTCATGCTGAACCTAAATATCGAGTTCAAGAGATTTTAAGTGTTTTTCAATTGTTATGTGCGATTCATTTAACCTCTCTGCAATCTCTCAAACAGTTTTATGACAATTCTCTTCAATTATGGTTTTGATTTGGTCATCATCTTTTTTCAGCAGGTCGATCAGAACGTTGGTGATCTGTAAGTGAAAAATCTCCAGAATGGAATTTTTTAAATTAATTCAGACACGCCCATTCTGTTTTATATATGCAATCAACACCATAAATTTTTCATATATCTTAGTGAGTCTCAGCAGCTGTATTTCCTTCAAGGAAATAAAAAAGTAGAATGCAGCGAAAATGTTCGTTTCTACACTCCATGTTAAGATTTTCTCTAAACTAACAGCTACAAAAAATTACGCACAAGTTGCTTTTCAAGTAATCTAAATGTGACAGATATTAAATGTCAAAAAGAAAAACCGTAACACTGATAGAATTCCTTCAAAATAATTACACCGCTGTCAAGGTGTAACAACTAAAAATAATTTCTTGTGATACTGTATTTGGGCCTACATACCCTGTAAGAGTTTTTTCTTTACTTTCGAAGTAATATTTTACACTTGAATCAAAGTTTCTACTTTTGGTATTGGACAATTTTGGTTTCACTTACCAACTTTTTTTATCCTTTTTACCCGCATTCTATATTTTTTTTTCTCTTTATAACTGGGCCTTTACCTTTGTAATTTATTTATTTAGGTTTTTGATATATTTCTTTGTTCTTTCCAAGTGTCTTTCTCCCCCATCATCTTTCTAACTACCACATCTTAAAAAGTGCAAAACATACTTATCAAATAAGACCCTTCCTAGTTTGGATAAGGCAGTATTTATATACTGTGTATATACACGTTTTCATTCACGAATGTAAGATATAAACAAATTCCTTTTGCAGAACAATGAACTTAAATGCGCCTTCTTCTTAAGGTTCAAACTAATTCTAAAAGTTTAACCATTCCATTGACTGGTTAGAAGAATAAAAGTCATAAAAATTTTTGTAACGTCCTCTGTTTAAAGATATAATATACGCAAAATAAAACAATAGTTTATGTGTCCAAACAATGTATAGAAAAATATTGAGAATACACTCGCTTTAAAACTTAACTATTTATTTTCTTTTCTGTAGCTACAGCAACATCCCTAGTAGTACCTGATATGTCCTATTCAAGTTCCGAAGGCGAAGATGACTTTTTTGATGCCAATGACTCGCCATTTTTAGGAAGTCCATTGCCAACTCCTTCGTAAGTATAATATAAAATATTTTTTAATTTATCATCTATACAGGGTTGTTCCACTTCAAGATTAGACAGAACACAAACTCAAAGCAGCAATTTCTGCTGAGAAAACATTCATAGGTACTAGTGGTAGTAATAGAATAATATATAATTTGCTTATACATTTTGACAACCGGATTCACTAAAAAGGTTTAAATTTAAACCGGATCTATTTTCAATAAAACTAGAACTTTCAGTTTACCAGTAATTATAATTTATATTTTATTTGTCAACAAACAAACCTTGATACAGGAACATTAAAAATAAAAACCTAGAAATAAAGCTTTTTAAACTATAAGAAAAATAATTATTTATCAGAAATAAGCAAAATTTTACATATTGTCGGAAGAAAACGATATTTTTATCCTTATCTTATTCAGGTTAAAAACTTGGTTGACTTATTATTGCACTTGCCATTTTAAAAGCTTAGGCCATGTTATTAAGTCATACGATGATAGTTTTTGAACCGAAAATTCAGTAAAAAGATCTAGTCCAAATTAATTCACTTCAGTGTGTAATCGTAGCCAAAAGTATCACGCGCGATTCTATGCTTTTTCGTACGACATGCGCCCTACTTCTGTCGTGAACTTTTGTCGCTGACTATACACTCTTACATAAGCAAATCGTATTTGAATAACGAAATGATTGGACAACACTGCTTATACTCCGTGGGTCCAGTAGATAATAAGTCATTTAGTTGAAAATCATGGTTTTTGGGTGGGAAGAAAAGAAAGCCATTAAACCAAGAAGCTCCAAGATACCACGCCACGGACTGCCTACAATACATAAAGAAAATGTACCTCTACGTCCTCATCTGCGCAATAGACTCACCAACGCACAAAATAGGTAAATACCTGGCTAACCTTTTACAACCGTTTACAGGAAAAACAGAATCCTTTGTTAACAACTCTGGACACTTTGTCCAAAGATTAAAAACCATCCAATTAGAGCCCGGAGACATGTTGGTCAGTTCTGATGTAAAATCCCTGTATACAAATATTCCTATAAATGATTCAATTTCCATAATATTGGACATATTACAAAATAACAACATGGACGCCACTCTACTAGAATTAATTAAAACATGTTTAATTTCCACTTATTTTACTTTTCAAGGATTGTATGAGCAGACTTCGGAAGCCGTCATGGTATCTCCGCTATCACATCTGGTAGCTAACATCTTCATGAAAGCTTTCAAAGAGAATGTCTTGTCGTCTGCTCCTCTAAAACCTAATTTTTGGTGCAGATATGTAGATGATACGTTCTTAGTTTGGCCGAATGGCGCATATAACCTCCATAATTTCCTGAATCATCAACAACGCCATAGCATAAAATTCACTATGGAATCTGAATCAAGAGGTGCCCTTCCCTTTCTTGATGTACTAGTACAAAGGAAAGGTAATAGCAAATGAGGACATTCTGTGTATAGAAAACCAACACATACAAATCGATATCTCAGTGCAACGTCACACTATCATCCTTCTCAAAAACAATCCATCATAAACTCTTTGGTACATAGAGCCCTTTCAATATGTGACGAATAATCACTGAAATCAGAAAACCTGACTAATGCTCTAAGAGGCAACGGATATTGTTCTCAAGATATAAGACGTTCTATTAATAAATATAAAAACCCAATTCCTCAACAAAATATTATAAATGTAATTCCTATGGACAGTATTGTCTTACCTTACATACACGGAACCACTGACAAGATTGCCAGATTGCTGCAAAAATCAAACAGTTGGACAATATTCAACACATAAAAGAAGGTTGGACAATGTTTGAAGTCACCAAAGGACACAATACCATTTCAAACAGAAGGCGTTTACAAGATACCTTGCTCTTGTGGTAAAGTGTATGTAGGGCTTAAGGAACATGAAAGATGTAAAAAAAAAACAAATTGTACAATCTGCAGTAGCTGAACACCAGCATTGCCCAGGTCAGACTTTTAATGTAAAACTAAGGTACTAGCATCAGTGTATGGTTTCTTTAAACGTAAAATTAGAGATTCAATCGAAATTTGTAAATATCCTTCTTCTTCAGGTGCCATCTCCTATCGAAGGTTGGATATCATCATTGCCACTCACTCTATTTACCGCTACTCGAAAAAGTTCTACTGAGCTACAGTTGAACCACTCTCTCAAATTTCTCAACCATGAAATTCTTCTTCCTTTTATTTTGCCCTGCATGATCAATCTAAGCAACTCGTATCGCTGGCCTCTCATTATATGCCCAAGATATTGCAGTTTCTTTATTTTTAAGTTGTTAATTATTTCATAGTTTTTGTCCATCGCTAGCAATACGTTTATTTTTCTCTCCGTCCAAGATATTCTCAACATCCTTCTGTAACTCCACATTTCAAACGCTTGTAGTTTATTTATGTGTTCTTGTTTTAGTGTCCAGCCTTTCAACCCATACTGCAGCACTGAAAATACATAACATCTTAAAATTATCATTCTTAGTTCTAGAGTGATGTCTCTGCTGCACAGAATGGTTTTCAGTTTTACAAACGCACTTCTTGCCATTTCTATTCTCGTTCCTATTTCTGTTGTTTGTTCATTGCTGTTATCCATGTGCCCAAGTATTTGTATTTTTGCACTCTTTCTAAATTCACACCTCACAACTTTATGCTTGTTTGCATATTTTGTTTTTTAGTTCAGGTTACCATATATTTAGTCTTTTTGGTGTTCATTTTTAATCCGTGTTGCTCGCAAACGTTATTTGTTTCGTTCACTAGTTCTTGGAGTTCTTCAGCGGAGCTAGCTATGATAGCAGTGTCGTCTGCAAATCTGATGTTGTTTACTTTTCGTTAACAGTGCTTCTTCGAAAATCGATTCACTGTACACATTGAATAGTAGGGGTGACAAAATGCATCCTTGTCTCACTCCTCTTCCTATTTCAATTTCCGGACTTGTTTCGTTATCTACTATTATTTGTGCGCGTTGATTCCAATATAGGTTAGTTATATTCTTAAATCTTTGTTGTCTATGTTTTTTCTTCTTAGAATTTCGACTAGTTTTTCATGTCTAATTTTATCAAAAGCCTCCTCGAAGTCAACATAACAAATGTGTATATCGGTGTTCATATCCATACGCCTCTGTGAAAGCACGTTAAGTGCAAACAATGCGTCTCTGGTGCCTATACTATTTCTGAATCCAAACTGACTATCATCTATCCCCTTTTCAAATTCTTTATAAATTCGTCCGTGTATTACTTTCAAAAACACCTTGAGTACATGGCTTATCAAAGATATTATTCTATATTCGCTGCAGTCTTTTGTAAATATCCAAATATTATTAATAGAGAAATGCAGGTTACAGTCTACATCACACGTGGAAATCGATTGTTACGCTGGGTCACGGTTCGCTGAGCACCAGTCAGGTATAAAAACCGGGCTCTTCGATAGTCATTCAATGTTCTAATCTCGTGGATTAAAGATTCCTGAAGATGCATCGTGCAATCGTAGGCAAAACATCGAATAATAAGTCCATTCCACACGGTCTAAACCCAAGAACCATGATTTTCAACTTGACCAAACCCGTGAAAGTTTTCATTCTTTACTATAACAGTACTGTTTTTAATGACGGCCTCACAAAGCTAATCTTTCCAATGTTGTCTTGGTTATCTTCTGCCACTCATTTTACAGTTTTCTCCACTAGTCTTCTTAAGATGTAGGATAACATTTTCCTGCTTGCCTATCAAACTGATCCCACAATATTTCTATAGAGTTCAAGTCCGGTGACTACGGAGGCCATGTCATGATTTCCAACACCTGTTGTTGTTCTGTTTCTTTTAAAAAAAACTCTTGCACAGCTTTGATGTGTGTTTATGATCATTATCTTGTTGAAATATAAATCCTGAACCAATTAAACGAATCCCACTCTTCTCTAATATGTTTTTGTAACCTTCTTTTTTAAAATCCCTTCTATTCGCACAAGATCCCCGACGGCGGAATCACCAAAATAGCCCCAAATCATCACAGACCCTCCACCGTATTTGACTGAAGCCACAAAACATGCCTGGTTCACCCTTTCGTTCGGCTTTCGCCGGTTGAAAACTCTTCATTTGGATCCAAAAATTTCAAATTTTGATTCGTCATTCCAGAGGACCTTTTATTCCCAGTCTGCAATTGTTCAATTCTTGTGTTTTCTAGGCCAACTAATCTCTTCTTTTTATTGATTGTTTTAAGAAGTTTTGAGACCACTATGCATCCTTAAAGACTAGCGTTAAAAAGTCTTCTTTTGACAGTGGATACACCGACAGGTTTATCACATTGAACTGTGCTATTTCTGATACAAATTTCAAAACTGAGCTTCTAAATGTAAAAGAAGCAAGTCTTAAGCCAAGACTGCTCACAAAACTTAGACCGAGTTCAGAGATATTTTTAGATTTAAAAGTTAAACTACCAAGATTCTAGAATATTTAATTCTCTAAATGGATGTACGTTTGAGTCGCTTCAATAATGGGAATTGCGTCGATTAAACAATCCATTTTTTGTGAATTTGGCTTCGTCCGACCAAATAATATTATCCAGAAAACCAGCATTTTCTTGTGACCGAAGTAAAATAAATTGACAGAACTATGCTCTTCGTGGAAAATCAGTGCATTTTAAATGTTGTACTATGGAATATACATAGGGATGAAAATTGTGTTTCCATAAAATCCTTAAAACTGATGTTTTAGATAATGCAAACTCTACTGCTACTTGCCTTGTAGATACTGTCGGATATGCGGGGAAATATCCTAAAATTGAAATAGAAACCAATAGGTTTCTATTTCTGCGGAGATCGGATCACAAATGTATCCCATGTTCTTGAAATAACTCTATCACATTCTCCATAAATAATAAATAAGTTTAAATAATCTTCGTGCGTGTAATTTAATCGCCCCGTCACGATTATTATTAATGAATGTCAAATGGCAACAAATAGTGACAATTCTGTAGAGTTCGATTGTTTTATTTTCGCCACGCCTCGTCGTCATGGCCAACTAATAACAAAACTTAAAAGTCGTATAGAATTTTTACAATAGAAAAATGTTGAATTGCCAATATTTAAAAACCTACAAATTCTTGGAATAGATAACCTTATACAAAGTTACCCTTATTTTTAATGCTTAATATGATAAAATTATAAAAATAGGTGCTTTCTTTTTGAAAAAAATGATTTTTGAAGTTTTTGTTTAAATATAATTTTTATTCTTCTTTTTTGACCACTCTGTATTAATAATTTTCAAAATATCATAAAGAGACTACTAAAGTCGATCTTCGTCTACAAGAAAATTAACCCAAATTAAATAATAAAGATTTTCTTATAAGAAAAATTTATTGTTAAGTTTTGGTCTGCAAACGTCATTTTTGACATAAAAAATTTAAATATGTCCAAAACGGTGAGGCTTAATTAAGTATAGAATATTATACATGAAATATGTCTAGAATTTTACGTAGAAATCAAAAATGCAATAATATATAGGGTGTTTCATTTAAAATAAGCAAGTTGACATCTACTTCCGGTATAACCGGAAGTACCGCCATCTTGAAAATATTTTAGCCGGCTGTCCCCCATGCACGTTAGTACACTGTCAAATTTTCAGATTCTTCGTAATTATAGTTTTCCCACAATCGATCGATAATGTTGGAGATCATTTTTCAAAAAAAAAATACAAATTAAAAGTTTCTCACAATCTGCTGACATTGTTAGGAGCTCTGTTTATAACCTAAGATATCGGTAAAATTTTAAAGTTAAAAGTTAATAATGTGTTTAATCCAAATATTACTTGTTAATTCGTCCTATAAATTGAAAATAGCCACGTTTATTTTTAACCGACTTCTAAAAGAAGGAGGTTCTCAATTCGTCGACTATGTATTTTTTTTTTATGTATGTACACCGATTACTCCGGAACGGCTGCACCGATTTGAATGAAATTTTTTACGTTATATAAAGGAAGTTGCTGCGGTGGTCCCATATTTTTTTAGTTGAAATTGGTGCAGTAAAATCCAAGATGGCGCTTACAATATGGCGGCCAAAAAAATTAATTTTGTCCAATTTTCTCCAAAATTGGTACGGAGGAATTTTCGGGGTTATACCCAACGAATCTGAAATTATTTTTTAAAAATTCAAAATGGCGGATCCAATATGGCGGACAAAAAAAATTTGATTTAGTCCGATTTTCTCCAAAATTGGTATAGGGGAGTTTTCGGGGTCGCATATGACGAATCTAAAATAATTTTTAAAAAATTCAATATGGCGGATCCAATATGGCGGACGAAAAAAATCAACTTTGTCCGATTTTCTCCAAAATTGGTACGGAGGAGTTTTCGAGGTTGTACATGACGAATCTAAAATAATTTTTGAAAAATTCAATATGGCGGATCAAATATGGCCGACAAAAAAAATCAATTTTGTCCGATTCTCTCCAAAATTGGTATAGGGAAGTTTTAGGGGCCTCACATAAAGAATCTGAAGTTATTTTTAAAAAATTCAATATGGCGGACGGAAAAATCAATTTTGTCCGATTTTCTCCAAAATTGGTGTGGGGAAGTTTTCGGGGCGTCACATAAAGAATCTGAAATTATTTTTAAAAAATTCAATTTGGCGGATCCAATACGGCGGACAAAAAAAATCGATTTTGTCCGATTTTCGCCAAAATTGGTACGGGAAAGTTTTGGGGGTCACACATGACAAATCTGAAATTATTTTAAAAAAATTTAATATGTCGTATCCAATATGGTGGATAAAAAATTTATTTATTTTCTTTAAATATCGATATTGGAAGGTTTTGGGGCCTATATTACTAATCTAAAATTAATTTGAAATTTAAGATAGTGGATTTACTATGACAGACTAAATATTCGTTTGATACAATTTCATTGGTATTTGGAGAACTCTAAGAATCAAAGAATTTTTAGTGGTTCATTTTAGGGTGATTTATAATTATGGATAAAATGGGTATTTTTTTGCCACCTTGGAGTCATTGCGAGGGACACTAATCGCGATTAGCACTTAGTTCAAATAATTTATGAATATCATAATGAATTGAGAACTAAAAATCGAAAAATAAAATTTTTATAAAAAAATTGAACCGACTTCTAAAAGTGCGCTAAAAAGTGAAAAATAACTAGAAATTTTTATATGAAATTGAAATTTTTGAAGTCGGCGCCAAATTATTTCTAAATGAAATAAATAACTACTAATATATACAAATTATGGTAAGAAATGAATTTCAAATAAAGTATTTTTAGTCTGTTTATGCGAATCACGTTTTGCCAGGTATTAGTTTGGCGCCGACTTCAAAAATTTTAATTTCATATAAAAATTTCTAGTTATTTTTCACTTTTTAGCGCACTTTTAGAAGTCGGTTCAATTTTTTTTATAAAAATTTTATTAATTTGATAAAATCTGATATGTTAAGCACTCTGAATGTCTACACAAATACATGCAAAAAATGAGTCAGAACTGTAGAAAATCGTAATATATAAATGTTATTTGATTACCCTTAAAAAAGCGTTAGGCGAAACAATCTTAATCGGAAGAAAAAATAAGATTTTTATCGCTTGTTTTCCTTATTGATCCTACGCCACTGCCAACGCCGCCGCACCGTGACTGCCCTTTTTTCCGCGCCCACCCCTTACATCAACATAACGTTGCGACGCAGCCTCGGCCTTCTAACCCCCAAAAAAACCCGAGTCAGATGATTCGATAATCTGTTGTCTAAGCGGCAAATCATGCGGTTTTTAAAACCCTAAAAAGCTCACCGGATCGGTCGTGTCTTACGTAAACGAAATCAATTGTATATATGTATAGTTTTTTGAAATTTTCCAGTGGTAAATAATGTAGTTGTTTTCATGATTAATGACTTTGTGTTTGTATACAACCAAACTAGTTAAATTATATTTTGGTGTGAAAAACTCTTTAACATAAAATGAGATTAGGTTGATGGTAAATTTTTTTATTAGTGCATAAATTCCAATTAACGTTTTATGTACTTTTTATTATAAAAACAGTGAAAAATTTTTTAGGCTATGAATTATGAATTAGAGAACGAAAAAAAATCATATAAAAAAAAGTTTGTGTTTCCCAAAAATCACTGTTTACCTTCATACATAAGAATGCCAATTATTTCATTGTACAAACAAAATGTAGTAGCTTGATTTAAACTGATAGAGCAGTAGATATTTGTAAATATCGGATTTTTTAAAAGAACAATGCATTTTTCCAAAATATTATGTTCATTATAAGTTAATATTTTGAAAAATTCCGAGTTGTGTCGTATGTGTTACGCAATGTTTTCGTTGCGCAGTTCTAAAGGGTTGTTGACCTTCACACATTTCACACTGATTGCGCCTTCTCCCGTTCATTAATCTTGCAATTGATTAGCTATAACTCTTATTCTTGACAAAATTTCGTTTTTTAGGTTACTCGTAAAATCCGATGAAGTAAAATTAGCAGATTTTTAGTAATTATTATCTTATTCGTTCCGGAATTTCGAGTAAATTTGGATACTCCGATACTTACGAAAAAAGGCGAAAAAAAAATTAAAGGTTTTAAATTATAAAGGGGGGGGGGGTAGTAAATGATAAATACGTAAAGAAGTCTGTCAGATCAGCTTTGTTTTTTTATTAACAACGGCCAAAGTCGGAAAATTCGAATTTCTGTTCGTAAAATTTTTCGAAAACACTTTAGGAAAAAATTGTATTAATGAAAGTTGTAGGTCTTGAAAAGACCTTTAATTTCATGCTTTATACGTCAAAATCGATAAACAATTTATCGAGATAATGGCAAAAAAACTTTTCGCACTTTTTTAAATGTTAATAACTTTTACAATAATGCCGAAAGTGACATATAACACCTTAACGATGAGGCCATTATGGTTATTTATAAGTTTGCAAAACCAGATCGGTTGAATAGTTTATGTTTAATGTCAATTGTTTATTAACAACCAGATTCAGTAAGAAGATTTACGAGTTAAACCCGATCTAGTTGCCATGAAATTTAAATCTTCCAGTCGGTCAGTTGTGTTTTGCTTATGGTATTGTCATAATTTATATTATATACGTCAACAAATGAACGCTTATGTGGGGATATTAAGGATAAGAACCTTGCGATAAAGCCTTAAAACATGTATGGGGAATAGTTGTATATCGAAAATAAATAAAATGCTCCATTTTTGCACATTCAGTAATAAAAGAAAATAATTTTTTTATGCTTGTATTTTGAGGGTTTATAACTTGCTTGACTTATTGTTGCTTTTGTCAGTTTAAACCCTCTACTGTCAATTTAGAGGGGTTTTAAAATTAAACCATGTTAATGAATCCGGCTGTAAAAGTTTAAACAATTGTTGCTCAGACGATAATGCTTCTAGAGACATTTTTAAAAATGCAAAGGAATTTTTGCAAAGTCAACTTACAGGAGAGGTTAAAAAAATAATAATATTTATTCCACAATTGTTGTTAAAAAGTAGGTTAAAGAAGAGGTGTTTTTTTTTTTGGGTTAGTAACAATTAGAATAACTTTGTTATTTTTCGTGGTACGGACTTGTTATTAGGTGGACTGTAAAGGTGGTTGAAAACCCTGGATTTTAGAAAAAAAAGAACGCTTTATGACCAAGACAGACATTTTTTTAAAATCATATAATTGAAAGACGAAATTTTCACAGATTTTAAATGAGAATCTATATTTTATGTAGCACAGTTATGCATTGTGCATGAAGCGCTTTAAAGTGAAGGTCCTTGCAGAAATGAACTATTACTGGTGGTGGGGAAAGCAGCTCAGAAAACCATTTTCGCGCGGCACTATTATAATATCGTAACTTCAAATTAGAGCGCGTTGCAAAATTTAACAGTATCTTAAGTTCTAGGCAACGTAAGACCTTCATTTTTTAAACTGGTTTAACTCGACGAAATATGAACAACTGGCAAATTTTCATTACCGTGGAAAATCAGGAAACGCCGGAAAATTGACATGTTTTATTAACCAAAATTTATTTACAACGTAAACACTCAAATTTTGCAATAAATTGTTACATATATATATATATATATATATATATATATATATATATATATATATATATATATATATATATATATATATATATATATATATATATATATATATGAAGTAAAATACGAACAGTAAATGCAAACTTCTCCCCATCCTATCCTTTCTGTGTTAGAGGTTGCACAGTTAGAATAAATTGGTATAAAACGCAAATTTACCCTATTCCACCACCATCGAGATGATGGCCTACCTGTACCACCATACCGACAAGAAAGTCAAAAACTTACCCTCCCCGCCACAGTGATACGGCAGAGAAACATGTTTCGTCTCTACTAGACTCATCAGGGTGCCGATGAGTCTAGTAGAGACGAAACATGTATCTCTGCCGTATCACTGTGGCGGGGAGGGTAAGTTTTTGACTTTCTTCTCGGTATGGTGGTACAGGTAGGCCATCATCTCGATGGTGGTGGAATAGGGTAAATTTGCGTTTTATACCAATTTATTCTAACTGTGCAACCTCTAACACAGAAAGGATAGGATGGGGAGAAATTTGCATTTACTGTTCGTATTTTACTTCATTCTATACACGGACCTGCATATAGTTGTACGTTTGCTGATTGTGATTTCAGCACTACAACGGCATAATGTGGATATATCCACTGCTATTGCATCTCACACGGGTGAATCCGTGAAAGCCGCATAAACATATATGTATATATATATATATATATATATATATATATATATATATATATATATATATATATATATATATATATATATATATATACAGTATGAGAATATAATGTTTATAGCAAAATTAAAGTCAAAGTAACAATTTATTGCAAAGTTTGAGTAATTACTTTGTAAATAAACTTTGTGTTAATAAAACATATTAATTTTCTGGCATTTTCCGGTTTTCCACGGTAATGAAAATTAGCCCGTTGTTCATATTTCGTCGAGTTAAACCAGTTTAAAAAGAATAAAGGTCCTAAGTTGCCTTAAATCCAAAGTACTGTTAAATTTTGCAGCGCACTCCAATTTAAAGTTCCGATATCAGAATATTCCCGCGAGGAAACGGAGCTCCGAGCTGCTGCCCCCACCACCAGTCACAGCTCATTTCTGCAAGTACTTTCACTTTAAAGGGCTATCACTTCATGAACAATATATAAATTGTATACTTATTCATTGCGTTATAAAATATAGGTCCTCGTTGAAAATCTGTGAAAATTTCGATTATTATTGTTTATAAACAACAGAGATATGATTTTATGGTTTTTTTTCTAGAATCCGGGGTTTTTTAGCACCTTTACAATCCACCTAATAAGAAATCTGTGCCATGAAAAATAACAAAGTTATTGTAATTCTTCGTAAGCAAAAAAAAACACCTCTTCTTTAACCCACTTTTTTAACCACAATTTTGAAATAAATATATTATTTTTTTTTAACTTTTCTTATGGTTTGACTTTTCAAGAATCCATTTATTTCACTTTCAAAAATGTTTCTACAAGCATTATGTTCTGAGCAACAATTGTTTAAATTTTTGGTGTTTTTAATAAACAATCGACATTACTCATAAACTATTCAACCGATCTGGCTGAACTTTGGCACACTTATAAAGATCCATAATGGCCTCATCTTCAAGGTGTTATATGTCACTTTCGGCCATTATTGTGAACGTTATTAAAATGTATAAAATATTGCAAATAAGATGGTGTTTCCCCATTATCTCGATAAATTGTATATGAATTTTGACTTATAAAACATGGAATTCAAGGTATTTTCAATACCTACAACTTTCACCAATAAAACTCGTAAAATGTCATCAGAAAATCTTACGGGCAGAAAATCGAATTTTTCGACTTTGGACATTGTTTCTAAAAAAAAAGCAGGGCTCGATCTGACAGTACCTTTTACGTATTTATTATTTATTAGCCCCCCCCCCCCCCCATTCATTTAAAACCTTCAGATGTCTGTAATATTTTTTTTTCTTACACAGACTGAATTATATCATATTGAATTGAATGAAATTTCCTAATCTAAAGGGAAAGTTAATCATTTTAACGGGTTAATCGGATAATAACATTCGTTTGGGTGGATAGAATATTTTTATCTTATTTATATAATTTGCGGGTCATGAAGGCTTACAATTTATAGCTAGTCACATATTATTTTAACGTTAAGATTTAATCCTTATACTCAGATAGCTGAGATGGAATATAAATACCATTCACAATGTTTCCGTGAAAATTCCTTCTCATGCTCTTCTTCCTATTGCTTTGCTTTTCCACTTTGTTATGTTTAAGTTTTCCAAATCATCTCTTACGCTGTCTATCGATCTTTTGCGTAATCTTCCTCCTGGTCTTTTCCCAATAGGTTTTTTTTTCATTGAAAACCATATTTGTCATTCTATTCCCCTCCGTCGTTTCCATGTGTTTTAGTCATGTCGTTTCTATCTCCTTATTTGTTTTCTTCTCTATCCATTTTCGGTTTTACACCACCACTTATTGCTTTAAACGTTTTCTTTCCCAACGCTCCAATTCGCATTTCCATAAATTCTTTCCTTTGTTTTCCTTGAGACATACTTAGAGTGCATTATTCCATACTTAGGAATTCCTTTGACGATTTTTGCTTTTATTTCTTGATCCTCCTTACTATCTTCTGTGATTTAACTCCCAGGCATGTAAATTCTAACACTATCAAATTCATACTCCTCTCCTTCTCGCATTAATACTTGAATATTCCTCGTCTTCTTATTTTCGAACACCATGTATATGAGAAATAAAAAGACGCATTGCATCATGTTCGCGTATGATATTTAGCAAATTTATTTATTGGCAAATAGTAAATATTTAATATTCTCAAAGGAACAAGCTTTACCAAAAAACCTACCACGAATAACATTGAATTTATCGTTTGTTAAAACTCTATAATATAACAATTTACGCAAAAATAACATTGTTTATGAAGAATAGTTATCGTTGCCGTAAATTTGTGTGGTGATTTAAAATTTCCCGAAAAATTAAGTGTAAAAAAACACTTTTTTTTTTGTTATTATTTTGGTTACTGTTTGCCCAATATATGAGGTTCGTTCAATAAGTCTTCAAAATAGGCATCGTTCGACGTGAGTGGTTTTCTGCTAATCCATTCTTATGTATTTTTGTAGTTGGGTATAAAAAAATTCACAGGGGGTCAAATTTGATGAATACGGTGGATGTGGCAATAATTGGCACTTTAATTTCAAACAATTTGCCATTGAAACTGAGCAGGAGTGAATCCGTGCACTGTCTTGATGTGGGAGCCCAATAAGGACTTTTTCTTGATGCATGAGGACGCATGATACTCTCCATTTATCGTTTGTCCTTTTTCCAAGTAATCGATGTAGATGACTCCACGTGCATCCCAAAAAAACGGTAGCCATCACCATATGGACCAATTTAACCCTCTTCGCGTTCTTCGGAGCCTCGTCTTTGAGAACCTACTGTTTCGACTATTCCTTTGATGTTTTGTCCAAAGCTATATATCGACGTAGAAACTTGTTAAGGTTGCCACGGAAAAACGCCCCACCTGCCTCCGAATCGACCACACTACTGTCATTATTGACCATTGAAAGCGAATGCAACATCCATCTTGCCGAGACTTGTTTCACACCCCTTTTTCCGTGCAAAATTGAAAACACTGTACCTTGTGATATGCCTGTGACCTTAACTATTTCATGCACATTAATTCGTCGATCACTCAAAAAATATCGTGGATTTTACGTCATTTCGGAGTGGGTCACTTCCACTGGACGTCCCGAACGATGTTGATCATTTGTGAATGCACGGTCACGTTTAAATTCATTTACTCGATTGTAAATAGTCGCAAACACAAAAGCAGATGTTTCATGAACTTCGTTCAACTCGGCTTTGATCTATTTCGGTGTTTAAGCCTTTTAAATATATTTTTTTTATTTTTCTAAATAAACAATGGTTTATTGCTTCATTCGACTGTGAAAATGAAACCAGAAGATGGATATAACTGAAACTTTAACAACAATCTATTGAGAGTTGACGCTTACTAAATACAAACCTTTTTTGATACAAGGAGCGCCATTTCTTCGATTTTCTAAGAATTTTTTGAACAACTCCCGTACATAATAAATATACTTTTTTCTGCGTCATATCTAAAATAGAAAAATTGTTTTTTTTTTGAAGCTGCAATCATGTACAAACAAATGCATGCATAGATTATATCCTTTTTTTTACAATGTACCAAAAAATCCGAAAGAACTTATACATTTAATTTTATGCTTAAGAGGATATTCAATTTTTGATGTTTATTAACAGGATCGAATACTTATTATTTTTGTTTAAATTAGGCTGGTGTAAATGTGGCTCAAATTTCCTATATCCGTTCTGTCGTTAAAGGATTTTTATCTTTTTTAATTTCTATCATTTCCTTTATTTGCAATTTTTGGTAATTCATATCTATGTTTTTAATTATGGTACTGTTATAATCGAAGATGTGTTTTTCATCCTGTGTGTGTTTGTTTAACGCTGTTGAGGCATTTTTCGTATATTTATGGCCATCCAATCTGTTCTTTAGTAATTGGCTCGTCATGCCTATATATTTTTCGGGACAATTTGTGCAAGGAATCGAATATACTAGATTTCATTTATTCATGAAAGAAGTTTTACTTTTTAAATTAATGAATAGTATATTTAATTTATTATGAGACCTGTGGCATACGATAATGTCATGCTTTTTTAATATATGTTTTATTTTTGTATAATGTATATATATATATATATATATATATATATATATATATATATATATATATATATATATATATATACATATACATACATTATACTTCTGCTACGACAGTTAAATAATATTTTTTACTATTAGATATTAAGTTTTTATAGTGTTGGGAAGCCAACCTACATTATTTCTCACAAATTAATTTCCAACAATTTTGTGTCTCAAAAATTCCGGGCTTTCCGAAAATGATTACGACTAGATTTAATCGGTATCAATCCTTTACGCAAAGTCATTAGAACCAATTAACTTTACGTTAAGTTCAGCAGAAATGTTGCATTTCAAGGTGTAATTTAAAGTTATTAATGCATAATGAGACGCGATAGTGTTCACTTAATTTTAAATGGAGTTATTGGACTTATCAATGTGCCACTGTAGGAAATAAAGCAATATGATGCGCCTTATCAACAGCCGTCTTAATTTTCGCCGACGCAGGTAAGATATATTTACTTTGTTGCCACGTTACTTTGTATGATTGTTATTAATGTGTTGTATTTTTTAGTGGTAGTAAATCGCAAATATGTAATTTAGGTATATCAAAAAAATTTCTTACATTTATGATTAAACTACTTAGTAGGTTTTGGGCCTACAAATAAAAGACTACGAGTTTGGTTTTAAAATATGTTCTATTCTTCAATATAATCTCCCTTAAGTTCAGTACACTTTTTCCAGTTTAAAAATACCACTCTTCGGCTACAGCTATTTCTTCATTCGATGAAAAATGCTTTCCTCAAAGAAATTTCTTCAGGTGTGGAATAAATGTAAATCAGAGGAAGCCACATCTGGTGGTTAGTGTAGATGTTTCAACAATTCGTACATCAATTTGGTTAGTTTAGAGCATATTTGTGAGCAGGTGCATTGCCATGATGAAAGATAATTTTTTCTTCGGTTCTCACGAATTTTTACATCCAGCTGATCCAGAAGGTTTAAATAATATTATCCTGTTTTTGTTCTACCAGTTTGGAGGTAGTCGGTTAAAAACATTCGTTGTCATAACGTTTTTAGATGATTTTGACCCCTTTATCTGCTTCGAATCGGAATAACTAGGCTCAGTCCTCTCAGATGTTTGTTGCCGCAATTCAGGATCATAGTGGTAAACCCAAGTCTCGTCCATAGCTACAAACCGACAAAGAAAATCAATATTATTCAGTATAAAAAGGGTTGAAATGTTCTTGAAAAAGTTTCACTCTATTGCATTTTTGTTCCAAAGTTAACAAATGCGTTACCCATCTTGCCAATAGCTTCCTAAAACCCAAAACATCAGTCATGTACTGAACTGTGTGAAAGGCCTATGGCCCCAGCTAATCGGCAGTCTTCCATGACCATATCCTGTACTTGGTCAACGATTTCTTGAAGAGTAACGCTTTTTGGTATGAAGGAGCATCCTCCCCCAGTACATTCACCATGTCTTTATGAATTTCCTCCTCGGATACTCTTTTATGCCGGTATTTCATCACTACACGATTTTCCAATTTTTCCATTTTTTGAAAAACACAAAGTACGTCTACTTTAAACGCTATAAAAAATATACTATTTGATAGATCAACATAAAACTTCACATATATTCGTCTGACAGATGTAGGAAAAATATTGGCTAGTGGTGCCATATATGTTCCCAAACTTATCAATTAGCATAGTATATTTAAAGTACTGAAAAAACTCGTTGATTTGATAGACAAATAATGTATAAATGTCATCAGTCATATGCTATAGGGAATTCGAAATTTCCCTAGATCTGTAAACTGTGCCATATTAGCCCAAAGTTGCTGAAATTATTTTAATATAGTGCTTTGAAATCCTTAATAACTTTGCGTGTAAACAGATACATACAAAAGTTAGTTTTTCCTACGCTTTCCTTTTTTACGCTACCTTTTTAAAGTCTAACCCTGAACTTTTATACCAACATGGAACCACCTGATAAAAGTTTTATAAACCAGAACGATCGCTCAGCCAATAGCTTTGAATTCAGGTAAATTATGCTCGCCTTCCTGCCACATTAGGAACGTTGATTTCGCTAAACTTAGATTATGTGAATTAATTCTGTCAGCTCGATTTCGCTTGTCATACTGTCTTGTATAAGAGCGGAATGGAGTTAATTTCGACCTTTTCTTTGCTCTTGTGATATCCTCCCCTCCCCCCCCCCCCCACACCAAAAAAAAATGAAAGAAAAACTGGATTCGCCTCTAACATATGCAATTTCTAAGTTTTTTTAGTATATTTGTTGAGATATCTTCATTTTTTACTTAAAAATAGAAAAAAAACCAGATGTGTTTTTACATTCGGTATAATGATATAAGTTAGTTTTTCCATTTTATTTCAAGATTTCTTTCCTGCTTTAAATTTATTTTGATTTTTAATTTTTAAAAGTAATTTTATTTGTTTTTACTTCAAATAATATTTAATTTTATTAAATAGCCTACTTTGATTCCCTTTACTAGGTAATTCTTATGCTAGTCTAGGCGTTAGTGGGGTTGTTCCCGTGTCCTCTTAATATTTTATTGATCTATCCAAGTTTTTTCTAATGTATTTTGAGCCGAATTTTTGGGTGGCTCTTTCACAGATGGCACATAACATTGTTATAAACAAGGAACTAGATAATTGAAAGTCTCTTCCGTGTTAGTCCTATGAACATTTGTTACACGTGAACTCACCATCGCTGAATCGGAAAACCTGATCTTAATTAAGGTGGGTATTAACAATTACTGAAGAAAGAATATCACTTTTTAACTAATTTAGCATATCCGACTGGTCTTAGTTTAGAAATTTCTGGTCCGCTGAGATTTGGTTTGTTCATGGGTTGTAAGCGGTAAGTCTAATAATGACTGTGACTGATTATGCCATTCAGAGCATGCCCTCGCTTGTGAGTTCTAAATGTATCAGAACTCAATGGTTCAAAAACAAAACGCCTGCGCGGTATATATATAGTTCCGGTTGTAGAAACCATTATAGATTGTAAACCTGAAGTGGAATTAAATTTTCCTTCTCTATTTTATCAATTGTTGTATTGCTCTTTGTCTCTCCAATATTGCACTATAGCTTTATTTACCTTCTGAATAACCACTGTGGTAGATGCTTCTTCTTCTAAATCAATCGAGTCATACCTAACTGGAATTGTATCTGAATCTATTTGCGCTACTTCTGCTCAGAATCTGAACCCTGACAAATTCGCATTATTTCCCAGTGTTCACATCATATTTCTCTGCCCTCATATATCACATTTACGTTTTCTAGTAATTTAGTACTTTTTGACATTAATGTATTCGTCAAACTAGCATTCAATGTTCAGGAAAAATTCTATTCAGTCTTCGAAATTCATGTTCTTTATTTTGATGATTAAATCTTTGAAGATCTCTTTCAGTTGCATAAGTCTGGCTCTACACGTACAGAGTATACTAACAGCTTCATAGCTTGTGACTGCTGACGGCGGTAGAGCAGCATCACGCTCAAATTGGGAAGCAAAGCCAAACAGTATATTGACGTTGAAAAACATACATTTTCCCGTCTCTCTAACCTTGATTATTTCAATTTTTTTTTTTTTTTGAAAATTAATTACAGACGATCAAAAGTGTAAGTTACAAGAAGTGACTTAAGCCCTTGAAGAAAAAAACTGGCGCAAAATTGTTTTAGTATGCAGCATTAAAAATCTGCAATATCACATTTTTCAAATGTATATGTCATAAAATATTATTTGTTGAAAATGTCCCAAAGATTGATAAGAAAAATTGTTTCAAAAAGTTGAACTTTTACTTTTGCAAAAAAAAATTGTTTATAATAATGTTATGTGTTTTCTGACAAAGATCCATCCAAAAATTCGTGTACAAGGACACAAAATACATAAAAAAAAACTTGGCGGGATCAATAAACACACAAGAACCTCTTTGGCATCTAAATTATTCCACGAAAATTGCTTCAGCTCGAAAAGTTTTGTGTCAATATAGACACGTAAATTCTCTTTTACTTATTATTTCTACTATATATAAAATGTTTTAACACCGAAAGAAATGATTAATATATAGTTCGACACACGATTCTAGAACAGCTACAACTGCTGAGGAAACAGGGCAGTAAAATTCATAAAAAGTGTTTTTGGGAGCATAGGCGTGCATCAAATTTTATCGAAATAAGAAAAGAACAAATATGTTGATGTATTAACAGCAAGAATATGTTCTTAAATTTAAGTATCGCAGCACGAAACTGCACCTTAGTACTCTGTCCAGTATAATAGAAATCTGGAATTATCATGGAAAACCTAGGATTATTAGGGATTTTTTTATAAACCTTGAATTTTTAGACTATGAATGAATCATGCACTCGATTTTATACCTCAGTTTTTCTAAAACATACTGTATATACTCCCTATCATACTGATAGTATGAACAGAAAAATGTTTAAAAAGACTCCAAATATCTATGGCTGCACCTAAAGTTAATTTAACATTTTTAAAAGATTTACAGGAAATTAAGGACTGTAAAAAAACAGTTAACGTAGGTTCTTGTGGGTTACACTTTACAGGTAGTTTTAAAGCAACTTTCAAGCTTGTAAATTGGCAGGTTGGTGACATTTTGGTATGTCGTCATATTATAGTTAAAACAAATGCCAAAAATCATTAAATACATTACTACGTTTTCAAGAAATGTGAGAAATATCAATATTTTCTTAAAACTTTAACGTCTTCTACCGTATAACCGAAGAACTATCGGATATAAGTATATTGGCTCAAATTGACCTATTGAGACGTCTATCATCAAACATTTTACAGGTATTTTCCGGAGACCCTGTATACCTAATAATTCTCCATATTAACAGAGCACTCTTTTGTATTATCTTCTGTTAATTGAAAGCGCTTTGTGTTTGTTGATTAAAAACTAATATTGACCAAACACAATTACAAAATATTTGCATGGGTAAATTGAATGTTGGGATATTTCATTTATTATTTTTATAATAGCGAGGAAAATATCAAATGTGTCGGATGAGATTTTTTCTATTTTTTCTAGGTGGTAAAGAGTAGATAAAGTCATAGAAAAAGTACTTGTCGAAACAAAATACTATGGTTCAACTAACAGAACAAAAACGTAATACTCTGCTTATCATGATGGGATACAGGAATAGACTTAGAAACTTTCAACAAGCACATGATCTTTTCAGTTAAACTTTCCCTTAAGGGGAGTCCATTTTCAAATCAACTGCCAATAGAATATTCCTTAATTTTGGATTGAATTGGATATTGTGCTTGCCTAAGAGGAACCACGGACTTCCTTATCAAAACTTTCTCTTATATACGATAAAGATCCATTAAAAGAATCCTCACAGAAATTAAAATGCAGCGTTATAAAGTAACATTGCTTTAGGAACTATCAGAAGACGATCCTGATTGACGAATGCAATTTTTTTCTAGAAATAATGAACATTATGGACCTACAATCTGATTTTTTAGACCTACAATCTGATTTTTTTAACCATATCTTTATAGCGTCCTTAACAGGTACAACTGCTGGTATTGGTCTGACTATAATCCTCATTAGATGATGAAACACCATAAGCAATATCCTCAAAAAATAAATGTTTGAACAGGCATCATTGGAAACCACATTATAGGACCTTTCTATGTTCACAAAGATTTGACGGCTATTTCTTACTTAAATTTGCTACGAAGTAGAATTATACCCGACTTAATTTTATGATTAACACGACTTAATAATAAGTTTCAACAAGATGGAGCGCCAGCGCATTTTGTAGATATGTCATACACCATCTAGATAAAAGGTTTCCTGGGGGTCTCCTAGGTCACCCGATCTAACCCCTTTAGATTTCTATCTTTTGACCTATTTAAAGACTGTAGTCTATAGTACAAATCCGAACTCTTTTGAAGACCTTGAAAATAGAATTTCAAATGATATCTCTCATCAGTAATTGCGGAACGTGCTTTCTCAGTTTTCAAAAAGGCTTGTCCGCTGCCACGGGTTGAAGGAAAAAATCGAACATTTTATTAGTTTTTAATTTAAATTATTGGTTTTTATTATTTTTCTATTAAAAAGGTTTGTATTGTTACTTTTACTTGTAAATATTTTTAAAAGTAGAACTTACTCATATGGTATGCAATACAAAAAAAAATATTCTAAATTTGTTGAAAATTTCGATAAAACTTGGAGAAGGTGGAAACAGACAATTTGCCGAATTTTTCGATGATTTTTTACATACCTCATTTTTAGGTCGTAAACCACGAATCTGTTGTTTTTTTCGCCGATCTCGTGTAGTTTTCACGAAAAAAAATGCATTTTCACTGATATAACTTGCTATTTTTCGATCACTACCATTAAATTTTTGGATATTTATAGTAAAATACATAAATTCCACACCATGTTTAATAATTTTTTAAACAAAATTTACATAAATTACTGCGGAAAAATGCGATTTTCCATAAAACGTAAAAAAACCGTTGTGTTTTCGTACTCTTTCTGAGCATGCATGGTTGGTTGCATACGATTTAAATCAAAACATGTGATGCGATGTTGCCACGTTAACGTGGATTTTAAATTTCATTAGGATGGAAAACTTGGTAGTTCAAATGCAAATTCATTGTGCTCATTCCAGTATTGTAGCGTAAAATGGGAGTAAACGTGAAGAATCGGGATGCTAAACATAAACAGATCGTTCGGCATCCTACGTTGTTCTAAAAACGAGAATCATAACTAAACTAATCTGACGAATTTTCCCCAATTTTTCGATTATTTTTTACATACCTCCTATTTTCTGGTCGTAGAAAACGAATATATTGTTGTTTTTCACCGATCTGGCGTGGTTTTTTCATGGAATCTAGATAAGTTAAGGTTAGTTCAGGTCAGTTAAGGTTAGTTTAGTTATTATTTTTGTTTTTAGATCAACATAGCTTGCCGAACGGTCTGTTTATATTTGGCATCCAAATTTTGCACGTTTACCCACATCTTACGCTACAATACTGGAATGACCACAATTAATTGCATTTGAACCACTAAGTTTTCCATCCTAATAAAATTTAAAATCCACGTCAGTGTGGCAACATCGCATATGTTTGAATTTAAATTGTATGCAACCAACTATCCATGCCCAGAAACAGTTTAAAACAACACAACGGTTTTCTTACGTTTTATGGAAAATTCGCAAATGATTTTAAAAATTTTCTTAAAAAAATGATTAAATATAGTCTAGTGTTTGTGTATTTTACTATAAATGCCCAAAATTTAAAGGTCATGATCGGAAAATACAAGTTATATGAGTGAAAATTAATTTTTTTTTTTTCGAAAAAACCACGCGGGATCGGCAAAAAATAACTTATTCGTGTTCTGCGACCCAAAAATAGGAGGTATGTAAAACATACAAGACGTTCCATTTATAAAATATATTAACATCGTCATTTGACATTTGTTGACGTCACTGGCATATGGCATGTACAATCAAATAGAATTCGCTATCAGTTTCCATTCTGCTCTAATTAATTCTCAACCCTGTATACTTGTTAATTTTCTCTCGACGTGGGTTTACTAATTTTTAAATGCCAATAACTCGATTTCTCTGTCATTTCAGTAGCCTAAGGTCGTTCGACAATGACGGTCAAACACAAATACCATCGTCCAAGCCGAATCCGCCCGTCAGCCATAATACAAATTCAAGACCACCGTCCATCCGGAGAGCCAGTATTAATTCGATACCAAGCGGTAATCAGGATGATCTAGACTATGACGGTAAGAAATTATTACGTTATAAATAAATTATGTGTTTGTTCATTTTCACTTTCGAAAATATTTTCATAAAAAAATGTTTCAATTTATAAGTTATACCCAATTATACAATTGTACTCGCTTTTGATAAAAAATTTGATTTAATCGTTTTTTTTTCTGAATTACCCTGTATGATAAAGTAGATCGCAACCATATAGTTTACAAATCCTATTTTCTGTAGGCTATGTTAGAGAAAATAGTAAATATTGTATCAGATTAGTCAACTTCAGAAATATTATGGTCTTTCGAAATATTAACCTAAAAATATTAAATTTTTTTGCTGCACACTGTATTTTATTTTTTGAACTAAAATTTTTTAACACACTTGCTCTTAAACCATCTTCTAAATGGTATACTTATTCCTAAAACTATAATTTTTTTTTTAAATTCAGATTTAAAAAAATTGAAAAACCAAAAATATTTTTTTATTTATAATACATACGAATTTAACTTTATTTCCGAATTAGAGGCATAAATAATAATAATATAATGTAATATCCATAATCAATATAGCTAAGATCAAAGTAGCCATGAAAACAAGTGAAAAAAAAAGGAATTAAATAAGTGTCATTTATTTGGTTGTATTGTCAAAGTGGAAGCTGGAAAGTTGTCTTTACAATTCCACTGTACTGAGAATTATAAATTCATTTTAACAGAGTGGATCGGTGAAAAATAAATACAAGATTCCCCATCGAAAAATTGTAACTACCGAAAAAAGTAGTTTAAATGTTATATTCTCGGTAAGTGAAGTTCCTACGATGTCTTTGAAAGAGAAGAAGAAGTGGGTATTTCGGAGAAGTCGATAACAAGAATTCTTAAAAACAGTAGGTACCTACCATATAAGCCCAAATTTATTATGCTTCAGGAAAGGAATTTAGATGTATTGATTTTAGTTTCAAGGCAAAAAGGAGAACGATGCACATTTTGGAAGTCCGATATTATTTAGTCACTAAGCAACCTTCACAGGCTGACCCAGAACCCTAACTTTATAAATCGACTTAAAGATCAATATTCATTTAAAACTATCGTTTGGTGTGGGATATTAAATACTCAACTTTTGTTTGGCCATATTTCTGCTGAAAAATTTAAATGCTCTTACATATTTAGAATTCTTGTTCATTACGCTTTTCTGGATGCTCTGCTTTTAAATTTAAGAGAAAATCCTCATTTTCAACAAGATGGTGCTTCTATACATTGCACCTTACAAGTATAGGGAATAGCTTAATCAATTATTTCCAACAAGTTGATCGGACATTGCCCCAATCGACTTTTTTCCAGGGTTAATTTATTTATATATATATATATATATATATATATATATATATATATATATATATATATATATATATATTCATGACGACAACCAACCATAAATAAGGCAATAAAATCGCAACAAAAACCAACGCAAGAAACAAGGCCGCCTGCCGAGGATAGACAAATCACCAAACTTCCTTACATAAAAGGCACAACAGACAGAATAGGCAGATCACTCTGGAAACACAGCATATCTACAGCCTACAAATCACATAAAACAATAGGCGCTTCTTTAAGAAATTCAAAAGACAAAATCAATAGAGAAAATCAAGGCGTATATAAAATCGCATGTGGCACCTGCAGTAAAACATACATAGGCCAGACCAACACAAGAATATCAGCGAGATTAGAAGAACATAAACTCAGTATAAGAAACTAACCGACAACATCGTCACTTTTTCAACACCAGCACGCGACAGGACACAAAACTGATTTTGACAACGGCCAGCAAATCGCTAATATAGAATACTACAAAGCAAGATTGATTCGTGAATCCATCGAAATATTATATATATATATATATATATATATATATATATATATATATATATATATTCAATGGATGACCATTGCAGATATGGCTGTCGAACATCAGAGACAATCCAGCACATAACTGGAGGATGCCAAGCGTTTACCGCAACCGAGTATAAGGAAAGACACAACTTAGCCCCTAAGATACTCCGAGAGTTAGCAGAAAAGTTAAACCTATTACAGGTAGGAAAAGTGCCTTATTACAAATACAATCCAGAGCCTATTCTTGAGAACAACCAGTTCAAGTTATATTGGGACCGAACGGTTCTGCTCATAATAGACCAGACATTATACTAACAGGGGGCGAACTACACTAATCGACATTGCTGTATCTAACAAAACAACTTAAGGCCGAAGTACAACGAGAAGATCGCCAAATACAGAGATCTGGAGGTGCAAATTCGAAGACAAAAGGCAATGAACACCGTCCAAACGATTCCCATAATATTGTTAACAACTGGAGTGATACCAAAGAACCAACATGCAGAACATCAAGGGACTGGACCTTAGTGAGCATCTATATAAACCGATGCAGAAAGCAATTCTCCTTGCAACCGTGCGAACCTTCCGAAAGTTCGTAGGAAGTACAGCAGATCACGTCACCTAGGACCCGATAACATGGAAAGGGTTCCCACAGAGCTTCATATTTTTGGTATCTTTGTGTACCTGGTATGAGTCAATATTCCCTGGAGGGAATACGAAGCCGTTTGGTTTGTAAATCATAAAAAAATTCCTATACGATGCAGACTTTACTGGTCATACTGTGTGTGATATATAAAAGTGTGAAGTAGTCGCAACTGCATCTCCAATAATAATAGTCAATGAGTGGAATATGAAACAGCAATATTAAAGTTGCAGAAGTTCATCTTTTCGTTCCCAAAATCCTCTATGTGTAGATGCTAATTGCTTCCATTTTATTGGATATATTGAAGACACCAATAGAGCGTGTTACGTCTCACAGTTGCGCATCAAAGACCTTGAGAACGAGGTATTTATTTAATATGTATATGGTGAAAAGCCCGAGGATTATTTAACCTATGGCGTGAGTTCTAGAACGGATAGTTCACGCGCGACTTCAGCTCAAATTTGTCTCTTATCCAATATTGTCAACCAGTAGAAAGTAGAAAAACCATGGCAAATGATCAATATAGATGTAATTTTATAAGCTACGACCCTCTCAAATTAAGTTATTTATTGTGTTCATAATCGAGCGAAGTACTGTTGAGTAATGATAGGGTAACTTGTTTTAGGTGATGTAATTTACTCATGTGTTACAGACTATATTAAACAATCGATACAGAATTTATCTTAAATCAATAAAACATTCAACGTCGAACGGGGAACCACATATTGCTGACGTTACGCGCCATTTAATCTTTCCAAACAAATCGATACCAGCAGGTAAACTCATAACGGATTTCTTATTTATTGTTAATTTCGTTGAAAATAAGTATGAAAAATTTGTAAAGTTCTTCCATGTTACGAGATTTATGCACAAAATATTGTCAAAAAAATAATTTTTTATTTGTAATCTTATGGTTGAAACCTATTGAGGTTTTTTATTATATATGTAATTTCCTTTCAGCCAGAGAAAAGGAAAAATATATACATACAGTTTATTTCCTGCAATTACCGCTCTGGTCCTCTCTCCATACGCGTTTCGACCACCTTATTATCTCGTCAGTGGAGCTGTATGTACTGATATATGCATATAAATTTCAAGGTATGTCTGTGGGATATTGCAACCTACCACCTACCGACCTCGATGCTCTTTTCAATTTTAGACTCGTCTATGGCTCCACCTTTATTTTAAATAACAGCCTCATAAAGCTTCGGCAACTTAGCCACTAATTTTTCTAATATTGTCTTGGTTATCTTCTGCCATTCGTCTTGCCGTTTTCTCCTCAAATCTTCCTGAGATGTAGGTCAACATGTTCGTACCTTTCTATCAAGCTGATTCCACAATAATTCTATAGAGTTCAAGTGCGGTGACTACGGAGGTCAATGTCATGATTTTCCAAACCGTTTGTTGTTCTTTTTCTTTTAAAAGACCCTTGTACATCTGTGATGTGTGTTTAGGATCATTATTTTGTTGAAATATAAATCCCTCCCTCTTCTTTAATATATTTTTGTAAACTTTTGTTAAAATACCTTCTATTCACACCAAAGCAGCCCCAAACCATCACAGACCCTACACCGTGTTTAACTGAAACCACAGTACATGTCTCGTTCACCTTTTCGTTCGATCACCGCCAGACTTTTGGATCCAAAAATTTCAAATTTTGATTTCTCAGTCCAGACGACTTTTTCTCAGTCTGCGGTTGTCCAATTCTTGTATTCTCTAGGTTTTGGGACCGCTATACATACCTTAAGACCTACGTCAACAAATCTCCTTTTGGGTGTTGATACACTGACAGGTTTATCACGGTCCACATTGAACAATGCTCGCATTTCTGGTGTAGTTAAACGTCTATCACGTTTGTTTTGAACCACTATGCTTAAATCTTATGCTTGGACGACGATTGTTGTAAATTGTTCATTGACTCGAAAATTTCTTAGCAATATAGGCAACAGTTTGCCTTGATACTTTTTATAGTCTTGAAATCTCACGATTGCTTTTACCGGATTTATGAAGGCCGATAATTATGCCTCTTATCTCGTGAAAATATTCCTTGTTTTTACCCAATTTGTTCAAAAAACAAAACGCAGAAATAAAAAACAAATCTTCATCGAATGACATCAGATAACTAATGCAAAATATTTGTTAGTAGTTATTCTAAATTTTATAAATAAATAAATAAGTTCATCAAGACCACTTGAAAGTTTAACAAAGAAATTTCGACGATGACACTATTGAGGTTTTATGACCAAGAGTCGGCAAATAACAAAAAGCTGTAAGACACAAACAGCGAAATCTAATAAAATGGTTTTAATAGATGTATTGTTTGTAATATAAAGCAAAAAGCAGGCAGCTAAATAATTTTGAGCGGTAGTGTATCTACTGGCTGTGACACATTCTTGGCGTTTCCTTTTTGTAAACAGCCTGTGTACATTTCTTTATACGTCCATGGTGAAGCTTTTTATTTTGCAACTACCGGTGTTGACCGTACTTACCTGGTCCGAACACTTGCGCAGGAGGATACACTCCGGAGACTTAAATTTCTCACTATATTTTCTAGATGTTGCTCATGAATATATTACAAAAAAAAAAGGTTTTTAAAAGCCACAGCAAGACATAACCCCTAAAAATGTAGCGTTTATTCCGCGTATTTTATTTTCTGTTTTATATATCGACTAATATAAATAACACAACGAATATTGTTGGTGCAAGAAATCTTTGTATTTTATTAATCGAGAGGTTAAAAAAATTGTTTACTTTGTGTCTAATCCAGTCCCGAATGCTAATAATAAAGAAGCGCCATTTGTGTAGCGACCAACTTAAATATATAAAGTATAGTTTAAAAATTAATATGTGCTCATGAAAATAGTGTATCGGATTATTTAAAATGGGAAATACTCAGCATAGAAATGGTGAGTTGATTTAATAAATTTTTTAGTATGATCAAATATGTTTTTAATGTAAACTTTAACGAAAATATCTATAAAATTGATTATTTATTAATAAGTAAGTAAATAAGTTATAACTTACAATTTGTTCCACAAAAACGTGTTGACCAAATATAACTACCTAAAAAGTTAAAGTAAAGAAGTTTTTGAAAACACTAGTTTGCGGTTTTAGACGATCCCAATTCGATGCTACAATGAAATAAGAAACACGTTTTTTTTATCTGCGGAAAACACTTTAAGGAGGTGAAATCTTCCCCCAAAGTTCACGTTCGAAAATGGATTTTCCAATATATCTCACGTTGTAATTGGAATTTGGCAATGAAATGAATTGCGTATGACTTCTGATGCTAATGTGCAACTAACTAATGCAGTTTCGACCATGAGGGTTGCAACCCCTATTTTTTACATTGAAAAATCTACTTATTTTGTGTCTATTTGGTTTTAAAAAAAATTCAAAATGAGCAAAAGAAAACTAGAAAAAATATATTCGTTAATTGAATACAAAAATTAAGTTGAGCACACAGATTATTTTCTTAAACCACCTTTAAACGAAAAATTACCCTTTAAAAAAAGGTTTATCAGTATCTTTCAGTTTCTGACTGATATTATGCAAAAAATTAAATTCCGTGTTACTTTTAACGCAAAACTAAACTATCTGATCCAATTTGAACTGCAAGGGTTGCTACCCCTAATTTTTATTTTGAAAATTCGAACTCATTTATGTTTATTTGTATAAGAAAATTCAAAATAAGCTCTAAATAATTTCAACAAGTATTTTTTCTGAACAAATACTAAAATGCAGTTCACCTTTTCAAGACAATTGTTTGTAACCACCTGTGAACGAAAATTTCATCCCTCAAAAAAGGTTCTTTAATATGCTTCAGGTGCTAATTAATATTTTGCCAATAACCAAATAGTATATTACTTCAATTGAGAAAAGTAAATTATCCGAAGCAATCTTGACCGTAAGGGTTGCAACCCTTAATTTTTTTTTTAGTTCCTTCTTGTTTGTTCCTATTTCTACAAGAACATTTCAAATTAACTAGTAATATTTGGAAAAAGTACTCTTATTATTCGAATACATAAACCAAATTGGCCTTATTTAAGTAATATTTTCGAACCACCCTGCAACGAAAACCTTATTTCTGAAAATATATTTTGAAATAATTAGTAGGTTCTAATTGCCATTAAAAATGTTCCATACTACTGCTAATGTATAAACACTAAACTAGTTCAAACACTTTCCATTATGAAGGTTGCTCCGAAACCTTATCCTTTCATTTTTAATAATAGCGTACCGTACTTTTTTTTAAATTATTTTTTGTCCTTTTTTCGTTTCTGCTCGAAGCTTTTATGATATTTCACACTCATTATGAATGTATCTGATAGTATTCCCGAATATCAATGCACCGCGCGGAATAATTTAGAGCCTCGAGTGTTGGACGCATCAAGTAAATAGGCCTAAAGAAGTGTAGTATTCAAATACGTAACGACACGTTTTAGAGAACTTGTTTTACTGAGGTTTTTTTTATTAAACTAAACTAATTAACTTCTCTATCTAACTTTCTCCCTGATGTTTATAAGTCTTAAATTAGTTTTTTTTCTTTCAGCTCTTTACGAAGACGATGATGAACCCGACGTAGAAATGGAAAGTCACGGATCTGTTATAAGACATCTGTTGTCTCAGGTTAAAATAGGAATGGATTTAACGAAAGTCGTATTACCAACGTTTATTTTAGAAAGGAGATCGTTGCTCGAGATGTACGCGGACTACTTTGCCCATCCTGATATATTTGTTAAGTAAGTAAAATCCATTTTTATTTTAGAGTTTCTATAGAGTTGAATATTGTTACAGAGGACTAGGAGAACTTTTTTGATACGCCCTCGTATACAAATATTCCTATGCGATTAGTCATCTTTATTATAATGTGCCGAAAGGAATATTATATGGATGAGTCATATTTCTAGATAGTTGTCAACTTTTCAAGATCGTAACAATGATATTATTCATAGTAAGTGAAGGCTCATTTTGAATAGTACATGATATGAAAATCCAGCGGAGATTCAAAATTACAAGTACACACATTACAACCGCAGTTAATAAAATGGAGCTCAAAAAACGTAATACCTATTAATAAGTTAGTACAACTGTAATTGACAATCATGCGATATTTCAAGACACTACACACACTAGTAAACAAGTTACAGTGATTTTCGTACGACTTTTTGTGCTTCGGGACTATTTTTAACACGTCGAATTTAATTGAACAAAGAATTTACATTAAATTGTATGTTTTCGTCACAAATTATCTTTACGCAAACGTGGGAAATGTTAAAAAGGCCTATCCGGAGTTTTAACCCAGATCTAGTTGCCATGGCAATCAAACCTTTAAACTGGTCAGTTTTGATGTGTTTAGATGTTATAATTTGTATTATATAAGTTAAACAAACCTTTTTATTGGAAAATTTGGGGTTAGTTCAGGTTAGTGAATTAGAAAAATAAATGTTTGCCTCCACATTCACTAAATAAATTTAGTTTTTAAACCTAATCTAGTTGCTATGGAAATTAAACCCCCTGGTTGATATAATATTGCTATAATATGTATTATATATATATATATATATATATATATATATATATATATATATATATATATATATATATATATATATATATATATATATCAACAAATAAATTTTTAAATAGCAATAATAAGGATAGTAACTTAGAGACAAAGCTTTGTAATCGGTATAGTTTTGTCCACAAAAAAAGCAAAAATTTATTTGCCAGTTTGGTACTAATTGTCGTTTAATCCAGATATTTTATTTTTTAGCATAGCAGATGTGAGAGATCCTAGAGAACGAATGATTCAAGTAGTAAGGTGGTACTTATCTTCCTACCATGCAGGAAGAAAGAGTGCTGTAGCCAAAAAACCGTATAATCCAATTTTAGGAGAAGTTTTTAGATGCCACTGGGACATTCCATTAGACCTGAATGGTCCATGTGAAGAAACAGTACCTGATGGTCCGGTTCCATGGTGCAAGAGGAACCAATTGACCTTTGTTGCTGAACAAGTGTCACATCACCCACCTAGTAAGTATTAATTGATTATTACTTGTAACACGTTTTTCTCTTTAACGTTTTAATGAATTAAAAGAGCTAAATTCTGCATATTTTTCAAAAGTACATTTAATACTAAAAATAATAATATGTTTTTCAATATACAGTGTGTCCCACGACGATTTCTCGGTAAAATAAATGCGAAATTTTTAAAATATTATACCGGTTATACCGGAAATAGATGCCTTTTTGCTTATTTTAAATGGAACACCCTATATGTTATTTCATTTTAGATTCTAGGCAAAATTATAGGCATATTTCATGTATAATGTCCTATACCTATACTGTATTCAAGAACTAGAGAGAGTAATAAAACTCACCGACACCTCCGACGTACCTACTCCAGTGCCGCAGGTAACTGAGGACTGACATAAATTTAATTATATTTAAATATTATAAGCTTTTATAAATTTACTACAACAATCAAATTTTTCATAGTTCAGTTTAATTTTTGTCAGTGAGTAAAGTACACCTTACAGCGTGTCCTTAGTGATTTACCTTGTTTGCGCTTGTTTTTATATAGTATTTAAGGTTAGTGAGATATCCAAAAGATATGGTATCCACCTCTATATTTATTCCAAAATCGTTAAACCTGGGCATTTTTTCCTCAACGAAAAAGTTATTAAGATGAATGTTTATGATGCGTTAAGACATCAATATCCAGATAATAACCTTAAAAGCTCTGTTGAGAGTTGGAAACTCTACAGTTTACCGAATGCTGAAGGAAAAAAAGACGACTGGAATTGTTAATGCTCCTAAGCCACATTCGGTTACAGGAAGACGAAAAACCCCGTTGAAAGAAGAGATGAAAACTGCAATAAGAAGAATTGTACATACATTTTATATCTGAAGCGGATCCCAACCGTCGACAAAATTCTAACTAAAATTAATGAAGACCGGGATTTACCTGAAATTAATTTTTGCTGGGAAAAACCAGATAGGAAATCTGTTCTTATAGATCGTCCAGAAACTGTCCGTGGGACACCCTGTATATACCCAGTATTACTGTCTATTTTAAGAAACCTAATTTTTTTATTGCTATAAATCTAGGAAGGTAGAAATTATAACGACGACGATTTATCTATAACCGGGATTGAAAGAATGTTTTGTTGGTCGTTGGTAGCCAGATTTGGGTTATTTTTTAAGGGTTTCTTTTAATTTCAAGTAGCTCTAGTAAATTTAGTCTTTTTCATTTTCGGAATGGAGTAAATCTTTGAAATGATTGTGATCTATGCAATGTGAACAATGGCGTAGCAAGAGGGGGTTTATGAAGCACTCGCTTCGGACAGCACGGCAAATTTAGAAAATATATTTTATTTTGACTAGAATTTCTTTTAATTTTTTCCTTACAAGAGGGAATCCCTTATCGGCAAGCGAGTATCATATTCTTTCACAATCTTAGTTCGTCTTTTTATAAATGAGAAGTATTGCCGCATATACAAATATGTCCGTATTTCGCATAATAAACTAATTCGGATTTTCATAAGCATTGCCAGATTTACGTATGATACACCTATTTTTAAAGATTTTCGTTGTCGATTTAAATTTAGTCTGAAATTTTCGATTTTTATAAAAGGAATTTTTTAATAGGAATCTGGGATTTCTTTCTGCTGATATAATAGAAGGATTGTTAAGGATGTTTTTAAATGAAACTTTTATTTAATTTTTTTACAGCATTAATAATTTTTAAAGTTAATGTTAAAACTGAGTTTCAAAATAAAGAAAATATTTATTATAGTGCAATATTCATCATATTTTTGATGATTTTCAGAAAACAATAATTTTTCAAAGTAAAAATGTTGCTGTTAATAATTGAGTAGTACAATAATTTAAAGTTTTCAAGAATTTTAAATCTTTAAGATTTTTTGTATTGAAAGTTTTCAAACTTGCAGCCTAAATTTTCTTCATTCTAGATTTGTCTTTATAATGATCATATTATCTCTTATTGTAGAAGGGAGAGGGCGGTAATTTTTGCATCCGCCCCGGACGGTAAAAACTAATGCTACGCCACTGAATGTAAGGACTTTCCGGAACATTATTTAAAATTGTGGTTCTATGTTGCATCTTCTGCAATTTTAAATAATTTAGTTAGTAATAGTCATAAATAATTTGGTTGCATTTACCTTGAAAATTTTATTAAAAGTAAGAAATGACCATTTATTTTTTATTGTTAGCCTGCAGGGCCCTAAAATAGTCCCTTTTCTTTTAGTATCTGCTTTTTATGCGGAACATTACAATAAGAGGATTAGTTTTAACGCCCACGTCTACACCAAGTCGAAGTTTCTTGGATTGTCGGTGTGTGTCTATCACATTGGTCAAGGAGTCCTTTCTGTAAGTAGTAGTTAAGTTCATAGAATTAATTGTTAGATGTCTAGGACTCAACTTATCAAAATATTAGTGTATATGTAGAAGTTTTCATATGCCAAATTTAAGCTATACGACAGCCATTCTCCAACACCTCGTGACTTATATCGCACCATGCTGCAAAAATCAACAGTCACGGAAAAAACCTAAAACAAATAATATGCACCAGGAGACAGATCCGTCCATACATTTTTTAATTATGGTCAGCAAAGACTGAAAGAATGTAATTGTTGAATTCGGAATAAAAAGGTCTTTAAAAATGTGACATTGGAAAATTAGAACCCTATATAAAAAAATTAAGTTAATAATGGTTGTTCGAAGACGAAACGTCAAAAAACGGTAACCTCATCTTTAAGCTCACTAAAAGTTGTTGTAAAGAATTATCGGTTTCGCTTTAACTTTAATATTAATGCCAGAAAAAATTGATTTTTTTTTATATAACTCAAACACTAGAAGAGATTAAAAATTTTGATCGTTGATTCTTAAGTTACGCAACTTTTTCCCCATTTAACCAGATCTGTAGCTCTTACTATTATCGAGATTTTAGGCTCCCCATATAAGTCAGCAAACAGACCCTTATATTGAAATATTAAAAATAAAAAACTAGAAATAAAGCCTTGGGGAATCGACAAGGAAGATAGTTGTCTCCCAATACTAAACAAAATTTTTAAGATTAGAAATTTATTGTTGCACCTGTCAATTAAAGTCATTTATTATCGACTAAGATAGACTAGACATATAAGGAGTTTAAAGGCATACGTATGTCATACCTTATAATGTTTTTTATCATATATTCATTTTTTAGAAAGATATATAGAGAAGTTTGTAAGTTATGTGTGATTATGTCACACTAACTATGGCTCTTCTAATATAGCCTCTGTTAAATGTTGCGTTTTTTATATTGATCATCTCGATTATGACTAAAAGTTTGAAATCTTACAGAAAATGATATCAACAATGAATATCGGAAGTTCCAAGACGATATATAGAAACTCGATTAATCGATAATTACCTTAACAGTCATTAAAGAAAACCATTAGATATATAGATATATTTTTTATTAAATTCATTACAATAATAAAATAACTTACAGTGGTACTATAAAGATACTGTAGTACAGTAGATACAGTGGTAAAACAATACTAATTAATAATGGAATATTTGCAATAGGTGTTAAGTACATTAATAAACAAATAAAAATATTATGGACCTATGCTATTTCTAATATTTCCAATCTTACAAAGCGAAAGCCAGAAAAAATAAAAGAGACATTCAAAAAATACTTTGTCTCCAGCTCAAACCTATAGACTTAACGCTAGTTGAGGATGTGACCGAGGTCCTCTTTCATATACTCTTCTATAGAATAGAAGGCTTTTTTGTAGGTATAGTTTCAGATCTTTTCTGATTACATAAGATGCCTTTTGTCTAAAGTTTATTGGGAGTTTATTCTAAACATCCATGACACAATGCACTGCACTCCTTCGCGAAAAAGTGAAATTTGCTTTCTCAGTTTTTAGATCGCTCCTAAATCTGGTGTCATGTACATGCTGTCTCTTTAGATCTTTAAAATAGTTCTTATTATCTAATATGAATGAAATACATTCATATGCATAGCGACTGTAAAAAGTTAGGATTCTGTTCTGTATAAAAAATGGTTTACATGATTCCTGATAAGGTAAATTAAAAATAGTTCTTAGGCATCTTTTCTGTAGTATAAAAACTTTTTCTGAATCTCTTGAATTTCCCCACAGCATAATACCCTATCTTATTTGTCACTGTACACAAGCATGATATGCTGAGGGTGCAGCTGCCGAACACTCTTCCTCAGTTATTAGCCTCAAGGCAAAGCAGTAATTGTACATATGTGTTGCCACCGGGACAATATTATTAGTTTAACAAGACATTTACCACAAGAGTTGTATTTTTTTTAATATTTAATAACTTTTTGCAGTTGTTCGACTACAACGAAGAATACATAGTTACTTTTCCGAACGGATATGGTAGATCAATTTTAACAACACCATGGATTGAACTAGGTGGAAATGTTACCATTACTTGCCCTCAAACTGGATATAATTGTCTAGTTGAGTTTCTAACAAAACCATTCTACGGTAATAAGAAACATAGGATTAATGCCGAAGTTTATGCGCCAGATGATAAAAAATCATTTTTAACCATTACCGGGGAGTGGAATGGCGTGATGGAAGCTAAATGGAGCGACAGGGTAAATAATTGACGTTGTTTAAATTTGCAGTTGGTTTTTGGTTAATATTTTTAATTTTTTAAAAAATTACACCCTCTATGTGTCTTCAGTGGGTCATGCCCATTATGCTTTTATATAGTCCACCTAAGGTAAAAAAAAAAATTTTTTTTTGACCTAAATAACTAGTCAGTTTTTAAATTGTGCCAAGAAACCCACTGAAACATCAAGAAAATGATCGATCTGTATGAGTGTACTAACAAATTTTTATTTTATTTTAGCCCGACCCAGAACCATTTATTGACGTAAATGCATTAGACATAATAAAGAAACAAGTAAGACCTATCAGTCAACAAGACAGTAATGAGTCGAGGAAACTATGGAAAGAAGTGACGGCGGGGTTAAAGTTTAACGATATTGATAAGGCCACGGGCGCCAAGCAGGCACTAGAACAGAAGCAAAGATACGAAGCTAAAGAAAGGAAAGACAGTGGAAAAGAATGGCAAACAAAGGTAGAATATAAAAAATTACTGATACTTTTTCAACCTATAAGATCATGGTCTAAACATATACACGCCAATTAACACACATTTTTATATACGAGATGTGTGTTAAAAGTAACCAACCATCGTTTATAAATTCGCGCTGGCGTTATTTTTCGTCATTCGACAGATTGCTTCACTGTGTGTAAGATGTACACTTAATGGGAATTATCGTATGCAAATTATTTAACTAAGTAAATGTACGATAGAAATCTATATAACTATACTTTTAATCAGCTATATATTATAAATATAGAATTTTATTGAACATATTGGTCACAGCAGAAAAATATCAATGAATGTTTTAATTTTTTTATATTTGTCGTGACACCTCTGAGTATTTTTGTGTTATAAATTACTACGAATGCGAAGTTTGTAATAAAGGTCAACAAAAAGAGAATTATAAAATATTGTTAGCTGCTATTTAGGTATTAAACATAACAGAATAATTTAGGCAACCAGAAATTCGTACTTTATTGTCGGTGTAAATAATGCAAGTTGAAAAGGATAGCATAGAATCCATGTGTGAATAACGTCCCTTTTCTTCAAATATTTTATATATAGTTTATTTGATTATAAATAAAGGATTTTTATTCGACTTCCGCATTCCTTCCCGATATACTTGGATACCAAATGGATTGAGCTATTATGTGGGTGCCCCACAAGTGTTCGCTAAGGCCCAATCCCTTGATTTTATGCAGAAGACTCTTTGATAGTACCCCAGTTATTGATAGAATTATGAAAGTCGCCTAGACGCTACACAGTCCACATTGTCTACGTATTTGTACCTCCAATTCTATGTTTTTGGTGATCTTCATACTAACCGTGTCTCCATGTAGTTTTAATTTAGCAACTAAATCCTGTCTCTCCTTGTACCCGATGCGCCAAATGTTTAGCATCCTCTCAAAATGTGCTGCCACTCATATCTGCATTGGTCCTCCTGAATTGGTTATTTCTAACTGTGTATTGCATATACAAGAGTTTTTTTGTTGAAATAACGTAGTTTTGAATAGCAATGAAGAAACCTTTGGTCTCTGAAAATATTTGTACTTATTTCCTCCATTAGTCCCACGTTAATTTGTCGAGTATTCCTGGTTGATCAGGCTTGATACTTGGTTTGTTAATCGGAAACGGGTTGATGTTTCCGCAACCGTAACAGTGTTGAACCGTCTGTCGTGAATATTGCCTAATGCTATGTTTTCAAATTTTGATAAATGAACTGGTGCACATTATGTGTTTGCGTATTTTATTGACTGTAAAAAAATAGAATAAAAGTTAGTTAGTACGCACCAGTTCATTCAATCGAAGACCCAAAAAAAACTCCTAAATTAATATTATATTTCTGCTTTTTTCAGCTATTTAAGAGATCTGGTGAAGATCAATGGATCTATTCCAAACAGCTGAGGCAGCGCCTGGGATCAAATACATCGAATGCAACATGAAAGTCTTTAAAATTTAAGCTTATTAAATTTAATATCCCTGTATAATGCCTGGACTTAAATTTTCATGATTAACTGGCAAACTGTGATAATACATCATGAAAATTTTAATCTATTCCAATTCGTATTATCTAGATTTTTAACGACGTAAATGGTTTTCTATAACCATTTTGTATACAACCTATTACGAAAAAGATAACATTATTTTTTTGAAGTAGGTTATTTTTAAAGTTATGAAAATGCGTACCACAAAAATAATTAACATAATAATAATAAATTTTCATATTGGTTTTTTAAACGATTTGCCGAAAATCCGCATCAGTAAAGTTACAATTAAAATTAGCTAGCAAAAATAATATTTATTGTTAAGTTTACGATTTAAAATTTTTCCTTAAAGTTAGAACAATGTAATGTAGACCAGTATTTAGCCAGGCGCTTCAATTATATAGAGCCATATACAAAGTACACCGCATCATATGGAAAAAAATGATTATCTACTTCTCGAGATGTTTTATTCTAGATATAAGTTGTAGGTTCAAACCAAATTACTTACGGTAAATATATCAATTATACACAGAATCTATAAAAGTTTAAGTGTGTTTTTTACTTTAAAGACAGCGCAAATAAACTATATAAAATTTATTCTTGCCAAAATAAGGTAATTTTCAGTTATATATTACACCAGGTCAAAATAATCATTTTTTTAAAGCATATATTGCAAAAATGAAAGTGAAATTTCGCAGAAACGTTTGGTTTTTCAGATATTCCTGATTAAAAATAACGCACCAATGGCATGTAAAATAGACCCCTCCAGTCATTCTCGAATACAATTCTGGCTCACGCCAACAAGTTTATGAGTGAGGAAGACGTGAGGGTAGTAGTTCACGGCACATTCATTGATAAATTATTCGCCATTACCTAGGCATACTGTTCATAGTTAATGCACTAATCTTTAGAAAATCCTAAAAGGACTACGGTAACTACTAAAAAATTAAGAAAAATATGTCTAGACTTTCATAAACTTTGGGTTGTTCAAATACTGTCAACGTAAAAGCTTTTTGGAGATATTGCCAAACTTAACAGATTATTGTATTGTTTGAGAATTTTCGAGTCGAAGAAAGGAAAAATTTCTACGAGAATGCTCTCATACTGTATACACCAATTACAGTGAAACTAAGCAATTCATTAAGCAAAAAAATTGACTTGACATTGATGGAGTGCTTTAAACTTCCTGTGAAATCAAAGAGCTCGCCATACCTGGCAAAACAATTTGACAACATAGATTAGACTGTTCCACATTGTTGTCATCTGTCGAAATATAAACAAACGTGGTCCACTGATAAAATGCCTTTGGAACGCACCTTGAATGTTATGTGGCCAATACATTATTTGCCATTTCTCCTTCAAAATCAAATTTGTACTATATTTTTGCTTAAATCGTAAAAATAATTTTTCTTTCACTTTGTAAACATTCACTAAAAATTTTGGTGAGTGACATTAATTTCTATGCAATTATTATTAACATTAGAAGTTTGAAATGTCGAACGATCACAATCGCATAAAATCATTAGAGTTTCTTTGTGTGTTTGGCATGACTGTTTTAACGCCCCGAATTCAATTGTTTTTAAATGGTAGTTCCAAATGGTGAATCTTAAAAACAATTGATTTCCAATTTAAGTAAAATATCCCTAAAAGCACTTCTACCATCAAACAAAAAAAATCCTAAATTTTTATAACATTATTTAACACCTCGAATTTCTTACGGAAATGGAAAGAAGAAAAACTTGCATTGGTACCCTAATTTCCAGGGTAAGTATAGCTTAAAAAGAAATATCTCAAAAAGTGAACATTATATGTTCTAAAAAAAATTGGCGTGTAATATAACTAAATAATTACCCAATATATTTTTAGATAATAACGTATATCCAAGATAGAATTTTTCGAGAAGTCGGTATTTTCTAAAAAAAAATTCGGTGTATATTCTGCCGGATAAGTAAAATTACCTGTTATCTTTTAAAATAACCTATTTAATTTGTTGGTTGTGGAAATAATTTGGGAAGTGGAATTTATTATTTTAGTAAAAATACTGATTTACCTATAGGCTATAATAAGTTTTGTTTATAGAGTTAATTCCAGAAGTCATATTGGCTGCCGGACAGCATTTATATTTTTACTTTTAAATAAAATGTAAAATGTACATTTTTCATTTGAATTAGTATTATTTGTTTAAGATATTTTTAGATGAAATAAAACTTTTTTAGGGATTTATGTGTAAATATAATTTGCCTAAAAAATTTATAGTACAATCAGAAATATTGTAAATGCGACTTACTTCCAGGTGAAATTCCTTTAAATAAATTATTAACACAGTTCATGTGCTTTAATTAACAGAATTTATTCAAAATGTTGGCAAATTAGCATTGGACTGGCACAATTGGCTTTAGGGGCAGGGCTCTCAATTTGCCAGGAATACTGTAATGCCAGAGATTTACCAGGAATAGATATCTTGTACTTAGAAATTGATAAAATATTAAGGCGAAATATACATACAATTAATGGCAAGTGTATAAAAATCGATAAGATGCCCCATCTCTAAAATTAAATCTCTCTGCTATCTCTTTTTGCTTCCCACATGTAGTTATTTCTTTCTTTGTTTTATGGTTTTGCAGTCTAAAATTAAAAAATGGACAGTCTTGTTATCATCTATCGTTTTCTAATATTCATTTTAATTGAGCAATATTGGCTTTTTCTTATACGCATTTTGCTAGGAATTGCCAGGAATAAATATAAAACTTGCAAGTATTTTTCTGTGGAACAGTTGACAGCACTGTTTAGGGGCTAATAACCAGCGCTGTCAAATGTTCCACAGAAAAATACTTGCAAGTTTTATATTTATTCCTGGCAATTCCTGGCAAAATGTGTGTGAAAGAAAAAGCTGATATTGCTCAATTAAACTGAATATTAGAGAAAGACAGATAATAATAAGATTGTCCATCCTTTAAATTTTAGACTGCAAAACCATAAAATAAAGAAAAAATAACTACATGTGAGAAGCAAAAAGAGATAGTAGAGAGATTTAATTTTAAAGATGGGGCATCTTATCGATTTTCATACACTTGCCATCAATTGTATGTACATTTCGCCCTAATATTTTATCAATTTCTGAGTACAAGACATGTATTCCTGGCAAATCCCTGGCACGATAGTATTCCTGGCAAAATTACTGGCACAGCTAATTATTCCTGGCAAATGCCAGGAATTACTGGCAAATTGACAGCCCTGCTAATAACGTAAATTGGTTAATTCGTCACACCGCGCTGCTATTGTTTTAAAAAAATGAAACGAGTTTGTGAATTTAACTTTAAAATTCTCACTGCATACGGTGATAAATTCCCAGAAAAATAGACTCTAAACCGGAATGAATGAACTATAAATATATAATCTTTATTCAATTTCGATCTAAACTTAGTTGAGGATAAAGTGTTCAAACTGAAATAAAAATTCATTTTTTTAATCTCGACACCATTTGAAGCCGCTTTAAGCCTAGTTTACATTAGTAGAGCAAATAATAGACTGAACTAGCACACTTTTTTCAAATTCTTCCTCTACCAGTTTTGGTACAATTCTTTTGCTCAACTCGCCAGTGCGCGTTTCGAGAGTATGGGGATAAGGCTTCGAGGATACACTACTGAAAGCAGCGTGCAATGTTTCACGGGAAGGGGAGAGAAAGCGAATACAAAGTCCTGCCATCGCTCTCACCCCGAACCGCGATTGGCTACGCAGGCTTCTAAATTATGGGAGCAAGAGACATAGCATAACCCCATATTCGTCCCCTCTATTTGCCGCGTAACTCAAGTGGTCCATTATATGCTACCTCGAGTAGTGCACGCTCGCACGAATAAGGAGAGACGAACCAAAACTAAACGTTAATAGCGAGAGGGAAAATATGTACTGGTATTGGTTCTTCTTATGTTTTTAGTCATGTAATGCACGCAAAGCATTTGACATTGGTTTCTTTTGAATACACATTTAGTTCCCATATTGGAATTATCATGATTACTTCAAAATAATAGAACCGAATAATAATGACTTAAAATGATATGGCTAATTTTTACATTATCCTAGTAACGATATACATACTTTACCCCTATTCCAATATGTATTGTACTAATGTAAAATAGGTTTTACCAGTTACAACTTAAACCATGGAATTGATCTTAAAAAACTTTTTCATTACCCCTCGTAGAACGAGTTTATTTGAACTACCGACAAACGGTAAGCATTTGTTTCTAAATTCGTTCGCAGAATAATCGGAAACTGGTCAACGCCAATCGGATCATCCAAAAACATCGCCAAACTGTCACCTGACCGCTTTTGGAATTCTGATAGGCGATGACCGATTTGTGTTTTCTCTACGAACATGCCTATTGAAACATTAACCTCAAATTCTTATTTTGAAAATGGTCATTTTACAAATTTTTTTTTAATTTATTTTGATGTATATGAAAAGAAACAGCATTATAAAATATAACAAATGGCGGAAGAAGCGGCGTTAAATTCAAAAATATCGACTGGTTTTCGACATGTAAGTAATCTACGCTATGTTCCTTTATGCACACTCCATGATCTGTGCTTTTTGTAACAGTTTCTATTTAACTTCAGGATGTTATTAAAGAATTGCTAAAATCGAAGTGCAGTAATCCAAAAAACAAAATCTCAGAAGATACAGTTGATCTCATAGCTGAAATAGCAAAGACGATGGTTATTGAAGCTACAGCAAGAGCTTGTTATCAAGCGAAATTGGAAAATAAGAGTACAGTGAGTCTGGATCATGTGGAATGTATACTACCTCAAATGGTAAATTCTATAAGTAATATAGCAATTATTCGGAATAGCAGAAACAGCGAATTTTCCCATGATTTTTTTCCATACTTCCTATTTTCAGGTAGTTGAACATGAATATGAATTTTTTTTTCTCGATCTTGTAAAGTTTTCCAAAAAAAAAGTAATTATTTAAATAAAGTGAAATTTAAGAATTTTTTTTAATTTGGTCACCACCCTCTATTTCAAGGTTGTAGAACACAATTCTGACCTCGGTTTTATATAATTTAGTTTCAATTTTTTCTTTGGAAAAACCATGAAAGATCTCTAAAAAAAACTTCATATTTGTGTTCTAGGATCCGAAAATAGAAAAAATTCATTGTTTATCATTGTATATGAACAATAATTAATATGATGATTCACTGAAAGTCTTGCAATGACTGAAAGGTCTATAATTTACAAGAATGACCTATTTTCTTTTTTACTCATTTTGTAATAGAAAAATTCTCTCGGAACATTCTGTAACCAACAAAAATAATATATAAAGGCTACAGGCTGGCTTTTGTAAGTCACTTGACGGTTAAAGCGTTTCAAGGGCTTTCGAGTTTATGACATTTTCAATTCAAGTTTTGTTAAAAATAGAAGTTGTTAAAACTCTACTAGGAATGTGTTATCAAGAACATTATTTTTCTTTTATTTTAGAAGCAAGATGTCAATTTTAATATTGGAGAAGAAATTATGTAAATTTTTAAATAAAAATATACACCTTAAATGCAATGCAATGAATACTACGTACCATACTGTGTATCTGTAGAGATTAAAATGAGTTAAAGTATGGTATCTTAAAAACCCCTAACAACTTTTCTATTTATTAATTAAAACACAAATTCTTTTATACTTTTAGTGCTTTGTTAACAGTTGTTTTAAAGTTTCGCCCTATTTTTTTAAGAGTTTTTATTCCTTTTTTTTATGAATTAATGAATATTGTTGACAAATAGATGACTTGTCTTTGCCACAAGAGGCTTCGGCAGCAGGTATTTTTCCTTTTATAGCTAGTCTTTTTAAATGATCCAAAAATGGTCTTTTGCAATAAGATAGCCTTTTTAAAACTAGCTTGTCTTAAACATCATGAGTAATATATATATATATATATATATATATATATATATATATATATATATATATATATATATATATATATATATATATATATGCATGCTTATATTCCTAATATCTGATTTTCTTCTAGATGCTGGATTTCCCATAAGAGTAATCTTCAAGAAGCAACATCTGTATAAAGTAATTTATAGCATTAAAACTTTATCATTCAATTGGAAAACATAATTTGTCATAAATACTCCATGTAATAATAAATATCAAAAATTGCTTTGAACTTTCATTTAGAACACTTTCAAGGGTATCTGTTTCCAAACAAAATAGTAAAAACCCTAGGACAAAAGTCTGAAGTGGGGTCATAAAGGCTGAACCTTTCTCATTTTCTCCAACAGTAAGGCATTGCTTGCATCACCTGATAACATCAAAACAGGACCGAGATTGTCTTCAAAATCTTATCGCTCTGGCAAAGCACAACAAGGTTGCTCTTCTTGGAAATCAGGACACCAAGGCATATTAGGAAATGAAAAAGTGAACTGCTATGCATGGGTGGTTATTCTGGTGAATAAACCACCAACTCCAGGCCCACTGGAACCTCGTTGCTGGCCACAGACATAGCAAATTATTACTGAACAAACCATCAGGCAAATTAAGCTAGTGTACAGAACCAATATCTGACCAAATATCAACACACAATGGGCATTTTTATCCAAAAACCAACATTGTTAGAAGTACCTTGGAGTTGTCTGATCTGGTCAGTATAGGGTCCAAATTTGTAAATTCCTTACTTTATAAGTTAAGAATCGATCAAACACAGCTGCAGTACCACCAGTATTTAAGACTGCTCAGCGGCGACTTGTGGGTATCTGAACTAAGGAGGCTAATTGTAACGTGAATTGGGGCAAACGCTATTTGGTCAAAAAACTACACTATACTTTTTGCAAAATGTATATGGAAAAGGCGATTAATTATGTGTTATATATTTTGATAACAAAGAAAAGTCTAAAAAAGCATAATTTATTGTCCAGCAAGAGCAAGGGGGGGGGGGCGTTTTTAAATTTTATTAGGAAGGGTTAAAAAGGGAATTTGGATATGAAAATATTGGTATAAGGAATTGAGACCAGATCATGTAATCAATTTGAATCGAAAATAATAATAACTATGAACAACAAAATAATTTGTTGTTTGCTGGGTCTTACCAAACAATAGTGTTTGTCGTACAAAGTTATATTGAAATCACGATTTTTGACGAGTGTCGTACATTTTTAGGGTAATTATATGAAGCCTGGGGTTTTCCTACACTATAACCACCTAAAATTATTACTTACCAGTTAATCAACTATATTACTACACTGCTTAATTTTCTCCCCTTTGCTCATTTTGTTTTACTTGTAAGGACACTCAAACCTTTAAAAACACTACAAAACAAGCCTAACTTCAGAAACATAAAAACCCGAAAACTGACAAAAATTAATATTTCCTCCCTCGCTTATGTATGGCGTAATTATCGCCATATAAAACTTAACAGGTTAGTGGAGTAGAAGTAAAGGCATTACACATTACTGTAATTATGACGTTTATTCTCGCTTATTTTCCCCAAAAATGTATGGAGAGGTTTAGCCTCCTCTGAAGAGATGTTTGATTATTACGGTAAATAAATAATTAATCTAAAGCATAATAGACAACAATAAAGTTTATTCAGAAAAATTAGAATAAGTTGATTCTTTTGTTTCATGATACCTCTCTAAATGTTAAAAGATACTGCCAGTGGAGCAACATACAATTTACTTTTCGTACAAAATTCTAGTTTATAAATACAATACAATTATAAAGTAGCACTTAATTCACAACGATATTTAAATCAGTAAACATTTATCATTCAATTTAATTTTTAAAACAAATCCATTTCGTTTTCGCACCCGATATCAAGAAAATCATCATCATAAGTTTTTAGCTTTCCTCTACTACTTTCCATAGGATTACTTAAACTGTTATTTCCACTTATTAAAGGCTGGGACTCCATTGTGGGTGATGGATCCATACCATCTCCACTTTCATGAGCATCTGTTTCTGGACTTGGTGGTGGATTTGTGCAATTTGTATCGTCAGTCTCTTTTAGTTTCCTAATGGGATTTTGCTTTGCAAGGAGTTCAGCTCTTGTAAGAAGATCTGGCAATAGTTTGCTTCTTGCTCTATCTGAAAAGTAAAACCTTTGAATATCAAGCTCTCAAAAAAGACTAATCATGCAGTTAATATCACTAAAGTCTATTGTATTCCTTTTCAAAAAGCCTAAAATTATATTTGTCTTATTACAGAACTGAAAAATATGTTCCCTAAATGTCAAGTTACAGTCAAACAAGACTGCCAAATCTCTGATAAGATCAACCCTCTCGATAAACCTACCCTCAAAGTGATATGCCCCAGACAACACATGATTTGACTTACTAAATTGAATGTATTTACACTTGTCAGCATTAAGATGTATTCTGTTACTTTCACACCCTGTGTGGCATCTATTCAAATCCACTTGTCAGTCTTAATAGACATAAATATCTTTAAGTCATCGGTATACAGTACACATTCACAATACAGAAAACAAACCAACAGATCATTAATAAACAAGTTCAAAAATAGTGGTGCAAGATGTGCACCCTGTGGCACACCAAAGATTACATTTTCCCAGATGTATGCTTGTTAACCCTAACAACCTGAGACCTACCATATAGATATGATCCTAACAATTCCAGCGGTGCCCCATGAATTCCAAAGCCCCTCAGCTTGTTTAACAAAAGTCCACGATCCACCCTATCAAATGCCTTGGAGAAATCAGTGTACACTAAATCCACAGCAAACCTCTCCTCCAGGGCACTGACAATGTAGTCATGATGCACCAGCAGATTACTTGAAACAGAGCGATTTTCACAAAAACCATGCTGATCATCCTTAATAATATTTTTTAATGTTTTCTTCTAAAGTCAGAAACCAGCCATTCAAACAATCTTGGAATCAGGAATATCAAACACACCAGTCGATAGCTCTCAGCCCTAACTCTATCACCAGCATTCTTATACACAGGTATTAGGTACGATTGTTTCCAAAAATCAGAGAACCTGCCAGAAGACAGTGAAAAATTAAATAAAAGCCATAAAGGCCTACCCAAAGCAAAAGCACTGTTCTTGAGAAATATTGCCGTTACTCTATCAGGCCCCAGTCCCTTCCTGGAATCAATCTTTACCTCACAAAGCCAATATTTCATTACCAGGGCAACAAGACCGAGAATTTTAACAAAATACTGAAATTTTAATCCTTTCTAACCAAAATAATTTTCATCACACTTCTTAAATATAAGGTTAAAATATATTTATACAAGGTGTGTCTCAAAAGTATCAGAAATTGGTTTACCTTGTATGTAATACAAGATTCACTAGTCGGGAACACAAACTCTTAATTTTTGGGGTGTGAGAAAATAATATTTATATTTTTATGTTTCGATGTATAACAATTTGAAATTATATGTTAAAATCATTTTTAATTTTGCGCCCTATGCAATGGAGGTGTTCCATTGATTTTCAGATTAAATTTTTTCACACATATAAAACAACCATCACCAAAGAATATTTTTCCTTACCCCTATCCATTTTAATTTTCCGGCTTTTTTGGGCTTTTTTCTCTTTAACAAGCTTATTATATCTCTGTTTGTCTTCATCAAATATTTGTTGTTTTTGTTCTGGAGTTATGTGATAGTCGTGTCTTACCAGAAACAAAAATACCCCACCTGGAGTCCTTCGCCTTGTTTGGTTCTGAAAAAAAGTCTTTTTTAAATGAATAAATATACAATAAGGACGTAAATTATGGAATAATTTCATTATTTAAGAAAAGTTCCATTAATTTTAGAACCATTTGACAATTTAAAATATAAAAATCTAAATTTACACTGATGTTATACTTACCATAATAAGCATACCACCTTCTGCTTCTATTCGTTTGGTCTCATTAAAAATGTCGATCGTTTTTTCCTTTCCCATCGCATCCAGTACTTTCACTAAAAGATAAACAATTTTTATAAAAAAAAAATGAACCGACTTCTAAAAATGCGCTAAAAAGCGAAAAATAACAGAATAAATTTTTTCAAATTGAAATTTTTGAGGGCCGTCTCAAATTAATACCTGACAGAATGTGATTCACGTGAAAAGATTGAGAACTATTTTATTTGGAATTGTTTTCTTATTGTAGCTTATACCTATCTCATATTAGTAGTTATTTGTTTCATTTAGTAAAAATTTGGAGCCGAATTAAAAAATTTTAATATATAAAAATTTATATTGTTATTTTTCGCTTTTTAGCTCATTTTTAAAGTCGGTTTAATTTTTTTTATTGAATTATTTGACCCGAGTACCAAGCGAGATCTGTACTGTACCTCGCAACGTTTCCAAGGAAGTAAAAAAGAATCCATTTTATTCAAAGTTGTAAATCATACTAAATTCAACAATAAAAAATTCTTTAATTCCGAGAATTTTCCAAATACCAGTTTTAAATGAAATTGTACCAAACAAATCTTTAGTCTGCCACAACCAATAGACTATCTCTCTTGAATTTTAAGAAATTAATTTTATTACTGAACCTTGTTGAAATTAGTTGGTTTGTAAATATTAATTACTATTTATTTTGAAAAGAATATTAAAAAAATTATCTTAGTTTAATATTTACATATTAAATCCTCTCTCTCCTCGCACAATTTATTAGCAACTTCCTTTGCTATTTCCTCAATGTTGCAGGTTACATCGACGGTCAAATCTGGAATAATTCGCGGTTTTCCTTTTATGTCTTTATCTTCGCTCTTTGATCTCTTTTTACGCCTAAAAGTAAAGGAGTTCTGAATATTTCCCCAGACACTACCATAATTAAGAAATTATAATTTCCCTTTGACAAAACCCTATAAAAATAATTAGATTAATTACAAAAATGTAAATAGAAAATCTAAAAATATTTAACTTGAGACATATAGTTGTAGATTTAAAAATATTTGTACAATAATTAAAAGTTTAAAAACAGATAAACTAAAATTTAAATAACATCCTTATTGAAAATGGTTCTTGGTGAAATTTTCTCAAACTCAGGGAAAAGATAGTTGTTGAATAGTAGAACAAAAGCTCAAAAATCAATAGTTTTTGAGATATTTAAACTTAAGTTACGAATTTTAAGAGAATTTTGGAAAAAAACTTTAAACATAAAAGTTGTAGAATCTTTCAATGAGCTTCTTCTCATGACCTTATCAATACTGAAACAAAATGAATAAATACACAACAAATGCTAGACATGTTACTGATTAGCTCTTATAGACTGTATTCCATCTTTTGGATACTCTGCCATGGAATCATATGCTAATTAGTTTTCCTCATAGACACTATCATCAATATCCTGGTTTTAACTCTATTTCAAAATAACAAACAAGTTAAAAAAAACTACCAGTAATTTAGTAGAACCTTTTTAGCAAATAAATCATATGACCAAAAGTATGCACAAATACTTACTTAAAATGCACATTTTTACGATCATCTCTTGTTCTTTTATTACCCTGCCTTTCTTCTAATTCTTTATAATATTCCCTAGCTAATGTAAAGTCGTAAGTTTCTACATCACGAGATCTATCTTTAATTGTAACATCACAGCTATTCATTGTTTCAGCTACAAAAATAGGTAGATATCAATTGTTTATCCTCATTTACTTTAAATTATAGTTTTGCTTTTACAAATAGCCAAATATTATCAGATATATTGTTGCTGGATAAACAATTCTAAGTATCAGGCTCCTTACAAGTATTTTTAGTTACATAAATCACTTTATTTTTTTAAAGGGCTTGTAATTATAAATTCCCTCTGATGTTCAAAAACCAACTAACTATGATAATTCTTTGTACTTCAAACTGTACTTAGTTAACTGCTTTTTGACTGAATGACTATGTACTTTATTTGACATTTTTTAAAATGCATGTACACTGATTACTCAGAGATTGAAATTTTTGTGAAGTAGATATAATACAGATGCTTCTATTAGTGTGCACTTTTTTTATCACAAAAATCAAGAAAATTACCGAAAAAAATATCAAAACAAACAAAACCAAAATGGCACCCACTTTTAGATTTACTCTTTTCCGAATTATTACCACAATATATTACTTATATTAAATAATATTCTCATCTATATATTTTTTTTGTTTGGCTTTAAATTGCACTTTTATTTAATGGTATAATTACAATAAGTATAAAGCATTTTAAAAAATATATCCGAAAATATCCTGGAAAACCTTTTAATAAACAATATAATGAAATTACATAATAAATAAATAAATAAATAAATAAATAAATGCTTTATTAACGGTCAAACCATTTAAAAATTTACAACACTTTACAACTACAAACAAGTTTCCAAATAGATAAAAAAAACAATAGTAAACAATAAACAAATAAATCCAAAGCATCCGGTAAAACTACAGTAAGTTCACATTTAAGACTACATAAAGAACAATGAGAAGTAAAAAATTTGGACTATAGATTACGCTTTAAAAAATTTTTAAAACTATTTAAGGACATGTTAAAAATATCCAAATCAACGTGATCACGGGATAATTCATTAGCTAAAGTGCACATTCTATTTAGTGGTGCATAGGTGGAATAGTTGGTTTTATGAACATCCACAGAGAACACTTCAACCCATCGACTACTTCTCTGAGGCACATTGAAACCAATACGCATTAGTAGTTCTGGAGAATTTATTATACTATTAACGATTTTAAATAGATAAAGTAAGTCAATGTATTCCCTGCGATGTTCAAGAGGCTTCAAATTTAATTGGAGTAGTAAATGAGGGTAGTTGATATTCTCTTTAGGAACACCTAGTTTATATGCTACAAATCTTAAAAAGCGCTTCTGCACCCTTTCTAGCTCCAATTTGTGTACATTATAGAAAGGTGACCATATTGGTGAGGCATACTCTAATATAGAACGCACAACACTGCAATAAACATTTTTTAGACAAATAATATCATTGAAGTCAGACAAATTTCGTGTAACAAACCCCACTAATTTCATTCCCCTATTAGTGATATTATGTATATGCTCTTTAAAAGTTAACTGACTATCCAATATTACACCAACATCAGATATAGAATCAGTCAATTCCACAGACACACCGTTAATCTTATAATTGTACTCAATTAAAGTCTTCTTTCTACAGAACCGCACTGTCTTGCACTTTCCAATGTTAAGGTACAATCTATTAGTAGTACACCATACGCTAAATGCATCCAAATCAGACTGCAAATCAATGCAATCTTGCAAAGATCTAATGCACTTAAAAAATTTTAAATCATCAGCGAAAAGCAGTGCCGTTCCATGCGAAAAAGACTTGACGACATCATTCAAAAACAAGTTGAACAGAAGAGGGGCCAAATGCGCACCCTGAGGAACCCCAGATTGTACCCTAATTTCACGCGACAAGTAGTTCTTATATCGTACAATTTGTATTCTCCCCGTAAGATAGCTTCGCATCCACGAAAGGAGCGGATCTTGAATACCAATAGATTTCAGTTTAGTTAAAAGACAAGTATGATTCACTGTGTCAAACGCCTTGGAAAAATCAGTATATATAGCATCAACCTGGCAACGATCCTCCAAAGCGCATAGCAAAAAGTCAACATAAATCAAAAGATTTGTAACTGTGGACTTCCCCTTACAGAAACCATGTTGTTCCGGAACTATATAATTGCCAAAAACAGTTGTTAATTCATCAGTTAAAAGAGAATCGAATATTTTTGAAAGTATGGAACATTTAGAAATTGGCCTATAATTTTCTATATGTGCTCTATTTGAATTCTTATATATACAAATTCTTATATATACAAACAATACAAACATTATAAAGATATAGAATCACCATGTTCTAATAATAAAGGGCTATAATAGTTACTGCATGCAATAGAATGTATTACTGTTAGTCTTTTTCACCAAAACATGTTAATAATAATATATTATTACTTTTATAGACGTTTCCCTTTTTATTGTCAAGTAACCTGACTATAAATTATAAATTAGACTTGAAAGAATCCAAAATAAATTCACTAAATATCTGCTATATAAGCACCATTTTCATAAGGTCTAGCTTATGAGATAAGATTATTGTTATATGAAGTTATATTTTTAAGTCTGTTTAAAATATTCAATAAGCTAATTGACTGTGACATGTTACTAAGAATGATTACTCAGAAAGTTACACTAAAGCAAACCAGGCAGCAATAACTCTTATACAAACAGAATAATATATTTTTTAATGACTTGCTATCCAAAATTAGAGTGATATATTTTTTTTATTCGTGAACATAATTTTAAGTTTTAGTTTTGTTTGTACATACATTTTGTTTACCTTGTTTTTACATTTTAATTTTATCTATCATGCCTTTAAAATTTGTAATTCTGTAGTGAGTGAATAAATAAATTAGTTTCAATTATAATTTGCCTAACTTTATACATTAAATATTTTAGTGGATTCTGGACATTTTAAAAAGTACTAAAAATGAATGTCTAACTTACTCTGCTATTGAATATTACCAAATAAAAAAATTACCTCGTCTTCCACAATATAAATTTAGCCCAAGTTTTCAAAATTCAAAATTATAACAGTATTGTTTCGACAAATATTACAAAAATAACGTCTAAAAATAACAAAAGATCCACAACTGATCCTGAGCATGTTCTACAAAAATTATCAAACTTGTATTAGCAACCATCACAATGGAGCACAAATCTTTAATGTTATGGGCACACAAACAATAGCACCGGCTAAATTACTCCCTGATGCAAAATATCACCTTTATTTTTGACACACAAAAATGTTACTAAATTTTTGATAAAAGTAAAGGTAAAATTATCCACTACCATTCCCCAAAAACAGCTAAGCTATTGTTTTTTAAACTTCATGTTTACCTAAGACATCCTCTTGAGCTCGCGTGCTCCAAATGTCATACTTTTTGGTTCCATTTTGTTGACGCTGTAATGGCTTTGGGGTGGGTTTAATCTTTTTTGGCCTCTTGCTTTTTTGAGGACCAGTATCAGAATCACTATCACTGTCAGATGATTGTAGTTCCTCCTCGCTATCACTGTACTGTGTACTAACTTCTGGAAACCTCTTTTGGGGGATGTCAAGGGCGTACGTTTGAGGCCTTGCTAATGGGGTGTATATTTGAACCTCGTCATCATCCTGAATCTAAAAATAGGAGATAAGAACCTATTCCCTAAATATTTTTATTTTCATACTTCTCCTTCTTCTAAACTGTGCTCATCTTGTTCCATTTTATAGAAGAAAAAAATCCTTTAAAAAAATTATAACCCAAAAGTGGAGATCGTTTTGCGGAGGAGACCAAAGACATATGTCAAAATTACTGGTACTGGTTATAGATTCGATAATCGTATCATTAATCTTCATTCTATCATAAATTACACTTATCTTCAAGGTGCGTCCATAAACTCCTTAGAGAGTATACCAAAAAACAGGTGTTTACTACGGGAATCGCTCAATCTCTTCAAGATACCTATTCTTGTTCTTGAGAGAACGATCATCTTGATGGAAAGTGGGCATGGTTCTCACGAAAAAGTACGAAAACGTATTCAGAATACGGTTTCTTACTTTTTCGTGAAGACCACGGCCACTTTCCATCAAGTGATCGTTCTCTCAAAAACGAGAATAGGTACCCAGGTGCGTGCATAGGTTCAATTACATACTTATAAAATAAATACTGAGCATGTTGAACAATCTTTGATCCCAACATTAAATGACAGATATATCCTAATAGTCTCTCCTCGTTCTCAAGCTCTTTAGAACGCAACTGCGAAAAAATAAAAATAATAGACAGATATTTCGACACTGCAGCGACGAAATACAGAAAAATAGTTTTAATCAAATATTTTGGGCTCTGATTAGTTGTCTGCTAAGATACTGAAGAAAGGTTCACGAAAGCATGAAATCCGCCCGATTTGAGGAATCGACGGCAGAATCTGGTTGTCCATTGCATGTTTCCATGAGGATGGAGAACACAACCAAAGGTTTGGAGCAAGGGAGATAACATTTTCGTCTTTGCCATGAAACGTGTACGGAACATTGCCTTACGGCGTAAAAGCGACTAATCGTATTGCGGCGACGTCACATGTAGGGCGTTAATTCGTTAATTTCAAATACCGCGCCGAATACTTGAAATATGATAGGGGTAAAGAAGAGAGAAAATGTAAAATAGATAGGAATTCTATCGTAAAATAAAGCGTGCCGTAAATTAAAATGTCGTAAATTGGAGATTCCAGGGTATGACAGATATATCCTAATAGTCTCTCCTCGTTCTCAAGCTCTTTAGAACGCAACTGCGAAAAAATAAAAATAATAGACAGATATTTCGACACTGCAGCGACGAAATACAGAAAAATAGTTTTAATCAAATATTTTGGGCTCTGATTAGTTGTCTGCTAAGATACTGAAGAAAGGTTCACGAAAGCATGAAATCCGCCCGATTTGAGGAATCGACGGCAAAATCTGGTTGTCCATTGCATGTTTCCATGAGGATGGAGAACACAACCAAAGGTTTGGAGCAAGGGAGATAACATTTTCGTCTTTGCCATGAAACGTGTACGGAACATTGCCTTACGGCGTAAAAGCGACTAATCGTATTGCGGCGACGTCACATGTAGGGCGTTAATTCGTTAATTTCAAATACCGCGCCGAATACTTGAAATATGATAGGGGTAAAGAAGAGAGAAAATGTAAAATAGATAGGAATTCTATCGTAAAATAAAGCGTGCCGTAAATTAAAATGTCGTAAATTGGAGATTCCAGGGTATCTATTCTCGTTCTTGAGAGAACGATCATCTTGATGGAAAGTGGGTGTGGTTCTCACGAAAAAATACGAAAACATATTCAGAATACGGTTTCTTATTTTTACGTGAGAACCACGGCCCTTTCCATCAAGATGATCGTTCTCTCGAGAACGAGAAAAGCTACCCAGAATATGGTTTCATACTTTTTCGTGAGAACCACGCCCACTTTTCATCAAGTAATCGTTCTCTCAAAAACGAGAATAGGTACCCAGTGAACTTGCCTTGGAAATTCAGGGAATTTTTTGTCAAAAATTTAGGGAAATAAAATAAAATCATCTGGCAACCCTGATTCACGCATCTATTGTTTGAATTGTGGAGTCGGCCTTACTCTGTTGTTTACTGTCACAAAAATATCGTAGAGGTATATTTTGTGTTTACTGTTCAACTTTCTAAAAACCTCTTTTAAGTTTTGCATTTCTAAATTCAATCTTTTCGTGGTTTACGCAGTTCAGATCTTGGTCAAAATAATGGAGGAGTCTCCAGAAAACAATAAAATTTCTGTTACGGAATCTAAAAAAGTCGAATCTAACAAATCGGCCCATGCTGAAGACAAATCGGGGGATGTTTCACAACCAGATAATTCAAAACCAAAAACTCCAAAGGCCAAGAAACGGAAGAAACCGAAAGATAGTACTGCTCCCAGGCAACCTCTGACAGGTAAATTAATATGAAAGAACATAAACAATAGGATGTGTTCATTTTAGAGACACTTGTGTGGAGTCCAGCCCAGAACAACAAAGTTAGGTATCTGGTTGTTCGAATTATATATCCTGAGACCTTGCTATGAAGGTGTAAGGAAATTACTGTAATAAACAGAAGAAAAATTAATTTATTAATCTTGTATTAAGATATTTATATTGAGATCAGATAATATGCAAAAGTCAAAAGATATTTGGAATATTTACTTTGTTATTTTCCTTACAGGATATATTCGATATTTAAACGATAGAAGAGAAGCTGTTCGGGCAGCAAATCCTACACAGTCTTTTGCTGAAATAACAAAAATATTAGCTAGTGAATGGAGCAACTTGCCTGCAGATAAAAAACAACAATATTTAGATGCTGCAGAACAAGACAGAGAAAGGTAATATTAAACTGTAGTATTACAAGTGCTAAATTAATTTATATTAATAAGGTAGTTTTTAAATTTTCTCATTTATAAATTTTGCAATTTTCGTCAAATTTATCCTTTTTCTGTATTATTTTTAATTACTATTTTTCAGATATACTAGAGAATATGAAGCATATAAACAAACTGAGGCATATAAGCAATTTACCCAGCAACAGAATGAGAAAAAATTTAAAGAGAATAAAGAAAAGGAAGAAAAACCTATTGCAACTAATGTAAGAATTTTTATGGTCAATCAGTTTTCTAAAAATGCAGTAAAATTAGAAAAATAACACTATAATTTTTATATGCAATTGAAATTTTGACACTCAGCTCCAAATTAATACCTAACAAAATGTGATTGACATAAAAAGATTGAGAAATATTTATTTCTAACTGTTTTTTTACCATAGCTTGTATGTATTTCATGTCAGTAGTTATTTATCACTTAATAATAATATGGCGCCTGCTTCTTCTATTTCATATACAAATTAATATTGTTATCTCTTAAATTGACAGCAAAGTTTTTAAAGTGACAAGAGCAACATTAAGTCAATCAAGTTTTAAACCCTAAAAATCCAAGCATAAAAAAGTCACTTTGTTTTATTACTGAACAGGCAAAAATGGAAAATTTTATTTGTTTTTGGTATACGGCTATGTCCCTTACATATTTCAAGGTTCTTGTCCTTAGTATTCCTACATAAGCACTTATTTGTTGACATATGTAATATAAATTATGACAATATCATAAGTAAAACAAAACTGGCCAACTGGAAGATTTAAATTTTATGGCAATGGGTTTAAATCTTAAATCTTCTTAGTAAATTATAATGATTATGATGTCCATAAATTATTTGAAGTAAGTAATAAGCATGATATGCATTTTTAGTCCGCCATATTGCATTTTTCAAAAATAATTTCAAATTCGTAATTTACATTCTTCAAAACCCCCACATACCAATTTTGGAGAAAATCGAGAGATATAAAATTTTTTACACGCCATTTTATATCCGCCATATTGAATTTACCAAAAATAATTTTAAATTCGTTAAGTGCGACCCCGCAAACTCCCCCATACCATTTTTGGAGAAAATCGGACAAAATTAATTTTTTTGTTCGCCATATTATAAGCGCCATCTTGTAATTTACTGCCCCAATTTCAGCCATAATGATATGGGCTGACCACAGTAACTTTCTGAATATAACGCAAAAAAATTCATTTAAATCGGTGCCTCCATTCCAGAGTAATCAACGTACAAACATAAAAAAAAAATACGTAGCGGAATTTAGTCTCCTTCTTTTAGAAGTTGGTTAAAAAATAAGTTATTAATAATATAATAATAAGATATTAATAGGTTAGATAGGAAACTTACAACAAAAGATTATTTTTGATTTTATAAAAATAATTTAGATATTGAATCTTTAACAGTCATTTCTGAGAGACTGTAAAACAGTTTTTATATTGCATTCTTTTCCATATATAAGAAAAGTAATTTAACAGATATCAGAATTATTTATTGAAATATTTAAGTTAATTAAAAGTATATCCCACATTTAATAGGTAAATGCCCAAGCTCATCAACCTGCAGTCACCAAAGATCCCCAAGAAATGGATTTTGGAAATTTTGACATACCCATTTTTACTGAAGAATTTCTTGATCATAACAAAACGAGAGATGCAGAACTTAGGTTAGTCCATTTTCATATGTCCATGTCACTAGATACAAAAAGATTAAATTTTTTAAAAAAATTTTAAATTGTGATTATCACCACTAACATATTTTTAACATTGTATTAAGTTTTTTTACGCTTATTTAATTGTTTTTTTTTCAGACAACTTAGAAAAATAAACACTGATTATGAGCAACAAAATTCAATACTCACCAAACATATTGAAAATATGAAATCAGCTATAACAAAACTAGAGTCAGAAATAATGCAGCAGGAAAAGACAAACTCTGCATTACAGCAACACTTGGATCATCTGAGGACTACTCTGTCTACTGGTTTTGCTGGAGTCAAATTGCCAGGTACTTGTCTTTCACAACTTTTTAAGGTGTTGCAGTTTACTGTGTAAGGGTATTTTTTTGATCATACATATATACAAGCCTTAAAAAAAAGGAATATAAATAATTTAAGGGGAATTAAATACTATAGTATATTTGTATGAACAAATAATACAAATTACATCTGCTGAGAATGCACATCAGAGTATGAAAAAATATAAAGAAAAAAAACATATGAGGTGTATCCCAAAAGTATCCGGCTTGCATTTATAATTTCGCGCCCTGACGTTCGAGCAACCTCTGTAAGGTAACCAGTGACGTCTTACGAACTCACCGATTACCGCAGCTACCGATTAGGCATGTTAGTTCGCGCGTATAGTATTTTTGTGTACGGTCGTCGGATTTTGTTATCGCTGAAAATGACAGAGTGATATGAATAACGAATTTGCATCAAGATTAGCTTTAAACTCGAAAATAGGTGCGCGGAGACTATGAAATTATTTTGCCTAGTCTTGTAGTGCGGTTGTTGAGTAAGAAAATTGTAGTTTCTTTAATAAACAAGAAAGTTCCAATATGTAAAGAGTAAGGATTTTCATCCTCAAAAATAAAGCTTTATAGGGATACCATGGCCTGCTCTTTTTTGTAAAACAAATCAGGTATTAACAAGGGAAAGACTAGATGTTACCCGGAAGGAGATTAAACATTTAAGGTGTGACTCAAGTCCTATCCACCAAACGACCGAGTTCGTTAACTGTCCCTTTGCATTACAGCCTTTTCAAGGTAAAACCTCACTTATCCACTAATAGTCCAAGAAACTTGGTATCAGAACGAGTCTCTTTAACAGAATTTATAATAAACTAGACCTCTATGTTACATTTGGAGTTAATAATGCTTGTTTTTGTAAAATTAAGCAGTAAAAGGTTACAATCACACTATATTTTAATTTTAGTAAGATCCGTGGAAATTGTGTTCATTAAAGTTGTTGAATCTATATAGTGGAGGAACCATATGTACTCTGAGAGCGCTTCGAATCTCCCAAGTCAATTGCTTAGTTTGACCTTTTCGAACTACCACGTACGGTGTGTCAGTCATTTAAGCACGTGATTCAAATCAAAGTTCTTTCGGCGTATTTAACATAAAAAAATTAATTTACATCTCTTGATGCAGTTGTAAACTTTCGGCGTAGATGTACACAAAAGAAGTTACAAATATCGGTGTTCTCCCGGTAACACCGCAACCCCTAAGGTTTCCATTTTCTACGTATTTAACTAACAATTCTCAGAAATTGTTTCTTAAATTCCCTCTGTCAATATGAAACGCTCTATTTATGCAAATTCTTAACGAATTGGTACGCAAATTCTTTCAAAATCGCACGTCGTTTCATAAAGCCTGTGATTTACATCTTTCTAATAAAATAAAGAAGTGATTTTCGTTACATTTACAACTAGCAATATGTTTATTTTGTTAAATATATTTGGATTTACTTATTAAAATTGTAAATGGTTTCTATGACTCTCTTTAAACCCCAAATAATAAAATACAATCCATTACACCTATGTATGTTAAGCAGACCCGTAATTTCTCCCACAATGTCTTACATGTATGCACAGTTGTAAGACAATTGACGATTGACACGGAATTCATCTTTGAACCCCATATTTTATCCCTTTTTCAGCCAGTATAGATAAAAGTTTATTTTTTTATCCAGGTATTAAAGACGTGGCAAATCTACAAAACATCGATAAATACATGACCAACCTACACTCAATTTTGCTGGAAAATAGCAGTCATGACACCAATTTATTACAAACTGTCCGTAACATTGTAGCTAAATTGGAGTTCAATGGATGACCATCAGCTGTAAGATCTTCTAAGAGGAAAAGAAAAGCTAAGAAATTTTTCTGAAATATTGTAATTTATGGATTACTGTATTTGTAGTTTTGGTACGGTTTTATTGGAAACTTTGACCTGTAACAACTTAAAATTAATATGTTGTTAATCATGTTGTAAATATTTTTTTTAATTCTTGTTTAAAGATAGGTCATATCTTGGTATATTGTACATATTGATCTATCAAGAATTGTTTTTCAGAAGGGGATATTAGAAACTTTATTTTTTCTAAAGATTTTTTTATTATTTTAATTAAAATTTTTTTATCAGATGTAAGAATCAATCACGAGATAAAAAAATAGATAGAAATTCAAACTAGGCGAGTGTAATAATATTTGTACCTATATTTTAATTTATTAACTTTTACACATACAGTTGAGTCGTGGTAAAAAAAGGACGCTTCCCCGTTATAAGACTGCAACAAAAGAACTTACACTATTCAAGGAGTAAACGTAAATATAAAGAATATCGTTAAGTGCGTTTAACAAGGTGTTTTTTCTCCTTTAGACTGTCAAGGTACTTCACTCATGAAACGGCTTTTCTTAGGAATGTGATCGAATTTGAATATATAGTTTACAAAAGTGTCTTTTATTAATTAAAAAAAAGCGGCATTTTTTAATTGTCTGTGAGACGAAATATTAACAATTAAAATATGCATAATTAACATGCTGGAGGTCACTACATATAACAAAATGCCAATACATTTTGGAATATCTCAAGAACAGTTTTTACCATATTTTTTAAAAACGAATGCAACGTAGTCCAAAAATTATGAATTGTTTAGAAAAAACCCGGAATTTCTTGACCATTTTGTTTAGAAAATACAGATTTTTTTAAATAAAAATAATTTGAAAACATTGGCGCATTGTGGGGTATAGTGGTCACAACTTAGCAACCTTATATCGTCATACTTAACGCGCGATGTTTCAAACCTAAGTTAGTTAGGTTAGTTCTTCAGAATGTGACATTTTTTAAAATATATTTCTTCGATAATTTTATTTATTTTCTCAATGACTTCGTTTAAATCGACATTTTTCGAGTCAGCTTCAAACCGAAGCCGCCTCATATCTTACTGGAAATCCAGGCATTTATTTCACAAACGTAAACAAGACTTGGCTTTGGCTTCAAGTCATTTTCGCAAAAGGTTGATGTCTTGTCTGTACCTAACCTCAAAATAACGCCTTATTTTGATATTTTTCTTATTTAAAAACCAACTGTTGACTATTGTGAGGGGTAGAATGTTTTATTCTGCATTTAGCCTTTAACTTAAGGGTTTTTTGAAACATTAAAAATAATTCAAAATAATATACTAACGCCAATTGGACGCATGACGTAATCGTTCAGAAGTCAACAGCTGATTTCAGGCGTGCTTGAGGTGTTTATTTCGCACTCGAAGCGCGCTTGGGTCAAGTCAACCCTAAATCGTTTCAGGTTTGACTTAACAAATCCAAGCCGGCTTCAAGTATAATCCCGCCCGTTTAATTCGTTATTTTTAAGCCGCTTGTAGAAGGCGCTTGACTTCAAGCGCGCTTGGAACTGTCGATATAAACGTACTGAATGTCTTGGGATGTCAACATAATAAACTGTATAGGTATGAGACACACTATATGAACGTTACTATACACACGTTAGACCATTCAATATAGACATTTGCGGCGCTGCCAGGTTTATTATATTTAAAGTTGTTACTGTATAAGAATGTGTCTGTGTATTGAAAGTTAACGTGTGTTGGGTACAGTCTCGTACAAAAACAAAATTATTTAGCCCTAAGAATCATTAACTTTTAGAACTTACTTAAAGGCGATTCTTTTGTCTACGACTGTTGCGAGTGAACTACCTTAAAGGAAATATAAACTGTTAATTTTCTGCGAATTCCACACTGGTTCTCTCTCCATAGGCATTTCGACTACCTAATATTGGCGTTAATGAGCAAAATTCATAAAAAATGCCTATTTAAAATTTCCATTCTATGATAAGTCGGAAGGAGAAAATGCAGTTTACATTTTTATTTTCTTAGTTTTGTAGTGGTTCAGCTCTATTTTGCCCAGATTTACAGACCTTTATAATGTAAGAATAAATGTAAACGATTATGGGAATATTAAAACGGATTTCTGGGCCACTGCGATCGAGGAATCGATTTTCAGATTTTAATTCACCTAACTCGTATAGACTAACTTAGACACGACTCGGCTGTATGAATGTTGGATTAACCTTTGAGGTAAAATAATGTCCTGTGGGAACAATCCAAGTTTGGCTTTCTAATAGATGCAAAAATTTTCTTGAAAATCGTATGCGGATTAACATAAAAAGTTTTTCTACTTTTATAACTTTATATAAATTACGTTTAGAAAAATTTTAAATTAAAAACTGCTTGCAGTAAATTGTAGAGATTTTAGATATGCCAAAGGTATCTAATTTGACAAACTACATTTATTTTTTAATCCTTTTATCTAGTACTTTTTCCATTGTAATTCTTTTAATTGATCTATTTTTGACTTAAAAGGTTCACTTTGTACCTGTAATATAACTGGAAAAACTTTTGTGATGAGATACTGTTAGAAAAAAAAAGGATTTACTAATGAAAAACAAGTATAAAGAAAGAATAGCGGTTTCCCAATAAAATCGGTCCTAATTCACACTAATTTACAGTGTCCAATATACAAGATACAAGATTTATCATTAGATACATTTTTTGCTTTAATATTTATATAGTAAATAAAATCATTAAGTGGGCTTATTCTCTCCAATTAATAATAATAATAAATTTTATTTTAGCATTTTACCATTAATCTTATGCAACATGCAACAAATACTTTTAAAAACTTCAATCTTTGGAACTTAAAACGCAATATTTGATTTTTTTACAAAAGACGCACAAGTCCTCAATTATGTATGAATGGTTTTCTAAAAAGGATGACAAAAAACTGTAGATTTCTTGGTATGAACATTGGCAGCCAGTTAACATGGTTAAGTAATCTAGATTCTGTAGCAGGAAAACTTAATTCAGATTATTTTACCATTGTTGATATAGCAGTGGCAACTAAACAGCTATATATAGATGTTTATTTTGCTGTAGTATACACTATATGACTCTTTACTAGGAAAGTCTTAAGAACTGCCAGTTAGTTTTTAAAAAATCCAAGAATTTAACGTTACTCATAGTGTAGGCTGCAGAGTATGTAAAAAGATACAAACACCAATATCCTGGTGTATCTGCGGTTCACATTCATAAAACAAGAAATAACAATAGTATTTCAATTTCCAACATCCATTTATCAGCTTACAAAATCAGGAAAATCCACTTCCTTAACTATATCCTGATTCTCGTACAAGATTTTGTCTTGACTTTTTAAGAATCTATTGTTTTATCGTTTTTTTTTTTTTCAAATACATTTTTCAAGAGAACCAAAATGGAATATTTTTGGTACTAAATAAGTATCAATGATTTTTACAATTTTTGGAAGCTTAGTTATGTTTTGTTCGTCTAGTACTGTAATACAAAGGCAAAAAAGCCAATGAATATCTAGAGCAGGGATCCAAAATACGGCTCGCAAGCCAACACCGGCCTGCGAACACCACCAATCTGATCCGCCATAGTTTATTTTGAATACATTGTAAAATTTAGCATGGTCGTAAATAGTCCTAACAATACGTAACACACAGCACGCGCATCTACTTTCTCCGCAAACATGAATTGTCATTGACACTTGCCCGTCAGCATCGCCTGGAATTGCGAACGGAGCGGAGTCCACCCTCGCCCCCATAGATATCTTACTCGCCGACTAGTCCAAATGCGAAAATTTACGCGTAATTCAAAACCACAATATGCTAGTATGATTAGCTAGCCAAGTCTTGGTTCTTGGGACTTAGTGAAGAAGTCAGTGTGGCCCTTACACTACAACATAGTCGACACGCAACACATATGTGCGAAAGGTTGCCTATGCCCTGTAAAGAACACGGCGAATGCTATCAGGTATATACCTTTAACGTAACAAAAATATATTGTTATTGTCATTTTAGACAATAAGCTTAACTTGACGATTTTTTTTACTAGAAAAATATTAAAGCAAAAAAATTATTTATTAGGAAGCCTCGTCTCTTGTATATTTTAGAAAAAAGTGAAGCTTCATGCTTTATAAGTTAGTATTTATTGCAGTTGATTTATTTATGAAACAGCCCTCTCCTTTAATTTTATTCAAGTTCTACTGATATTGCTTAAAAAATGCTTGCTAGTCCAATATTATGTAAGTAAATGTTTACAATTAGTCGTGGTATACTAAAATTTCTTTATGCATGATCCAGGTACTTTAAAATTATAGATGTATTGTGTATATTGACTTTTTAAAATACCATTTTTCACACTTTGATAGGCTGTAGTTTTAAGATTGTTCATTCTAAGGCAAAATAACTTACGTGTCTCTGTCTTAAATTTTATCTGGTATAACCAAAACTTAGTTGAATAATTAATGATTTCTAGAATTTTCATACAGTGTATTTAATTGAAAAATAAACTTATGGGACGCATTTTTTGAAATATCTTGTATTATATACAAAAAATATGTAATTACAAGCATTTACTTCAATAATATATTGTAATCGATTGATTGCAAACGATAAAATCATAAACTGCTCTTGAAAATGTTTTGATGACGTGGCCTAAAATGCAGTGTTAAATAAGAAATAGTAAGTAGGTATCAAATATTTGATCTTTATTCGTTACTTTTTACCTCACGATTTGGTCGAGATTTTCTAGCTGGCCTAGTAGTACATATGTTATGTAATATAAATTAGGTGTGTATTAAAATTACACTGTTACTTTATAGTTCGACACTTTATAAAATATTATAATAAAATAATTCTTATAATTTATGTTTTTTATTCCTACTGGCCACTGACTCTACCCTCAGTCTTAACCTTCTATAAACAATGGAACTTGCGGCGCATGCACGTAGAATCTATATACATATATTTTATATGTATATGTAGAATACAACTGTGTGACAATCTTATGAAATTTTATGATGCTACCTACACACATTACTAAATACGTTGTAGTGGTTTTGGTTGGACGTTGCTTATGCTTCATGGCGATTTCTATTTAAGCCATGTCGAAATTGATTCAGCACAGAATTTGCATTCAATTTAGTGTTTTGAACAGAATTACCTTTACGCTAACGTTGGAAATACTAAATATGACATCTGAAGGATTGTATCTCACGTACAAGTTGTTGAGAGGCACAAGGCGATCATTGAGTGCCATGACGACCAGATTTTGTTCCAAATTTTCTTATTAAAGATACTATAAATGTTTTGGCTGCTCCTTTATGTAAAATTTTTAAAGCCTCTTACAACATGTTGTATCCCGAGAGATGGAAAGTAGCTAAAATGTCCCGTATTTAAGAGCAAAAATAGGACCTAAGTGGAAAATTACAAGCCTGTCTCTCTGTTATGTGGTTTTTCAAGGATCTTTGAGATGTTACTGTATAACGTCATTATCAACAAAGTCGAGCATTTGTTGTCTACAAAAAAAGCATGGCTTTTTGAGTGGTAGGTCAACATCCACTAATCTGGCGTCTTTTCTGGAGTTCACAGCGGATGCAGTGTATACGGGCGGTCAGGTGGTATTTACCGACTTCTTAAAGGCCTTTAGCAAGATGAACCATAGTTTGATCCTGGTACTTTTTGCTTCCACTGTTAAATTCACAATTCGAAATAAAACAACTTATATTTAAGTAGGTATTTTCAAAAGTTTATTCACTGTACACATTACAAATAGAAGTAGAAATTCAGTTCAAAGATTGGACTCCAGTTACAAAAATATTTAGTTATATCACAAATAGTGCCAACGTGAAGTATTTAAAGTACTAGGTACCTAAAATAAAATAAGAAAAAATTCAAATGGTTTATGTAAAATTCTGTCATTTAAAAATATTTGAAGTCATTCGTACCACAACTCGATATTTTTTTTTCTTCCACTCATAACAATAGATAAATTTACAAAATAAAACCATAAACCCATATTTAACGCGATAATTTTATGAATAAAAAAATGATGGCATCTCTAAATTGTAAGACCTGCCTTACATGAAATTAAAACGTTTTATTTCTTATCTAATATAACTTAGGTACAAATCGAACGTTTAAAGCGGTTTTAATAACAAAAATAAATGAAAAAATTTTCAGATTGTCTAAAATTGCCCCAATAATATCAAAGAAAACAATGTTCTCATACATTTTGAAAGTGAAAAAAATAATAGGCACTATAAACCAAAACATGAACGCAGTTTAAATGCCGCCGATTGAAACAAATATATCCCTCGACTATAAAATTCTTATCCCTAAATTGATCTAGTTTCCAACGCAGCATTCTGATTCGATTTAATTATATCCATTCATTAATTATATATATTCACGTAATAAATACTTCTAGTAGTAAGAAATCTGATAGAAATTTCAGTCAGAACCGTTTATTACGTGTATTCAAGTGGATATAATTGCGAAGAATGGGTTCGACCGGATCCAAAGGCTGTTGGAAACAAGGTCATTAGTTGCCTATGTTATTCTCCTTTTAGGCAGAGAAAAAGGAAAGAATATATAGAAACAGTTTATTTCCTGCAAATATAACCCTGGTCCTCCCTCCATACTTGCATGGAAAGAGGAGTGGAGCTGTATCGAATCGTGAGCAACATTCGCGGGAAATAACTGCTATATAAAATATAAATTCCAAGTCATGTCGGAAGGAAACAACATTCATTCACGGAAAAGAGCACTAAATTTCTGGAAAATGATAAAAATCCAATTGAATATGAAATAATACTAAGAAGTAAACGAAAAACAAAAAGATTTTTATGAATAAGTTTAAAATTATAGTTTAGTTAATTGATAAGTAATCATGTGTAATACTTTATGAATTAATATGAATTCTGAAATTTATGAAATTAATATATTTGATATGAAAACTAGAATTGTTCATATTTTGTTAAAATTTTTGGTCACTACCGTGGTAAAAATATATTCCAAAATTCATGTACACCATTTCATTTACATTTAATGCAGTCTTATTAGAAATTTGATTGTTTTGTACAGAAATAAGATTCAGTTGAAAATAAGACATTTCTTGGCATATTTAAAATAAAATTACCATGAAAAAATCTTCCATCTTTTGAAATTACCCATGAATCAGATGCAACATTGCTTACTACTAGTTGAAATGTTGTATCCGACAGAAACTCCAATAACAACAGTTTATTATGTGAATTTCAACTAAATGAAACTGTATCGGATCGGTCTGACCAGATCAAAACACTGCTTTAGACACGAGACACACAATTTTTCACCAAAGCATCTTTATAGAGTTTAGTTCTACAGCTACCCAAAATAAGTTTTAATAAATATATTTCAGTATAAAAAGAGAAAAATAAAAACAATCAGGTTTGCATTCCAGCAAAGGTAAAAAGTTATAATGTTGAACGTAAAAAAAAACGCTAAATTTGTATACATTGTAAAAGTAATTTTTTACTTAAAAAATTTAATAAGGTTTACTTATTCTCTTATTAGTTCTGTATATTAAATAAATCGCCAATCATTAAAGGGAATTTCACATAAACCATGAGATATTTTTTTAAAACCACAAATAAAAATGAGATTCATAATATGTTTATTTGGAAATATTGTATAGAAAAATGGCACAAAAGACAATAACATAAAAAAGTGTTAAATAAAATAGTATCCTACAAAATAGAGACGTACCAGTCCTTGGCCTGTGGCAGTATAGATATTATTGACTACTGGAACTAGATAAATATAATTTAGAATAGGGTAATTTATAAGACGTATAACACAATGTTTTTTTTATGTTTAATGCCAGTTTTAAAAACATAATACAATTTATTTATAAAGTAATTTAAATCGATAGCCCTAAAATCGTTGAGTATGTATAGCTAAGAATGGCAAACATGAGTTGGCAATCAACGTGAGTTAAAGACGTTTTGATATTTGACAGTTCATAAATGTAAAGTGTTTATACGAAATTATGAGACAACGAATTTTGTTTTTTCAATCACAAGTTTGAAGCGAGTTGCGAACTCAGGCTCATGTCACTCCAGTCATATGTACTCAAATCCATAAGTAATAAAGGGGTTAAATGCCAAAAATATATAAACCGAATCATTTTAGGTGACTGTTCCAGTAAAAGGCCAATTTTTAAAAAAGGCAAAACAGCTCAGCACAAAACTGCAAATCTTTAAGGCCAAAACCTTGACAATGTACTTCAGAGTCCAGTAAACTATTTTACCACCCGAGACATATTTTATTGTAACTGAACAAACTGATAATAAAAAAATTATCTAAAACAAATTACTGTTTGGAAAATAGTAAAAATAACGTAAACTTTAATAGGGGTAAAAAAAGTTTCTCCAGAGATTTCTGTAAAATACTGTATTTAAAAAAATACTTTCCACTTTCCTAATTAAATATATGATAAAGATAAAACTTTACATAATACTTACCAGATGCGTCTACAACATTCTCCGTTTCCAAATCTTCTTATGGTGTGCGATATCCAAGCATGACTAACAACCCTTTTATAGCAAATATTTATAAAATTTTGGCATTTAACCCCCCATTTCAACTGTTGTTAAGAAATGCATAATTTTCTCAAATCTTTTTAACGAAGATACCTATTTTACTGTTAACTTCTGAAAAACAGTTCTACAACTTTAATATATATATATTTATAAATTTATAAATTAACCACTAACACTAAGAATTTCCATTAAACTAACACACATTATAGAATAAAAATGTGTTGTTTATTCTTCAAAATTTAACAATTAGTAAAAATTAGGGATGACTAATCAAAATCGTCCATTGATATTTTAACCTTAAATTAAAATGTAGATTTTTGATTTTCAAATGTGGTTGTTTCATTAATTTTATTTTAAACTGTTTTAACTATTTTATGACACATTTTTACCAAATTTTATTTGTTTATAATGTTATTTTTTCTATTTTGATGTAATTTGTCAATTTTTTTCTACAGCCGAAAATATCCGAAAGAAGACACGAATTAAACCGAAATTAAGAATTAAACTACGAAGATGAATGTTCATCAACTTCTTAGTTTTTAAAAAATTAAATCGAACCGAGAGCAACATTCGCAGGAAAGAACTGATATATAAAATATAAATTCCAAAATATGTCGGTAAGATATTAAAAAGCTGCCGACTTCGATGTCAGACTGAAAAATATCGACAGTCAAATGACATGTATATTCACCGTACTAGTGCGAAATTTTTAAAAAATATCAATTTCAGGAAGAAATAAAATAATTAAAAAAAAAATACAAGATTTATTTTATTTCTTACTGAAATTTTGATTTTTTTTGAAAATCTCGCACTACTCCGGTGAATATAGATGTCGTCTGACTGGCGATATTTTTCAGTTTGACATCGAAGTAGGCAGGTTTTTAATATCCTACCGGCATACTTCGGAATTTATATTTTATATAGCAGTTGTTTCCCGCGAGCGTTGCTCTCGGTTCGATACAGCACCACTGACGAGACCATAAGGTTGTCGAAACGCGTATGGAGAGGGGGCCAAAGTTATATTTGCAGGAACAAAAACTATTTATATATATTCTTTCCTTTATCTGCTTGAAAGGAGAATACATATAGGCAACGTCTTAGTTGTTGATTTTTATTTTTAGTTGGGACTTAACTTGCAAGTGAAAATTATTATGGTCGGTTCATACCTCCAAAAATTAACAAGTTGCAAGTTAAACGATACACATATATATGTTCATAGTCCCAAGTAAAAATTACCAACTAAGAAGTTGACGAACATCCAACTGCTTAGTTTAATTCTTAATTTAGGCCTAATTCGTGTCAGATTTCGGACGTTTTTGACTGAAAGAAAATTTAACAAGTAGTATAGAAAAAACGTGTCATAAAATAGTCGAAACACAATTGAGAAGCAAAAAATTGACATTTTACTTTTAGGTTAGAGTATCAATGTTCGATTTTGATTGTTCATTCTTAATTTTACTAATTGTTAAATTTTAAGGAATGAACGAAGCATTATTGTGTATTAGTTTCGTGGAAATTCTTACTGTTAGTTCAGGTTAGTTCAGGTTAGTATTAAAAGTTTGACTGCCAACGAAATTATTTTTCTGAAATATCTGGTCTGCTGGCTCTGTTCGGAGAGTTAGGATCTACTACGATCAGTAACAAGATCTCTTAATCAACACATACACTACCCGACAGAACTACGTAAAAGGCAATGGGAAACCACTATATAGAACACAATTCCCTCGCGAATCATCACCAATACCCGACTCGAGTATGGCACCTGAAGAAAATGAAGGCAGTACAGTACAGCAGAGAAGTACCATTTTATTTATTACACTGATGGAATAGAACCAAAATAACGAGAGCTTTCGTTCTTTATCAGCCATTAACATGTTATACTAGTTTAAATAATGTAATTATAACGATGGCATATAATCGGTGTGTGTACCAAGAAATAAAAGAACTCGCAACTATCACACAACCGTCCCTAGTTCTAACGATATGTTAATTTTACGGGGGAATCCATTGAGCAAATTATATATTTGATTTCGATACCAATTCTACAAAAAAAAGTATTGATACTTGGGATCAGATAAAACTATTAATGCTAAAATACTCAATACTTCAAAAATATCAAAGTATCATATGCATCCCTAACTACCATAATGAACCGTTTTCAAGCTAGCATTGAGGTTAGACCTTTTTGCGCTGAGTTAAACTACTGACTATTTTAGTTGTATTGTGATAACTTTACTACGTCACCAATTTTTTTCTATGGTTCACAAGTTAACAGAGCCTTCTCACATCACGAAAAATGGTATCTTCGCTAAAAAGATTTGAGATATTTTTAAACCTTTACAGAACATAACCTAAGGATATGTCAAATTAACTAATAAAGGTTCCAAATTGTATGAATACCATGTTAAAGGTTAAGCTTTGAATTTTACTTGTGCGAAGATACAAAAATACAACTAGGTATTGAAAATATTGCTACAATTTTGGTTGTGGAGAATGATATTACGGATAAACAAAAGCCAGCTGTCAAAAAATTGACGACTGACGAGACCTTAAGTTCAATGTACTGGTTAGCAATCGAAACACAACATAATCGCAAACAATCGTCTGTTATAAACGTTCAAAATCAAAAATTTATATGCCAGGTTACCATGAAATCATTAGCTAGTCCACATATCTGTTATGTTGTACAATATCAACTTAAAAATTGGTTCGATTGAAATGTTAGGTAAACAAAATAATTTAATGTCACTTGTTTTAAATATGATTGACTTAAATATTTTTGATTGCAACCCTGTATATTTTCCTATGTTATCAAAGTACGCGAAGTAACATTTTAACAATAAACCAGATAAATACATTTGTTTTGAAAACGGCGATAAAATTAAGTACCCATTGTTTAGAAAAATTATACGTACTAATGAAAAATGCAAAAATACTTTACCACAACTTTTGTAGATTGAATAAAGTTAGCTTATGTTTAATACACAAAAAATCCATACTCTAATATCTAACGCTTCAATATTAAATAAATCATTTTGACACTATTTGATAAACAAAATCCATTATATGCCGTATGGTAGAACACACCAGAGTTGGCAGGAGACGAAAGGGAGCGTTTACATAAAAAATGTCATATCTACAGTCAAAGTACTGAAAGAAATTAGAAATGACATATGACATTAGCGACAAACCCGAAAGGTTCTGGTTTTTAGCTCCGTTCGCACAACCAAAAACTAGTTAGCGCCAATCAGTATGTTCAAGAACAGTTGACAAACTGTCACCTGACTGTTTTTGTAAATTCTGGTTGGCGTTGAATGGTTTGTGATTTCTCTACGAACACGTAACACTTTATTCAGTTGGTAACACGTTAAGAGTAAAGTTCAAGACCGGACTTTAAATTTACTTCGTAATTTTATATAAACTTATTCCAATTAAAATCATTATATACATAGCGTAAACAATTAAAGTAGAGGAAAAACTAACTTTTTTGTATTTATTTAAGCACACAATTATTAACGAATTCAAAATACCACAATAAATAATATTTTACGTATATAGAGAAATTTCTAACTCCCTATGTCGTATGATCAATGTAATTTTTGTTATTTGTCTCTCAAATCGACGAGTTCTCTTAGCACCTTGGGTGTATCAAATTTGTAAATCAAGACTATAGGCGTGCATAAAAAAATAAAGTTGAAAGTAAATCAATTAATTTTCAATGTAGTTGTTCAATTACTTTCCATTATGTCTGGTCAACTTAATACATTTGTGCTTACAACAAACCATCCCCAATAATATAACCATGCCTCATCTTAATCATCACAAGTTGAAAAGTCTATTAGTAATTTAAGAATATTTTGGTAATTTCACTTTAATATAGTAATTGAACTACTTACAGTAATTGAAACACGAAATGGAATGAATTACTTTTAATGAATAGTTGATTGATTGAATGATATAGAAGACTATGGTTAAGAAACCCTTATACTGCAGTTTAGTGAGTCACTGTGTCCCCGTTTGTCATCTGTTCTACCCAAACAGGTTGGTTGTCCTAGGTTTAGGAGCCCGTTCACCAGTTTGTCCTCTGAGTATAAATCTTCAAAAATGATCAGTCCTTAAAGATGTCTCCAGCAGGTTAGAACTTCGCATTCAAAAATGATGTGTGAGGCTGTTTCATCTTCTTGGCTATATAGTCTACAAAGCGGATCTTCAGTCTAAATGACCGTTATGTCTGGATGTTTCCTTAAATTACCCTTAAGAGATGTTCTTTCCATTGATGGTATTAATTTTTTTGTACAACCCATAGAAAATTCAATATAGCGGCTCAAAGTTAAGGTTTCTGGTCAGACTTTAAAACCCAAACAACAATAGCGAAGTCGTTAGCGACCTCGAGGTGAAATCCAGATTTTATTAAAAGATTTTCAAGGTATGTGAACATGGAAATGTGGTCAGAATTTGAAAACTGTCCTTTCTAGGGTGACATATTTAATATGTTTGAAAAATCCGAATTTCTGACTAAAACTTTGTACTCGAAGGTTTTTGAGGTCGCTGAATACGGAGATTAATTAAAATTTTCCAAATTTTTATATTTCAAGTAACATATTGACTTCAAGTCATAAGATAGCATGTACAGAATCGGATGAAGATTATGTGAGTGAAATCTGTCATTTTATGACTTGAAGTTAATACGCCATCTGAAATATGAAAATTTGAATTCATTTTTGTATTCGATCACCTCAAAAATCCAGAGTACAAAGTTTCAGACATAAATTCGGGTTTTAAAAAGTTTTAGTCCGCTATATTGAATCCGCCATCTTGGAAATGACAGTCTTACGATAGTTTTGACGATATTTCAGAGAAGAAACGAGATATCATTATAAATCCAAGTTGGTTTTAAAGGGGAAGACCAGTAATTTCAACTACCACTATAGTTTAGGGATGAAAATTAAACTTGCCTTGTTACATAACCTCAAAAATAGCGAAATACTATAATTTTGCGCTTTTAATGTGAAAATCTTAAGCAATAGGTCAATTCCGAGTTCAAATTCGTATTCAGCGTGTCGAAAACCTTAGAAAAACTATATATAGTCCGGTTTCTGGTTTTGGAATTTGTTGATCTGTTAATAATTGAACTACTTTTCTCCAAGTACAAGCAAATAGTAATCTAAATTGTAACTATTTTCAAAAGTAATTAAACTACTTTTTGAAAGTGATTGCGACAGCTCTGGGTATAGACTTTTCTTGGCGGCAGATATCTAACAGTGTACATGATTCCTCACATTAATTTTTCTTACAAACTCCGCATGTTTATCAATACAAATCTGCACTAAAAATATCAACGTCTTAGTTGTGATAAAACTAGAAATAAGGTTCAATTATTTTATATAAAACACATAAACCAACTTTTAAGTTAACACCGTAAAACATAACAAAACGATGACTGGTTATGATTACATGAAATAAATAAGACATACGAATATTTTACTTTGATATCAATAAAGATTGTACTGCCACAATATAAAAAATATATTACACAATAACACCTAAATATTGTCTTTTATTAGGTTATATAGTTTACTATAGGAAAATAGACTTTATACACTTTTATTTTCTCTATATTTTTATCAATTAGGAAATATTTACAAACAAATTTAATACACTTTCAGAGAAATATATATATAGTTGCTTAAAGCAAAATAATTTGGTTACAAAAACATCGAGCGACCCTTTCAACGAATATAATAAATAACACTGATATGTCGGCAACATTATTTACAATTGCAATCATAATTTTATATATATTTACACTTTTCCTTTCACAATTTTTAATTTGTATTTTTTAGGCTAAATTGGTTTTTAACCTCTTCTGAACAAAATCATTTACACGTTTTTTTTTTTTAATATTTAAAAACGGATATACACGAAAAAGTTTTATTTACAGAATAATTATCTACATTTTGATGTTCTACAAATTTTCTAATTGCACATTTACCACAAGTATGTGGAAGAATTATTTTTGTTAATATATAATTTTGGATTAACTTTTTTTGAAACCCCAAATTTATACTTTTCCCTCGTAGTTCATAAATAGCATATGTTACATATTTTTTAATCTAGCAGTCGAGACTTCGTCCGCAGAGGTCGTGAAGAACGATTTTGGGAGGCTAATACATTAAGTTGCAATATTTAATTTACGTCTTCGCCCTTATTCTACCTCTATTTACGATATCAATGTGATATAAATTTCACACTATTCTTGCAAATTGCTGCTACATACTAATGAAATTTGAATAGAATCGGTGCAATAGTTTAAGTGTTATCTGACAAAATAGCCTCACAAAAAAAAATTTTGAAAAATGCAGAAATTACTTTTTAAATATTCAGATCTAGAATATGTAAAGTCATAAATCATGTTCATATCGCAATTTTTCGCAGAGAAAATTACTTTTCAATGAACAATCGTACTATAGAGATCTTATCCTTTTTTTCCCTTTTAAAATGCAAAAAATTAAGAAATTAGTTTTTAGATACTGTTATGAGCTTTTGAAACCAAATCGAGTCCATATCTTTATCTGATCAAGAGATACTGATAAATTTATTAAATTACAATTTGCTCTTTTTCACCCTCTTGGAGTATGAGTTTTGAAAAATTCTTTTTTAGAGGGTGCCCACAAGATGTTGCCAACCTTTTCCCAAAATTACATACTTCTATCTATCTATTTATCTATCTATCTATCTATCTATATATACATACATATATATATATATATATATATATATATATATATATATATATATATATATATATATATATATATATACATATATATATTTACAAATTATAAATTTTTCTGATTTCCACACATATGTCCCCTTAAATTTCAGAATATTAAATTATGATATAACGACTAGTAAAATTTACCAATTTAATCCAGGCAGTTCGTAACATCTAACTTTAAAGATCTATTTCAGGTAGTGGTTCTTTTAGAAAAAAAAATACCGAACCCACATGAACACGAACTTTGAAATATATATATATATATATATATATATATATATATATATATATATATATATATATATATATATATTTTATTTTGATTCATCGCTGAAACTGAATGAATAAAAAGGTTATCTACATAGCAAAAACGGTAAAAAAAATATGTGACATATACTATTTACCAACCTCAGTGAAATATTAAATCATACCCTGAAATAAATTAATATATTTTTCACTACTTCTCAGAATTTAAGTAAGGTAAGTTTCTAGCCCCATTTTTTGACGTTTTAGTAAACCAACAACATTATTGGACTGGTGATTTACAAAACCATCAGTTTATTTTTGCCATTCCTGTTTCGAAGACTGTAATATTTTATTACACTGGAATTTGTATAACTGGAATACTTTCCCCCAGAATGAACAATGTAAATTTTTATAACTTTAACTTTGTATTTCCAGTTCAATAAACTGGATTCTATGAAAAATATGCTTATGACTATCTTACTTTGTAAAAGGCACTTTTCTCTTTTTAACCAGAATGTTTTGAAAGGTTTAGTGGCATATCTGTAACAAAAAACATGTATTAGTGCTAAAAGAAACATTAAAAAGAAACAAGAATTTTACAATTTATTACTTCTGAAGCAAGGAATGAAAATCGATGAAAAATAGCCGAGTCATTTGAGATTCTTCGACGATACTGTCATCATAACAGTAAATCTACACGATGTGCAAAATATGTTGTCAGAACTTACTAGGAAATCCGAGAAAAAAGGGCTCAAAATTAACATCGAAATGACGATGTTTGATTGATTGAACTATATAGTAGGCTAGATGATAGGTTATGTCTAGTGTGGCTCTGTGTATTTCAAAATGACTATGTTAAAATACGTTCTAAAATATGAAACACCGCGTTGTTTTTAGGCACATCAAAAAAAGTTGCATATTTAGTATGTTTACTGTTGATAATTTTGGTCCCATATTGTTCGCATATCAGAGCATTTTTGATTTTACCGCAGGTCTGCAAGGAATGGTTTATCGTTCAATATTGACAAATGTTATGTAATGACTTTTACCAGTAAAAAGAACAGCATATTATATCCATATGAGATAAATGGAGCGGTGCTGTCTAGGATTGGTAAATGCCGGATTTCGGTGTTACTTTTGATGTGCAACTTAATTTTAAGTCTCACATCTATACAATTATGAATAAGGCTTCAAAAGTGTATGGCTTTATTGTAAGGAGTTGTAGGGGCTTTAATAATGTAAAATGTATTATTACACTTTATGTCACGTACATTAGGAGCATTTTGGAGTACTGTTCGGTTATATGGAGTCCTAATTATGATGTTCACAAAAATAATTTGGAAAAGGTTCAAAATAAAATATTAAGATACATACATTATAACAAAACAGGTACATATGAATTGCACATACCTAAATTAGAGATCATGAATGAATATAATTTAAAGCCATTAGAAACTAGACGCAATTTAGCCTATTTGACATTTTTGTATAAACTTGTTAATAATAAGATTGACGATCCTAGTTTATTGTCTATGCTTAATTTTAATGTACCAAATTACAGAACTAGGAACCCATCCGTGTTTTATGTAAAAACTGTTTGTACTAAGTATTATTTAGACTCTCCAATTATAACAATGTGTAGGTTATACAATCAAATAAGAAACCAGTGTGACATTTTTAATATAAGTTTAATCAGCTTTAGGAAATTAATAGTAGAATATTATTAGAGCAAATTTTTTTCCCTAAAAGATGAGTATCCTTCCTACTCTACAAATGGATCTGTGTATCTGTAGAGTTTGTACTTAAATAAATAAATAAATAAACAGATTATGACTGCTTGAATACTGCGTGAGTTCAAATAATTTTTGTATTTCTTTGTGTACTTAAAAAATTAAAATAGTGAATTTATGAACAAGATTTTAACATAAAATAAATTCCGATAAGAAATCACTTATTTAGAACTCATGACTCAAGATATTTAAAAAAATAGCGAGGTCAGCTGGAAATTGTTCTTCGCGAAATTGATGAAGAAATTTTAGAAATTCTCGAAAACTATTGAACAACAAACACCAGGTTGTACGAACATTTTACTGTATTGATTTTGGTTACCAATAATGCCACATTTACAAAGAATGTAGTAAACAATTATGAACAACCATGGTTGGACAATAGCTAATTCGCGCGTTGTTTGAAGAACCCATTTCCAGCACAGATTTTCACTTAATGTTGTGATTGATCTACTTATTGGACCATATTTGTTTCCACCTCAAGTGACAGGTGAAAATTATTTACACATTCAAAACCATTTGCCAGAATTATTAGATATTCCGTTAAATGTGAGACAGACCATGTAGTTTTTACATAATGGAGTTCCGCCCCATTTTAGACAAGATGTTCACGAATTTTTACATAATAAGTTTCCCAATACACAAATAGAATGTAATGGAGGAGCTTCTTGGCCTGGATCCTCCCTGGACCTAACTCCAAGGAATTTTTCTTGAAGACATTTAAAATACTCAGTTTATCGTAAAGGATGGTGAATAAAGTGAAAGAACTAAGACAGCAAATTGAAAACCCTTGTGAAGCTATCATGGGGGAGATTTAATTTTCACGGTAAGATTGGACACGAATCAAACGAAAAGTAACAACTTTGATTAATTTTTACAGATTACTAGTACAATAATGGAATTAATATACTGGTATGCTTGTATCTCCATTATTTTGCAACTTTTACGTAGATGATTTTTAGTTAAATCCGTTAGCTCCAGAATCTGTTAAAATAAATGCCTGAACTGTGATCCCCCTGTATAAAACTTTTTTTTTACGCGATTAAAGACAGTCCGTGATTGGTTGCACTTCCAGTGACGTCAAGTATGGAACACCTAAATTATTTTGAACATCTGTTTCTGTTGCTTCAGGTAAAATAAAATACGCCTTAATTCTTTTATATAAGCAATTACTATTCGAGTGCAAAACAAACACACTTTAGAAAGTCAATTCGTAATTCAATTGAGTTTTAAAACGTCAATTAACTGAAAAAAAAAAAGAACTTACCTACGACGCTCTCACTTTTTACATCCACTCCATCCCTCACAACTTCCTCCCTTACCCACGAAGGAGCAGGTACGTGTGCTTCCCTTCTAATAACAACCGGATGAGCTACTGGGTGAACCGGATGGGCGGGGTGAGGAGGCGGCGCATGCGGGTGCGCCGGATGATGGTGATAAACGGGCGGCGGAACCATGTAGCCGGCCCGTCCATATACCCCTGGTCCGTAGTAAGGTGGTATTGGGGGAAACGAATACATGTAAGGAGTTGGTCCCAAATAGGGCTGAGGTGGAGGAGGGTAGGGCGGCGCATAGCTGCATTTTTCTACTTGCTAAAAATAAGGTTAACAAATATAGATTAATACAAATACACCTCAAACAAGGATTATTATATTATATACATTATATATATATATATATATATATATATATATATATATATATATATATATATATATATATATATATAACATGTATTAACTACGTACTATTATCTACATTTGATAGAAAAGGTTATAGTTAAAACTCTCAGGTCTTAAATTTATTTGTTCCTGTATATAAAATACAATTTTTTTCTACCTCATATGAGGTGTGGAACGTGTCACACAATTTAAAATTACAATAAAAGTAAAAAATATAATATAAGTATAAAAAATATTAACTCACGTTCAGTCACACAACATTTAAAGTACCAACAATTCAAAATTTAGGTCTAGAGTTAAGATATTCCTCGACAGAATAATATGGATTTTCAGTTAGGAATGTTCACCGGTAGAGTACGCGTTTCCCTTGATACTTTATTCCATATTTTTATTATCCTAATTTGTACATTTTTTTATACATAAGTAAATTTAGTCTGTTCGTCGCGTCTTGTCCTAGTGCTGTAATTATCTGTCCTAATATTATTATCAAATAAACTTTTGTTTTTATATACAAATTTTAAAGATTTCAATATATACAAATTTGTAAATGTCAAGAAGTTTTTATTATTAAAAAAATGGTTGACCGCTTTCTCTGTGTCTTATACCAAACATAGATCTTAGACATCTCTTTTTTAAAATCTGCTCCCTCCTAACACACCGATCCTCACCAAAAGATTATTCCATATCTAATCCTTGCCCTAATGTGAGCATGGTACACATTGAGAGCCGCTTCCAAACCGACCTCATTCGTAGAATTCTCACTGCATACAGATATCTTGACAGCTCCCTCGATAGTCCATAAGATTTTACTTTCTAAGCTACAATATGAATTTGGCTTTCAGAAAGGGTTGCTTGAGCTGATTAAATCTTACTTATCTGATAGAGATCATCAAGTTATTGTGAAAGGGTATTGTCATTTTTTCCGGCATCGGGCATTCTTCAGGGTTCCAATTTAGGTTATCTCCTTTTCATTATGTTTATAAATAGTTTAACAGCAGTAATAGAAAATGCAATACATCTATTGTTTGCAGATTACTTGAAAACTTATTACAGAATTAGTTCTGTTAAAGACTGCTTGCAGTTACAATTAGACCTAAACGAAGCAGTTGCATGGTTAGAAAAAAACAAACTATATTTTAATACTTCTAAATGTGCTGTCGTTACTTATTCGCGGAAAAATAAACCGATATTGCATACATACTACATAAAGGGAGAGAGACTAACGCGAGTTCAAGAAATTAGGGATTTTGGTGTGACCTTTGATGCTGTTATACATGTTATGCATACTGCCAATAAGCCATGCAGGTATATGAGTTTTTAGTAAGACATACACGTGAACTTAATAATCCAAATCGTATTAAACAGTTTATAAGTCACTTGTACATAGGATACTAAAGTATGCAAGTGTTATTTGGAATCAATGGAATCAATGTTACAAATATCTGCTAGAAAAAATCCAGAACAAAATTGTTAAATATATGTATTATAAAGAAACACATGTGTGATAATGTCAGAAACGTGGCTGTGTCAGAAGTATGGTCTTATGAGACTTGAAAAAAGGAGAGAAATGATGGATATTTTGTATTTAATCAAGATAGTGCATGGTACGGTTAATGACTCCAGTTTTTTAAATAGGCTGAATTTTTCGATACCAATCTATGGTACTAGACACTTAAATACATTTTACTTATTTATTTTATTTATTCAATTACATACACTACAGAATGATACATTCTAAATGGTATGGCAAATGACAAAGAACAATAACAAAAAACAAAAAGAAAATACAAACATTGAAACAAAATTCACAAGAAAAAAAGAATAATGTACAACAAAGTATATCATTTAAACATTATAATTGTTTTAATCCTTCGCTGTGAGTCCTTGAAAATGTCACAGTCCATATAAAATCGGTTATAATTAACCATCAATCTAGTTATGAAGGTGGACTGGCCGTAGTTGGTGCGATGATAGCTTTCCTGGAACAGCCGTTGCAGCCTAGTACGCCTTGATGGGACCCTAAGATTAATCTCGCTCAGCAATATGTCGCAGTCAATTATGTTATTTAATATTTTGAACAGGAATAAAAACATAGCTTCTCTTCTTCTGCTCTCCAGACTCTTGAGTCCACACAACATCAGTCTTGTTTCATAAGCTAAGCCGTGTGATGGAAAATGGTGCTTATATAGTAGATATTTCGTGAATTTATTTTGTACTCTCTCGAGTCTGTTTTTGTGGGTGACATAGTTGGGAGTCCATATAATTGAACAGTATTCCAAAATGCTGCGAACAAGCGAGTTGTATAAGCAAGTTAGAGCTCTAGTGTCATTAATATGTCTCGAGTTTCGCTTAATAAAACCCAGCATTCTTAGAGCCTTGATCGTGATGCTGTCAATATGAGCGTTGAATTGCAAATCTTTCGTGAAAATTACTCCCAAGTCATTGATAGATTCGACGGATTCGACAGGTTGACCCAGTATTTCATATGAATTAACAATTGGGTGATCGCACTTGAAGAAGCTGATACATTTGCATTTGGAGACGTTGATTTTTAGATGATTTGAAGCACACCAGTCGACGAAACAATCTAGATCAGTTTGTAAGTGGTTATGATCTAAGTTAACAATGCTATAAAATTTCAGATCATCGGCGTATAATAGGACCTGAGAGGAAACAAAGCAGGAGGTAACGTCGTTGATGAACAGAAGAAACAGAACCGGTCCAATGTGTGACCCCTGAGGGACACCAGAAGTAGCCATTACTTCACTGGATAGGGACCCGCACACCTCCACGCGCTGTCGTCTATCGCTGAGAACTACAGTAGCCTTAAGTAACAATCATTCTAACTCTCCATTATATAGGCTTTGTTATTTTTACAATAGACTACAGTCCCAGGCATACATTTTCAATGCTAAAAATCGTTCTTTAGAAAAAAAAAGAATTGCTGACATTTTATAAACTATTTAAGATTATGTTAGATTTAAATTTTGTAGAAGTACTTTGTAATTGGGTCATTTTACTTTGTAAATTCTACCTGTTACGTGCTGAAATAAATAAATAAATAAATATGCAGCTTTTCCAGTCAAGTCTTTGATCAATTATTACATCCAGAAAAGTTATATTTTTACTTGTTTCAAAAATGTTATTACCAATATTGAAAATAGGTGGTTCAACTGGCCTATATGTATATTTAATAATCTGTGTTTTCTCCACGTTCATTTGTACATTATTATCAGTAAACCATTCTTGTAGACTATCCAGTGAGCTCTCAATGTGTCCCTCAATATCACAGGCTTCCTTTTCACCTATGATAAGCGACGTGTCATCGGCATACATTACAACCTGATCTTTTACAATTTTGAAAAGTTCGTTAGTGTATAAAATATACAATAAGGGGCCAAGAATGGATCCCTGCGGAACGCTCCTCCAATTAGACTATTTCTTTCAACAACTCTCTGTAGTCAACCACCAAGATATGAATTTAGCAGTTGTAGTGCCACCCTCCTAATTACATATCTCTCAAGCTTCCCTGCAAGCAGTCCATGGTCTACCCTATCAAATGTCTTAGAAAAATCCAATGAAACCGACACAGTGCGTTTATTTTGATTGATGGAGTTTAAAACCTTAGAGAGAGCCAAATAGATTGCTTTTATTGTAGAGCTATTCCTTCTGAACCCAAATTCACAATCTACCAATATTTTGTTATTATCTAGAAACTCTACAAATCTCTCATGCATAAGTTTTTCAAAAATTTTGTGCATATAAGACAATAGAGATATAGTTGCAACTGTCGATAAATCGAAAACAGTTACATTTAGGTATACAACATGTAATAGAAAAAATATTCAGAATTTTTAGGGGATTCTAAAAATGTACTAAAAATTGGGAGTTTTCAAACTTTACGTTCTCACTGTATATATAGCTAAATTGTTTACTTCAAAAAGTACCTGACATTCTTTTGAGATGTTAAAATCAACATAATACGCTTTTAACTTATGAGTGAATTGTATATTTTTCTATTGTTTACTCTTAATATATGTTATTGCTTTGTAAGCTGATTAATGTAAGGTTTTAAATTTTTATGGATCAATTGTTGGATTGTTTATTGTTATTTGATATTATTTTGGACTTGTAAATATATTTGTTCTCCACTGTATTATTTCGGCAATGCCTGTTAAGTACTTAGATAATAATACATAATAAATAAAGATATCGATAGTTTAAAAGAAAGGCTATACCCACAAAAGTCATTTAAAAGAGAAAAATAGTTACAGAAAATTATTTTTTTGGTTTAGTTTTCCTTTTTTTTTCATATTTAATAAAAGACTTCTGTAAATTTGGACTTCAAAGCAATATTAATCTTTTTATTTTGAACATTTTTAGAAATAAGCTTTTCGAATAAATAAAGTTACTGATGTTCGAGAACAAAAACTTATTTTTTAATCATTTGTTTTAGTTGTTTATCACGCCTTGATTTCAACTGTATGACTTTACAAAGAAAAAAGTAAAAAATATACTTATTTTTTTAAATGCCAGTTTATTTTTTTTCCATCTTTCTACCTCTTGCATTACTTTTACTTAATTATGAAATTTAATCTTTATAACATACGTGCAAAAAAAAAACAAATATTCATAGTGTTTACTCAAATGATTTCCGCATGGCAAAATTCCTTGTCTCGTTTATTATCGTAAACACAGGAGGAATTAAAAGATAAGTGATAATTTTTTGGCTTTTATTTTCTGATATTTAATAAATGCATGTAGCAAAAGCTTGATAAACTTTATTTTCTTTTCTGGAACATTACTTTAAACTTATTGTGTTATAATGGGGACATCATACTAAAACGGAACGATTAAAATGATTTGTGTAATGGGCTCTCAGCATGTCCAACGCAATACATTTTTAAAATATATTAAATAAAAATAGTAACGTAAGGGGTCAAAAATTCTCAATTAATCACTTTATTAAAAAAGACAATAGTACATTCAAATTCATATGTCAATAAAAGACTAATACAATGTAGTGCAGTAAACAAAATATAATAGTTAAACATAGTTGCTAACTTTCCAAGTATAGTTTACTAGCATCCGCCGTCGCGGCTTTGTTCGCTCAATTTTTGTACTTGCACTATGTATTTCTTCTGCTTGCGAAAATGATTGACCGATATTTAAGGTCTACAGGAGGAATTTTACTTTTTCCGAAAATGATAGTATCCTCGTAAACTTTTTCCAAATCATAAATTAAATAGAATTAAAAAAGTAGAATAAAGTTAAAAGAAAATTGTACAAATAACAAATAATTAAAACATAATCATACCAACATAATGAAGCAAAATGGTGACAGATAGGCTTTAGTTGCTCACTTTTTCAATAGATGGGACTGTTGGCTGTTCCCCCAAGATTTCCTAATAACTGTATCTTTTCTCCCACAATATTCCTTTACTTTAATTTTCTTCAAATATTTTGTACAGATAGTTTTTTTCCCAAAATGGCGAAAAAATTCCCCAATATGGCAACCCTGACTTGCCCTAAGGGAAAGACCATGAGATAAGGGGTTAGCGGCTCGCCACATGCATAACTGGAGCTCATTTTTATGGTCTTATTTACACGTAGCCATAAATACAGAATATGCTAGATTGCACGTCTTCAATGCCGGCCGTTTCCACAGTGCGATAGCGAAAGAAAAATGAAAGCCTTAATCTTTTCCCTTTCTAAGGGGCAGAGTATAAACCCCCAAGCAAATATAACTATAGAAACTTCCTTTCTTAGACAAACTTTAGATAACAGAAATATACTTTCATATAATACCATGGATTTTCTGAAAGTATGAATTTTTTTTAGGAATTTTTTTAACACTTACTAATACACATTTTCTTTTATAGTTTATATCTGTAAAGAAATGCGTGGTAGAAAAAAAATAATAAATACAAAAACAAACATATCCGCGGAAAATCGAACCCGCGACGTTCGCTATCGATCCAAAAACTCTCGTCACCAAAGTAACCCTTATAGTGGTCAAAAGTACATTTCTATCATATAAAGTCTGACCCAAGGAGGGATTTTGAATAGTGGTTCTATGCTACGCCGATTGGAAAGAGACAATAAGGCGTTCACTCTTTTCCCTTTCTTACACTGTGGAAACGGCCAGCATTGAGGACGAACAATCTAGTATTTTCTATATTCATGGATACAATCTATGACACTTCAGAATACATAATAAAGCTAAAGTGGTGATAATTGGTTTAGTAATTCTCGAGATTTCTTGCTAACTTACTTTATATGATAGTGAGATATCCTCCAAACTTGTGACAAAATTTTTTCCCAAAGAGCGTTTTACAGAAAGAATCAAAATTTGTCTACTACCTATTCTATGTACCTCTACGGACTTTTCGAATGTGTGAAAGAGAGCGATAGATATAAAAAAGTCATTCCAATCTACGATCACTGGTGTAGCACGCCACCTAGCGGAGAGCAAATATACTACGTTCTGAAGCATTTTTTTTTAACGTTATTTGTAATGAAAGTTAATGTTTTTTCAAGATAAAATGTAGCTTTAAACCTTCCTGGTTGCGTCAAAAAAGATGAGTTAAAATTTGGCTTTGATTGGTTTTTAGGTTATCTTTAACAAATAAAAACCCTCTTTTTCTTTATATATCAGAATAGATTGGAATAAAATATTTTTGCATATTACAATATTCAATGAAGTTTTGTAGGCATCTGCTTTGAATTAACCCCAAAACTGCAATTGCAAAACTGCTACAGAACCCTAATATAATGCGTGTTCGACACGCATTTTGCTGTCTTTTTAAATATAAACTATCAGTTCTTTTAACTAAAATTTAGTACTTCCATCTACAAACAAAATTAATATTCTTGGTTACCAAAAAACAACAGAGAAACCAAGAAAACTGTAGGCAACTCTTTTCAAATATCCTATACAATTGATTGTGATCATTTTAATTAGTTTGTAGTGTTTACTATATTGAAACTTACTGATAATTCTATTGATCTCAGTCTATCTACACTTTCTGAATAAAGACGATCCTCCGAAGTAACTGGAGAGCAATACCTCGTCCCAGGGGGTGGTATGGGTCCCAGCTGGGGTACTACTGGAGAAAATCGACTAGGTGAATGACTGGGAGAATTTTTCAAACTATTTTTGTGATGATCTTCAGCCAATAACGATGTTATACTACAAATAATAAAAAATATAATAAAAATAAAGAGCTGAAACAAATAGGATTAGTATCGCATTTTTAACAATTACTAAGGTTAGATAAATATATAAAGATAGCATTTTGAATGGATACAGCAGTTTAATTAATTCAAGGTTTTTGAATTGTGAAAGTAAAGTTCCCTGACCTCAATTTTTCTGGAACTTATAAACACTTTTTCAGAAAAAAATCGTTACTGAATCATTAAAAATCCAAATACTTTATTATGTAAGCATGTGTTTAGAAATCATGCGTTCAGTAACACACTTATGCATTACTTCGTGAGAAAAACGTAGTCAAATCTTCGTCATCTGTAATCTGTTTAAAGATCTTCTTACTTCTTACCTATAACTGCAATTTCTTGGAGTCTTTGTAGCATTTACAGTGTTATCTTCAATACCGTTGCTTCTTATAGGTGTATTTAACGGTGGCGGTGTAGAGTTGTCCGTTTTTTCTACTTTAATAACCAGGGTTGGAGGTGTTTTGGCTGCTGGAGGGCATGTGCTTTGAGGACGTCCCCTACTTCTAAATGAGAAAAGTATTTTTTCTTTATCTGATAAAAATTGCTTTAATATAAACATATAAATATATATATATATATATATATATATATATATATATATATATATATATATATATATATATAGGGTGATCCAAAAGTTCCGGTAGGGCACAATATGTTCTTAGAAAAGGATTTTTGAGAAAAATGTTTCAGACAAAAGTTGTAGGAAATTGAACGGGCACGTCTGATGATTTGACTTTGACCGTTAAGGTCAATCGAAGGTTATGTTGACTGTTTCAAATAGAAAGTTCCACTTTTTATTGCAAAGGTGGAAAGAGGGAAAATTTTCTATCCAAAGGTATAAAAAATCCCATTCAGAGGTCATTGAGGATTAAATATCTTTGAGCCATGAATTGGTGTAAAAGAACCAAAAACTCGAAAACAAGGATTTCTGGAAAAAAAAACGTTTTCTACAATAGTTGTAGGAAATTAAACGGCGCGTCTTAACCTGAGCATGAATTTTACCTTGACCTTGACTGTTAAATCAAGGTCGTGAGAAATTTTTTAAATGGGACCTCAAACTTTTGATCCGAAAATAAATATTTATACGTTTCGATATGACCTCGAGATGAACGACATTTCAAGGCCAAATATCAAAAAATCCTGAGATGGCAGGATATTTGGGAATATTCAAGGGGAAAAAATAGAACACTAGGTCCACACAACGCCTTGCCTTAATTGGCTGAGACCGCAAGACACCACTCTTCACTTCAGAGCTCAAAAGAATAGAACATTATTCTATAACAGTATGATTTATTCGTCGCTTACCTTTTTTGTGCAGAATTTGATGCTCCATCATCACTAGATCCTGGCCTATCAGAACTAGGACTGCTTGATGCGGATGGAGTTCTATCTCTTTCCATTTCACGCAAAAAACGTTTTCTAGGTGATACAACTGTTTCTGGCCTGGGTGGCGTACTACAAGGATGGAAAATAGGAAATATAATTTATGGTGATAAAAATTTATAATTTTAAAAATCGATGAAAACCAGCGCGAGTAAGGCAATAAAATTTTTAACAATATTTTCGAGAACATCTAAACTTCATTGGTTTAATTTACCAACCATTGTTTACTTGGAAAAATTTGTGAACGAATACAACGTCCTACTTCTTCCCAGAGATTTTCTATGGGGTTAAAGTCAGGGGATTGTGGCGGCCACTACAAAACCCGAACGTTATTTTCCTGAAACTACGCTTGAATAACTCGTGAAAAATGCTTTCGATCATTATTCTGTTAGAAACTAAAACGCAATGGCATTTTCCATTGTGCATAAAACCTTGTATTGATTGGCCGCTAACTACGTTTCATTTCATCAAAATTCAAAACACTGAAACGCATTTCATCAAAATTCAAAACACTGAAACGCATTTCATCGCTAAAATGATCTTTTGCCCACTCGCCTACCATCCAGTTTAAACATCGACGTGCAAAGACAAGCCTTGCGACTCTATTTCTTCCCGAAATAAGAGGCTTTTCAGCTCGACGATTTGCGGAGATTCAGCAATAATTCTAGGTGTGTAGTTCCAAGGATCATTGTTTAATTTTAATGGATCTATTGCTCCATATTGTTGTTTTGCTTGGTCATGCTGATTTCGGTAGATTCGCTAAATGTACCCATTCATTATAAAATGAAATTATTTTGGATACATTGTATCTGGATTAAAAAAAAATTGGATTTAGAATGGGTTTCAGGTTATCCGCAGACATTTAGAGGCTTACAACATCTCACTATACATAACCTTTATAGATTACCTACCAAAAGGCATTTGATATGAATGAATTCTGGGCTTTTCTGTCCGCTATGGATGAAGCCAAAATAGACACCAGGCACTCCACTCTTATTAGTCATATGTACAGGAATGCTAAGTTTCACATAAAAATCAATGAAGACCTTAAAACAGCTACAGTTTACCTAGAAAAAGAAGTGGAGCAAGGTGATCCAATTGCACAGAAATTTTTATATTAGCCTTGGAAAACATTATTAAACAATTAAAATGAAAAAACAAAGGTCTTAACATCAACGGAAACTTTTTAACCATTTAAGGTTCGGAGATGGCATTATTATAAGCTGAGACATTGAAGAGTTAAAACTGAATGAAGTATCAAAACAGATAGAACTACAAATAAATATAAATAACACAAAAATATTAAACAATATCCCTAATATCATCACCATCGACAATGAAACAGAATGTGGAACACTACACCTACCTTGCAAGATGGGCAAGGAAATTAACATGCTAAAGTTGCTAGGAGAGTTTTTGATTGATTGAATCTTACAGCAGGCTGGGGTAGACAAGCCCTTAACTTCAGCCTAGTTATATTTGTTCTATGTAAACAGGTTTGCTGCTTGGGTCTGGTTTAGCAACCTCTTCACTATTTGTCCTCTGGATATAAGCCTTTTGGATTGATCAATCCTTGAAAGTATCTACAGTAGATTAGAGCTTTATGTAGGAAGATGATGTGAGGCCATTTTGTCCTCTTCATTACATATCTTCATGCTGGTTCATCCTCAAAGATATGTGTAGATATTTTTTTAAACTGCAGTGGACGTTATTAGTCCTATCATCAGACTAGTCTGTTGTCTGCTCAAACGCAGGATTTCGCGACTTAATTTGCCAGCTGGTTTGCTCAGCAATTATACTGAGCTTGTGGCCCACAATGAGCTTCCAGTGGCCCTGGTATTCATGGTTTATCCACAAGGATAAACACCCATGAAGTTTCTTTAATGCTAAATACTGGTCCAGGTTTGATAAATATGGTAACAGACCCTTGTCTTGCAAGTTGGTCCGCTTTTTCATTGCCTAATATGTCCTTGAATTCTGGCACCAATGCAGGAATAATCTTGTTGTGTTTTGATGTTACTTGATGACATGCGAGCGTTTTCAGCACTGCCTGACTGTCGAAGAAAATGAAAAGAGTCTTGCCCCTATAACCCCTCATTAGATTTTTTCTGCCTGAAATACCCTAGACTGCTGTTCCAGTGCCTCACTTATGTTAAGTCTGGGTGTGGTTTTGTGTATTCCAGCCCCTGTACATGAACAGTGATCAATCAAATCTCGCCTTCCAGTCAGATAAATGGTGTAAGGAGCCTGTCAAAATTATACGATCTTTGGCACAATGTCACTGCTCATCTTCAACAACGAGTTTGTTACAATGTCTTTAATGCTGGTGAGTCTAAAGATAGGTCAAATCTACCTCGTCGCAGCCCTGAATATTATATAAAGGGGGGAGGTTTAGTAAGGTTTTCATGGCTGCTGTTGGAGTACTTAAAGAATACAATTGTCATGAGCAGCCTTTGGTAAAATGCACTTTATACTGAAGGATAAGAATTTTCCTATCTGCCTATAATGGCTGCATACTACCAGCAGCTACATATAAACTGAAAACCATGGCTTTGATAAGAAAATCAACAGAAAAACTCAGAACGATGCCAAATTAGTAACATTGATATTAGAAACAGAACAAGGGTCACAGTTACAGATATAATAAAAAGAACTGCTAGTCTAAAGTGGAGATGGACCGAAGACGTAGCCCAGACTAAACGGGGACGATTGAACTCATGAAATGGAGACTAAGTGTGACAAAAATTAATTTCGGAAGATCACCACTGAAGCGAGTGAATGATATTCAAAGAATAACTGGAGAAAAATTGGAAGAGGCCTATTATCAGCAATGGATGTACAGACTATAAGAAGAATAAAACAAAATGTCTTGAAATTAAGGCTTGTTTTTAGATTCCAAAAATACATTCACGACACACAGAAGTGGTTATTACATTACAATTGTCTTAGCCTATGCTTTCACTGAAAACTTTGAAAAATATTAAAATGTTATATAGTGACATATTTTTGTGTTTAAATCCTTAGGTATACACAGAGCTGCAAGTTGTGCCACCTCAGCTTCAATACAGTGCTAACTGGTGGCTTTTCTTGTATTAAATAGAGGAAAAACAAACATGAATCACTATCACTCAGTTATTTCACCACAAATAATTTAATTCACTTTAATTATTAGTTAATTTTTTTCGTGACATGGTTTTCAGGTCTGAAATACCAAACTAAATTGAAACTAACGTAAAAATAAATACCTGGTTCTAAAATTTTTATCTAACAAACTCTGCACGATGGCAAGTAGAGGCCGTTTCGTTCTCTTCTCCTTTCTGATCCTAACGACACTTATTTCTTCCTCTGTAACCTCGACCAATGAAAGCGGGCGGCGCCTCTTGACACCCCGACATAAGCGCCGTCTACGCTTTGGGCGCCAAAAAAACAACGCCATTTCTTTGGAGATACCGCGCCTCGGTGTGGCCTGCTTCCAGGAATGGTCGCGTTGCCACGGAGATGATTGTATCGAGCTGTTGTCATCTGAAACTGTAAAATAGTATTTAAAAACCTTTGATTTAATGATATTTGATTCTACAAGTTTATAATCGAAATGTATTAAATTGGAATATTTCACAATTATGGAGCAAATCAAGGTCAGACACTTGACACCCCATATGTTTTTATAATTTCAAGGAGATAATTTACCAGAACATTTGGGCCCGTTGAAATCTTTAAGAAAACTTTGATTATATCTTGGTTAAACTTGTTTGTTTTCAGATTTTAAAAATTGCGACAAGCATTTACATACCATGTGATTAAAAACAAGACTGCATTCTTCCCTAATCTTTTAAATCTAAGCCACTGTCGGCTGTTAATATTCCATAACGGAAGAACAGAATCATATACAGTGTACGACAAAACAAATGCACGCACTTCTACTCGCTAATATATGGCTAAATAACATAGTCAAATGCACTTAAATTTAAATTCTTTTTACTTATTTATGATCGCAATGGACACTTCTGCTAAAAAAAAGACACAAACAAAACTAATTTTTTTTGCATCAGAAAAAAATCAGTTTTGTTTAAAACACGACTTTTTGTTTATGCACATATGCACGAAATAACAGGACTTTACATTCTTTATGAATTATAAAAAATTATCAACAAGTACCGTTTTTCTCTTTTGAACATTGTAAGAATGTTTATAGAAAACTTCCACGTGTTTACAGAAAACTTCCACGTGTTTATAGTCATTCCTGGTCTTTCAGAGTCATCGGTCATATGGTACAAGTTTTTAATGAAAAAAATAGCTAATAATAAGTACTCAGTGCATTTATTAAATATTATAATAGTGGTGAATCAGTGACATAAATTGCAAAGAAATTTGGAATTCATCATAGCGTAATTTCGCGAATTATAAGCCGCTTTCGTTCTTCAGGCTCGTTGACCACTATCCACAAAGGAGGTCGTCTACGGAAAACCAGTAAACGGGACGACCAGACAATAATTAGATTAATAAAAAAAGATCCGTTCATATCAGCAAGGTCAATTGCAAATCGATTACCACTACATATTTCTGAAAGATCCATCCAAAGGGGGATTGAAATCATACCGAAGTGCCAAAAAACCATTTATTGCCGCCAAAAATAGACTAGCTAGAATTCAATTTGCAAAGGAACACTTAAATTGGAGTACAACCCAATGGAAGACCGTACTCTTTTCTGATGAGTCGAAGTTCAACTTGAAAAATTCGGATGGATTTCGCCTAATACGCAGACCTAAAGGGCAACGTCTTAACCGCTATACGCAAGGCACAGTTAAGCACCGAGGAGGAAATATTTTAGTCTGGGGATGTTTTCCGGACATGGAATCGGACCAATTCACAAAATTAATGGTATAATGGATCGTTTTGTGTATAAGGATATCCTAAATAATGTTATGTTGCCACACGCAGAGGAAGAAATGCCACTTAAGGGGAGGTATCAACATGATAACGCCAAAACACACTCCTAAATGTGAAAGAGTGGTTCGTAAACAACAAGATTGACGTTTTGAAATGGTCAGCGCAATCGCCTGATCTCAATCCCATAGAAAATCTATGGGATATTGTAGATCGCAAAATAAATCGCGATAATTGCAAAAATGCGGATGACCTTTTGCGACAAGCGGAAATTGCATGGAATGGAATTTCCGATAAAATTTTATCTAACCTTATAGAGTCCATGCCACGCAGATGCGAGGAGGTTTTAAAAAATAAGGGCCACGCAACTAAATATTAGTTAAATTTTTATTTAAATGGAATAACCTAAAAATGTGTTATTGTTTTGTCGCATAAAGAAAGTATTGTTAATTATGAAATATGGTTTTTGTTAGTTTCCATAACAAATGTTGGAAATTTTTGTTTTAGTAAATTTAGTTTGTTAAATTTGAAAAGCAATGTGTTTTTGTCTTGTTATTAAGGCATATTTTAATATACACAAGTTCGTGCATATGTTTTGTCGCACACTGTATGGCAAGTTTCAATTCCAGTCAGAGACAAAAACAGTTTTCTTAACGAGTGTGGCAAAATAAAACAAACACTGTAAAAAAGCTAAACTTTATTGCTAATTAGTAATTACCTAATGTAAAAATAAAAGAGAAAATGAAAATTTGTATTTAACTGCTGGAGACAGGCTTCGTTTGGCATGGCCCAAATAGCACATCATGTATTAAAAACGTTCTGTTCTACATATTACCTCGCTAGAAAACAATAGTACTATTATTTTTTGCGCGCTCAAGCGGGTGCGAGTTAAGGAAAGATTTAAATTTACTTCATTTTTTTACAGTAACTTGAAATATCATCATAAATAAAGGGTGTTTGAATAATAACTTAATTTTTAAATAAATTAAAGTACACATATTAATGAATTTCTTAGAAATTTTTGTTTATACAGGGTGATTCAAAAATCGATCACGAAACTTAAGGGGGTGATTCTACTTGACAAAATAAGGGTAGAGCTTCATATAATTTTTTTCCAAAATGTCATTCGTTTTCGAGTTACAAGCCGTCCAAGTTCAAGTTTTTATTTTTTGTTTTTTGAATTACTCGCTTACAGGAAAACCGATTTGACTAATATTTGAAAGATAGGCTAAGTCTTCTGCGCTTCATCATTTTAGTTACAATTCACATTGATTGTTTGCCGCTAGAGGGCACTTTACCTACATTGAAAATTGTTTTTTTGTCATAATTTTTTAGTGTTGACAGCTACAGTAGTTTTTGGCATAATTTCTGAAAGACTGATGCCAGGCCTTTAAAAAAGGTGCTCTTTATTTACATCGCTAAACCCAACGGTTTAGACGTAAATCACCCTTAAAAATTAAGTGGTAAATTTACTTTTCTCATTTCATTACCACCAGCTACCAGGTAAATAGCTATCAAAGTATACTAGAGCTGTCAGTTTAACATCAAATAAATTCGCTTTTTAAACTATTTAATTTATAATCTTAAAATAACTAATAATGGCTAATCAGTAAATATTCATATTATGGATTATTGCGATATACATTTAATTGATAAAAATTAATGAAACAGTACTAAACAAACTAAAAAAGATTCTCAAAATGTCCCCCATTTTCTTCAATACATTTCCTAACACTCTTCAAAAAATGTCGCCTAACTCGATGAAAAATTTCTGGTGTTTCTTTAATAATTTGGCACTTTTCGATTATCCTGAAGCGAAGATCCTCGACGTTGATTACTGGAATATCGTACACCAATTGTTTCAAATGACCCCAAAAGAAAAAATCCATAGGATTAAGGTCTGGTGACCTCGCTGCCCATGCCAATGGTCCACTTCGTCCTATCCATCGCTCAGGATACGTTGCATTCAAATACTGTCGGACACGTATACTAAAGTGGGGCGGAGCTCCGTCTTGGAGGATCCACATGTTGGCCCTTACTTCCAATGGCACATCTTCCAGATACAATGGGAGACGATTTTGGATAAAATCTAAGTATACGTCACCAGTTAATGGGCCATCAAAGAAATGAGGACCAATAAGGTAATCTCCTATTATCCCTGCCCACACATTTAGTGAAAATCTACGCTGATGTTTCGTTTCTACCACATTGTTTGGGTTCTCGTAAGCATATGTGTGGATGTTGTGTAGATTTGTTATGCCATCACGAGTGAAACCAGCTTCGTCAGTGAATAATATGACGCCAATTAATCGATTATCGTGTTCATACTTAGCTAGGATCTGATTGCACATTTCCAACCGTCTCGGCCGATCATCGTCATAAAGAGCCTGCACCTTTTTTGAATGAAACGGGTAGAGTTGTTCTTCTCTTAGTATCCTCCATGAACTAGCCTGACAGAGCCGCACTTCATTCCCAATTTTTCTAGTACTAATACCTGGATTATCTTCAATAATTTCAAGCACTCTTTCTTCTTGTTGCACGTTTCTAGCAGTTCTAGGTCTTCCCCTATTTCCATTATAACTTTTAAAGGAACCACATTCCGCCAGCCTCCTGTGCACACTGGAAAATGTTTGAGCATCAGGGATATTTCTTTCCGGATAACTCTCCATATAATATCTTCTTGCCAACTCTGCATTACCATTTGCTTTTCCATAACAAAAATGGATATCACAATATTCGATATTTGAATATTGGTGATTAGCCATTATTAGTTATTTTAAGATTATAAATTAAATAGTTTAAAAAGCGAATTTATTTGATGTTAAACTGACTGCTCTAGTATACTTTGATAGCTATTTACCTGGTAGCTGGTGGTAATGAAATGAGAAAAGTAAATTTACCACTTAATTTTTAAGGGTGATTTACGTCTAAACCGTTGGGTTTAGCGATGTAAATAAAGAGCACCTTTTTTAAAGGCCTGGCATCAGTCTTTCAGAAATTATGCCAAAAACTACTGTAGCTGTCAACACTAAAAAATTATGACAAAAAAACAATTTTCAATGTAGGTAAAGTGCCCTCTAGCGGCAAATAATCAATGTGAATTGTTACTAAAATGATGAAGCGCAGAAGACTTAGCCTATCTTTCAAATATTAGTCAAATCGGTTTTCCTGTAAGCGAGTAATTCAAAAAACAAAAAATAAAAACTTGAACTTGGACGGCTTGTAACTCGAAAACGAATGACATTTTGAAAAAAAATTATATGAAGCTCTACCCTTATTTTGTCAAGTAGAATCACCCCCTTAAGTTTCGTGATCGATTTTTGAATCACCCTGTATATACAGTGCAATTATCATTAAACATAATAAAAAAAGTAAAAGGCAACCGCGCCTACGTTGGTAAGTATGTACTTTTTCGGCAATATGTTTTGAAGTAAGGGCTGAAGAATATGAGCTCTTGAATCGTCTCAGGATGGTTCGCATAGACTTCACTTTTAAAAACACCCAAAAAAAATAAATCAAAACAAGTTAACTTAGCTAACAACTTCTTGAAGGTCAGTTTTGGTCTTCAAAATACGAGATAACACGATCTAGGAACGCTTGCGGTACGACCAGTGGCGCAATCCTATCGAAATCATATCTCGCTTACATCCATTCCATTTAATTCAAGCGAAAAAAAATTCTTCAACATGCCGCGTTAGCGATCGCCATTCAGTTACGGAGGTACCTTCATAATTTTCAAAAAAGTATCATATGAGGACCCCTCCTGTCCAAGTGACACCAAATTATCACTTTTTAAGAATGTATCGGAAGTTATTACAAGGCATGTGGATTCTCTGCTTCCCAGATCCGAGAATTCTGCTCGTTAACAAATTTCCTTGATATATTTAAATTTTTCACGAATTTTTAAAAAAAAAATTTGCACGCTGAATCCTGGTTACTATTACTTTTGAGGTTTGGGTAACTTAGGATAAATTGCAATTGTAAGGATCTACTATTGACTGTAGATCTTTTCGAGAAAAATATTTTTAAGAATCATAAAATACTAACTTTTGTATGTGTATATCTTTTTAAGTGTTGTATTTACGTTAAAAGCAACATAAACGTTTTGAAACGAGTTCGACTTACCACCAGTATAACACCTGAAATGCAAATGTTCCACAATACGACTCACTTTGAAAGATCTGTCAATTATCACCCTATTCATATATACAACAAACTTCCTCAAATTATCAAGTCAGCCAATAACTACAATAGCTTTAAGAATAAATTAAGAAAATATTTAATTGGGCAGGGCTTCTACTCACTCGCGGAATATTTTAAGGAATCTTGAAATGATACGATGGTTAACTTAAATTATGTGTCCGTTCTTGTTCTATGTTTTATTATAGCTGTATATTGTATAATTTTGATATATATCTGACCATATGACATCCTCCACATCAACCTTAATTGATGTTAAAGGTGAATAAATGTTTGACTTTTTTTGCTAAAGTGACAATAGCTTTAAGGATAAATTTTTTAAAGTTCTCAAAATTAAAGGTGTGTTGCTGAAGCTGTATGTCCCCATTTTTATTATTCATTCTTGTAACTAGTTTTTAATTCTTTGACCCCCTATTGCTAGTGTTATATTACTGTATATTTGGATATGTGATGTACGTGAATGTCAATGTAAATTGATCTTAAAGGTGAATAAAGTATGAAGTATGAAAGTATGAAATACTAGACATAAAATTAGTTTGAGCTAAGGGCATTCGTAAAGGTAATTTTTTGAGAAAATTGGAATCTCGTTAAGATTTAAAAACATTCTAATTAGTAACTTAAAACCTTCTAGCTCTATAGACATGGGAACAGTAGAAATAGGTTTATTTAAATTCCCTATGGAGAATATCATATAGTTACTTTCTAGGAGAATCGTTTATATATAGAAAACACATTGTGTGTTAACCAACTGTTGTTGCACTTACCACTAAGCGATGCGCTACTTTCTTGTCTGTAAGCAGGGGTAGCAGATGCTGTACCCTGGGGCGGCCAGAACGTTTTTCTTGGCACCGACACCCACGATACCCTCTCACCTTCTCTAGCTCTTTCCAGTTCAAGGATAAACTTTCCATCTAAAAAGAAAAAAAATTATATTCATAGTTAAACTATAAATTATAGAAATAAGTCTCACCGTTTTGGATATATTTAAATTTTTATGTCAAAAATGACGTTTGCGGAAAAAACTTAACTATAAATTTTTCCTATAAGAACGTCTTTATTATTTAATTTGGAGTAGTTTACTTGTAGATGAAGACGTCTTATGATATTTTGAAAATTATTAGTACAAAGTGGTCAAAAAAGAATAAAAATTATATTTTAAAAATCGTCAAAAGTCAATCTTTTCAAATAGAAAGCTGCTATTTTTATAATTTTATCATATTAAGCATTAAAAATAAGGGTAACTTTAATAATGAAAATACTGAAACAACAATTTTAGTATATTTCGCCTCATATCCGGCAATATTTACAAGGCAAGTCGCATTAGAGTCTGGATTATCTGAAACATCAGTTTTAAGGATTTTATAGAAACACAATTTTCATCCCTATGTATGCTCAAGTACAACATTTAAAAGGCACCCATTTTCCACAAAGAGTAGAGCTCTGCCAATTTATTTTACTTTGGTCACAAGAAAATGGTGGTTTTCTGGATAATATTATTTGGTCGGACGAAACCCAATTTACAAAAAAATGGATTGTTTAATCGACGCAATTCCCACTATTGCAGCGACTCAAACGTACATCCATTTAGAGTCATATATATATATATATATATATATATATATATATATATATATATATATATATATATATATATATATATATATATAATAATGGTTTATTAACGGCAATAAATCGTACAAATTCCATTTTATATAATACGTCAAATAAGAAAAAAAAATCTGAAACGAAACAATCACAAAATATCACAAGTCACATCATTACTAAAAGAATAACAATTAACTAAAACAGTAATACTGTCACTACAGTCTATTATGTATAAAATTTAATTACTTAAAAAATCTTTAATACAACCCTTAAATGAGTTCAGAGAGAGTATAAATGGGTCAACATTCCTAGGCAGTGAATTCATTTCCCTACTCATTCTGGACATTGGGGTGTTAAACGCATAGTTTGTCCTATGGTATGGTTCATTAAAAAGACTATGGACCCGAAGCACCCTCTGAGGTGCAGAGAATCCAACAACCCCCAACAATTCAGGAGCATCAACCATAGAGTTTATGATCATAAAATAATATTAGGTCAAGATAGATGCGTCTATTATATAATGATAACAAGCTCGTATAATCCCGTATTACACTGAATGGCACATCTTGGTTCAAAGCAACAAATTTCAAGAAACGGACCTGTACCTTCTCGATTTTATTTTTGTATATTTCATAGTTTGGTGCCCAGACTGGAGATGCATACTCCAAGACTAATCGAACCATTGAGCAGTAAACAGATTTAAAACACGGCACACTACTGAGCGTTTAATAAAACCAACAAGCCTCAAACCACGGCTCGAAATACTATCAACGTGCAGGTCAAAAGAAAGACCCTCATCAAATATCACCCCAAGATCCTTTACATGATCTGAGCGAGTCAGCATTATATTGTGCAATGTATAATTATAAACTATACTATCTTTTTTCTTTGAGAAAGTAATGGCAGAACATTTTGTTAAATTAAGTTGCATGAAATTGCGGTCACACCACTTAGTAAAACTATCCAGGTCACCCTGCACGGCCACACAGTCCCCTATCTCTCCAACAACCTTAAATATCTTTAAGTCGTTAGCATATAAAAGACATCTGCTTAAGACTATAGAATCCTCTATGTCATTCAAAAAACAATTAAAAAGAAGGGGTGCCAAATGTGCACACTGTGGGACTCCAGAAGTGACAGCTATATCAGCAAATTCAACGCCATCAATCTTCACCCTTTGTGTTCGATTGGAAAGATAACTTTCAAACCACTTAAGAAAAACTCCGTGGATACCCATACTACTTAGCTTCATCAATATATATATATATATATATATATATATATATATATATATATATATATATATATATATATATATATATATATATATATATATATATATATACTAGCGACCCGCCCCGGCTTCGCACGGGTGCAATGCTGATACTAAATACACTACAGAAAAACTGTGACTATTTATTTTATTTTTACAACAATTATTACATCGGCCTCCGACGCGCTATTTATAGGCACGCTGCCGCCGCCCCGGTCGGCCAGTACCGCCGCAAGCGCTACTTCCCGCAATTTTAAATCTGTAATATCTTCGAAAATATTCATTTAAATCTTGTGCTGTAAAGGACCATATAGATCTATATTAAATCAACAATGTATTTAAGCTATTTAATTGGATAAGGATTAATGCTGTATTGGTTAAAATCGCTTCAAAATTTGCCATTATTTGTCGTAAAAAGTAAATGACAAAAAAATGTTATTGTGGGATATCCATGAAAGATAGACATATACCATCGTGGAGTTTTCTGTAGACCTTTTCAATGTGTACAAATAATTAGTACATTATTTTGATAAATCTCGTAGGGTTCAGCCTGCGTTTGCAATGTAAGCGGAAAAAAATATGATAATTAACGACATCACATTAGAAACCTCAAAAATAACAGTATTTCTCCACTATTTAATGGATGTTATTATACATATAAACCTTCCTCTTGAATCACTCTATCTATTGAAAAAAACCGCATCAAAATCCGGTGCGTAGTTTTAAAGATTTAAGCATACAAAGGGACATAGGGACAGAGAAAGCGACTTTGTTTTATACTATGTAGTGATATATATATATATATATATATATATTTGATCGTATGTTTTTCTGGTCATAGATGGTTTGTGATGACATACAGAAGATACTGAGAGCGTTCAGAACAGCTTAGAGATATTCAAAATAAAACAGTACCGCAAATGTTATTTCGTCTAAATGTAATAATTAACGTAGGCTTGTTATGTGTGTTAAATGTAGTTACCATTTTTTGATAGAATTAAACTAAAAGATTTACTAAAAATCTTCACACATTTGTGTCGATGTTTACCTGTAAATCGTCATTGTTACGACATAATTTTGATTTAATTATGCAATTCAGCAATGTAGTCGGATATGAGAAAAAAGTGTAGTTTCTTGCGCCATTTTGGTGTTTGATTCTAAAGAGAAAGATCAATACTATGTTATGAAATAAATTTTGAGAATAAGGCAAAAATCCTCATTTTTTACTCTCGTTAGAAAAAGGTTCTACTTTAAAATAAAAATCTTATCGATTTCTGTTGGAAAGTGTGCTTGAAGATGTTAACTGTTGATATCTAAATAAATCATTTGTTTAGAATAAAAAAATATAGTTTACGAAATTTGGCTATACTAAGCCGAACCCTAAATTAAACTTTATATTAAAGAGGTACCTAGTAAATAATACATGCTTAATTGCATTCCATAGACGAAAGTTTTTAAAAAAAATGGATGCAGCCATGACGCAAAATATATCATGAAAAGGATATTATGTAAAAATATTAAGTAAATTTATCTCGTAAGTTTTGTATTTGTCATTCCGGGAACTTTTCGTCCAATCGTCGTACTTTGATAAGAATATGTGACTTGGTAATGTTTTTTTATAGAAAAGTAAATCATCTTATTATACTCAAAAACCTTCAACGCTATATATTTTTAAGCCAATTAGCGAGTTTCATTCATTATCAACTTAGATACGTTAGAAATTTCCGAGTTATCGGCATAAAACAAATATGTAATGTAACGATGAACGATTAAAAACATGTTTTGTCGTCTGTAAAAATTATAAACAAAATTACACGAAGGTAGAAGGCTCGATTCTTGTTTTGGGTTAATAGATACGCATAAACAAAGTTTAGTTCGTTGTTTACCTTTACTCAACGTCAACCGAAAAATGACAGCTATTCCAGTTTTAAAATTGCCCCTTTTTAGGTTTTGCATAGAACATTATACATGAAATATGTCTAGAATTTTACGTAGAAACCAAAAATGCAATAATATATAGGGTGTTCCATTTAAAATAAACAAGTTGACATCTACTTCCAGTCAGGGGCGGATCCAGCCTCTCTTGGGGGGGGGGGGCGGTGATGTCACAAAAATACAGTATGGCAAGAAAAACAAGTTGTCAACGGGGGGGTTGCAAGCAGCATACTCATTCCTAATATAAAAGGCAGAATGGGTTCTATTTTCCTGAACTCAAAGCTTTTTTGGGGGGGGGGGGCTATTGCAAGCATACAGACTCCTATACTCTATTCAAGAACTAGAGAGAGTAATAAAACTGTTACCGAAACCTCTAACGTACCTGCTCCAGTGCCGCAGGTAACTGAGAACTGCCGTAAATCTAATTATATTTCATTATATTTAAATATATTTTATAAATTTACTGCAACACAGAATTTCTGATAGTTTAATTTAATTTCTGTCAGTGAGCAAAGTACAACTTACAGTTTTTTCTTAGTGATTTATCTTGTTTGCGCTTGTTTTTATATATTATTTGAGATTAGTGACATACCCAAAAGATATGGCTTTCACCTCTATATTTATTCCAAAATCGTTAAACCAAGGCATTTTTTCCTCAACGAAAAACTTATTACGATGAATGATTATGATGCCTCTTAAAAGCTCTGTTGAGATATGTTCCAACATGACAGGAGTTGGAAAATCTACTATGTACTGAATACTAAAGGAGAAAAAACGACTGGAATTGTTAGTACTCCCAAGCCACATTCGATCACAGGCAAACGAAAAACCTCGTTGGAAAAAGAGATGAAAACTGCAATTAAAGGGGTTGTATATACATTTTATTAAAGAGAAGCAGATCCCAACCATCTACAAAATTCTAACTAAAATCATTGAAGATCGCGATTTACCTGAAATTAAAAGAACTGATCTCTGGAAATTGTTCAGAGAACTTAATTTTTGCTGGGAAAAACCAGATAGAAAATCTGTTCTTATAAATCGTCCGGAAACTGTCCGTTGGAGACGTAAATATCTCTATCAAGTAAAAGGTAGAGTTGCTAGAAATAACGCAATTAATAAAATTAGTAATTTAACTAAATTTTTGAAAGATTTTTTTGAATAAAGTTACTGCGGAAAATTGGGAAAAATCCATATAATAAAATAATAAAACAAAATGTGAGAACTCGATCTCATAATCGGTGAGATAGAGGAACCAATTATAATCAATTTTAGCCAAGATAGTTTCACTGACTTTGATTAGGAATTAGATACATAATGTTTATTAGTGTAAACACAATTTATTATTTAAATTTTTGTTTTCGTTGTATTTTATTGTTTATATGTTTTATTTATTTTTTTATATATTTTTATTTTAGTGTGTCCCACTCTTTAATTTTATATATATTTAATTCTAATTAGCCGTAAGTTTTTTATTATTTTATTATTGTGTTTGTGTCTTTTTCTTAAGCGTGTAGAATTAACATGTTTATCTTATTTTTTTGGGGCTATCGTATTTCCATATATAAAAGTAAATTAAATTAAGTTATCAGTACAATAGAAATAAAAATAAGTAGGTCTAATTTTAATTACAACATAAAAAAAAAGTAATTACATTTGAATCCCTTTTTAGTATTTAATTGTAATTCTGCAGATGGTTTAAGAAATAAATAAACTGAAACGTCAAATACCCTAAAAATGTTTTTAATTAATAATAAAATGGCCGATAGCCCCAAAAATATTTTATTATTATATGGACGAATTTATTTTTTTATATATGTTTAACTTTTTGTATTTTTGACAATGGATATTTTGTAAGTATTTAAATTATAACTTAGAATTTTTTGAGAGAATAATCCTACGTTTTAGTCTATTATTATAGACTGGTATTTTTGATTATAAAATTTCTAACCCATTCCTATGAAAAATATATGTGTCCAACAAATTTTGCTAAAAACACCGGACTAAAGAACACAGGTAGTTTGCGAAGAGAAAAAGGGTTTAAAATGGTTTATTACTCTCTCTAGTTCTTGAATAAACTATAGTATAAGAGGAAAAATCGGGTCCATTTTCCTAAACTTAAAGCTCTTGGGGGGGGGGGGCGATCGCCCCCCCCCCCTTGGATCCGCGCCTGACTTCCGGTATAACCGAAAGTGCTGCCATCTTGAAAATATTTTAGCCGACTGTCCCCATGCACGTTAGTACACTATCAGTCTTCCTAATTATAGTTTTCCCACAATCGATGGATAAAGTTCCCAGAAAATCACCCCTCTATATATATATATATATATATATATATATATATATATATATATATATATATATATATATATATATATATATATATATGTGTGTGTGTGTGTGTGTGTGTAATCGAAGGTTTTCGGGTATCCCGTGAATGTGCTGAGTTTGTCTTAGGACTGTAAGGCGATGAAATCTCATTCACCATTTTTAAAGCTCACTGTACGGCCCGGTCGGATCAGAAAGCTACGTTTGAAACAAGGCATTTAAAATTTCTAAACTGTAGTGTTCTTCCTAGTACATACAAAATGACATAATTCATCAAAACGTATTTTTTCAAAAAAAAAAATTAAGATCCTGGATTTGGTAGGATTATCCGTTACTGGTTACGGTCATTGCTTAAGTATAAATAAACCACACCCAGTGGGACCAGATCATAATAAAATGCATATCGTGATGAAGTAATAAACGCTTCCAAATTGGTAATTATTAAAATATTAACAGCAGCTGCAATGGATCAGAAATATCCCGATTGAAAACAAACAATTTCGGATATGATAAAACTCTTGTCGGAGGCCATGGTTCGAAATCCACGTTAAATTGTACTTCTCAAAGTTGCAGGGTCTTAGATCAGGTGTGTAGGTAGGTTAATAGCCTCGATTAAAAAAAAACTCGTTTACTTCTTTCAGTACGTAAAATTTAAATACCGTAAATTGTATACTTTCTAGAAACGTTAAATGTCTGAAGTTATTTATTTATCCAGTGTAGCAAATAGTAAATAAGAATGTTTACATTAAAATTATGTAATAGTACTATGACCCTGACACTACAGCATAAAAATTTTTTAAAATAATTATCGTTCTAATTAATATAAGACTGATTATAAACATTACACAATACTACATAATGTTGTGGAACAATCTATCAAGTGTTAACTGCTAATCCTATTGACAAATAGGTACTACTTTTTTATAGTTCAAGTTTTATGTGATTTTCTAACTTTTGTCACGTTTCACATTTTATTTTGGTTTTATTTACTTATGATCTCGTGAATATCTCGTGAAAGATTAGAAATCATAAACAAGTTTTACAGGATGTAACAGACTACGAAAAAAAAAACGAGTCAAGTCGAAGGGGTTATTTTTAAATTAAATCTAGGTGGATTAATATTTTTTCGATATCGTTATCACATTGTTTACACAGCTTTTAATTTAGGTTCCATTTCTCTTTGCCTTAGATAAGAGAGTATTTGTGAGATTACGGGTACTTCCTCCAAACTTTTAATTTGGCGCCAATTTCAAAAAACTGTTCAAAGAATAATTAAATTTTAACCATCCATCTAGAAAAAGGGAATTTTTGATTTAAGCCACGCTCATATGCATATTAAAAAGCTCGTAAAGTGCGTGTGATTCGCTTGTGCATCATGTTTGGGTGCTGTAGCAGTTATTAGTGCTGTTAGTTTTTTTCTGCGACTTCATGGCACATCTACTTGTGTATTAATTGAAAGCATGTATTACAAAATTTTATCATAGAAGATGGACTTTTTGTGGGAAAACACATTAGTTCGGGCGATAAGGGTGAGGGGGAGGGATGGCGTAGCAACTTTTAAGCCTCCCCAGTTAATATAAAGGGTTTTCCAATAAGAGGTGTCATTTTGAAAAGCCCGCTATTTCGGTAGATGTCACTTTTGAAGCTGTAAGTTTTTGACGTTTGACAAGTAGAAACTACGCCATAAATAAAGATGGAACGATACACGCTTCAACAACGCACTGAAATTATTAAAATTCACTATAAAAATGGTGAAAATTTGGCAGAGACGGTTCGTAAAACTCGAACATTTTTGGGTCGTCATGAAGCACCTTGTCGGAGCGCAATAAAGAAATTGGTGAAAAAATTCGAGCTGTTGGGACAAGTTAGTTATGTGAAGAAGAAAACCCGTGCACGTCGCTCAAGAACAGCCGAGAATATTGCTGCTGTAGCCGAAAGTGTTGAAGAAAACCCAGGTTTATCCATTCCTCGTCGTTCTTTGGAATTAGGGATTCCACAAACGTCATTACACCGTATTTTGCATAAAGATTTGGGTTTTAAGGCTTATAAAGTTCAGTTAACGCAAGAACTCAAGCCGGCCGATCATCAACAACGTCGTGCCTTTGCTGATTGGGTGCTTGAAATGCATGAAAATGATCCGGAATTCCATCGAAAAATCATCTTCAGTGATGAGGCCCATTTCCACCTCGGTGGCTTCGTCAACAAACAAAATTGTCGCATCTGGGGCTCGGAAAACCCAAGAGTTATTGTTGAAAAGCCTCTCTATCCTGAACGTGTGACTGTTTGGTGCGGTTTATGGTCCGGCGGGGTCATTGGACCTTACTTTTTCGAAAATGAGGCTGGAGCAACAGTTACGGTGAATGGATTGCGCTATCGAGAGATGATTAATGATTTTTTATGGCCGGAATTGGATGGTATTTATCTGGACCACATTTACTTTCAACAAGACGGCGCTACGTGCCACACAAGCAACGAAACCATTGATCTTTTACGGGAAAAGTTTCCGGGCCGTGTTATCTCTCGAAGAGGTGATCACAATTGGCCACCGAGATCTTGTGATGTGACACCTTGCGATTTCTTCCTTTGGGGCCACGTGAAAGACAAGGTCTACGCCAACAGCCCAGCGTCGATTCAAGACCTCAAAGATGGAATTCGTGAGGCTATCGAGGACATAGGGCAGCCACTTTGCGATTTGGTTATGGAAAATTTCATGAAAAGGATATGGTCCTGTAGGCATGGTCGTGGTGGTCATTTGGCTGATGTTATTTTCCATCATTAACGGCATACCTTCCTCTTTATAATGTAATAAATATCCGATCATTTATCTTAAAAAATGGCATTTTTCTTTGAATATCAAAATAACACCTCTTATTGGAAAACCCTTTACAAGCCAGATAATATATTTTATCGGTCATTTCTTCTCAAGCGATAACTCGTGAAATGCTTCAGACAGTTGTGCCATGAAGCCGCGTGAACGTCAGCTGCGGCTGTATGGGTGGGTGGAGCAGCGGCAGCCTCCCACATACTACTTTGAATAAATAAAAACGTCAGCTGGCTCTATGTTGTGTTGTGGAACCAACATCTTACCACAGCTTTCCGGCAAAACTGGTCTTAAATAGAGGTTTAAGTTTGTGGAAAGTACAGGAAGGATGTCTGGGAAAGATACCGGTGAATCCCACTGATGAGTCCACCACCGGTATCGGGACGAAACATCCGTACATTTTAGGTGGTCGCAAACAGTTCGTTAGTTATATGCCCTTAACATCAGGGGCATTACTACAACATGGCGCCCGAGCCGAGACGACGAGACGGAAGGCCGTCGAGTCGTGGCTTTGTGCTAAAGCCGGTACTCTACTTTGGAAAGACCACCTAGGATGTCCGTTCCACTTCCTTTTCAGGCCTGTGCTTTCTAACAGCTTGGACTGTCCGACAGTTAAAACCGAAAAGCAAATGCCTTAGGGGGGGGGGGGGCATGTTGTGGAACCAACATCTTATTACCGCTTTCCGGCAAAACTGGACTTAAATGGAGGTTCAAGTTTGTGGAAAGTACAAGGATGTCTGGAAAAGATACCGGTGGATCCCACTGATGAATCCACCACCGGTATCGGGACGAAACATCAGTACATTTTAGGTGGTCGCAAATAGTTCGTTAATTATATGTCCTTAACATTAGGTGCATTACTACGGCAGTTGGTAGGAAAGTCCTCAGCTGATGCAGTGAAGGTGCAGCGTGGGAGCCAGGCGTACGAAGTTACGTACGATCTTGCTATTGCGAAAATTGCGCTGCAGATCCAAAGTACAGAGAAGGGATTTTTTTACATTTTATTTATCCACCTTGGAGTATTCCATATTATAATAGCATTCTTTAAAGCAGTAGGTAAATTTATTGATAACTGTGGCTTGCTGATAATCATAGTGAATGCAGATATGATTGGCAACGGATCCGTCAACATCTTTATTACTGGCAAACACTTTAATAGACGCAAACGTCTACATCCAATGATAACGTTAGCATTGAAAATGCTGCATTTTGAGCAATTCGTCCAACAAGAGAACATAGATTTGCCCACTGAATTTAAAGCCTATTTAATACAGTTTTCAAAGCAAACTAAGTCATCTGAATCATCAATCCAATAAGCTGAAGTAAAAGAAATATTTTAAAAATACGAGCAATTCAAAATGCAATCATTGGAAGAAAAACACGACAAGACAGCACAGTATTACATGATTTACGTCAAATTAATCGATTACTACTTACTGCTAAATACGAGCATCCGTACCGGTAATTTTGAGTTGTATAAATTCGCATTATCAAAAATAGTTAATTTATATTTTGCCTTTAATCAAACCAAATTACGCGCGTTATTTAGTAAGATATCTCGATAATTTGATGAAAATTGACGAGACGCATCCAGGATTACGTGAGAACTTTGACAAGGGATCATTTGGTATAAAAAGAACAACAAAACCTTTCTCAAAACAAGCGATTGATCTCACTTTTGAGCAAACTATTAACGCTGATGCTGCGAATAAGCTGACTGGAATTTCGCACATTACCAATTCTATATCAGCTAGATAGCGATGGTGCCGCAGCCATACTATTCGATCTAATATCATTAGCCACACAATGAAGGAAACTGGTCTGACTAAATTACAAGATGTTACAGCAGATCTTCAAAATAGCAAGATAAAAAGAAGTACAGCACAGCTTCACAGACTCATCGATGGTATCAAGCGTAACATCAATCCGTTTGATGATAATTTAGAAAAAGATTGTTTGTATAACATTTCCATTGGCAAAGCGGCACCTGAAGCCGTTGAAAATTTCTTGCTTAATGTTCAAGAAGAGAGTAACAAAGAGAAAATTTCATTGAAATTGCAGAAACGATCCGAAAAACTTCGATTAGGTAATATCCAAGACAAAGTGCCAAACATTTACAGAAATTATTAACAAGAAAAAGTAACTGTTGCCCGAAAAGAGATGGAATTGCGAATGCAGCGTGACTTATTGGGCAACTGCTTTATATTTCTTTAAAAAAAGAACTCGATTTGGACAAAGTCCTTGCGTACCCATTAACACCAGTGCCACTGTCTTTTTCCACTAACATAGAGCCAGCTGACGTTTTTAGTTATTCAAAGTAGCATGTAAACCTATCATCTGACGTATAATCCACCACGGTACAGCCAGCTGACTTTTTTTTATCTTCTTTTTATGTGAATGGGAGGCTTCATGGCACAACTGTCTGAAGCATTTCATGAGTTATCGCCCAAGAGGAAATTGGTCCAGAAAATCTGTTGCTGGCTTGTATACTAAATATTTATGGGTGATCTGCTCATCTAAATCGATTGTAGTCATTATCAAAAACGTGCTAAATTTTTAATTTTTAAAAAATATTGATTAGAAAAAAAGTTATGCACAAATTAGTGTAAAAACATTGCAAATAGAATTCTAACCTAACTAAAGCGACCATAATTCGGCTTCTGAAAGTCCAACAGAGGCTTAAATTGAAAAAGAAAGCATTGCAGTCTGATCATATGAAGATAAATTATGTTAGAATTAACGGTAGAGTAACTGTGAGACATTCAAAAGGAAAAGAAAATAACCCAAAGTGCACCACCACTACCACCTACAACATTGTGGAGGAAGTATTCAGCTAGGAGGTTGCTTTTTTCAGGCCTCTAGTGAGGACTGTAGAAATTTTGGATCAGGGGAAATCAACATGTCAGTTACTTGGGTGTGTCTTCAGATATGACCAGCGCCCTTTTTGATTCTGACAACTGTGTAACTAGTAATATTTACTATTTATATAACTTGACTTACAAGGAAGGTACCTAAGGTGTCCGGCACCGATTTTAATGAAAGTTCAATATGTTATAGAAGGTACAAAAATAAGAGACATGTACTTTTTTTCTGTGGAAATTCATTATAACGGGGTGAAAATCGTCCCTAAAGTTCAATCATAAAAACAGTATTTTTGAAATATCTCAGGTTCTAAAAAACAAAATGAAAATTACTTGTTTGAAATTATGTTAAACTTTGGTTTTTTCACCCCCAAGGATATCATCCCTTATTGTTTACAAGGGTAAAACATCTATTAGCGAACGTAATTTAATTCTAAAAATTACGGAATTTAATGAAATTGTTTGAAGATATTTTCTATTAGGTTAAACCAAATATTTCTGCACGTAATTTAATTGCAAAAATTACGAGATTTAATGGCATCGTTTGTAAATATTTTTTTTCACGAATACTGTAATTAACTTAAGTTGACATGTTTCAGGGTTTCCAAAAATAAACTAGTAAAAGAGGTTGAGCCACCCCCAACTACTTTTTTTACATCTCAAGTTCTAAATGAGATAACTTTACGAAACATTGGAAATTACTTGTTATTTGAAATGAAGTTAAATTATAGTATTTTCAACCTTAAGGATATTACTTGAAGGATGTCATTTCATACATGTATTATTATTCTTAAAATTCCCAAATTTCAGTTGATATGAACGTTACAAAGCTTACTGAAATTTTTCTTTAATTAATAAGAAAATATCAACTTATTTCAAATGTCTGTAAATTATTATAATTCATAACATGTCCGTAAATTATTATAATTCATACCAAATTCTTCTTCTTCTTCTTCTTCCTCTTGTTATAGGCTTACAGCCTGTTTTTTCCAACTCAATCATTCATCTCATTTGATGTTGAAATCCAGGACTCTCTACATCTTTTAGGTGGTCTTCCTATTGGTCTTCTGGTTTCTGTTGTTCCATCTCGGGCAATTCTGGCTATCCTATTTTGTGCCATTCTTCTTACGTGCTCATTCCAGGCTCTTCTGCGCTTCCGTCCCCATCTTACTATATCCTGCATTCCATATTCCTCGCGTATTGTTGAATTGCGTATGTGATCTCTTAATGTGTATCCCGATATTCTTCTTAGTACTTGCATCTCGGCAGTTCTTAGAATTGATTTTGTTTTTGTGTTGTCAGCTCTCGTCTCTATTACATACGTCATTATCGGTCGAATACAGGTCTTGTAGATTTTTGTTTTTGCGTCCTTGCTCATGTATGTGTTGTGCCATATTATATCCGCCAGGCTTCCTGAGATTCTATTTGCCTTGTTTACTTGGTTTCTTACTTCTCTTGTTCCGTCTTGGTTTGCGGATATCTCAACTCCTAAGTAATTAAAGGTCATGAGTTGTTCTATTGGTTTGTCATCCACTACTAGTTTGCATCTTAAGGGCACTTTGCTTATTACAATTGACTTAGTTTTATCATGGATATTTTCAGGTTGAATTGGTTGCTTATGGTGTGGAATGCAAATAGAAGTCTTTGGAGATCGTCTTCATTTTCCGAGACTATGACGGCGTCATCAGCGTAACATATTATTGTTATTTCCCCGGTATTCATTCTGTACCTTCGTGCCGCTCTTTTGACGTTCTCAATTATTTGGTCCATTACTATGTTAAACAGTAATGGACTCAGAGAGTCCCCCTGTCGTATGCCCGATGCTATCGGTACATCCTTAATTAGGTTACCGCTTACTGAGATTTGTGTTGTGGTGTTGGAGTTTAGCTGTTCAACTATGTTAATTAAATTGTTTGGGATGCCTTTAATTCGCATTATTTGCAGAATATCATCCAGTCTCACCCTATCAAAGGCTTTAGTGAGATCTATAAAGCACATAAAACCCGGCTTAGTAAATTCAATAGATTTCTCAGCTATCTGTTTTACGATGAATATGGCATCTACTGTAGATCTGTTTTTGCGGAAACCTTGCTGTTCTTCTGATATTCTGCAATAGTCAGTTATTATACCTTCAAGGATTTTGGTGAATAATTTCATTATTGCATTTAATTTAATAAAGTTATTTCTCATAACAAATTGTGATTTATAATTCAGTAACGATCATTTAAATTGAAATTTGACAATTTTAACAATAATATTATATGTATGAAATGACGGTTTACTTTTATAAAAATAAGGAATGATATCCTTTTGTTTTGAAAAGATATTTCACTTAGAACCTGGGATATTTCAAAAATACTGTTTTAGCGGTGGACTTTAGGAGCGGTTTTTCCCCCTTATAATGAAACGCCGCATATTAAAAAAAAATACGTGTCTCTTATTTTTATACCCTCTACAACATATTGAAGATTCATTAAACTTCAAGCCGTACACTTCAGATACCTTCCTCATTAGTAAAAATAAATTATGAATGTTCCATTACAAGAAAATAAGTTATTTCTTCAAAATTATTTCAAAAAATCATTAAATACTTCACACACCCTGTAGTCAACTACAAATTTATCAATCGTCCAGTACCGTTTGTTTTAAGATCTCGTGAATATCTCGTGAATTTGATTAAACACGTTTGCCATTGTATTGTTTTATGACTACTTATTGAAGCACTTAAATTAGATATATAAAATATGTTTTTAAGTAGAAGCAAATTTGAACAAATAACATATTTTCACTATCTACAAAAATTTAACGAGAATAAAGTATAACCAGTTGAAATTAGAACGATATTTTTTATGTTTATCGGCAAGGATCAAATGTCAAAATGTGTTTTTTTCAAGAATTTAAATTGATTTATGGGGTCACCTGATAGATAGAAAACACCCATTATACAGTGTTATCACCCTTTTTACCGTGCACCCTTATAATTGAGTTAAAAGGCTATTAAACTACATGATAATCAGGATTCCTAAGTAGGATGTAGGAGTGGGAGAAATTTAGATAGCGTCGTTCCGAATCAGGGTCTTAAATCAGAGGGAGAATGATTATCGAGCAAGCCAAAACTCCAGAATTTAACATAGCACCACGCTTTCTTAGCGTGTAGAAATAGACCTTGTCCCAGCCGTAGAGGCTTGTTGTATAAAAATAAAAAAAGAAGTAATTGCAGGGCGAACAGCACCGTATAAAGATTGTATACCATATTTATGTTAAAATAATCTTTATTTTTTGTTCCATAAGTATGGCATATCTTTATAAATACTATATACTATACAGGGTGTCCATTAAGTACCTCCTAATTTCTCGGGAGCATATAGGGGAAGTCAAAATTACCCTACTTTGTCATAGAAAAAAATTCCTAAAATGCTCCTTAACGGAGATACAAAGCCCTAAAGGGGTACTTAGCGATTTACTTTATCGGCTCTAAGTTCTGAACCGACTTGTATAATTTAATGAAATTTTAATATTTTATAGAGGCCATAAAGACTCATTAAACCATACTACAATACATGTTTTAGATTATCAGAGAAGTCAGCCCCACTCGTTGGGCCTAATTTTTGACAGATGTTATTTTATACAGCTAGAAACTGATTTTTTAAATATCTTCGTCATTCCTCTTCAAAAAAAGTATTCTTAATTTATTTTGATAAAATTGGCGGTTGTCTAGATAAATAGGTTTTTATATGAAACACTCAAATGTTACTAATGTTAAACACAAATAGGTAAAAAGAAAATACGCAGGGTGTGCTGATGTGCTTTAACTTTTGGGAAGCGTTATCTAACTCTTCGAAGGCAAGAAGATGTTATGCTGAAAGATTTCCAGCTCAGACATTGTCAAGTCCAGAAACCTTCAAAGGGTTGATTGGGGCTCAATTAATTTACAATGTTATTAAAATGCAAAACTAGTGAAAACGTTTAAATGTTAGTTTGGCAAATGTTCAATATAGGCTCCACATACTTCAATATATTTTCTTATTCTTCGAATATTTTCCCGCTGCGCTGCAAATAATATCCCGGCATTATCACGGACTTCGTTATAATGCTGTGCTATTCTCGCTAGTAGTTCTTCTCTAGTATTTACTGATCTTGAATAAACTAGTTCTTTTAGATGTCCCGAGAAGTAAAAGGTCTGGAGACCTTGGTGCATGTACATATCACATTTGAATTCTTCTATCAAGAGGTACGTCTTCCAATAAATTACTTAAATTTTTCTGTAAAAATTGTAAATAAATCTCACCATTAAGTCTTCCTTCCAAAATAAATGGACCTATAAGGTTATTTCCAATGATGCGAGCCCACACATTTACAATAAACCTTTGTTGGTGTTTGTTTATTTATGTATTCATTGTATCAATAACTTTACAAAACCAATAACAGATACATCTAACTTAATATACTAAGACTACAATCTAAGTTAGAATCTAAATAAAAAAGCACTACAATTGCCTAGATAATTCATCTGTCAATTGCCTCTAAACCTGCTACAACTTAGATTTAAAATGTCTATGGCACCACAATACTTATTAGAATATAAACATAATCTTATTAATGGGGAATTTTTATACAGGTTAGTCTTTGGTGCATTAATACAAGATCTGCTGTTAATTCGGCTTATTTTAAATGGAAGTTGCTCTAAAAACTCTTTACCATCAATAGTTTTCCCAATTAATTTAAACAAAAACACAACACCAGCTTCAATACTCGTGTACTTCAAAATAGGGAAGTTGTATTATAGCGTGCGGGTTTTCATCAGCCCAAAAATGCAGTTTATTATGCCATCTCCATCGGTAAACAAAATAAGGTTAGAAAAACTTAGATTTAGGTTATGTTGCTGTATAAACCAGTTGGAATATTGAAGTCTTGCGGGATAATCATCCTGATGGTTGTGTAGAAACTGTTCTGTTCAATTTTCATGTATAATCCATTTTGTAACATTGTTTCTTGTCACGAGCTTTCTTATGCTATTTGTTTGAAGGGTTTTCAGTAAAATCTTGCAAAATTTGTTCCTCTATGTGAGGATCTTGTGCTCTCCTGGGAGAGCCCATACCGCCACGTCGCGGCAAAAATGACCCTGAATAAAACATGTAAAAAATTAATTCATTAACTCTAATAATTATTTTCTAATCATTTTTTACCTGTTTCCCTCGGGCTTCGATCAACCCTTTGAAAGGTCTTTGGTCTTGGCAATATTCGAGCTGGAAATCTTTCAGCATAAAGTCTTCTTGTCTTCTTGCCTTCAAAGAATTTAACAGTGCTTCACCATAAATTAAATGCATATCAGCATACTCTGCCTAAGAATATTCTTCCATTTTTTAAAGCTATTTTTACTTGAAGGCGGTTTTGACAAGTTCCATCAATAGTAATTCATTATATAGATATTAACAATAACAACCTGATTTTTACCTGTTTGTATTTAGCATTAGTAACTTGTGAGTGTTTCGCATAAGGATCGATTTATCTTGAAAACAGCCAGTTTTATTGAAATAAATAAAGAGTATCTTTTTTGAAGAGGAATGAGCAAAGTATTTAAAAATCAGTTTTCAGCTCTGTAAAATGACAGTTGTCAAAAATTAGGCCCAACGAGTGTGGCTGCAAGTCCGTTCCTAACTTCTCTGATGATCTAAAACATCTAGTGTAGTATGGTTTAATCAGTCTTTATGGCCTCTATAAAATATTAAAATTTCATTAAATTATACAAGTCGGTTCAAAACTTATAACCGATAAGGAAAATCGCAGGTTACCCCTTTAGGGCTTTGTATCTCCGTTGAGGGGCACTTTAGGAATTTTTTTTCTGTGACAAAGTAGGATTATTTTGACGTGCCCTGTGTGGTTTCAAAAAATTATTTTTTGTTTATTGTTGTAACATTGAACCTTTGGTATATTTATTTTCTTGATTTTGTCTGGAGTTCAAATTATATACCCCTTTCTTTTTTAAAAATAATGGTGTCTGGACTTTTGTTAGCTACTGTATAATATTAACATACAAGGGACAACAAACTTTATGTTGCTAGAATGGAATTAGCACAATTAGCCAATGCTATATTAATAGAAGTCTTAACGTCTAGTAATCTTTAAAGATTAACATTAGGAAAGTTGCACGCTACAAATTATATTCTAATAGTTTGATTGTTAATTAATTACAACTTTAAATTTAACAATTCTTTTGAAGCACTATTAAATTTGACTCTTGAATGAGAAAGCTGGCATCTTAGATTTAAAATTTCAATCTGCATGTCTTCCAACATCTTTTCATATGCTGTCAGTTCTTCTAACATTTGCTTGTATTCTTGTAAATCTTCAATTTGAGTATTACAAGTATCCAGAAGTTGCAGTTCTTTATCTACTTGGCTTTCAGTACTAACTACTTGACTTACTTGACTCATATTTCCTTATAAATTTTAATACATAAAAATTATTATATTATTCAAAACTTATCGTGACTTAAATTAATAAAATAACTGCGTTACCGGCTGATTACAAAGAAACAATAGCAGAACCATCTAGATTTAAAAAATGTATTTTATTTACACAGCTTACTACGAATATTCCGTCGTTTATTTGCCTTTGTTTTTTTTTCTTTTGAGTCAATAAAGAAAACAATTTGACGTCCATGGCCTACTTACTATAGACATACAGTCATTCAAAAAAGTCTCCACACCCTACAATTTGTTTTCAGTATTTACTTTTTTATTGCTTTATCTGAACCCAGCCATAAATACTTTGCAAAAAAGAAAAAGTATCGGTAATCTGCCAAGCAATAATTCAACAACTGGCAACGAAAAATTACATCAAAAATGTCGCCATACACTAACAGTTATAAATTATCTTTAATTAGATTACGATTTTCTCTTTTTAGATTTTCTTTTTAACGCTTAAATTATCTAAAGTTTTTTTTTTGTGTATATATACAAATCAATGTTAAAAAAATAATCTTTTTCGGATTTATTCATATTGTTACCTTCAACAACTTGTCTATATCGAGCATAAAACTCGACAGTGCACGTAAATGAAAGTACAAAATACATCGAAGTGAGAATGAATGGCTGTCAGATTTGTGTTCTACAACCCCATAATTTAGGGTATGCAAAAAGTCAGCAAAAAATTCGGTGTTTCCAGTATTCCAAATAATTAGCAAAAAAATTTTTCAAGCTTACTTAATGACAACTTTCCAAACGTTAAAGCTGAAAGGGCGAATGTAGTATTTTATCTGAATTTTAAATGACTTAACAATTTGTAGGACATGTCATTTGCTATGGTAACATTATATATCCTAAACCCATCCTAAAAAACTACAAGCTAAATTAAAACAATCCTAAACTCTTGTCTCCCGTGTCATTGCCTTTGTCGTTATTTTTACTGTTCCCCTGATTACATTAATCTAAAGAATTCTGATTCGTCAGTGGACTCAGAACATCTTACTATGAAGAACAGTATCTTCAAAAGTGACAAGGACTCGAAGAAGGCACAACAAACACTGTTCAATTCAGCAGATCATGGACCATTGTTGGTTTGACAAAACATGTCACCAGTCTAAATCCAAATATGGTATATTAAATTTTACCGCACCAGATCCTTTGAACTAACTGATATGAGTAAAAAAACTAGGTCTTACAAAAAACGATCCACCTCTAGCGTATAGTTGTTGGCGATTATGGAAGATCCATTTTCTCATATGCTTAGTGGTATGCTTAGGGTTGTTATTTTGTTGGAATATATCTCAAGTGCAAATGTGTGGACACTAAATTGTCTATTCCATTAGCTGACATACAGTTCCATAATAAAACATTACCACCACCATACTTAATTGTAAGCCAGACATTTGCAATTCTGTATTTTTCTTCTTTTAAAAGCTTTATTTTTGTTTTGTCCCTACAAATAACAGATTCCCAGAACTCGAGCATGTTCTCTGGAAAATTCAAAATGTTTTTTTTCCATTATTCTCTGAATTTAAAGATTTTCTTCACGCCACACTTCCTTCCAAACCAGCATTATCCAAGCATATTTATGTCAGTTTGGGTGAGGTTGTTTTATAATCTATTTTGAACTTTTTTTACCACCATGCTCTTCTTGTGTAGTTAGCTTTCCAGGTTGACCTAAGCAGATTTTTGTCTCTTTCCATAAATTTACTATAATTTTTCTAATTGAAATACAAATTTCACAATTATTGCCACCTATTTTTAAGTAAGACAATCTAGAGATTGATGTGAATTTGGAAATATTATTCATTTGTCTTGTCTGGGACCTTTTTTACATGATAGTACGGAAGGTAGCATTGCATTTTTAATGGTATTCTCATCTAGTAATTGGTTAGGTATCAACAGTCACCAAAGTAAGAGGCAGTGGTGGTATCTGCGGTGAGAATAGTAACTAGAGAGTGTGAAATTTAAAAAAAAAAAAGCTTTTAACATAATTTTATACTGCTTCAAACCTGATGAAGTAAGTTACACCTGAAAATGGCCTCAAACTGATTTTTTTCAATTCAGGTTTACGTAGCTGAATTACACTGGTAGATTTAAGATTGAAGTCTGCTTGACACCGTCGATATAAATTAGGTCTATTAGAATCTGCTCTGCATTGTTGCCAATATGTAATTATAATATAAATAGCAGTAAAATTAATAAATAATCAGATAAAAACCTAATAATGAAATTTATTTCTATTTTATAAAAAATTTACCAAATCGATTTGAAGAATATTTAGTACAAAGGTTACTGATTACAAATACAATATTTTAAGATAAACATATATTCGAAATTTTTGGCTTTGCATAACTTCAATATAATAGTAAGAATCAAAAATTATATAATATGGTGTTCTATTCAAAAATTTACCCCTAAATGCCCCAAATTGACTAACACGGTCTAAGTTTGCACTAGTCTAAACTGATAATAAAGGACATAAATTGACAAGTGCAATCCCAGTTTTAAATCTTAAAAATACAAGAATGAAAAAAATTATATTCTATTACTATACTGGGAGACTTCATTTCTCTTACCAATTACAAGGCTTTATCTCTAGACTTTTATCCTCAATTTTCATATATATAATACAAATTATAACAATAAAATTGATGAACTTGAAGGTCTACTTTATATAGTAATAAGATTGAGTGGAAAATATCAACCTCCATAGTGAATCTGGCTGCATAAGTTTATATTTTATTGCTCAATTCTTCTATGAATTGTTGTTTCTAAAGTTTTAAATTTAAAAAACTCATCAGTAATACTGTGTTTTCTGATGAAAACAAAAAGTGTCAAATTTTCAATCTAATTCCATTTACACTAGAAACTTTCTACTGTTACCAGGTGTATATATGTAAATTTAATTTAGAATAAGTATCTATATATATTTTTAACAAAATTAAAATATTTATTGGCATACCCAGCATATTAGCAACCAGATGACAGATTCTTAGAAGGTAAAATAAGTCATATTTTAAATTAAAATGTAAATAACTTCAGTAAACATCAACACAATTTGTTTTTCAATAGTTGCTAATGTACACATCTCATTCCGATGTTGATACCTCTAATAAAAAACAACAGATTCAAAACTTACTTGCAAAATTTATTTTTGATCTTATAGCATAACATAAATAAACTTGATTTATTCACAATGACATACTGCATAAAACTACTTTAATGTCTTAGGAAAGCAAAACTGATGAACAGGTCCAAAATATCAAGTGCAACATAACTAACAGAAAGGATTTTAGGTTAAAAAATTAATAAAAATATGTCGTTTGGTCAAAATTTATTAGCATAATTATGCAAATCTAAGAATATTAATTTTTAATGCCCTTTAGTATAAAAAGAATTTTTAAAATTGTTCCTTTTTACTAAAAATTCTGTATTTCTATGAAATAACTTATATTTGTGTAAGTATATTTTATGGATTGCTTGTAGCTCATTTAAAACTTATTGAAATTTGAGAAAATCAATTTATTTACTGAATATCAGAGAGCAGGGAAGTTTAAACACACAAAATTATTTTTAAAAGATACAAAAATATGCCAGATCAATCAAATTATCTAAAGCAAAAATACCTAATGGTATCTAGTAGGCTATTTATAAACAAGGCAATTTGATAACAATAAATCATTGAAGTTAATCAAAAATTTAATTTTTTTTATTTAATTTTCTGACACTTTTTCATCATACTAAATTTACTGGTATTGTTGAAATTTCCCAAAAAATTCCTTTGTATTTTATTATGGCTTACACCTTACTTTATACTTAACCATCTGTTCAATATACTCAACAAAGCTGGAAGTTTTAATAACGAAAATTATATAAATATATACAATAAATACCTTTAAAAAACTTAAGACGACCTCCCTGACCATAATTGGCTTTGTGGCACTCCTCCTTAGAAATTCTGTCAACACTTCCATTTACTCCATGTCTTCTGTGGCCTTCTTCTGTCATTTTGGAACATTTTGTCAAGATGTTAGTTGGAGATGGTTGAGGCTCTGATATATGCATTTCATAGTTTTACACTATCACCTGGGGCCCTTTTTGTAAAAATCATCTTTAAAAGATAGCAGTAAGGCGTTTCAATCCATTCCACCTGCTGGCACAAATGCAACTGGCCGCGGAAATATCGCTTTCTCTGCACACAACAGCCCAGAGAGTCGCATTACTTCTCAAATACAACACGAGCATTGTTTAAACATTATCAATACTTCGTTGATTTTGTTTATTTTAACCGAAATCTGAGCGAATCCGTCCTCTGTACTAGGTCCCGTGGTTAAAATATGATGATGTCGACGGCTCGATCGGTCTCACAAAAAGTTCATTCACTTTTCCTTCGGAACGTTTTTTACCTTTTTCTCTCGATTTTAATCTATTTGCTGTGGCAAATAAATTTATAAACACTTTTAAAGCACCCTATAACATTATTTTCAAAATAAAAATGTTATTTTTTTTAGGAGGAACACAAAATAAATAAAATTTAAAAAAAAATACAAAAATCAAAATTATCCGCCTCGTCGAGTCCATACGACATTTACCGTTTTTTTCTTAACAGTCGATAAAACAGAAATTTATGAATTAATTTGACAACTTTCAACTACGATTATTAAAAAGATCTACTCGATATATATCTCTGTTTTTGTTTAACACGTTAGAATAAACGAAGAGATAAATTAAAAAACTTACAAGGTTAATCCTATTCTTCCCTTAACAGTTCATAAGAAATATTTTTGGTTCCGGTTACCCTTGTTTTGGGGGTTCCGGTTCTCGGAATATCCAGAAAACTGTTATTGAGCCTTCGAACATATCCCTGTAGAATTAGCATATCGTCAGAACACGTCGTTTGAATGCTGAATAACGTAATAATATTTTTATTTATATTTAGAAAAGTGTTGATAAAGGTTATATTCTTTTGAGTAATTATCAATTGATCAAAGTGAAAAAAGTAGGGCTATTCTTTTGAGTCATTATCACTTTCACTTCTATCACTTGAAGTAATCATGATCACTTCAGCCCAATGACAAGTAAATACATATTCAAAAGAACATGAAGTTATCAGTTTCACTTTGATCAATTGATAATTACTCAAAAGAATATAGCCAATGTTACTGATAACTTCGTGTTCTTTTGAATATGAATTTACTTGTCATTGGATCGAAATGATCATGATTAAATTTCAAGTGATAGAACTGAAAGTGATTATGACTCAAAAGAATAGCCCTAAATAGTAAATATTTTTATTTCTTGGTATACACATACCGATTCTATGTTATCCTTTTCTAATTGCATTATTTAAACGAGTATAACATCATTGGTGTGTCAATTCTAGAATACATCAAAGTATGAATTAGTGGTTGCCTGAATATTACGATTTTCAAAATGTAACAATATCTAATAATATTTACCAATAAAAGTAAGTTTTTTAAATCCTCTTTCTGTTGATATTAATTATAAACTTCGCATATGTAGTAATTTCTAGCAATTAGAAACACTGAAAGGAGTCGCAACAAGCAACTGAAAGCAAAAATCAGTAAACATATTTATGTCTGTCAAACATAAAAAAACCTCTCCCCCACCGACCATTAACAGCCATCAAACAAATGTGTTGTTATGATCAAACTATTTAGCCTTATGTTTTTTTTTTTAAAGGTTACTTCATGATTTGTTTACGCAGAAAGGAACTGAGAAATTTTGATCATATATATTTTTAACTTATTTTTTACAAACCAAAACTGGCGCTTTCTTTAAAATTAGATTTGAAGTTATCCCTTTGATATCATTAAGTTCAATGACAGGTATATCCAGGGGCGAATCCAGCCTCTCTTTGAAGGGGGGCCGTTATATCACAAAAGTGCAATATGGCAAACGAAAGTAAGTTGTCGACGACGAGGGTGACTCTAGCAACATTTCCATTTCTAGTGCAAAAGGTAGAGTCGGGACTATTTTTCTGAATTCGAAGCTCTTGGGGGGGGGGGGACGATTCCAAGAAAAAACAAGTTGTCGACAGGGAGGGAGATGCCAGCAGCATACACATTCCTAGTATAAACGGCGAAATCGGGTCACACACAAATCATCAAATTTTTAAAAGTTCTGTTTAATAAATGCATCGAGGAAGAAATAACCCCATCACAGTGGACAAATGCAACCATTGTTATTGTACACAAAAAGGTGGACGTTTAAAACTTATAGGCCGATCAGCCTCCTTCGCCACATAAACAAACGATTTACCAAAATAGTTGCAAACTCATTGACAAATAAAATAGACTCTTTTCTTTCGAGAGAGCAGGTGGGATTCCGATCAGGTTATGGGACAAATGACCATCTTCTGACCGTCAGAGTTCTTATCGAGAAATGTATTGAGTATAATAGACTACTGATGCTTGTCTTCGTTGATTTCGAGAAGGCCTTTGATTCAATAAATCAGCGGAAACTTCTAAAGGCATAAAGCGAATGCCGCGTTGATCATCGATACTCCGCAATTATCAAAAATATATATGAGAATGTGACAGCAAATGTCAGAACATCCGCAAATCAATGCACAGATAGATTTAATATCGTTCGAGGGATAAGGCAAGGTGACACACTCTCCCCAAAATTGTTTGTTGTATTGCTAGACAGTGTGTTGAAAAAGATAAACTGGGATTCAAGAGGAATCAACATCGATGGCGAATTAATAAATTATCTCTGTTTTGCAGACGATATGGTGTTAATAACAGACAATATATAGGAAACACAAAATATGCTAGATACACTAAAAGATGCCTCAGAAAAAGTCGGTTTGAAAATTAATTTATCAAAGATACAATACATGACAAACCTAGTAATAAGTAGTCCCTTAAGCATCAATAACATAAATCTAGAACAAGTGCATATGTACAAATACTTGGGACCTGAAATCAGTATTAGGCGAGATTATCAGACGCACGAAATCCAGCAAAGAATAGGTTTGTCGTGGGCGGCATTCGGTAGACTCAGATATATATATTGAGATCTAATCATCCTATATGCTTGAAAAGAAAGGTCTTTAACCAGTGTCTCTTGCCTGCTCTCACGTATGGAACTGAGACACTTACTTTAACAAAAAAGAACAGGTCATGCAACGACAAATAGAACGGTCAATGCTGAGAGCCACTCTTAGGGATAGAATATCCAATCACATCATAAGAAATCGAACAGGAGTAAGAGACGCGGTGAAATCTATCTTACATCTTAAATGGAACTGGGCAGGACATGTGGACAAAGAGACTTGTGGAATGGAGACCAAGACATGAGGTCTATAGAAGTAGAGGACGACCTCCTAGTCGGTGGACAGACGACATAAAAAGAGTGGCTGGAAATTGGATACAAGTGGCACAAAATAGAGAGAGATGGCTGGAATTAAGGGAGGTTTTCGTTCAGCAGTGGTCAGGATAAGCTAAATGATGATGATAAACGGTGTTAATAGAGCCGTGCCAACAAGAACTATTAGGTGAGATGTATTCTAACTTTTGTATGTTATTACCTATGTACTACATAATTGTAATCTTTTTTATTTGTTTCTGGTGTATTTACTTTATTAGTAAGAAATTTAGTTCAGATATGTAACAATAATTTAATGTTTAAATATATAAATTGTCTGGTGTTTTCATTGCCATTTTTGCTTTTTCAAAATTTTTCCTTCGTAATTCACCGTCATATAAACTTAAGGTCTATATCCTTTCATATTATTTTTTTGAACTATTTTTTACGTATTTGAATTTGTAACAGCTCTCTTCTTGGAACTGTAAAATCTTTTTGTAAATATCTATAATGTAAGAACTTACTCCGCTACTTTATTAGAGGTCTAAAGAAGTATAATTTCTTTACTTGAATTGTTATGCCTATTTCATTCATGACAGCCATCAACCTAAATTATACATAGTCTATAGATAAAAATACTATAGGTAGAACATAGTCCGACGAAAACATCAACAAGATAGTGACCTGCTCGTGAATAAGACTTTCTCATGATAATGGACCAGTACCTAATTAAGAGCCAAATTTGAATGAAAGAATGGTCCAAAAATTAAGTTTCTGTTTGCTTTTTAAAAGATTTTATCTTGTATATACTTATTTAAAATATTTTTATTTATTTATAAATATCTACTTTCCTTTTATTTTAAAAAAAGATGTATGTTTAACTTATAATTCACTGTGTTACATTTACTGCCCTCGATTCAAGAGTTTTAAGTTCAACTGCATCAAACCCTGAGTAACTCCGAGTAGATGTGAAGTGTTAATTTGAACAGTAAATAACCTTCAAATTATTTTTTTCGGAATTGATGTTTGTAATAGGTATGTATATTCTTTTGAGTAATTATCATTTTCAGTTCTGTCACTTGAAGAAGTAATCATGATCACTTCGACCCAATGACAAGTAAATGCATATTCAAGAGAACATGAAGTTATCAGTTTCACTTTTTTTACTTTGATCAGTGATTATTTACTCAAAAGAATACAGCCAACTTCATGTTCTTTTGAATATGCATTTACTTGTCACTGAGTCGAAGTGATCATGATTACTTCAAGTGACAGAACTGAAAGTGATAATGACTCAAAAGAATAGCTCTATAGTAGACGGATATTTTGTGCAATCGACGACATTTGACAGATGAAAATTTACGACGAATGGAAGCATTTTTCGCTTTAGCATTAAAATGTTTTTATAAAGTCTGGAAGTAATAATAAATTTTTGTTGGTAAACAATTAAAAAACTGTTCCAAGCTCAGAAACTTGAAATACTCTAAAACCGGTTTCATTATGGCGGACCATTCAAATGTAAGATTTTTATATAGTAAAATACACAATAGGTTAGCATTAACTACTTTATTTTTATATAATTTTAGCAACCGGTTCTGCAAGTTTCGGAGTCTTCAGCAAGTTTACCGGGTCCTCCACCAAGTTTACAAGGGCAAACACTTGGTTTACAAGGTCCACTTCCACCTGGTTTACAAGGACCACCTCCACCAGGGTTACAAGTGCCACCTCCTCCAGGGTTACAAGGACCACCACCTCCAGGATTACAAGGACCACCTCCACCAGGTTTACAAGGTCCACCTCCAGGTTTACAAGGACCGCCTCCACCAGGTTTACAAGGACCACTGCCAGGTTTACCAGGGCCACCACCAGGTATACAGGGACCTCCTCCAGGTTTACAAGGGCCACCACCGGGTTTGCAAGTGCTACCACCAGGTTTACAAGAGCCTCTGCCACCACAAAATATTCAAGGATCACTTGCTGGTGTAGTTGGTCCTCCTCCAGCAATTTTGCAGACGTCTCCTGTAAATGGCCCTCCAGTAGGTAGTGGTCCACCAGTAAATATACAAGCATCAAATCCCAACTTGCAAACACAATCCATTAATATACAAGGAATACCTCAAAATTTACAGGGCCCGCTACCGAATGTTCAGGGACCACCACCAATGCAAGGCCCACCAGGGACAGGTCTTGGTCCACCACCTGGCTTTCCTGTTCCACCAGCAGGTTGGTCGAGTAATGAAGAATCTGGTAAGTTATTTTTTGTAAAGTAAATATTTCCGTTGCAACTTGTTTTTATAATAAGATAAATAAAAAGTTAAAATAACTATTTAACTAAATTCTGTTTAAGATGGTTTTTTTCCTCAGTGTGTTACAGTTTTAAAGGGTCTATGATGTACTAGAGTAATCTTCCTGTTTTATATGTTTTCGAATTGTAATTGTAATATTTTCTTGAAATTTCACTTAGCTATTATCACGTCTGTAATGAGTAAATATGAATGATTAAATTTTTAATATAAACAAATATATAGAACATAATTATTTAATGTGTTATAGTTTATATACTTTTCCTTTACAAGATTCCTAATCTATGATTAATTTTAGGGAATAATCAAATGATGCAAGCACCACCACCCGTTACACCCGAAAAACAATTACCTTCCTTATTATCTTTAAAGGTTGATCCTCCAAAACAACATGAACCTGCAGGCACTGCCGATGTTGTACTGCCACAAGCAATTGAACAAGTATTAGCTTTAAAAAATCAAAGAGCAATGGAATTGGGTACTGAAGATGATACAGTGGAAAAGGATAAAAGCAAGGAAACTGAAAGAGAACCTTTGTGGGAGAAGGATGATAATGTAGTAAGTAACACTGATGTTTTACAAAAAATTTTATACTTTGAGATTTATTTATTATCAATTATAGGATTTGTTTTTGTGTACATTATTAGATTTCAAACTACTCTTTCTAAACCAACCCCCAAGTGAATTTAAGTCAATTTGTAGATTTTGAAATTGTCATTAAATGATAAACCAATTGATTTAAAAATTGTCTCTGGGAGTCTATTTATAAACAAGATAAAAAGCAGAGGAGTCGGATTACTGCCTTGGGGTACCCCTGATGTGACAGAGAAGATATGACCTGAGTTTCCCTACTTTGGCTCTTTGAAGTCTGGGTAAAATATGTCTTCATAAAATCATGAGAATTTCCAGAGAAAAATTTATTGGTGTAGTTAAAATTTAGCCAAAAATGAGGTTTACAACGTCCGCCATTTTGAATATTTCTTGTAAAAGAAATTGAAACTTACATCCTCTATTAAAGAGACCTATTTATACTATAACCTAATTTTTAACCTCTTAAACAAATAGACTTTTTCTAAAAGCTTAATAAGATATTTTACTTACCAATTCTTTGGAAAGTATGTACTCCATGATGTATTTGGAATAGTGAAAGAGGTAAATTCAATGGCTCAAATATGGTTTGATGGGAATAAGCTTCTTAATAAAACACGTCAGCTGGTGTTTTTATCGAGAGACCTTAATGAAACTCATGACTGCCTAAGCAGTGTCAAGTACTTGGACCTGAAGTTAAAATATCCATATTGAGAATCTCTGTCAAAATTAAGAAAAGCAATTTTTCTCTTTAGAAAGTTTAAGCATGTTGTGGGCATAGAAACAATAAAATCTGCTTTGCACTTTTTCATTCTGTTATGTCATATGCCATTCTAGTTTGAGGGGCAGTGGTTAGAGTTTTTTTCCTACAGCATGAGGCTGTTAGAGTTGTTTGGGATTTAGAAATAATTGCAGGCATGCATTTGTTGACCTGAATTTACTGCCTTTTCTATTAGTTTTTATCCTAGAACATATATTCTCCATTAAAAACGCCCATACTACAGACCTCATAGTTACATACATGACTATAACATAGAAGGGCAAATAATATTCTAACATCCTATTGCAAACTGAGAAGATGTCAGAATTGACTTGTTTTTAGCTGTCAAGTTATAAGTTACATATGAGTCAGTTAAGTGCAAAAAGTTTCAAAATAAAAATAAAAGTTTTTACATAGAAATGCCTTTTATAGTCTGGATGAGTTTCTAAACTCTACCCAGAATTTGAACATGTAATTGTGTTTGTTTAGACAATTTTTTATAAGTAAATTAAAATTTTATATTTACTATCATTTTGGACTATTTCTTATTTGCAGTAATTGTCCAAATTTTATAATGATTTTCTTTTGAATTGTATACATACTGTCCAGTATTTGACACCAATAAATTTAATATTTTGTTTTGGTTCAATTACTTTGCAGTTGCAAATAATTTTTATACACTTTAATTTTATTTATTTATTTGTTTCTAAAGGAAACCATCGTAGAACAAGAAGTTGAGGAAGATATTCAAGCTATAAAAGATAAAGAACATAAGGAACCAAAGGAAAAAGTGAGTAAAAATAAAAAGAAAAAGAAACGAAAGAAGAATAAGAAGAGTAGAGAAACTGAAGGAAAAGAAAAACAAAAAGTATTAACAAATGGTGTGGGGAAAGAGGGGGAAGGGGAAGAGTTAACAGACTCAAAGGAAGAAGTAATAATTGAGTAAGTGATATTTTTAAAATTAATATTTAAAATAAACGAAATAAAAGCATTTTTCTTACCACAACCTTTTATAATTTTTAAGAGAAAAAAATCGCCAATTATAACTTTTTTATTGTAGGATTATTTCTTAGCTGCACACCTATTTTATATTTTATACTTCTTTAGTTTTAATAACCTGTTTAATACAAAATCTATAATAAAAATGTTTCATAATTTCTGTAATTTTTACAGATATGTCCAAGAAAGAATTGGTCTTCATGAGTTAGCGCCTCAATATCGCCAGTTTTACACTATCTTCGAACAGTTTAAAATTTCTGAAGATAGACCAAACATTCCTCCGCCAATTTTGGCTACTCCTACATCTTTGTCTGGTCAACCTAAAGTACTTGACGATGACTTAAATGAGGATAATGAAGATTTCGAAGATGTAAGATTTTTTGACCTATTAATATGTTTAAGCTTCTATAAATATATACACACACACAAATTATTTATATATATATATATATATATATATATATATATATATATATATATATATATATATATATATATATATATATATTAGGTGAAAAGTTTCTAGACTGACAAATAAGTGGCGTTGATGTCAGAAAGCATATGCTGTGGCTAGAATATACTATCCTACGTATGAATACATGTAAAAATGTAAAATTTATATGGATGTGTAGGTCTACTGAAATTATGTTTTGAAATATACACAGGGACAAAAAAAAGTGTCACACCAAAGTTGTCAAAATTTAAATGGAATGCCCTGTGTATTCTTGCATATTTTGCTAGCGTGAGCCAAATAGGGGTAACTTATGTTTCATATACCTCAGACGAGCTGTTTTTAAGATATTTAACTATTCTTAAAATTGTAGACCTAAATTTAAGAGGCATACCTGCTTTGCCTATTCAAGCTAGATGTTTTAAATTGTATTGTTTTTTTAGTAAAATCATTGCAATTTATTGTGTAATAAAAATAATCTCAAAAAATTTTACAGGGTTCATAAAAACTTACATTTAATTAACATTATCATTAAAGTCAAAGAACTTCCTTATTTTAAATGAAACACCCTGTATTTAATATCGGATTTATAACCTAATTTTAATGGAAATTGTATTAAAGTTTTTTTTTATCTATCTTTAATATTCTTTTAGTTATTTAAACATAAATTTTTTGCAATTTATTTTTGAAAATTGATTTTGTTATAATTCTAATATTATTTTCCTTACACTTACATTAATATTTAACATGCATTTGCATTTCTAAGGATTTCAGCAGATTTCTACGACTTTTTGTATGATTTAGAGTTTTTATCATCATAAGATGTACAGATCGTTTGATTTTAGATGTTTGAGAGGAAATGCAATATGAAGTTTGCTAAGGAGATGGTCAAATTTATTTACAATTTAAAAAGGGTTAATCTGCAAAAATGAATATTCAATAAGTTTCAAAGTTTCTATATGCTCGTTTGGTAACCTATAAAATATTGAAGCTAACTTATAGTTCAGAATATTAAAAGCTCCATTTGGTTTAAGCTAGTGTTCTGTGATAAGGACAATTTCGGGAAAGTTAAACTCTTCTAAGAAGAAGCTTGTTCCTCAGCGATTAAATATCGAATAGCAACAAAGAGGCATTATCAAACTCAGAAACGATCCCAGCACTGTTTTATGAGGAAGGGGAGACAAAAAAGACATATTGTTTTTATGTGTTGAATAATTTTATTTTTAAATAAATTCAACAAACGTTCACATTAAGTTTTTGAAAAAATCATATTTACATAGTATAGTTATATTTTTAAACCTTTTACCTAACTAATTACAAATTACTACATTTGAATTATTTTGTATAAATATAAAAAGCAATTAAAAAAAATTACAATAACAGGAAAACTTTTTGTTACTAATATTTCAGAATATTTTACTCCTCGTTATACAGCATTTCCTATATTAAAATTACAAAATTTTTTTATCACTCAACACAGATGATACAAAACATAAATTAATGCTTTTGCCTTTTATTATAATGTCTTTCTTCACTGCTTGACCGTTTCCTACCTCTTCTTTCGTCACTTGATGAGCTTCCTCTGCGATCCTTTCTTCTAGATTCATGTTTTCGATAGTCTCCTCTTGTTGCTCTATCTTCATTACTGTGCCGTCTATAACTGGGAGATCTCTTCGACCTCTTATAACGTTCCCTGTCTTCATCGCTACTATCCCATTCACTATTTACACTATTTCTGTCTTTTCTATTTTTATGTTTTCTAAACTTATCATCATCACTGCTGCTATTTTTTCTTCGCTTCTTGTCCATTTCTTTGGCTTTGCCTTCCTGTTTTTCAATTTTCTCAAGTTTTCTTAAAAGTGCCTTTTTCTGCTTTTTCGTTAATGACTTTATAAACTTTGCCTCTTTACTTTCATCTTCATCTTCAGTCAATAACAAATGTTTGTTAGCCTCTACAGAATTGACATATTGTTTCTTTAGAGCTAAACCATCTCCAAGCATTTGGGAGACTGGTGATTTCTCATCCATAATTGATGAGTTTCCCAAAGATCTTGCAGCGCACACAGATAGATTATACATGGGACATTCTTTATCTGTATTTATGTGACCCCATTTGTGACACTTGATACATTTTACATTTCGTACTTGGATGCCAAAAGGTTGATCTCTAATTTCTTGGTCTCCTTTACAGTAACTTTCTCTTGGAGCATTATATTTGCGTTGCCATTCAAATTTATACTCTGGTTCATCATCTTCTTTTCCCCTTTCTTTGCGAAGACCTGGAGGAGGCTCATACATAAAATTAACGGCTAGTTTATCTTTGCTTTCTTTACTTCGCATTGCCTTACTTTCGTATAAATCTTGCTCCTTTTCATATTGTTGCCGTAGTTCTTCCTGTTTCTTTTTGTATGCATCAGCTTTTTGTTCTGCCATCCACACCCTTTTTAGATTATCCCTTGAACCAGGATGAAAGAACTTTTTGCACATGTAATTATTAAAACCTTTGCCCATATTTAGGATGGAAAATCACTATCACTTTTAACTAAAACTGCTTCAATAATTTTAAATTCAAATATTTTTTTGATGTTCTAAATTGCAATAGATGACACTGTAAACGAACATTCGCCAACGACAGCAACTAACAAAATAATGAAGATCAAGGATTGTTTGCTATTTAAAGGATATCCAAGTCCCTTGTTAAGCCCCGCCTACGCCCTCTAAGCGTAGCGACGGCTTCCGATTGGATAACCGAACCGTTTATATATCGATAATTGAAGTGCCGTTCTGACTAGAAGGACCACAGCTCTTGGAGTGATAACAATTCAAAGATAAAATTGATGATAAACCAAAAATGACCACATATAATTTTCATGAAAATTTTATAATTTTCATAGAAAAAATGACATGAGAAAAATTTTTTAGCAAAAATCATCAACATTCTGATTGGATTGAAAACTAAATTCGCGATGATGATTTCACCCTCGCTAAAGCTATAAAAACAACACCAAAATTACATTTGCTCTCTACTAGATCTAACAACGAGGCAGAAGTTAATTATCCGTAGATCTAGACGGGCATTCTTCTGTCGTAAGACCAATTACACGCTGTATAGCTGATTGTTAATTAAAGATCGAGGGGAGCCTTGACTAAGTAATCTCTGCAAAGAGATTATTTGGCAATTCTCTACCAGAAGAATAAAATCGTATTTCAACGGCTTTGTCAACAAACAATTAAAAACTTTCCCTCCTAACGAGGACTAGTAATAGAAGAAATTAGCTTTACGTTTCGTGAAAATATTATTTGTCTTTTAAAATATATAATTCCTTTTTTGTAAAGGAAATTAATTTTTCTTATCTTAAGTTTAATTACTAAAACAGGACTTAATTGATTATTAATTAAATCTTTTATTTATTTTAATTATTGTATATAAAATATTTTAGAAACTTTTATTTTTCGTTTAATCTTTAAAAGAGAATAATTAGAATTTGTTAATTATTTTAAATAATTATTATCATAGAAAAGAATTTTATTTTTCATGTTTTTACAAAAACAATTCTATTTGCCTTTTGTACTGATAATTCACAAAACAATAAATCAATTAGGTAACTTTAATTATTAAAATTAAAAAAAATAATGATATAATTTAGGCAACTATAAATTCATTTGTAGAATTGCCGATTATCATATGATACTCTTTTAAATAATGCACAAGGATAGCATAAAATCGGTATGTGTGTACCAAGAGATGAAGTATCTACTGTTTATCAACACTTTTTCAAATATAAATAAATATATTTTCAGCGTTCAAACAACCGGGCCTTAGTTCTGATGTTATGCTAATTCTATGGGGGTATGTTCGAAGACAGGATCCAAGTCAAATACTGGACAGCCCAAGCAGGGTTGCAGTAAAGTATAGATGCTTTTGCTATAGTGCTGTGTTGACCATTGATACTCTTAGCTTTCGAGCATACACAAAACTGTTCACGGTGAGGAGAAAGGGAAGGGGCGAATATGGGGAGTACTATTTCTCTCGCTCCTATAATTTCGAAGTGAAACGCGCATAGACCATTGCAGGCTGCCTCAAGTAGTGTTTACTCGAAATTCTTAAGGGACATCAAGCACATATCGATATTTTCTTCGTAGTATTGACATCTTTCAACATATATGTTACCTTGGTTGGGATTCTATAAAAATAAAGGGAAAAGGAATGTCATAATAAGGATCTTGCATCTTTCTAGTAACTCATAAGTATATTACTGTCTTGAAAATGATAAGGAAAGAGAATGTCAAGAAATACGGTTACAAAATTACCTAATTTCCTGAAATAATGCGCAATCATATCCTGGATTTATTTTGCTGAGATCGCAATAAAATTCTTCTTTTCTAATTTATGACTTAAAATTTTTAATTATATTTTCACAAGTACAGTTTTGGAGAGATATGTGTGGTAACGCTGTATTACTAAATTCTTGCGATATTTTAATGTCTTTTTTTGGGGTAAGTTTGACTATGGAAACTCAGTTATTAAGAAAATACGCGAACATTATGCTATCTAATAGCCAAGGTACCATCCTGCATAGACACCTGGACATTCAAGTAGCCTGCGAACTTAGTAATTCTAAGGCGCTTTGGTTAAGAAGTTTTACCTAAGGCTTCGTAAGCAGATAACCTTTTCCAAAGGAGAAATCTTGGTACACTTCATTTAATTTTGTGGATGTTCAGGTAAAACTGATAATTGAAACTTTTTTAGTGTTCTGGCTTCTCTTAAATAGTATTTCTAAAACCCCTCGCTGCAATCAGGTGACGTTACCAATAATTCTTCACTCATTAATTATTGTAAACCTAATTATTTTTGTTATAATTTTAATATTATTCTCCTCACATTTGCAGGTTTAAGGAATTTAGCAGATTTGTAAAAGTTTATGGGATATTAAAGTCCTCAGCGATGAAAATCCTACTACTATTAGGGATAAATGATAAAATAAGTTCTAACTTTTGTAAGAAGAAAATTTGTGTTTGCTGAAGGAGAACGATATAAGCATAGGATATACTGATGGTTTGACCTAAGATGTTTATGAAGAAATTCAAAGTGAAGTTCGCTAAGGAGAATGTTAAATTTATTTACAACATACGAGGGGTTAATCTGCAAAAATGAATATTCAATAAGTTTTAAAGTCCCTAAATGCTCGTTTGGTAACCTATAAAATATTGAAGCTAAATTACCGACTAGTGTTCTGTGATAAGAACAATTTCGATAAAGTTTAACTCTTCTAAAAAGCTAAACTTCATCAACCTTGTTCCTCAGCGACTAGATATTGAATAGCAATGAAGATACATTATCATCCTCGGAAACTGTCTCAGAATTGTTTTATGATGAAGGGGAGCCAAAAAAGACATATTATTTGTATGTGTTGAATAATTTTATTTTTAAATAAATTCAACAAACGTTTACATTAAGTTTTTGAAAAAATCATAATTACATATTTTCATAATATAGTTACAGTATATTTTTTAACCTTTTACTTAACTGATTACAAATTACTACATTGGAATTATTTTGTATAAATATAAAAAGCTATTAGAAAATATTACAATAACAAAGAAATTTTTTGTTACTAATATTTCAGAATATTTTACTCTTCGTCATACTATATTAAAATTACAAAAATTTTTTTATCACCCAATACAGATAGTATAAAACATAAATTAATGCTTTTGCTTTTTATTATAACGTCTTTCTTCACTGCTTGACCGTTTCCTACCTCTTCTTTCGTCACTTGATGAGCTTTCTCTGCGATCCTTTCTTCTAGATTCATGTTTTCGATAGTCTCCTCTTGTCGCTCTATCTTCATTTCTGTGCCGTCTATAACTGGGAGATCTCTTCGACCTCTTATAACGTTCCCTGTCTTCATCACTACTATCCCATTCACTATTTACACTATTTCTGTCTTTTCTCTTTTTATGTTTTCTAGACTTATCATCATCACTTTCGTCTTCACTGCTGCTATTTTTTCTTCGCTTCTTATCCATTTCTTTGGCTTTGCCTTCCTGTTTTTCAATTTTCTCAAGTTTTCTTAAAAGTGCCTTTTTCTGTTTTTTCGTTAATGACTTTATAAACTTTGCCTCTTTACTTTCATCGTCATCTTCAGTCAATAACAAATGTTTATTAGCCTCTACAAAATTGACATATTGTTTCTTTAGAGCTAAACCATCTCCAAGCATTTGGGAGACTGGTGACTTCTCATCCATAATTGATGAGCTTTCCAAAGATCTTGCAGCACTCATAGATAGATTATACATGGGACATTCTTTATCTGTATTTATGTGACCCCATTTGTGACACTTGATACATTTTACATTTCGTACTTGGATGCCAAAAGGTTGATCTCTAATTTCTTGGTCTCCTTTACAGTAACTTTCTCTTGGAGCATTATATTTGCGTTGCCATTCAAATTTATACTCTGGTTCATCATCGTCTTTTCCCCTTTCTTTGCGAAGACCTGGAGGAGGCTCATACATAAAATTAACTGCTAGTTTATCTTTGCTTTCTTTACTTGGCATTGCCTTACTTTCGTATAAATCTTGCTCCTTTTCATATTGTTGCCGTAGTTCTTCCTGTTTCTTTTTGTATGCATCAGCTTGTTGTTCTGCCATCCACACCCTTTTTAGATTATCCCTTGAACCAGGATGAAAGAACTTTTTGCACATGTAATTATTAAAACCTTTGCCCATATTTAGGATGGAAAATCACTATCACTTTTAACTAAAACTACTTCAATAATTTTAAATTCAAATATCTTTTTGATGTTCTAAATTGCAATAGCTGACACTGTAAACGAACATTCGCCAACGACAGCAACTAACAAAATAATGAAGATCAAGGATTGTTTGCTATTTAAAGGATATCCAAGTCCCTTGTTAAGCCCCGCCTACGCCCTCTAAGCGTAGCGACAGCTTCCGATTGGATAACCGAACCGTTTTATATATCGAGAATTGAAGTGCCGTTCTGACTAGAAGGACCACAGCTCTTGGAGTGACAACAATTCAAAGATAAAACTGATAATAAACCAAAAATGACCACATAGAATTTTCATAAAAATTTTATAATTTTCATAGAAAAAATGACATGAGAAAAATCTATATTTTAGCAAAAATCACCAACGTTCTGATTGGTTAAAATTGAAAACTAAAAGCGTGATGATGATTTCACCCTCGCTAAAACTATAAAAACAACACCAAAATTATATTCGCTCTCTTTACTAGAACTAATAACGAGGGAGAAAGAAGTTAATTATCCATAGATGTAGACGGGGATTCTTCTGTTGTAAGGCCAGTTACAAGCTATATAGTTGATCGAGTACCTATCATTTGCACTCTGATAGTTAAAGATCGAGGGAATCTTCAGTAAGGGAGCCTTGAGTAAGTAATCTCTACAAAGAGATTATTTGGCAATTCTCTACCAGAAGAAGCGATAAATAATGCATTAAATACTTAATAATTTGGGTGATACTCCACATACTACATTGTATTGCCAATCTTTTGTCCAGTGTATAATTCAAAGATATTTATAAAAACGTTACATAAAAAAATGTGGTATTAATGGATTTAGAAGAGTTAGAAAGTGGAGAAAAGCATAACAGTACCCAATGCGCTAATATCGACTACAGCTGTTTGGAAAAAAATAACGCGCGAAATAATAAAAAAACTTCGATTTTTTCTTGTGGTAATGTGTAATGAGTACCATGTAAAAGACAATATTCCGTTGGCATTTTGTTTCCAAATTTCAAAGAGACACATCTAGATTTTAAAAAGTAGCCATTAGTAGATAATGATTGATTTTTTGACTGAAAATGCAGAAGTGCGATAAAATAAATAATGATAAACTCAAATCTGAGGGTGAAAGGGAAAAACTTTTTACCAGCATATTAACTTTATTATATTAGTTTATTTAAAAAACTGGGAGATCTTGAAAACTATTTTTCGATGAATAATAAGTCAAATATTGCTCAAGCTAAAATAAAGCTAGTAAGTCATATAACAAAAACTCAATACTTTTATAGTTACAGCCTGTTAAAAGTTCAATTTTTTTTCTTATTCTTGACATCTTGCAGTTAGTTTCTAACTTATCAAATTGATCTTTGACATTGGAACTACGCTTAATGACTTCTATCCTCCTGTAATAAAAATTTGTCTCTATTGTGTCACGAGAGATCATTTTACCTGAAATAGAAATTTAATTTTTCATATATCTATATATCATTCAATCAGTCAATACACATATAAATGTATATAAAAACAAAACAGTCCTCATACAAAGTAACAAAAATTCGATCTGACGTAGAACTGACAGAAAAATTGCATAAATTCTCTAAGGTTATAAAATAAATTTTCTGCTGAAAAGCTTTAAAATTGCTTAAAAATATTGGTTGTTTGAGCTTTCCTCATTTTCTTTAATAATTTATTGTATACTTGATTAAAGGCATAATATGGAGATCTTTCGTAGTGGGCGGTGTGATGAACTGGTACAGTCAGTTCTCTATCTCTTACCATGTTTGAATGAAATTTACCATTGTGCTTGAATGTTCCTCATTTTTTTTATATATTTCTGCATATTTCCTGAGGTTTTATGTCAGATATGAGTCATATTATTCCGTTTTGCAATACAAATACTCTGTTTATATCTACCGCTTTTCCCCATAGCAAAATGTTGTAGCAGAGATGTGAGTATACCAGTGGCTAGTAGGAAATCGTTAAATTTGAAATTTCGATCGATTGTTTTACTTTTAGAATAGGAAAATAATACAAATAAAAATATTTTGATTTTCAGAAAAAACCCGAAGATAAAAGCAAGATGTCTAAAAGAAAATTGAAAAAATTAACTAGGCTAAGTGTTGCAGAATTAAAACAATTGGTTCATAGACCAGATGTGGTAGAAATGCACGACGTGACAGCTCGGGATCCCAAATTGCTGGTACAATTGAAAGCACATAGAAATACTGTCCAGGTAATTGAGTAAATTTTTTTTTTGTTTACGTGGTGAAAATACTTATTCTTACTATTTTGTGTTTGTTATTCTTAGGTATATCTTACATTAAAGCAGGTATTTCAAAATCCATCAATTAGTAATTGTATTATTTTTATTTTTTAGGTACCAAGACATTGGTGCTTTAAAAGAAAGTACCTTCAAGGCAAAAGAGGTATCGAAAAACCTCCCTTCAACCTCCCCGATTTTATTAAACGCACAGGTATAATGGAAATGCGCGCATCTCTACAAGAAAAAGACGAGTCTAAAACATTAAAAGCTAAGATGAGGGAACGAGCTAGGCCAAAATTGGGAAAAATTGATATTGATTATCAGAAACTTCATGATGCATTCTTTAAGTAAGTTAAATATAACTATGGATATAGAAATATATTTGTTGTAAAAATATTGGTTTCAAGTAACCTTCACTCCAATTGTAGAGCTTTGGAATCATCTTCAAAATCATATTTTTTAATTGACTTCTAAAAAGGAGGAAGTTTTAAATTCGACTGTCATATATATATATATATATATATATATATATATATATGTATACATGATAAGTTGTCACCTCAGTGTTAAAGAGAAGGCGACCTAACCTCACCATTTTCCAATTAACTTCTTGAATATATTTTTATATATACATGTTGAGGGGAACCTCCTTAATTAGAAATTCATTAGAGGGGAAATATTTTCTTTGTTTTTAACTTGGTCGTATATGGTAGGTATATCAAATCCGAGGTCACCTCACTTATATATGAGGTGATATGAACTGAGGCATAAAATTAAATATATATACAATCCTTACTCACCTCTGTCGGTGTTGCCACTTATCTGAGGTGAGTATGTTGTTGCTAGATGTTATGTTAGAAAATATTATAAGTTATTAAAATGTTTCGTATCAGATTTCCTCGTCTTATCAGGGGCGGTATTTTTAGAAGAAAAAAACTACTACAAAAAATTATTTTTTATTTTCATGAAATATAATAATATTAAAAAATAAACAATTGTCAGTTTTTGATAAGATGTTGTATTTTGGAATTAATAACAGGGATAGTTCTATTTATTCCAATCTTTTGTATAAATTTTTATTTTTGCTGAAGACGGATATGTTTTATCTTCTATAAATCTTGAAAAATGCTCCTCAATCAGCGATATGTCCAATGTGTTTGTCCAATCTATCAAGAAATAAATAGACATAAAGTAAAAATATACACATATATGTTTATCAAGTATTTACTTTTCTTTTTAATATCAGGCCTTTTCTTTGGTAGTATTTCTCTTGTGTCGTTGCTTACTATACCGGGTGTCCACGAATCTATTAGACAAGTCATAATTTCTAGAGTATTATGTGTATCAAAATGAGAATTGGTACAGGTAAATGTTATGTGAAGAGGAGAGTTTTCGCATATTTTCCACTTTCCGGTCACTTCCGGTTTCACCGGAAATGGCCCCGGTTTTGAATTCTTAAATAGAACACCCTGTATATTTTAACATCTTTGGATTTCTGAGACAATTCTAGATCAGAGTGTGACATTTTAAAAACTTTTTACGTCTACTTCATTTTTTTAGAGCCACTTTTAAAATTGCATCTAGGTGGCCATGATCGGACGCAAACTAATCTAACGGCCTTAGGTGATGTCAAAAAAATACAATCGCAACGTTTTAGTGACTAGTATGAAAGACAGGAATTGGATTAAAAATGTAACAAAATTAACAAAAAACTAACAAAATAAACTAATAACTTAGACGACGCACTTAAAATATTTGAAAGTACAGTAGCTGAATTTGTTAAAAAGTTTAGTGTAGTAAATGTTCAAAGTGCATTCCTTCTTTTTCACGACACATTTTAGCTCGTTCAATTGTTTCTCTCAACACGTTTTGTAGCATTTGGGGCGTTATACTTCTAAATGCCCGTAAAATTCTTTCTTCTAATATTTCAAGAGTAGCTGGGGCTGCTCCATAGTAAACTCTTTCTTTAACATATCCTCAGACAAAGAAATCGAGCACAGTAAGATCCGGTGAGCGGGCTGGCCACCGTACCGGACCATTGGTTGCAATAATTCGATTATTAAAATGCTCTATTCAATAATTAAGAACTTCTCTAGTATTGTGAGGCGGTGCTCCATCTTGTTGAAAGTAAATTCGCCGTAAAACTGCTAAAGGTATATCATTGAGATGATTTTCGATTTCATTTTGAAGAAAAGCTAAGTATCTAACCCCTGTTAACTGACCTTGAAACAATATTGGCCCAATTATTCTGTTTCCAACGATACCAGCCCAGACATTGACGCCAAATCTTTCTTGAAAATTGCCCTCTCTCATTTCATGTGGATTTTGTTGGGCCCAGTACCGAGTATTTTGCTTATTGAACATACCATTATTTGTAAATCGGGATTCGTCGGAAAATAGAATAAAATCGATAAAATTTGGGTTAACTCTATGATTTTGAAGCAGCCAATCACAAAACACTACCTATCGCCATCCTCAGTATACAAATGTTGATGTAACTGATATTTAAATGCTCGATATCCATGCTTTTTCAGTATTTTTCTTGCTGATGCATAACTTATCTGCAGTTCTTGACTAATTTTTCTTAACGAAACTGTTTTATCAACCTCAACCATAGCAAGTACGTTAATCTCAGTCTCTTCATTTATGATAAACCTCTGTTCCGCCTATTGATTTCCTATTTGCCTAAAACGAGTCTCGACATACGGAAAATACTGATGGGCTGGATGTTGCCGATTCGGATATCTATGAGCATACAACTCGGCAGCATTCCTTGAATTTCTATGACACTCTCCAAATATTAATAACATATCCACTTTTTCACTTTGAGTATACATTTTTTTAACGAAAATTTAAACTAAACTTAACGAAAATGAAGAAACTTTTACGTCTGTTCTTAGAGCGTATGTCACTGTCATTATCTACTTAAGTGAGTGTGCGTTTTCCAAAGAACACTTGATAAAAATAGTTGCAAATTATTATGCATCATGGCTGTCCATGGCGCACTTGTCATAAGTAAATAAATTATCCAGTATTTTGCTTAATAATATTTAATTTCTGTTCTTATGTCTAATCCAATCGCAAATAAATTAGTACCGTTAGATTCATCAAAGAATGCTTTTTTCGAAAAGTAGTTGTCAAAAAGGGGTCGCCATTTGAAAATTAATAGTTAGAAATGAAAACGTAATTTTGTCAACTTGTCTTATTCCTGTCTTTCATACTAGTAACTAAAACTTTCCGATTGTATTTTTTTGGCTTCACCTAAGGCCCTTAGATTAGTTTGCGTCCGATCATGGCCACCTAGATGCAATTTTAAAAGTGGCTCTAAAAAAATGAAGTAGACGTAAAAAGTTTTTAAAATGTCACGTTCTGATCTAGAATTGTCTCAGAAATCCAAAAATGTTGAAATATACAGGGTGTTCCATTTAAAAATTCAAAACCGGGGCCATTTCCGGTGAAACCGGAAGTGACCGGAAAGTGGAAAATATGCTAAAACTCTCCCCTTTACATACCATTTACCTGTACCAATTCTCATTTTGATACACATAATACTCTAGAAATTATGACTTGTCTAATAGATTCGTTGACACCCGGTATACATATTATTGGTAAAATACAATATTTTTAATTTTAATTGGTATGTCTTTAAGACGAAAGGTATGAATCTATTAGTATTCTATTAGTTCTTCAAAAATAGGGCATACTTTTTTATGCTAATGTTACATAAGAGACACTATGACGTCATTCATTACTTTTAAGTATCTAGGCTTTCAAATTACATTGCCTTCTCAAGATATCATTTTTATTATTATTAACTACTGGAGAAACATCTGTTAGGTTAACTTTGGATTTAAGTTCTTTTTCAGTGTCATGTCATACTGTAGTAGTATCTGACACATAAGTCGAAGTACAGCTTTCAAATTTACAATATATATATTTTTTTATTAGTATCTTCAAGTTCGTTTTTTAATTCGCATTCATTTCCAGTAACTAATTCCCTTAAAAATTTGCTCTTTATCCATTCCTACATTAGAGATTGAAATTAATTAGACTTGTTTTTTAAAACTTATTTTATTATTGAAACATATTTTTTGGCATTCAAATTTAAAAAATGTCTTAAAATAATCACCGAATTTCAATTCGGTATTAAATAATGTTAAATTCCAGATTTTTTTGTATATATATTTTTTTGATGGTCGATACAAATATAACTTACTAAAGTCATGTTTATTCTCTCATTAACCGGAACACAGTGGCGTAACTAAAAGTATGCACACCTCCCTCCGCAGATTTTTGAATGTACCCGATTATTTTGCACTCATCTTGATCCTTGGTATTTATTTATTTTCATCAAGGGACTTGAGAGCGCCCCGCCGCACTGCGGGGTCTGCGAAATAGTTATTTACGCCACTGCCTGGACAGGTAACATCGCCATTGATTTCTGTTACCTACATATTTATATAATTTTTTAAATTTACTAGAAAATACTAAAGCATCTTGAAGGAGATTCAGTTTTTAGAAATATTATTTTGGTTTTACCACTGTAGCTAATTTTCGTTAAACTGATTACTATACAGTTTTCATTAAAAATTGCGATTTTTCAAATTTTTGGTTTTAAATTAACTACCGACATGTAATTAATGTGATAAAACTTTCTACATGACTATTCATAAAGGATTATGATCATCTTTTATATTACTAGTTAGCAGTGCATTTTAAAAGATCAAAATGCTATTTTACATCAGTTTGATATGGTACGTGGAATTAAAAAATTTGACGTTTTTTTATATCAACTCAGTAAAATATCTATTCTGTACGTTAAATATATTATAGACCACTACCTTTTAGAGAAAAAATAATCTACGAAATGAAATTTGGCCAAAAAACAAAAACTTCTGCTTACTAAATTATTATAATACTTACGCTATTCATGTTTTCTATACTATTTTCTTAAAAATGATCGCATACGCTTTGTTTCTATTCTGCATCCTGAAAAAATAATTTCATTTTGATATGACTCTTATTCATATCATTTTTTAAATATTTAAATCGATTAAATATACGAAACTTAGCAAGCTGTTTAGGCAACTCTGGTATAAATGTTGCTTCTACCCAAAGGTGCTTAAATAACTTAATTTTAACCCTCAGTTCTTTATGGTAGCAAAAAACAACCCTCAACTTCAAAGCAGTTTTTATTAAAATTTGTATATGGTTATAAAATATATATTCATATTTCAAATATTATGAAAATATTTCATTGGTATGTTCTGGCAGTAATTAATACATCGTTGTTACTGTCTTCTTTAGTAGACATGATAATGAATCAAATACACGCATGCCATTTAGTGTGTGGAAAAAAGATATCTCCATTTCTGTAGACTGACCTTTGATAAAAGTTATAAGGGTTTTTTAAAAGAAACTATATTTTGAAATTATCTTTCAAATTTGAAAGCCCCTGTATATTTAAAGTAATGTCAGGTTTTACTTAAAAAAAATTTGAACTTTGATGTGAGAATCTCCTAAAGAAATAGAAGTATGTTTCATTCAAGTACTAAGTGGCCACCCTGTATTTTTTACAATTGGCATTACTCGGTGATTAAAGGCGGTAGTGACGACGATTAAGTACAGACAGATGATACAATGATTTGTATTCATAGTATTAGAAATATAATAAGTAATTTCTTAACAATATTACAATCATAAACAAATTAAATTAACTATACCACTAAATTAAATTTTTTTATTGTCTCGTATTTGTTATAATAATAAAACAGTTTTAAGGTTTTTTAGTCAAAAATTTGACAAAAAAATATGAGTTAAATTAGAAAACGCTAACTATTTAAAATAAATTCTATAATTTAGTGTGATAAAAATATAATTTACTACTTACCTTCATTAACTTTACCATTATTAATCCTCTCAAAATCATTTTATCACAAAACCCCAAAATATAAAACTAAATAGAACAAGGTTATGTATGTATGCTAGAATTTATTTTACGCGCGATGTTGCCTAAACGACGAGGTGAGAACGAGCGAAAAATATGTATAACCGGCATATATGATGATGAGGTGATTTCGTGTTTGTGATAAATACTGAGCGATACGACACTAGCGCTGGTGGTATACACTTGAACTAAAAGAAAAAATCATAGGCACGAGTAGGTTGAAATCACCTCATAACAAATTTTCATAAAATGACGTTAAAGGCCGTTTAGTAACTCCTCCTACAAAAATTAAGGCAAAACGTTGTCGCCTCAAATTTATGAGGCAACAACGTTATATATGAGGTGACTACGCTAACTGTATATATATTTTCGAGGTGACAACATACCTTTTATACATATATATATATATATATATATATATATATATATATATATATATATATATAAATATATATAAATATATATGTGTATGCGGATTTCACGGACTCCTCCGTGTGAGTTGCAATAGCAGTGGATATATCCACATTATGCCGTTGTAGTGCTGAAATCACATTCAGCAAACCTACAACTATATGCAGCTCCGCGTATGAATGAAGTAAAATGCGAACAGTAAATGCAAACTTCTCTCCATCATATCCTTTCTGTGTTAGAGGTTGCACAGTTAGAACAAATTGTTATAAAACGCAATTTATTCTATTCCACCACCATCGAGATGATGGCCTACCTGTACCACCATACCGAGAAGAAAGTCAACACTTACCCTCCCCGCCACAGTGATACGGCAGAGGTACATGTTTCGTCTCTACTAGACTCATCAGGGTACCGACATGCACCTGGCTGTGCAAAGGACAGATCGGAAGGAAGCATGCAAATACTGAACGCGGCTTCTCCGAACTCCCGCCGGATGGCGTATATATGTGTATGCGGATTTCACGGACTCCTCCGTGTGAGTTGCAATAGCAGTGGATATATCCACATTATGCCGTTGTAGTGCTGAAATCACATTCAGCAAACGTACAACTATATGCAAAGATATTTAATGAAAAACACATTTTCACCACATAGGTCTGAAATAGCAAGTATTTAGGTGCTTGAAAATATTTTTTTTTGTATTTTTTAAAAACAAAATGGCGGACATATTTTTGTTGTTTGAAAACCTGCTTTTTTAACTGGCATTGTAGCGACCTTGAAATTGAACCTTCAATATTTTAGAAAAAAAAACATCGTTTAGAAGTGGTTTTTAAAGAATATGAATGTGTGCAAATAAAAAAGAATGAAAAAGTTACAGCCATTTTGACATTACGAGAAAAAAAATTCATTTTTCTAGAAAATTTGGGACTTGGAATTTTTTTTTTCGAGTTTTTAAGTCAATTTTTCCAGAACATTTACATTCATGTTCCGTTAAATACTAATATGTGTAAAAAATTTGAGCTCACACGGATCATTAGTTTTTGAGTTATCTTGCACGCCAGATCGAAAAATGTTGTTTCGAGAAAAACGCGAAAGAAATAAAACTAATCTCTGGGAAAAGCTGATACGGAAGCGTTTTTCAAATCATAACGGTTTGGTGTACTATAGTATATAGTATCTCTATATTCAAAAATAACAGTGGTAGCGATGAATACACAGCTGGATTCCCCAAGGGCTCGTGGTGAGGTGACGCGTCTGATAATTTATCGCCCACATTGAATATCGATTTAGATCTTTTTCAGGCACATTCTACATTCCATTTAGAACGTTTTAAAACAATAAAAAAATTGATATTCTTCATCGTTTTGCACGTACTTCCCCCTTAAGTCGAAAGATAAGAAAAACATTAAATGCTTAAATTAATAATATTAATTAATAAGGTTATTACCCATACGTTCCGACTACCCTGTAAGTACGATGAAGACATGCATGTCGGCAACTATTCTTAACTTGTTACTCCGTTCTCATTCTCACCTACATAATAAACAATAGATCTATCTTGATTAGACATACTACCCATATTTTAACTTTAATTTCCTTTGTCTTCTTTTCATACCACTTTTATAAGTTTATCTTTGTCACAGTAGTTCACTGGCTTAGGACACGCATGTCAACATTTACATAAAATTATTAAATATAAAAAAGATATAAATGTAAACAACTAAATTTCTCAACTTGCCAAAATGGAACTCATAATTATTAATTATTATTTTCCAATTTTCTGTTGAGTAATATTTTTCCTGTTTTTAATTTAAATCCACATTGGCGAGTTTACTCTAAAATATAATTAGTGTAATTTAGTATTAATTAACGCATTAATTGATTTACTCCAAGATTGGTATGGGGGAGTTTTTGGAGTCGCATATAACGAGTTTAAAATTAGTAAGGAACGAAAGCTTTCACGGCTTCGGTCAAGTTGATAATCATGGTTCTTGAGTTTAGACCGTGTCATATTGGAATTATTATCCGACCTTTCGTCTACGATTGCACGAGGCATCTTCAAGGATCTTTACTCCACAGTGTTCTAATCTCGAATTCTCTGAATTGAAAAATAGTAGGTGACAAATCTTTGAATTTTTGTTCTCAGAGATTATTTTTTCGTAAGAAATCGAGTTTTTTTATATTAAATACAGTTGCGTCGAGTTTTAAATCTATCCATGGGGGTGTACAGAAATAACATTCCGAGAATCGTCATTTTTCCACTCTATAACATAAAAAAATTAATACTGAACTACCAATAATACTTAAACTTTATTTATTTTTAAAATTTATGATTAAAACTTATCAAACTATTCATATTCCTAAAATCAATAAATTAATCTAGGGCCAAGTTGAAGAGTAATATACCAAAACAATATATAGAATTATGCACTTCAAATAGATTTATAAAATAATTCTTGACATAAATAAATAAATAAATATCGTATCTAACCATTGCATGCATAATTATATTCGAATACAAGACAAGTTTCACATATAAAATTGAAGTATTCTACCGGAATTTTCTATTACAAACCTCTTACATGATTATATTAATGTCTCGTCTTAAATGAAGAAGAAACCTAATCTGATATTTCTTAGTTTGTAATTGTTTCAATTTGCCCTTATTTGCATACTGTTCAGACTTCTCCAGAAAACAAATTATATTTTAGATGGCAAACCAAACCAAAAATGACAATTCACGGAGATTTGTATTATGAAGGAAAAGAGTTTGAAACTAGACTTAGGGAGAAAAAACCTGGAGATCTGTCTGAAGAACTAAGGACAGCATTGGGTATGCCAGTAGGGCCTAATGCAAATAAGGTAAGAGAAAGAGATTAATAAAGAATGTAAAATAGTAATTTAAAAATAATTATAAAAATTGTACAAAATATTTAAGATTTGTTTTTATCATTTTTGTATAATGTATTTAATATAGCAGGTCATGTGTGTTTGTTTTCTTATAATTAAAAGTATCAATATGGTTCATAGGTTCCTCCGCCATGGCTCATTGCTATGCAAAGATATGGACCACCACCCAGTTATCCGAACTTAAAAATTCCTGGATTAAATGCTCCAATTCCTGATGGGTGTTCATTTGGTTATCACGCTGGAGGTTGGGGAAAGCCTCCGGTTGACGAAAATGGTAAACCATTATACGGAGATGTATTTGGAACAAACCAAAGTCATATTGATGTAAGTATGCAGTACTTTGTATCGGTGGTACCGGATTTCCTTTCAGATAAATTTTAGTCTAGTAGCATATATAAAAATGTAATATACACAAGAAATAGGTTTTAGTCTTTTAGCCAATGTTCATCAATGGTGGGTAAATATATATCATTTTGATGAATATTTTTATGATTTTACAAACGTTTCACCTGAATAAGAAACATCTTGAGGTCTTATTTACATAAAGTTGGTGATTTTTGTGTTTCAGTTGTTGACAGCTTTATTATGTCAACACAAAACTGTTAGCTTCAATGAATTTTACTAAATTGTCACCTATACAGGGTTGAAACTTTAACTGGAATATTCTAGTTGAAGTTCCCATCCTTTATATACATATTAAGATTAGTCTTTTTAATGCAAGAATAATAATTAATTCCAATTTTCATAAATTTGTCAAATTTCTAATTATGTAAACTTGTAATGAAGATTTGATTTTCAACGTAACACCTAATAATGGTTTTCACCTATAGATTAACATCATTAGCAGATACTTCATAAAATATATATGTATGTTTTTTTAGGATATTGGAGAAGATCCTTCAATTGACAGGACTCTTTGGGGCGAACTAGAATCTGAGTCGGAGGAAGAAAGTGAAGAAGAGGAGGAGGAAGAAGAAACGGAAACACAACCTCCTGATGAGTCAGGTATTTTTTTATCAGTGTTTTATTTACGATTCATTATCTGCTTGTTAACTTGTTTTATAGAAACAGCGTATTCTGCGTTTAGCATATTATCCTCAGTATCCTTAAAATTGTATTATGTTTGGCGCAGTTTTTTTAAATTTTAACATATCTTTTGACCGATAAAAAAAAAGATTTGAACTTGACATGCTTTTTACCGGCTTTTCCACAATTTTTGATAGATTAGAGAGTAGTGATATGGGCCTATAGGAGGGGATTATACTTAAAAATAATAGTAAATAAATGATTTACTATGTTTTACAATTCAACGCGGAGATTTTTAGACCTTATTATGTACAAATGACTGTCCAACTCCTAGCTAGTACGTAATGTCTCCTAATTAAGGATGCATTTCTTATTTGGGAGGAACCATATAATGTTTCTTTACATTTATTTTCGTATACTAGGTGATTTGAAAAGTTTCTAGACTCCACATGAAACAACTAGTTAATGATTGAAAATACGTTTATTCTTCAGTATAATCTCCAGCAATTCTCCAATTCACGTATGGGATAATTTGAAGTGATTTTCCGGAAGACGTTCAAAATACCCCTCTACGGTTGCAATGACTTCTTCAGTCGATAAAAAATTCTTTCCGCGTAGAATTTTTATGGCGTGGGAACAGATTTATTTATTTATTCAACACAAACTCTACAGATACATTAGATACCTAATTATAGAGTTACACGTTCACACATACATACACACACACACGCACAAAAGATAGTGTAATAAAGAAAAATTAATTACATTATTTCCCTTAACTTACGTTTTAGTTGTTTATAACTTATTCTAAAAATATCTACTTCACTTTGAACATCGTTAGCTAATTTACAAATCATATTGACTGGAACGTTAGTACAATAATTGGTACGATGGTTTTTTAAATAAAAAGTCAATGTATTTCTTGTCCTATATGTAGGGATGTTAAAATTCACCTGAGCGAGAAGATTCATATCGTCAATTCTATTCTGAATTATTTTTTACAAAAAAATAACAGAGGCTATATTCCTACGCTTTTCCAAACTTAACAAATTATATTTACATCTAAGCTCATCTTTGCTTACAGTTAAGTCAGATGAAAGTCAAAAGGAGCTAAATATGGTGAACATGGTGGACGTTCAAGCAATCCAAACAATAATTCAGTGATCTTCGCCGTTGCCAAAATGCTTCTGTTAGTAGGTGCATTGCCCTGATAAAAAAATGATTTCTTTTTTCTGTAAATCAGTTTTTTTTCTACCGAATGTTTACATCCATCTAGTCTAGAAACTAGCGATAATATTTTATTTTTATTTTTAAGAAAAAAGCTAAGCATGTCTGTTTTAAACAGTTATGGAAAAAAAAGTAAGAGATTGGCTTGAAATTTTACATGTGTTCATACGTAGGATGGGACATTCAAGCAACAGCATATGTTTTCTGACATCAACGCCATTTATGTGTCAGTTTAGAAACTTCACTTCAAATCACCTAGTTATATATATATATATTTATATATATTAGCGTTTCAGAATGGCGCCAAGGTTGATATCATGAGTTAATTTATTCTTTTAGGTTTAGTAACACCTGCAGAAGGTTTAGTTACACCTAGCGGTATTACTAGTATTCCAGCTGGTATGGAAACCCCCGAAGCGATTGAACTTCGAAAGAAAAAAATCGAAAATGAAATGGAAGGGTAAGTGTAAATTCAATTAATATTCCCATTTGAATATCAGTAAAATTATACAATTGTTCCTAACAATATGCAATATTCGTGAACTTTAATATTTTAGTCTGTGTAGTACCGTAAAAATGAAGGTGGTCGTCATATACCGGTTTACTTTAAGAAAAGGGAAAAACTGTTATAAGCATATGAGCATTTAAGAGCTCATGTTCAGTCAATTATTCCCTTTCCTGTAGTGGCCTTTTCAGCTGAGAAGTTGATTGGTCTGAATTTGAGCAAGTCAAAAAAGGAAGATTGATGACTTATCATCTAGGTTTTGTTAGTGTTTGGTAGCCCCTAGGAACTCTTATAATTTCGTTATGTCCATTCGTTCATCTGTATGTCACAATCTTACCTTTTTGGTCATTCTTCCCTCTGTTGCGACGAGATTTTGCTGGCATATCAATGAATTCTAAGACGGACACCAATAGCAATTATCCTATTTTTTTTTCTAGACCCATTGCAGGCATATCAGCGCATAGGTCCTAAGAAATGTAATTGAATTTTAATCGCCATTAGCGTATCCTTTTTCATTTTGTTTTCCAAAATATGAAAAAAATCCACCTGTTCCTTTTAGTTAAAAAAAAAAACCTGTGGAATTAATATTTTGAAAAATTTAACAAAAAGCAAAATCAACTGCTACGAAACCCTGATATAATGCCTGTCGGACCGGACATGTAATTATCCGGATTTTTATTAAAACATAATATTTTCTACCCATTTTAAAGTAATAAAATTTTACTTGAATGAATTTTTATTTACTTGTTGAGTGATTTTTTGAGGAAGAAATTTTCAAAACATATTTTTTTTTATTTCAGTTCAGAAACACCCGTTCTGTTCCACGTTATCCCAGAAAAGCGAAATGAACGTATTGGTAATGCTATGATGGGTAGTACCCACGTGTATGACTTGGCATCAGTAGGAGCTGGACAAAATCCAGTCCCAATTAGAAGGTACATTTAATAAGAATGTCTTTTCTGATATTATTATGGTTACATGTTACTACCGCTCATAAGATTTTAGGCACCAAGGCATTATTATTAGTTTGATACATTTAAATTGTACCATTATTTTATTCTTATTGCAATTTCTTAATTTTTTAGACCCACTGAAAGGGAAGGTATGGTAGAATTAGCACTAGATCCTTCCGAACTCGACATGGATAGTGATGCTATGGCAGTAAGATACGAGCAACAGATACGTGAGAATCAATCACAGTTACAAAAGGAAGACTTAAGTGATATGTTGGCTGAGCATGTTGCCAAACAAAAAGTAGGTTTTAAATCAATTTTACTATACCGTAAAAAAAATTGAACAACATTATGAAATGCTTGATTTTAATTAATTTTTGTATAACAGTTTAAGTCGTAATCTAAATTACTGTGGAATTTTGATTAACTTTACCATTTAAATTTTTGAGACTTAACTTTCAAAAATGTAAAAACTTAAATTTTGTAGGAAATCAGGATTTTGACATTTTCTTTGAATCATACTACCATTTATCGATTAGATCAGGTAGAAAAAAAAATTGAAAATTAGCTTTTTGAAACATGTAGATTTTTTTGCATTAGAATATTTAGCTACTGATATATCAATTGAAAAAAATTATATAAAATTTAAGATTAACCTGCATTAAGATGGAGCTGAAACGTTTGGCAACGTTGCATGAGCGTGCACTTCAGACTTATCAAATTAATACCAAAAGCTAATCTAAAGATAATATTGATGTTTATTATTTTCTTTATAACTATTTGTATGAACATAATTTATACTAATACATTTTATGCATTTTACATGAAAAAGACCAAAAATTTGTTCTTCAACGACATGTTTTTAAGGTATTGGTAAAACCGAATTTTTACACCACAAATCAGCAGTACATTCCGTTTCTATCAGTCTGTTATTGATGTGAACATATACGTCTTGTGGAGTGAAATTTTTTTACATTTCAGACTTACAATTTACCAGCATCTTTACCATGAGACAATCAAATATTTTGAGTAAACATTTTTCTATTTTATAAACTTTTTTATTGTAAAAGAGTAATGTTAGACAACTGTCTTGGAGATAAAAATAAACAGCAAAAACACAACGTTGCCAAATCAGACACTAGTTATGATCAGCAGATTTAAATGAGTTTAATGACATTCCTCATTTAATTATTTTTGTTGGTATTTTAATTAAATTTGTCAAATATTCATTAATACACTCCATTTGGCTCATTTGTAGCGAATGGACAGACATCCTTAATCCATTTAAAAATAAACTAAATATTAATTTAATAAAAATAAATTATATAACTACATATATAAATAATTTGTTTACTTTCGCCTCCATAACGTTCTAAATGTTGTTTTCCAACCCCTGTAAAAAATAAATATTTTATTTAGGTTATACAATAAAGAAGGCTTAACTTTTGTGCCACAATACGAGTTCCATTTTGTAATTTCTAGGAATATGTGTTAAAATTTCCTAATTTTTTTTTCTGTTTCAGAGCAAACGCAAGAGGCAGCAGCAAGAATCTAAAACTACAAAGAAATACAAAGAATTTAAGTTTTAAAGTGTGTTTTAAGTTAAATCTCAGCCGTCTGATTAAAACGGCTGTGTTGATGTATAAATAAAATACTGTATGGATCTAGAATTAAGCCCTCTAATTCATTGTAAAAGTTTTAAATTAGACCAAGTCTGATTAATAAAGGTTTGTTGGTAACAAATAGGTGACTATATTTTGAAACTATAAGACATTATTTTTTTTTTAATTATGAACCCTATACAAACGGAAAATTTCGTTTCAAGTAACGATCGTTTCTTTTGCCGATTTCAATATTTTAGTTTTGGTTAATGATATTGCAGACAAAACGACATTTTGTTGTCAATTGGAGCCGATCCAAAATTTAAATCTTTACAGTGAATCCAGAGGTGAAAGTTGAAGTTAAGTGTATGTTACAGATTTTTTATTTTACATTTCTTCTTGCTAAAGATGTAATTGTGCTGTAAGATATATACAATTTCCATAAAATTATATATTTGTTTTTGTAATTTCCAAAATTAACAATATAGTTATAAATATGTACCTAGACATAAATAAATGAAATTTAGATGTAACTCTTTTGACACTGTCCACCGGCACAACAATTAGTATTAAAAATAAAATTGATGATCCTTTCAACAAATTTTGTCTGATTTTTTTTAATCGGTCGGACAACTTAAGAATATAACTTGCTCTTACAAACACTTTTCTTAAAAGCTCGCAATACATCCTGAAAAAATTAACATGAAAAACCAAAAACATTTTATCGATTGATAAAGTTTGTTTTGCATTTCGAAAGCCGACAAGAATGCGGAACAGCCTAATCTATGTTGCCGGATTGTGTTTGACAAGTATGACGACAAGAATGCGGAATAGTCTAATCTATGTTGCCGGATTGTGTTTGACAAGTATGACGACCTCTGACATTCAGGGCGATCCTTGGCAAGCTTTAAGCAATCAATCAATTTTAGGCCAATTTTCATTACTTAATAAATTGTTTAGTTATACTGTATATTTGTGTATACAGTATGAGAACATTTTTGTTAAAATTATTTTGTTCTTCGACTCAAAAATTTAAACATTCCCAAACAAGAGGAAAAGATAGTACCCTGGAGGCTAATATTGAGTTGAAGCCTAATGCGTTCAATGAGTTTTATTGTTCAATAGCACAGAAAATCACCGCAAATATATCTTGCCAAAATGACCCCATGGACTACCTTATGGACGTGTGATTTCCACAAGACATTCACTAATTCTGACGAGTTGCGGGATATATTAAAACAAATAAAAAATAAGCATTCTACTGGTTGTAATGATATTTCTTTTAGGGTGTTGGAAAATCTTCCAGAGAGAACACTGGATGTTCTTGCTGGTGCAATAAATGTCTCCTTCCAACATGGTAATTTTCCTTCATGTCTCAAGATGGCCGTTGTGATTCCTTTGCATAAGGGTGGTGATTTGGATGACCCATCCAACTATTGCCCTATATCGCTGCTTGTCACGTTGTCCAAGGTTATCGAAAAGCTAGTAAAGGTCAGACTACTCCATTTCTTAACGACTAACAACTTGATATCAGCATGCCAATTTGGTTTTCAGGTATCTAAAAATACTAATGATGCCATATTCTCGCTTCTTGAGGACATATTTATTAATATCGATGAAAGAGAGGCTGTTGCAGCAGTATTCTGTGATTTTTCGAAAGTTTTCGATTGTGTGAATCACGGGGTGCTTCTGCAGAAGCTTCAGCATTATGGCGTTCGTGCTGTAGCTCACAAATGGTTTTCTCGTATCTTTAGGGAAGATTGTAGGTTGTGAGGGTTGTCGACAACTCTAACTTCTCTGGTGTGAACCATGGGGTACCTCAGGGATCCGTGCTTGGCCCGATTTTGTTCTTGTTGTATGTTAATGATTTAACAAGTCTTGAACATACGGGGGAGTTTTACGCTCTTCGCTGATGATACCACCTTTTTCTGACGCTCTAGAGACAGTGAAATGTTTAAAGATACTGTAAATATTGATTTGCATAGAGTTCGGGAATGTTGCAACTCAAACTCGCTTTCTTTTAATGTAAATAAAATTAATATATAAATTAACATTCGGTTTTGCATTTAGCAATATTTCCTTAGACAACCAATTAATAGAAAATAAAAGTAGTACAAAATTTCTTGGAGTGTTTATTGATTCTAGGCTTAAATTTGAGCATCACATATTGGAGCTAAATAAAAAGCTGGCTTCCGACTGTTTTGCGGTTAGGATGGTGTCTGCTGAGCTTGGTGGTGCATCTGCGAGGATAATTTACCATGCATTATTAGAGTCTCATCTGAGATATGGTGTGGCGTTTTAGGGTTTTTGCAGCCAGCAACTCTTGAAATCTGTACTTGATTCAGAAAAGGGCGCTCAGGTACTTGTATGGATCCAGATATAGGGACCATTGTAAGCCATTGTTTGTCCAGCAAAAAATTTTAACTGTTGCGAGTTTGTTTCATGTCTGGTTCATCGCGGGTGTGGTGGAGAGGGTAACCTAGAATCGTATCAATGTATTCCGTACAAGACAGGGCCAGAAATTTAATTTACGGCTCCCGATCCCTAGTTCTATCATTTATGAAGGAAAAAAATATATATAACCACCTTGGGTTGCACTATTGATTGATGCCTTATTCGTTGCCCCAGGGGAATCTGTAGTGTACTTTGGTCGGGAGGCCGTTTTTATAGTTTGGAGGAGTATTATGCCGACAGCTTTTAGTGTTCAGGGTTTTGCTTTGTTTTAATGGCCTTTTATTGGATTTTTCTGTATAAGTTTGATGTTAGATACCAACATTTGTCTTTTTATGATGTTTTGAATTGTACATACTTTCTATTAGATGCTTAGCCACATCTGGTCGGGTTTTAAGACCATAATTAAGTATTACCATTGTGTGTTAGATTAGTTTAGTTGGCTTTGTCAATATGAATATATAGGTCGTGGACAATAAAGCATATTAATTAATAATAATAAATACAGCCGAAACGTCGTGATATTCAATAAAAATTAAAGGCAATAAAAGTGCAACAGTCTACTACTTCGCAAAAAATCTGTACATATAAATAAAAATTTAAGTGTTTGTGTTTATCAACTAATCTTCGAAACAGTTGAACCAATATCAGATGAAATTGAAATTAAATAATGGTAATAAAAATTGTATTTATTATACACCATCAGTGCCTTTAGTTTATATGTTTATAGAATAGCTACCCACTAATATCGGATAGCAGTAAAACGTGGGCGGAACGGCCATATGCTTCTAAAATATTCCATTTGCGCGAGTTGACGATCAAATTCTGTCACAAATATACACACATTTGTATGCTTTTAGGTTTTGTTTTTGTTAAACTAGCTCAAGAGTGCATTTTCTGATTTCAAGGCTGTTTTTATGCTGTCGTCTTATTTTCTCTGAAATTTCCTTTATATTTGGAATTATCCCAAGGTTCGTTATAACATCTTTTGTAGTTTAGACTTTCATACCTTTTATTCTTAAAGAATCCTGGCTCTGATTATATATTTCTAAATTTTTATAATAGCCCACTGCTTCACTTTCAACTTTTAGAGGAACATTTATACAAACAAATACAAAAAACATTGTTTTTATTTGCACCTTTACATACATAGTTGATTTATTATGTAATAAATAATAATATAATTAAACAAATAAGAATATGATAGTTGTTTCATATTTAAAAAAATAACTTTCAGACTGCTACATATTTTATAATTCTAAAATATTCACAATAATTTAGTAGAGTTCATTTAGTTTAGTAACTTTATACTATTTTTAAAGCAGAAAGATCTATCAAATAAATCTTATGGAAATAAAAATAAAAAATATATTATTTAAATTAGATCTGCCACATTCATAGGCATTTCGTCAATTTGTGTGGAATAATACTGTTCAATATCTCTCAAAATTCTGATATCATCTGATTTTACAAAATTAATGGCTACACCCTTACGTCCAAACCGACCCGATCTACCGATCCTGTGGATGTACAACTCACGATTGTTTGGAAGGTCGTAGTTTATTACTAAACTGACTTGCTGGACGTCAATACCTAAAAAATAAAACACATTGTAATAGTTAACAAAATTAGTATTATAATTTGCATGTATATGGAAAATTTTTAATAATAAATAGAAGTACACAGAACAATACTCAACTTTGATACACTTTTCTCTGATAATTATTTAAGCGATTCAAACAATGGTTCATATTACCACAGGCCTTCTACATACTGAAGTTTGAGGGGATAAGTGAATGTAATGGTAGAATAAAAGGCTAAGGAATTACAGTTATATACAGAAAATAAACGTCATAAATTAGCCACATGGATTAGAAGCATTAAGAAATTTAGTAGTAAAAATGTGTTGGTAAAATTGCATGAAAGTTGGCAAGAACAAGACGAGACTAGATTTATCGAATGCGGTACACGCACGTAAAAAGTATATGTACTGATCGTCAAATACACAGAAAATGTCCGGACCATGCTATGCGCCATTTTGGGTAAGGTGAAGTTATAATAACAATGAATACGCTGTCGCCACTGAAAAATTATAACGACTAAACGTAATCGTTTACCTCCCACTGACAAGGTTTGAAGCAATTTGCATTCCTTTCCGAAATTTCATCGACATAAGTAATTGAACGAAACGAATGGTAGAAAGAGATAAAATGACAGTATTACGTTATAACCTTACTCAACTAATCCAATTGGTGTCAATTGATTGTTATGTGTGGATTTTGTCATACTATTGGTCGGTCGTAAAAATAAATTAATAATTTTTATTATATTTTTGGTTGTTAAAAATAACTAGTCCTTAAAAAAGCAATATATTGACGAACCGTTTCTTCAAAACGTTTTATTTTTTGAAAAAACAGTTGAAATATTAATTAGGTAGTACCCCGTTATTTTCAGTATTTTCTAATTAAAATTTCCTTAGAAAGTTGAATGTTTCGCAAATTTCAAGTAAATTTGAGATTATAGACATACAAAATTATTACACTAAATTTTGTTCATATCTCAATAGTATGAGCGTGCTGCTTAAAAATTGTTTTCCTACGACTAGTTCTAATTATGGATTTAATATAAACACCTGTGTCCGTATGTCCATAACTTACTTTAAACAGTTAAGTGTAACATAATTGTTTTCATCAACACAACTTATAAAAAAAATTGAGAAGTAACAATTTGTAAGATATTTAAAACTTATTAAAATAAGTAACATTCAATTTTATATTCAAATAATGTTAAATACAACATTTTACTTCCTTAGGCTGTGTTAAACACTATACTACACTACAATTAAATAAATATTATTGATTATAATTTATTAGGACATATAAATTTGAACCACACAAGCCAACAAACGAGGTCCTTCAGAATAAAAAGCTTATTTATAGTACGTTTGGCCTTCAAGCCCCTACAAATCTTCACAAAATAATAAAAAAGTATATTAAGGGTTGAATAGTATCATTAATGGGGGTCTTCGGGCTGGCCTATGGTTCCGGCCCCTGCTCGTACTCAGTTCTTCTATCACCGGTCAAGTTTCAGGTTTTCTTTCAAACTTACTTGTCAGGACAGGAAATCTTACAATAATCGGCTAGATGTTAAGTGAATTCATACAATAATTGATTGGTGGATAGCTAGGACGATGGATTTTAGTAATACTACATAGAGCAGAGGTTTCTACCGTTTCAAGTTTTATGAGTGCTGGCTTCCTGCAATTACTGTATATAGGAGGTATGTATTCCTATTAAAGTCAGTATATTGCTTTGTATATATGAGTTGTTTTTCTTCAGATGCCTTTTTCTTTGTGTATTAGACTCCTAAGGTATTTGACCCTTTGTATACATTTTTTGTTTAACAGTTCTAAAGTGCCAATTTAAGATGATTTTGTGGTCATTTACACCTAAATATTTGACTGATGGCTTGGTGCATATTACTTGGTTATTAAGTTATTTAAAATAAATTTAATCCAAGGAAAAACAAAGATTATTTCACAATAATAACAACAATGACACTATTTTTGACTTTTGACGGTTAATTTGACGTGCCAAAACGTCACTCTTACCCAAAATGGCGCAGAGCATACTCCGGACATTTTTCGTTCGACAGCTCCATTACCACCTGTCATCCATTTATGTTCAGAAATCCGTGATGCGGTAGCATCATCTTCAGTTCGTTGTAATTTGTTGTGTTTCCGAATTTTATAATTATTTAGAGTTCTCGGGCTTAACACACAGATGGCGCCAGCAGGTGAAATTTTGTGCTAGTATTCTTTACTAACTTATATAAAAAATTAAAATAAATACCAAAAGTACAGTTTTAAGACTCCAACATCAACCAATTAAATATTCATTAATTGTATATCAATGATTTTTGAAAGCTAGGGAAGTATGTCGACTTCAAATCTTCACTTCAGATAAATTTTCCATCTTTTTTTTTTTTGGATAATAGGTATTTTCTTTGCTAATAACATAATGTTAACCTAATTAAATTTTTATAAAGAAAATCGAATAGACTTCTAAAAATGAGCTACAAAATGAAAAATTACATACATTTTTATATGAAATTGAAGTTTTTGAAATAGGCCTAAAATTAATACCAAACAAAATGTGATTCACATAAAAAGAATGTGAAACAATTTATCTGTATTATTGTTATGAATTTCCAACGGCTCGAAGATGAATAACAGGCGAGAGATGACGAAGATGTTGATTTTGAACTCGAACATCAAGAAAAACGACCAAACAAGGAGGGCTTTCCTACAAGAGGAAAACAGTGAAATTTGTCCAACAACGCGTGACCCTACATTTTTATTAGAGCAAGTTGGCAGAAACGACTACCGGTCAAATAAACCTTGGGCCTCAAGTAACTGAACCCCAAAGTTTAATGAAAATCAGTGTACCCAGTCCCTTGAACTCCTCTTGTATGTACTAACCGCGATGTGTATGGTACCTGGCAATATGTTCAAGGTTGCAACAATGTATTCAAGTTGTAAACCACAATAAATTTAACAACAAAAAAATCTTTGCCTCTGTGAATTCTCCAAAATACCAGTCTGAATGAAATTACACCAAACAAATATTTAGAAAATCCGCTATCTTGAATTTTAAGAAATTGTCTTTAGATTTGTAATCTAGATTCCCAAAACTCCCCCAATATCGATATTAATTAATTTAACATCTGTAGTATACGCGCCAAGGATCAATTTTCAACAAAATAAAAAAAAAAGTATAGTTTTGGTCCCCCATATTGCATCTGTCATATTAAATTGTAATAAATTAATTTCAGACTTGTAACCTACAAAAAAACATTAAATTTATGATCCCCAAATTGAATAAAAAAAATATATATGATTAAACTTTTAATTTATACCTTTGAAAACTCCCCAATATCAATTTTGGACAAATTCCAGAAATGTAAAATTTTTAGACCGCAACATATAGCATTTGTCATATAAATTTTTTCCAAAATAATTTTAAATTCATTATTTACAACCTCGGAAACCCCCAATACCAATTTTGAACAAAATCGGGAGTTTATTATTTATTAATTTTTAGTTCGCCATATTGGGTCCGTTAAACTGAATTTTTTTGAAAATAATTTACACCTCCAAAGACCCCTAATACCAATTTTAGACAAAATCGAGAAATGTAAAATTTTTAATCCGCCATATATATATATTTTTTTAATTTTAGATTCTGAATGTGCGGCCCCAAAAACTCTCCCATAACAATTTTGAAAAAAATCGGATAAAATTAATTTTTTTGTCCGCGATATAAGCGCCATCTATGTTCCAGCAGCAGAGATTCGAACTCAAGTCGTTCAGGTGTAAAGATGACATGTTAACCACTATATCACATTTGCCTTAGATCCAACAAGAATATATTAAATAATGTTGACCCACAATGTCATCTTTGGGGCACGTCTGATTGTATTAATATTGCTTATGAAGTAAATAAAAGGTTTGTAGATTAGGTCCCATTCATTAATCTACAGTAATACTTTTTACATAATTAAAACAGCACTTTTTATAACATTGTTTACTCTAAAAACTTACCTCTAGCCCATACATCTGTAGTAATCAAAACCCTACTCTGTCCAGATCTAAATTCTTTCATGATGTTATCTCTTTCCTTCTGGGGCATATCACCATGCATAGCACTGACTGTGAAATTGCTTTCCCTCATTTTTTCAGTTAGCCAATCTACCTTCCTCTTTGTGTTACAAAAAATGACAGCTTGAGTAATCGTCAATGTATCGTATAAGTCACATAGCGTATCGAATTTCCATTCTTCTCTTTCGACAGCAACAAAGAATTGTTTAATTCCTTCAAGGGTCAATTCATCACGTTTTACCAAAATACGAATTGGGTCAGTCATAAATTTTGAGGTAATTTCAAGAATTTCATGGGGTAATGTAGCAGAAATGAGCACAACTTGAGTAGATGGAGGCAAAAATCTGTACACATCATAAATTTGTTCTTTAAAACCTTTGTTTAACATCTCATCTGCTTCATCTAGGACCAGCATTTTAACTGATCTAGTTCGAAGAGCTCTTCTACGAATCATATCTGAAGAGAAATATCTTTGATATATAAGAGGGAAGAAAATAATAAACCTTACTAAATTTGAAATAGCTTTCCCTAATGTGAAATGATCAGTCATAAGATTTTATAAATTTTAGAAAGTTTACGTACCATAGACTCTTCCAGGAGTTCCACTTACAACATGCTGTCCATAATCCAACTTCCTGATATCTTCTCCCAGATTTGTTCCACCAATGCATGCATGACACTGAACATTCATAAAATCTCCAAGTGCAAGAATGACCTTCTGAATCTGTACTGCCAATTCTCGGGTAGGTGATAAACAGAGTACTTGAGTCTCTCGTACTGTTAAGTCCAATGTTTGTAGAATTGCAATAGAGAATGTGGCTGTTTTACCAGTACCAGATTGAGCTTGAGCAATAACATCTCGGCCCTTCATGATTGGCTTAATAGCTCTCTGTTGAATGGCTGATGGTTTTTCAAAGCCTGGAGAAAACATGAAAAACATGTGACTATGTGTATATAAACAAAAAGAAAATTTAAATACTGTAACAATTACTAAATTATACATTAAAATTGAACAGAGCCTATACTTTTCAAATGAGATACAATATTTGACATAAACAATGGCATAGTTAAGGAACAAAAAATCTAAATTCACACAGAATTTGCTATATTACTACCAAATTCGGTAAACAGGGAAATTTAACTAAGCATTTGTTTCTATTTGTGTACAATTCAATAACTCATTAAACCCTCGAATTAAATGTAGAAATCTGATATTTTATCAGACTAACTAGCCTTAAATCATCTCAAAATTTTATAAATAAATGCTTAGAATGTACAACTCTTCAACTTTTTAAGATTAACATATTGTAATACGAGTTCAAATATTTCCTACAGTTATATATATATACACACACATCATGTGCCCTGTAATATAAACTAAACTCCTACACAATTACATATTTATATTTGATGATCAAATTACACACGCATATCCAACTTTACAACTATTATAAAGTAAATCTATTGAAGAACTATGCTTAAAGTCTAATGTTTTGGACACAAAATCAAATGTTCTATCAGCAAAAGCAGGGGCAGATCCAGCTTTTCTTTTTGGGAGGAGGAGGGTGGTGATATCCCGAGTATAGAATGGCAAGAAAAGTGAGTTGTTGAGGGGGGAGTGACAGTCCCGTTCACGTTCTTAATGCAGCAGTTAGAGACACATTATGATTTGAATGAAACATCAAGCTCAATGGTACTGTGATAACATTTACACGAAAATAGAATTTACTGACATTCAGAAATACCATGATGATTTTGAACATTCCCATGTCATCTGATTGTATATTTGTGATTGAGTACATTTTTTTACTGCTGTTGTATCCTCGTTAAATTAGTTTAAACTTTTAGTTTATTATGGTATTTTATTTTCATCTATAATTAGTTCTAGATAACATATGTAAATAGTACTGGATCTGTAATGTACTCTACTGTAATAAATAAAGAAATAAAAATATAGTTGTAAAGATATTTCCAGACTTGTGTATAAGACATATTTTAGCTTGTTTCCAAGGATTCAGAATTCAGCAAGTATATCACAAAAAGCCTTAACAATGTAACCAGGGAGTTCATCTGGATCCAAGCTTTGGAAAGATTAATGTCATGTCACCAACCCAATATGTTTCTGTTGCTTTTATTTTTTAGATTATTTTCCCTGATTAGCTTATTAATTGTACAAAATTTGTCTCTATTTTATCAAGGTAGTTTTAAAGCCACTGTAACTATAGGATACGGAAGTAGCCTAGGTTTGGGTAAAGTAATTTTGCCCAGAAAATAATTTAAATTAGAGAATTTCAAAGCAAAGTATAGGATTTACTTTGGTCTATTAATATCACACAGAAAATCAACGACTGCTCAGAAATTACTAAAAAAGTCCATGCCTTTGACAAAGTGAGAAAATTAATTTGGTAGTAACCTGGGTTATTCCTAGCTATCATAGCAGTTTTATGTATATATGACCAATGAGGCCGATAAGAGATATAGCTGGTATAGGTAAAATCATTGTGGCAGTCAAACTGCATGCAGAGTATGAAAATTGCCTTCTTTTACAACTAAAAATAGATTAAAATAAGTAAAAATCAACAGCATTTTGCGAATACGAATTATTTATTTAAATAGGCCAACTAACGAAAACGAGGTTAACCAATGACCCCCATTTGGAACTCAAAGACCTTTCTAAAACAGTAAAATTCTTTCGACAGGAATTAAATGCTTACCATATGCGTATATTCCTCTAGTAAGTTCTTCTCTAAGGTGCATATTAGAAAATTTATCGATAACATCGACATCTTCGCTAGTTTCAAACTCAACGTTAGATAAATCTTCAAAGGCTGCGTTGCGGTTTTTGGTGGTTGCCATCTTGTTCTCTATATAAAATTAAAACTGACTCTATTTGGAATTAAATTGTAGTGAATGGAAATCAAATAAATACACTTTATTCTTTTCACTCACATTTAATGGTAAACACAATATTCAGTAACGTTAAACACAAGCCTCACAGCCACGAGCTTCGTAAACAATGTGCTGCAAGTTTGCTCGCAGCCAACATGAGAAAAGGCTAGCACAGAGTTGCCAGTTGTTAAGGTAATTTTTGAATTAGTAGAACATCGTTCTAAAAATAAAATTGAAAAACTGGAAATATTAAAGTACTGTCAAATTATGATTAAATTTAGAGATTTGAGAATCATAAAAGACTGATATATCTGCCTTTTTAATAAAAGTGGTGGGAAAAAAATCGCTTTAAACTGTCATAGGAATAGTTAAACCGGGGCAATAAATCGTCGATTTTCTTACAACACAGGAGTGGCATAACCAGAGAGGGTCTGCATTCCTAACCTTACAACCAGCAGGGTTTCCCTGTAGCAATATATCGAATAAATAAAATGTATATATTACATAAACTTTACTCTTGTTTAGAAATTGGTCTTTATACCATTTGTGCTAAAAAATGGATTCTACTACTAAAGTAGGAAATCTGTCAACGTTGGTCAAACAAAATGTTGACAACTGACACCGATGTAACCTTCTTCTTCCATAAGTGTCATTCGGGATGACAATTGTACTAAATGTTGTACTATTTTCGTTGAAATGTACCAGACATAATAGTGATGTCATGAATATTCTAATTTGCATTTACTAGTATTAGCCATATTGAAATCGAAAAAAAAAATGTGAATATTTTGCAAATACATTTTCCTGGAATATGTTTCTTTTTAAGAAGATAAGTAATGCAAGTCTAGCAGTTTAACCAGATAAATAACCACAATTCTTTTATTTAGTTAGTTTCAAGTAGAAGTTTTTATTTATAACAACTTAGCAAAAACTCAATCTGTTTCCGTTGCAGAGTTGTCGCGTTCCTTGAGTAATGGATCATTTTGATAAACTTAGTGAAAAAACCGTGTAAAATTAAATTTTAGTTAAGTAAATATTATTTTTTAAAATAACACACAACACTATACAAAAATAACATGTTCACCGAACCAAAACCAACTGATAGTTTTAATAATTATGAGATCTCTTGGTGTTTATATAATAATGGATGAAATAAAAAAAAATGGAAGAATGAATAGCAATTATAAATTTGAATAAACAAATAATGAAGTGAAATTGAAAAGAAACAGGGCGCTTTCCAGTCGAGTCATTTACTACATATGTTTTGCGACATTTTGATTTCACTACATAATTACTACGTAGTGTAAATGTGGTCAGTGTATTGATTCATTTTTTTTGGCTGTCACCTTTTAAAATTGGTCCAGATTGAAAAAAAAAAGAACATTCGAAAGGAAAGCGCTAATGGAGCGGGCTTTCATGTTGTCAGCACGTATGCCGGTGCGTTCTTGCATAAAGCAAGAGAAAACCTGACTTGATCATTTTGACACCTAGGCGGGGGTCCGGGCTGAATGTGCGGTTTTAGAAGAAAACCCTCGTTGCAGTGTGAGTCCTAAAGTGATTGGGGAAAGTTTGTACGTGGTCACGTGTTTTACACAAATTATTCCTTTGTGCAGTGCAAGTAAATGGATTTAATTATGACGGGCTATAATTCTGCATCCGGTAATTTAAGCTAAATAATTGATTTGAAATATGTAAATGTCAGTGATACATGTGATAAATGACTTTTTGGTTATAGTCGAGCACACACGTGACCAACAATCCTGATTCGATGATAGAAGTATCAAGGAATTCTTAGATGTATCTTTCTGTTTTTTTTATCTCCTAAACCCGGCCAACGTGTAAACCTTCCTGACGGGTTTCCTGACAAAGAGGGTGTAAGCGTGGGACGGGAGAAAGAGAATCTGACTAAATTGCCTTTGTCGCACAGGCCATTCAAGCCAAAAAAAAGCGTTAATGGGTGCGTTCAGAATTTAATACTACTCTGTAAACTATGTTATATGAGTTTCGTTCCAACCTTGAATCACAAATATATTTCCAACATTTTGTAAATCGTTCTTAAATCGCTTGTCTGGCCTTCTGACTTCGATTATACCCTATAGATTTAAACAACTATAGATTTGTTTAAAGCTGTTTATTGTCGGTGGGGGAGAGCCTTTTTTGATGTTTGACAGACATAAACGTGTTTTTTTTTCAGTTTAATTGCCTGTCGTGACTCTTTTCAGTGTTTCTACGTGTTAGAAATTACTCTAAACGCGAAGTTTGCAATTAATATTAAAAAAAAGAGGATTTAAAAACTTATTTTTTCGGTAAATATTGCTAGATATTGTTTACAGATTGAAAAAAAAACAATAATAATAATTTAGGCAACCATAAACTCATACTTTTATGTATTCTAGAGTTGACATACCGATTATCATATGATACTCGTTTAAATAATGCAATTAGAAAAGGATAGCAGAAAATCGGTATGTGTGTACCAAGAAATGAATATCTACTGTATATCAACACTTTTTCAAATGTAAATAAAAATATTATTACGTTATTCAGCGCGGGCCCTATGCTAATCTACAGGGGTATGTTCGAAGCCTTCTGATTAGTTTCTGTCTGTTTGGAACAATTGATAATTTTATTTGAAGTTTGTGAATTGTAACATAACCTTGCTACAATATGTGTAGACTTTTCTAATATATTAGAATATTGCAAATAGCGGTTTTTATGTGTTTTTATTCAATGACAAATAAATCCATAACAGATTTAGTACTTTAGCGAGTTATATGTTAGGTAGCAATCCGACAAATAGTAATACGCATGCGCCAAATCAATAGTCGGAAGATAATCTGCAAACCATTCTGTTAGTTTTCAAACAGGTTTGAGTCGTTTGAATCTTGGACGGTACATAAAACTGATCGTTTCTTCGATCATACCCTAGATTTAGACAACAATAGATTTGTTTGAAGGCTGTTTATGGTCGGTGGGGGAGACGCTTTTTTGATGTACGACAGACATAAACATGTTTACTTATCCTTTCTTTCAGTTTAATTGCTTACTAACCTGAACTAACCTTTTTTATTCCGGGGTCGAGACTTTTTTCGGTGTTTTTTTACTATAAATGCGAAGTTTACAATTAATATTAACAAAAAGAGGATTTACAAACTTATTTTTATTGCCTTTATTTGCCTTTTGCACTGATAATTCACAAAACAATAAATCAATTAGCTAACTTCAATTATTAAAATTAAAAAAGATGATTTAAAAACTTATTTTTATTGGTAAATTTTGTTAGATATTGTTTACACATTGAAAATAATTATAATTTAGGCAACTATAAATTCATTTCTAGAATTGACGTACCGTTTATCATATGATACTCTTTTAAATAATGCAATTAGAGAAAGATAGCATAAAATTGGTATGTGTGTACCAAAAAATTAAATATCTACTGTTTATCAACACTTTTTCAAGTATAAATAAAAAAAATATTACGTTATTCAGCGTTCAAACAACCGGGCCCTAGTTCTGACGTTATGCTAATTCTACAGGGGTATGTTTGAAGGATCGTTTACTAATCGTTTGTAAGTCTGGTTGGAACGTATTTAAGCAGAATACTGATAGAAACTGTTTCTGACGAGGGTTGGAACGAACCTTATAAAGGAAAAGAGAATGTTGTAATAATAATCTTGCATCTTTGTTGAGTTTATAATAATGCATAAGTATATCACTGTCTTGAAAGAGATAAAGAAAGGGAATGTCGAAAAATATGCTTACAGAGTCGAACTGTCGCAAACTATTCTGATAGTTTTCAAACAAGTTTGAATCTTGAATAGAACAGAAAACTGATCCGGACAGTCAGAAACTGTGTCAAACACGGGTTGAACCAAACCTATGGCGAGAATTGATTGAATAAAAATAGCTTTTAATATTATGATAGTCAAATTTTCTAAGGAAATATTTTGGAAAATTCTTAATGAAAATGGAGAAACAACACCATTTTTTGAAAGTTCACTTTCTTTACTTTAAACAAGAATGTTAATTATTCAATCCAGCAATTAAAATTTAATTTAATAAAGATTTTTTAAAATTTGCAACTAAATTTTTATTTATTTAAGTTATTCGTATTTTTATTCCATCAAATAAAAAATGTACAATAATTATTTCTTAGTTAGCAGATTTAAATAATAAAAAATTATAATATCCTTCAAACGTACCCCTGTAGAATTAGCATAACGTCAGAATTAGGGCCCGGCAGTTTGAACGCGGAATAACATAATAATATTTTTATTTATATTTGAAAAAGTGTTGATAAACAGTGGATATTTCATTCCTTGGTACACACATACTAATTTTATGCTATCCTTTTCTAATTGCATTACTTAAACGAGTATCACATGATAATCGGTACGTCAATTCTAGAATACATAAAAGTATGAATGTATGTAACAATATTTACCTTTTGTTAATACTAATTGCAAACTTCGCATTTATAGTAATTTCTAACACTTAAAAACACTGAAAAGAGTCACGACAAACAATTAAACTGAAATAAAAGATTAGTAAACATGTTTATGTCTGTCAAACATCAAAAAAGCCTCTCCCTTACCCATCATAAACAGCCTTCAAACAAATCTGTTGTAGTTTAAATCGATAGAGTATGATCGAAGATAATATCTATGTTCATAAAATGTAAAATATGCTCACGAGAACCGCTCAACTGATTTTGATGCAGATTCACTGTTACGGCTTTCGTGTACGAACTAGGGGTGTATTTATTCAACAATTCGTACAAAACGAATAAATCCGTCGGATAAATCACAAGAATTTATTCTCGGTTCAATAAAGAATGATTGTCTTATAATTCACCAATGCGTGGACCAATGTATTATTTGTGCGACACGAAGAGCCAGCTCGTAAATTTTGTTCGTAACTGATTCACTAATTCATCATTTTAAAAATGAGTACAGAGATAATAAATTAGAATCATATACATATAAAATAAATAATGAGCATGCTGTAACAATCTTTAATCGCAGTATTAGAGGACAGATGTATATAAATCCCCATAAGTCTGTCTGATAGATCCCAAGTCTCATATTTAAGGTCCTCTAGACATATATCCCTTCTTATAACCTCTCATCTATTATTTTTGATTTTTTTTCTTTAAATAACCGAAAAACATCTCTTTCACTGTTAAGTGATTTCACAAAGTTCCTCATTATTCATAAATATATATACAGAAGTGAAAATAGAATATCTGCCTTTAATATTAATGATGGATAAAGATATAAATAGCAACAGTAGTTGGAGTAACTTTGTTGTATTCCCAAAATAATTGCAATAACTTTAAAATGTGCTCATATTTTCCACAAATATTATTTGCATTTGATTTTTTCAAGTGAAGAGTTGAAGATAATGACTTCGTTTAAATCGACGTTTTTCGAGCCAGCTTCAAACCCAATCTTGGCGTTTATTTCACAAATTTAAACATGATTTGACCTTGGCTTCAAATATTTTTCGCACAAGGTTGATGTCTTCTCTGTACTTAACCTTAAAATAACGCCTTATTTTGATATTTTTTTATTTAAAAATCAACTGTTGACTATTGTGAGGGGTAGAATATTTTATTTTGCTTTTAGCCTTTAACTTGGGTGTTCTTAAAAATTAAAAATAATTCGAAATAATATACTAACGTCCATTTGACGCATGACGTAATCGTTCAGAAGACAACAGCTGATTTCAAGCGCGCTTGAGGTGTTTATTTCACACTCGTAGCGCGCTTGGGTCAAGTCAAACCTAAATCGTTTTGGGCTTGACTTAACAAATCTAAGCCGGCTTCAAGTATAATCTCGTCCGTTTAATTCGTTATTTCTAAGCCGCTTGTAGAAGACGCTTGACTTCAAGCGCGCTCGGAACTGTCGATATAAAGCAGCACGCCCACTGGTTCGGTTCGGTTCAGACCGCTCGACTCCGCACAATCGGCCAGTTTTGGTTTACACGTAAATAAATGAGAGCCCGCTGGTTTCGATGCTGAAAGCGCGGAAGCGTTCTGGCCGGTCGGAACCAGTGAGCGGGCTCTCATTTATTTACGTGTAAACCCAAACTGGCCGATTGTGCGGAGCCGAGCGGTCTGAACCGAACCAAACCAGTGGCCGCGCTGCTTAAACGTACTGTATTATATGTTTCATTCATAGAAACACCGTAATTTACAGAAATAGAGCATATCAAACGAATTGATTTACTAAATATAATCGAGTATTTTACCTGTGATAACAAAGATAACAGAACAGCTGTAGAAATAAAATAATATGAAGATGAAAGTAGAAAATTTTTAAATATTAATTTCTCCAAAGCGTCTTAGAGTCATAAAACAGAGCAGGGGCGTTTTTACCCAGGGGTGCACTGCACACGGGCGTCACATCCCCACGAGCGACAGAAGCCCAAGGCTGCTAATTAGTTTCAATTAAAATTCAGTCCCCCTTTTACTTTTTGAAAATACATGTCATGTATTTATTATTTATTTTCAGTCTGTTTGTTTTTATTCTTATGGTACCCGACTTCCGAGTTCGGATGTGTTGGGGGCGTTACATGGATATTTGCGCCTAATTGGTCAGATATACCATTTAACCAGAGTAGCATATATCACCTCATCTAGCTAAAAAATAGATTGGTTTGTGATTGGTGTGATCAAATCTAGCATATTTACAGTGGCGGCGCGTTCATAAGTGCTGCGGAGCTGCAGAACACACATAATTTCGACAAATTATATATTTTTTAATGTAGTGTATCCCTAAACTAAACAATAAAAATATTAAATTATTTCTCTAATAGCATTGGCAAAATGGCAAACAAAACACCGCAAGTTTTCCGGCCTGAACACTCGAGCGTAGGGCCGCCGCTTACGAGCCCGCCGCGGATTTGGGTTCACAGCTAATGATTTCTGAAAACAAAGCGAGTGATTGGTTTAACGCTGCACGTGGCTTAATACGGCGATTTATGGAAAATTTGCGGCTGCAGGACGGCAGCACCCAGCAGTGGTTTTGTAATTTTATATGCGCGCGGCCGGCTATTTGTTTTGTCCTGTTGTTTTATTTAGTTTAATTATAATGAATTCGATCGAGTTTTTGCAGAGTCATAGTTTTAGCTCTTTGGCATACGAGGACAAAATTAAAATTAAAGAACTTGGTCGATCGACACCACAATTAAACATTGAAATTAGCGGTTCAAGTCGAAGCAAAACATACAAACGCCAGTTTAATGACACGGTTTATAACAATACAAAGTGGTTGTGCGGTTGTGACAAAAAACACGCGCTTTTTTGTTTCCCTTGTATTTTGTTTGGAGGTGACAAATCGTGGACAGTTACGGGTTTTAGAGATTTGGGACATTTAAGCCAAAACATTAAACGGCACGAAGGAACACAGAAGCATATTTCCAATACGGTAAGCCTGGCATTATTAGGAAACATAAACATCCAAAAGCAATTGGATAATGCCTACTGGATTAATGTAAAACGGCACAACGAACAAGTTGATAAAAATCGTTATGTGCTATCGCGTATTATTGATTGTATAAAATTTTGTGGAACGTTTGAGTTAGCCCTCCGTGGCCACGATGAAAGTGACGAGTCTGATAATCCCGGAATCTTTCGTGGATTGGTGAATTTTAGTGCAGATCTTGACAACGTTTTCCAAAAACATTTAGAATCTGCTACGTTATTTAAAGGTACATCAAAGGACATGCAGAATGAACTATTACAATGCATGCTGGAGGTATGTAGAGAAAAAATCTCTGATGAAATAAATGAATCAAATTATTTAGCAGTTCTGGCAGATGAAACTAGTGATGTTGCCTCAAAATTTCAAATGGTGGTCGTTTTACGATATGTACATCAAGGAAGCCCAGTTGAAAGATTTTGGGGTTTTATAAATCCTGAGCAACATGACGCTCAATCTTTAGCAGCCTGTATTAAATCCGTTATAGATCCATTCTTAACGAAAGATTTCAACAAGCTGATTGCACAAACCTACGATGGCGCTGCTGTTATGAGTGGCAGACATAGAGGAGTACACACAGTAATCAAGGAAAAATATCCCCAGGCACATTTTGTTCACTGTTACGCTCATCAACTCAACTTAATAATGGCCCAGGCAGTGTCTCAAGATACAAAAGTGCGGGTATTCTTTTCAAATGTAGATGACGTTGTAAATTTCTTTTCGAATTCTCCTCAAAGAATGGATGTGTTAAACGAAGTAGTAGGGAGAAGATTACCACGCGCCGTTCAGACTCGGTGGAATTTTAAAAGCAGAGCAATAAACGTTATTTATGAGCACAGAAATTCTTTAATAGAATGTATGCAAGAAATTCAACGGAGGTTTGCTAATAGAATAGTCGTAAGTCAGGCAGTTGCTATAGAACGTTCGCTTAATGATGAATCATTTCTGTTTTGGCTAAATATTTTTCATCATGTTATGCCGCATGTTGACATTTTATATAACCAACTACAAACAAGGAAAGCCGATTCGGTAGAAATTAAAAACTGCGTCGATACTTTTGAAAAGTGTATCCAAGAGTTGAGAGATAATATTGACGGGGTAATAGACAGAGGAAATCTTCTCAGACAGGATTTGGAGCCCACTGTTAAACGAATTTGTCTTTCAAAAGAGAACCTTCGTGCGGCAGCATTAGAAGTTTGCGACACAATAATTCATACTGCCAAAACTAGATTTGATTATGTAGATCATTTAGCAGTCGCGACGTTATTTACATCTGAATTGTTCGAGAAGTTTTCAAAAAAATTTCCAGATGGGATATTAAACTCTGTGCTAACTATGTACCCTTTATTTGAACTAGAACGCCTAAAGACTGAACTGTCCATAATTTACATAAGGCCAGATTTTAGGAATCTTAAAGGGGCAGTAGCATTTTTAAATTTACTTACATCTAACAATTTGGATGAGTCTTTCAAAGAAACTGTCAAGTTATTACAAATAATTATAACTATTCCTATGACAACGGCAGAGGCAGAAAGATGTTTTTCTACTTTAAAAAGAGTTAAAACTTTCCTACGCAATACCATGGGTGAAAGTAGATTATCCGCACTTTCTATGCTGTCAATAGAAAATGCCTTTATTAGAAAAGACCCCAATTTTAATGAGAAAGTAATTGAGAAGTTTGCAAGAGCTAAACAAAGACGTATTGATTTGATATATAAAAAGTGAACTTTAGATTTTTTTAAACGTTTAAATTTTTGTTGTTGTTTTTCGTTTTTTGACATTTATTGCCCCTTATATTCAATGTGCTACCAGGTTACCACCTGCGACAAAAGGATTGCATGTTGCATGTTTGTACCTTGTACCAGAGCTTAGAAGGAATACAGGTAGGTCTAATAATTCTTTTTTTGCTTTGCGTATTTCGCGTATTTTCAATGCAGAACACACCCTTGAACATCCCACACGCCGCCACTGCATATTTATCTAATCTCTATATAATAGATAGGGCGACAGCTCGTATCTGTCTGCCAGTTCCTTATTAGCAGTTAAGTTTATTAGTCGATCTCATTGTGAGATATTGTATTTCGGGATTTAAATCTAAATCATTTAAATCTTAGTTAAAATGCTTAACGCGAACAGCGTTAGAATGAATTCTGGTTGGAAAAATTGTTTCTTCCATCCAGAAACCTGCTCCGTTAGTATTAAGGCCATAGTTATAGTGGGCATCGTTTTAATGATAGCTGTCTGGGTGGCTATTCGCGCTTTTTGCCGAAAAAAGGATAAAATAAGTAAGAACATGGAAGAAGGGGAGGTAAGTCAGGCAAATTTCAATATTATTTTTCAAAAAGATAAAATTTTGACTTAAGCCGTCACCCTTCTTTTAGTATTGTTATTGTACATTCATGCACTTGTTGCCTGAAATAATTCATTATACTACAAAGGTATATATATATATATATATATATATATATATATATATATATATATATATATATATATATATATATACTAATACAAATAAGTTTTTAAATTCTCCTTTTGTTAATACTAATTACAAACTTCGCATTTATAGTCATTTCTAACACTTAAAAACACCGAAAAGAGTCACGACAAACAATTAAACTGAAATAAAAGATAAGTAAACATGTTTACGTCTGTCAAACATCCAAAAACCTCTCCCTTACCCACCATTAACAGCCTTCAAACAAATCTATTGTAGTTTAAATCTATAGAGTATGATCTTCGAACATACCCCTGTAGAAGTAGCATAACGTCAGAACTAGGGCCCGGTTGTTTGAACGCTGAATAACGTAATAATATTTTTATTTATATTTGAAAAAGTGTTGATAAACAGTAGATATTTAATTTCTTGGTACAGACATACCGATTTTATGCTATCCTTTTCTAATTGCATTATTTAAACGAGTATCATCGGTACGTCCTTCGAACATACCCCTGGGTACGTCAATTCTGAAAACAAAGTATGAATATATGGTTGCCTAAATTTTTATTATTGTTATTTTCAATATGTAAACAATCTAACAATATTTACCGATAAAAATAAGTTTTTAAATCCTCTTTTTGTTAATATTAATTGTAAACTTCGCATTTATAGTAATTTCTAACACTTAAAAACACCGAAAAAAGTCACGACAAGCAATTAAACTGAAAGACAAGATAAGTAAACATGTTTATGTCTGTCAAACATCAAAAAAGCGTCTCCCCCACCGACCATAAACAGCCTTCAGACAAATCTATTGTTGTTTAAATCTAGAGTATGATCGAAGATAATATCTATGTTTATAAAATGTAAAATATGCTCACAAATAATACGAGAACCGCTCAACAGATTTTGATGCAGATTCACTGTTACGTCTTTCGTGTACGAACTAAAGGTGTATTGTTCAACAATTCGTACAAAACGAATACATCTGTCGGATAAATCCCAAGAATTTGTTCTCGGTTCAATAAAGTATGATTGTCTTATAATTCACCAATTTGTGGACCAATGTATTATTTATGCGACACGAAGAGCCAGCTCGTAAATCTTGTTCATAACTGATTCACTTATTCATCATTTCAAGAATGAGTACAGAAATACTAAATTAGAATCATATACATATAAAATAAATACTGAACAATATTTAATCCCAGTATTAGAAGACAGATGTATATAAATCCCCATAAGTCTATCTCGTAGTTCCCAAGTCTTATATTTGAGGTCCTCTAGATATATATATATATATATATATATATATATATATATATATATATATATATATATATATATCCCTTCTTATAACCTCACATCTATTATTTTAGAATTTTTTTCTTTAAATAACCGAAAAACATCTCTTTCACTGTTAAGTGATTTCACAAAGTTCCTCATTATTCATAAATATATATACAGAAGGGAAAAATAGAATATCTGCCTTTAATATTAATGATGAATAAAGATATAAATAGCAACAGTAGTTGGTGTAACTCTGTTGTATTCCCAAAATAAGTGCAATAACTTTAAAGTCTGCTCATATTTTCCATAAATATTAATGCATTTTATTTTTTCAAGTAAAGAGTTGCAGATTATTATATGTTTCATTCATAGAAACACCGAAATTTACAGAAATAGAGCATATCAAACGAATTGATTTACTAAATATAATCGAGTATTTTACCTATGATAACAAAGATAACAGAACAGCTGTAGAAATAAAATAATATGAAGATGAAAGTAGAAACTTTTTAAATATTAATTTCTCTAAAGCGTCTTAGAGTCATAAAACAGAGCAGGGGCGTTTTTACCCAGGGGGTGCACTGCACACGGGCGTCACATCCCCACGAGCGACAGAAGCCCAAGGCTGCTAATTAGTTTCAATTAAAATTCAGTCCCCCCTTTTACTTTTTGAAAATACATGTCATGTATTTATTATTTATTTTCAGTCTATTTGTTTTTATTCTTATGGTACCCGACTTCCGAGTTCGGATGTGTTGAGGGCGTTACATGGATATTTGCGCCTAATTGGTCAGATATACCATTTAACCAGAGCAACATATATCACCTCATCTAGCTAAAAAATAGATTGGTTTGTGATTGGTGTGATCAAATCTAGCATATTTATCTAATCTCTATATAATAGATAGGGCGACAGCTCGTATCTGACTGCCAGTTCCTTATTAGCAGTTAAGTTTATTAGTCGATCTCAGTATGAGATATTGTATTTCGGGATTTAAATCTAAATCATTTAAATCTTACTTAAAATGACTAACGGAATAATATATGGTTGGAAAAATTGTTTCCTCCATCAAGAAGCCTGCCCCATTATGGGTATGGTCATAGTTATAGGGGGCATTGTTTTATTCGGCGCTATCTGTGTGGCTATTCGCGCATTTTGCCGAAAAAAGGATAAAATAAGTAAGAACATGGAAGAAGGGGAGGTAAGTAAGGCAAATATCAATATTATTTTTCAAAAAGATAAAATTTTGACTTAAGCCGTAACCCTTCTTTTAGGATTGTTATTGTACATTCATGCACTTGTTGCCTGAAATAATTCATTATACTACAAAGGTATATATATATATATATATATATATATATATATATATATATATATATATATATATAGCATGTTCTAATGTGTTTTTTTAAGTAGGAAAGGTGAAAATCAACCGCTGCTTTTTTTTTAATAGAACACTATGTTTTGTGATTCCTGATTTAAAAAGTTTAAGTTAGTTCAATGCCAATTTTTATTGTGCCATATTTGAGGTCGTAGGTGTGAACAAATAAATACCCAATTAAATGTTCATTTTTTTATTTAGAAAATATTCAAGATTATTTGCTTGGTAAAACTCTAAACAGAGATAAAATTCATCTTTGACATAATTCATCATTTCCAAAGTTTTCCTTATCTCAGGTCTAATATATTCCTTAAGACCGTCTCGTTAAAAAAACTCCAATGAATTTATATCTGGAAATCTTGCGGTCCACTTAATCCCACTTCTTGGAATCACACTCGGTCGTCAAGTAAGTCTTATTCTGTTTGATTAGAAAATAAGATTTATAGATCTGGAATTAGATAAATAAATAAACAAATAACGTCACCCAATACTAATTCTATTGTGAAGTTAAATAATTATTTTAAGTATGAATTAACATATAAAAATTATACTTCGTTTGTGAAATCACTAATTCCCGGAAAAAGGGAAATAAAGAAAAAGGAATAGAATACATTTGAGTGAGGAATTATTTCATTATTGATTATAAGATAAAATTACTGTTATCACCAAATAACATGAAATATGATTTATTAACATTAATTTTAAGGTTATGAAGAGAAGCAAAGTGAATTATAATTTGTAAATCAATATTTATTAAGCGTTAATTAAAATGAGAATCATTGATATATCCATGTATACAGGGTGTCTGATAAGTATATGTCAAACTATCGGTAGGGTACAGAAGTGGTCAAAATCATTGTAGTGTTCATATATTTTTTTTTCCGAAGATGGCCCGTAATGAAGAACTGGGGCCCATTGATTACCCACTGATTTACCTTTTGGGCCGACTCACATACTTTAATGAAATTTTGGCATTTTTTATAACCGATAGAGACTCACGAATCTAAGTCATAAACAAACTTTGACCTTACCAAGGAAGTCAGAAATAAACTTGCTACTAAATTCGTAGGCCTAAAATTTTAACAGGTCTCCTTTTTGAGAGCTTTCGGTACTTTGAACTAACGTTTCCCAAGCTTTATGAAGGGGATTCGCGAAAAAAATATAGTAATGGAGGAATTTTAAATTAAACATCGCAATTGACGCTAAGTGAGTTTTCATTAATCATGTTGCTAGAAAAGGCGTGATGGAAGTATCACGCAAGTGACTTGTGAGAGACGATTTTTTGCGCTGAAGCGCAGTAAGACGAGACATCGGTTTTTACTGAGGCAAGAACTATTGGATTCGTTGATTATCTTAAACACAGAATCGGACCTGATCAAGGATGACGAGAATAGCAGCTTTTACGATCGAATTATTGATAGCTCAGCTGAAACTTCACCTTTTTTAAAAAAATATTGATTGGCTAGCTTCCGATCTGTAATTAGAACAATATTTATCTGATAATATATATCCTTGAAAATTAATAATATGTATATTTCATTATTATTCGATAGCATCCTATCTACCCTTATCCCAGGCTTGAGGAGAGCCACCCGGACCCTTCCGGCCCAGTACGACCCTGATTATAAGTACTCTCCTTTTAAATTTCGTTAAAAGAACGCGGGTTCCAATGAGTTTAGAGGAAACCAAAAATACCGAACGTGACACTGTTGAGTAATAATAAAATCCACTTAGACGATCATTCTTTGTCGGAAAAATTCTGTCAAAAAAGTAATTGAATTTCCTTACGACAAAATCTATTTTCTTGAATTAGGGAAATAAATTGCACTGAAAATTTACCAGAGTGTTCAATGAAAGACAATAAATTCCGATCTCGATTATTACGTCGCAGTTGCGCACGAATAAGATAAGTTCTCGGAAATAAGAAAGAAAATTAATTAGATTATTTCTAGTTAATTAAAGTCTTCATTACTGACCCCTGGTGTTAAAGATATATAACTAAGCGATCTAATTTTCGACCACCGTCAAAAATGATTGGATATTTCGTCCCGATGTCGGTGGTGGACTCATCAGTGGAATCCACCGATATCTTTCTCAGACATTCTTATTGCACTTTCCACAAACTTGGACTCCTATTTAAGTCAAGTTTTGCCGGAAAGCAGTGGTAAGATGTTAGTTCCACAACAATAGATTAGTTAGTTAATAACTCTTGTCTTCATATAATTTATTTCATAAATTAGAAAGGTCCCCTTGAGTAAACAACTCTTTTTACTTAATAATTCTGATTGAGTAAATCGTACGCAGGTACCCCGCCCTTTCTAGGGTCGCCCGTGACTTTTTCGACTTCTCTCCCATGTAAGACGAATACGCAGCAGAGGATAAACTTCCACAAAGATACTTCGATATTCCAGTTAGAAATTTAATTAGGCAATTCGAATCCCACTAGTAAGGACGAATCTGCTCAGGGACAACAATTAAATTCAAATTCGGAGAGAAAAACGGAAATAAGAAAACTCACTAGTTCGCCCTTCTGTTCGGAATTAGACGTAAATACTGATAACCCACATTGACGACATACTGAACAAAGAGGTTAATTAATTTCGCATAATGTGCAATAACTTCTATTACTTGGGTATGTACGTTTCAGATTTTTTAAAAAAGGTTGATTTTTTTTGTAAGTAAATATCTAAGAAATGGAGTTTTAACTCTGAAGACTCACATCTGTCAATATTTTGAGCACACGAAGGTGCTGGCGTGTACGTTCCCGATTTCTTAGTAATGTTACAGGATATTTATAATCGTAATTATCGGTTATACAATATGCCAAATTTCATTAAAATATACAAGTCTGCTCAAAAGTGTTGTCAATACACACTTATTTTACGACAAAATATTAAATTTCAGGGTTAATATTGCCCCAAACTCCTTAAATAAATTAAATAATCTAAAAAATACAGCATACAGTGCAAAAACTACAATTCTTCCATTGCTGAAACGGGGAAACCCAGACATTAAAGGGCGCGGAGGAGGCACTTTGATTCGGTGCTTCCCAGAATTCAGAGCGCGATGTCACCACTGCTATAAAAACGAAAGGATGTTGAAAATGAGCGTTTTCCAACAAGACAAATCAAGAAAAATGTTAAGAAAATCATTTTTCCAAAGCCACTTTACACGTTACAAGCATTTTAAAAAGGAAATATTCAAATCCGGCGAGTTAATCAAACTTCGAATTTTCCGTCGAAATGTCTTACCATTCTATTGATGATATCATCTGATTTTGGGGCGTGTCGACCCGATCGCTATAAAAACCTAACGTTTTTACGAAAAATTAGCAGCAGGTGAAAAGAGCCTCAGATGCAGCAGATTTGAAGAAAACCTGAGCCGACTACGAAGAACCGCTGGATCATAGCAACATTTTGTATCGCTGATAGAGTTTTGGTCTCTAAACAATGTTTTCACGGCTGATTTCTATAATCTAATCGTTTTCATTGGCTAAAACTTCTATTTTTCGAAGAGGGATTTATTTACGAACAGGATTTTCAAGTCTTCCATTTCAAATCCAGTTTCTGGAAAGAAGAAGTTCTCTTTCTCTTTCAGAACAACGACGATCTTTCTGACGACAGCATAGACCTTCTAGATATTCTAGAAGAACCAATAAACCGACGATAAAATTGATTAGGCGCGTACGTCAGGGAAGTTCGTCTATAAAACCCGTATCCGTTCGTGACAATATCCTATGTTCTCGGACTAGACTATCATTGCTCACCAATAGCTGAAAGGCTGAAAGGGACCCCAGATTCACTTGCGTTGGGCCAAATCGCGTATAATCTGTATACCTGAAGGAGGTTGCGGTTGAACGGGATTTGGCAACTAAAGGTCATTTTCGCGGATAATAAACGACAAAGACATTCTTATTTTTCGTGAAAAAACAAAAATTAGATAGAAAAAAATTTATGTGTGCTTAAGACCACATGACAGAAGTGAAAACTTCATCAAGGCGAGATTGTGACGCGTTGACTATATTTCTCTCGCTCCCTTAGCCGACTCGAGCCGACTTTACCCGAACGAGTGTCACATAGCCGAGCGTGACAGCTCAGTCTTATTCAATACCTTTGAACATACCCCTGTAAAAGTAGCATAAAGTCAGAACTAGAGCCCGGTTGTTTGAACGCTAAATGACGTAATAATTTTTTTATTTATATTTGATAAAGTGTTGATAAACAGTAGATATTTAATTTCTTGGTACAGACACACTGATTTTATGCTATTTTTTTCTAGGTGCATTATTTAAACGAGTATCATCGGTACGTTAATTCTGAAAACAAAGTATGAATATATGGTTGCCTAAATTATTATTATTCTTATTTTCAATGTGTAAACAATATCTAACAATATTTACCGATAAAAATAAGTTTTTAAATCTTGTTTTTGTTAATATTAATTGTAAACTTCGTATTTATAGTAATTTGTAACACTTAAAAACATCGAAAAAAGTCACGACAAGTAATTAAACCGAAAGACAAGATAAGTAAATATGTTTATGTTTGTCAAACATCAAAAAAGCGTCTCCCCTACCGACCATAAACAGCCTTCAAACAAATCTATTGTTTAAACCTAGGGTATGATCGAAGTTCAATACCCATAAAATAAAGTGATCAGTGCGCTTAAAGAAGTTTTCACTTAAAAAAAAGCTCATACTCCATTAATACAACAAATGCTACAGCTTAAAAGGTAAATTCCTGGATACATCTTTTGGGCCTAATACATTCACTATGAGGCATTTTGGGAAAAAAATTATCTAAAACACTCAGGGTTATTTGATGCCTTTTATACATTACCGAGAGTTTGATATATACTTACAGAACACCCTGTATTACAAATAATAACTGTTGAGTAAAAGTTAAATGTATATATTAAGAATAATAAAGTTTCAGCAGAGAATCTTAAAGTACCCCTGCTGTTGTCTTAATATTGTCTGAAAATTTTTGTTAATTTGATGATTACAACCAAGTAGATAATTTCACTAAAATCAATCTGTTTAAGTCAAGGAATAAAATCTTTATAATCTGTTGTATAAAGAGCTTTTGAGAAGTCGAAAAATACTAAAGCTGCAACTTCCTAAAATCAAACTGTTCTTCTGGAAAACTTTTATCATTAGTAACGTATTCCAATATTTGAAAATATATTTTCTGGTTAATTGTTACTGTCTTGCTATTGTTTCTTAATTTATATTCAAACAATAACTAATTTCTTAATTATTTATTAAAACTATTTTAACATGAATATCTTACTAGCTAAAAACGTCGCTGCACACTGTCTACTGTAAAACACGCTGTCCTCCCCGATGGTGTCGTGGACTGTTGCCTGATTAGGGCTATTCTTTTGAGTCATTATCACTTTCACTTCTATCACTTAAAGTAATCATGATCACTTCAGCCCAATGACAAGTAAATGCATATTCAAAAGAACATGAAGTTATCAGTTTCACTTTGTTCACTTTGATCAATTGATAATTGCTCAAAAGAATATAGCCATTGTATCCGTACTTGATTTAATCGACACTATTACCAAATCACTTCTAAAGGTTGGATCAAGCTACAGTTACCAACTTACAACCAGGAAAATATCTTTAACCTATCCTTGTGGCGCCTTAACTGATCAAATATTTAATTAAGGAAAAGAATAACTTAAAATTTAATAAAAAAACAACTGAGTATTTTATATAATTAAGTTAAAAGTTATATTGTACATTTACATTTTAGGAAATGTTGGACAACAAGCGACAATCAAAGACCCAGGCATTACAGAAGAAATTTTTATCGTATTTACTTCCGAATGTTGGAGGAAAAATTACCTCTTACAGGATATCGCCTCAAGAAACAATTGTTTAAGGATTTGGATGATGACACTTCTGGTAAAACCGTTATTTTTATTCCTATTTTTTTCGTAACTTATTTTATTTTCAGGGTTATTGATTGATTGAAATGTTGGCACCTGTCTTACTCATTTGAATATAGTTATCTAAATTTTCTTAGAACTTTTAAATTTTGATCAGGTTTATAATGCGGTTGATATCGAAAGTATACAATAAAAATTGTAGCAATAATTAAGAATCATACAACGAACTAACAAAAATTGTTATTTAACAATTAAACCTGGTTTAAAATTTAGACATCTATTGTAAATTTAGGATTAGTTGATAATTAAATTATAATTTATATTTTCCACTGAAAAATATTGGATTTGGATGAACTTATCTAGTTTTGACATGCCTGTATTTAAAAATTAATATACAGGGTCTTCGGAAAATACGTGTACAACGTTTAACGACAGACTCTTGACATTAAAATAGGTCGGTTTAAGTTAATTTAATTATATTCGATAATGCTTCGTTTTGGGGATAGAAAATGTAAAAGTTTTAAGAAAATATTGATTTAATCATTTTTGATGTGCGGTTTAACACTATAATATGCGTTTCTAGTGGTATAGCAACCAGCTATAAATTAGTGTAAGTGTTATAAAAGTGACGTCACTTGTAAACATCGCTTCTGATTTATTATGTCATCAACGTTATGACAATCTAGATATTTCTGTCGGATAAACACATACATACATACATACATACATACATATATATATATATATATATATATATATATATATATATATATATATATATATATATATATATATATATATACGTGCGATTATCCGACAGAAATATCTGTTGTTATAACGTTGATGACATAAAAAATCAGGAGCGATGCTTACAAGTGACGTCACTTTTATAGCATTTACACTATTTTATAGCCGGTGACTATACCACTAGAAAACGTCATATTATAGTGTTAGACCATACACCAAAAATCATTAAATTCAGTTACCACCTTTTCAAGAAATTTGGAAAAAAATCAATATTTTTTTTAAACTTTGATGTTTTCTACCGCCTAAACGAAATAGTATCGGACATAGCTCAGTTGGCTTACATCGACCTATTTTGACGTCAAGAGTCTGTCATCAAATGTTGTAAACGTATTTTTCAAACATCCTGTATAATAAGTTGAATGAGCACTGAAAAAAGCTTTCTTCTAGTAAAAAGAAGGTTTAATATTTTAAACTGACAAAAGTGTGATATACAAAATTTAAAATTTTCCTTCCAGCAAAAAACGCGTTCCAATAAATTATTTCTTTTTGGCTTGATGACGTATAAAAGTAAATAGGTCTATACAAATCAATGCAGTTAATAAGGTTCATTTAAAAGTTCAGTAAAATTACAGCTCTGTCCTTTTCTATAATCTCAGTAGAATACCTAACGATTTAAAGACATTAATTAAAAGAAAATTAGTTAGGCCTAAACATACCTAGAAATGAATTTATTTCATAAAAGTTTGCCTTTTTAATATAATACTCAATAAAATTATAAGGCTTCCTCATTACATAACGGGTAGTTGAAACTGATCCCAATTAACAAATATCGGGTACCTCCTCATTAACTCCAAACTGCATCAAACATATTTTTTTTAATTAAACTGAATTCTAAAAAAGCGCTAAAAAGCAATAATAATATACCTTATATATATATATATATATATATATATATATATATATATATATATATATATATATATATATATATATATATATATATATATATATATATATGTAGTCGGTTTATAACGTCCTTCTACGTCTTCCGATTTCCAGTCGCCACTGATCCCGATCTTGCCAAAGATCGTTATCCAGTTGCCTTATCCTGATTTCTTCGTCAATTCCTCCTCTCCAATTTCTTCTTGGTCTTCCTGGTTTCCGTCTTCCTCGTGGTTTCCATTTAAATATCTGCTTTGGGAGCCGTTCTTCAGGCATCCTTTGAACATGTCCATACCACGTAAGTTGTTTAATTTTAATGTCGTTCACTATGTCATGTGTAACTCCCATAATCTTCTTAATTCTTTCGTTGGTCACTCTATCCATCCTTGATTTACCTGCCGCACGTCTCCAGTAGTCCATTTCAGTAGCTCTTAGTTGACCCTCCGTCCTCTGTTTGATTTGCCACACTTCGCTGCTATATGTGATAATACTTTTTACTATCGTATTAAATATTCGATGTTTATTAGCTTTTGATACCTGCTGGTCCCATAGAATTCCGTTCAACATAGCTATAGCTCTCCTGCCTTGAGTGCTCCTTTCCTTTATTGCTTTATCCAGCGTACCATCATTTGTTATTTTTAACCCTAAGTATGTGTAACTCTCGCATTTTTTAATACATTGCCCATCCTCCAATTTAAGATCTTGCTGAATCCCTCCAATACACATATTTTATGTTAACCTCCAGACCCCACTTGTTATATTCTTCGATTAACTTCCTTGCCATGTAGTTGAGGTCATCGTACTCCTGAGCCACCACTATTTGGTCATCTGCGAAGCATAAGGTGTACAGCGTATTATCGTTTAATGGAATACCCATAGCACTACATTTCCTTTTCCATGGTTTAAGTACTTGTTCTAAATATATTTTAAACAATGTGGGTGATAGGCAACATCCCTGCTTAAGTCCTCGATTAACTTTAAATCCGTTCGATATTTGATTTTCCAATTTTACATGTGCATTACTATTTTCATAAAGGTTCTTGACAGCTTTAATAAGGGTCGCACTTATATTTGTTTTCTCGAGGGCTTGCTATAAGCGGTTTTGTGGTACACTGTCATAAGCTTTTTTAAGATCCACGTACAAAAGATGAACTTCCTGATTGTAAGCCAGCTTCTTTTCGATTACTTGGGTGATAGAAAACAGATGGTCCATAGTGGATCTTCCTGCTCTAAATCCGGCTTGTTCCTCGGCCTCCATGTCTTGGTATTCCAGTTCTATCTTTTCCTTTATTACTTTCCCGTATATTCGGCTTAAGGTACTCGTAACGGCTATACCTCTGTAATTTTCACATTCATCCCTTCTTCCTTTTTTGTGTATGGCGGATATTAGTGAAGTTTTCCATTCGCTGGGTACCGTGCTTCCATTTAGGCATTTCTGAAATAAATTCGTCATCTGTTCATACAGCTTTCTAGTTCCGTATTTTATCAACTCTGCTGGGATATTACCGGGCCCTGGCGCTTTTCCGTTTTTCAGTGATTTGCATATCTTAATGACGTCGTTTAGGTATATTCTACATGGGGAAGCTATTACCTGTATGTGTTGTTGTTTTTCCTCCTTCTGAAATTCCACCCTATCTTCCTGGAGCAGAACAGAGAAATACTTATCCCATTGTTCGAGTGAGATTGGTGCAATTACATCTTTTTTCTTTTCCTGTCTCAGGGATTTTATAATTCTCCAGCTTTCCGTACTTCTCTGTCCCCCCAGAAACATGTTAATCTTGTTACATTTAGCCTCCCATGTTTCGTTGTTCTTTAGGACTATCTTTCTTCTAACTTTTGTTTGTAACTCTTTATATTTTATCTTGTCTTCGTTGGATTTTGTATTTAAATAAGTTTTGTATTTGTCCCTTTTGTCCCTAATGTCTTGTTCAATATCTTCATCCCACCAATACGGTTTTCCTCTCTGTTTCTGTCCCCTTTCTTGGTACCCCAGTGCTTCTGTTGCTGCTTCCTGAATGCAGGTCTTGATGTGCTGATACTGTTCTTCCGTATCTTCAAACTCTACGTCACCCAGTTTAGAGTCTAGTCTGTCTTTATACAGTTTCTTAGTGCTGTCATGTTCTAGGCTGTCTATGTTGTATCTGATTTCCTCCGTTTTCCTATAGTTATTTTCGTTCATTATTTTTCCTTCGTGTCGGATTGGGAACGTTACTTTCATCTTTAGTAGGTGATGGTCACTTATATATATATATATATATATATATATATATATATATATATATATATATATATATATATATATATATAAAACGATTATGATACCACAAAAGCAAAAAAATGCTGAAGAAAAACGAAATTAACTACTGTTCACTCAAAATACGCCCACAGACAATATGCCATTGCAAAGGACATAGGCATGATGACTGTAACGAAGAATCCTTGAAATTCTGACTTGAAGTAATTATATAGGATAGACAGATTCAAAAAAACACACTTATTTTTAGATTACAAGCGAGATTATATTTATTTTGGTAAAAATAAAAACACAAAACATAGAAATCGGCCATATGAGATTGAACACCAATCAGAAGCGCGTGACGTCATACTTACGTAAACATTACATCAGTCATCATTGCATATCGCCTTTTTCGTTCGAATTTGTCTTTACTTCCGTCGTCAATCAGATATTTTGTGGATAAAACTATCAAGTGTGTCAGTTTCGTGCTACCAAAAGTATACCGACATCATGGAACAAGGATTTATCAAAGGCAATATCTCAAATTTGCCAAAAATTGACTCCTTGATGCTGGAAGCGAGGTTAACTGCTGCACTGTTTTAACTTCAGTCTGGACAGCTTTACTTCTGAATTTATATAATATATATACTTGTAATGATTTATCAACTGATTTTGGAAAGGTTGTAGGTGCGTCTAGATCTTCAATTGTGTGCAAAGCAAAAAAATAATAATAAGTACTATATAATATAATACAGTAATAAAGAAATGAAACCTAACCTTAAACGGGATCGATAGTGTTATTGACAAATATTTACTTTACATATATTTTGTTTGCGAGCTTCGCCACTTATTTTTATATAATAAAATACGTACATTAAAAGGATCTTCGTAGAAATAAATTACTGAATTAACAGATACAGAAGCTGGGTCTCGCCATGCAAGGTTTAGCCACGTATTTCTGATATTTTTCTTCACTGGCACGTTAATAAAGAACTTATTTGGAGTTTTTAGCGATATATTATTACATGGAGGAACTGCACACCATCGATACACATTAGAATTCATGATTATCGCACAAAATAATGGAAAATATGAATCGAAACAAGCAATAAGATGCAACTTGTCAAGTGTTTACGAAAGTGTGACGTTACAGACGGACGCCATTACTATTCTAGCGTTTTTGTGCGAAATGGTCAATTTTTCCTTGAAAACATTAATTTTTTGCGGAAATAAGATTTATTTTGTGTAAAGTAGGTACGTAAAAATATCGTGGAGTATTTTTCCAAAAATCAGTCATCATGCCTATTATAATTTTACAGCCATGCAACATCAATAGTTTATCGACGCTTTATGATTTTTGACACTGACTTGTGCTCCTACGTGAAAGAAAATGGACTTAAGTTAAAAAATAGAAGTTCTTGAATGCCCTGATAAACAGAATTGTAAAAATATGATTTTAACATTAATAGTAAGCCTGGGAAGAAATTTTTATTATCTTTTGTTTGTTAATCTTTTAAAACGATCGTAGGAAAAATGGATTTGCGGAATGGAATAATATTTTAACAAACATTGTCCTTAGTGTGAATCTTTAATCAATTTCAACAATTTTCCATAAATTTTTAACATTTGTTCACTACTAAATATGTTGGTGATATTTTATCCCTTCCTTGACTCCGTGACCCCCTTGTACCATCCTAAGCTAACTAAAAAAACTAAATATCATTCTATAAATGCACCATTTGTTTAAGAAAAACAATATTTTAAGTATTCATAACGCTAGTTCTTTAAAATGAATCATATTAACCAAATAAATTAATGCTCGACACGTTCTTCTATAAAAAAATAAATTAAATTATAATCTTATCACCGCAAAAGATAAGAAATTATTAAATTACGTATTGTTATAATTTAAAGATCAGACCATATTTTTTTGGGGATTCCCGCAGATAAATAGCATTGAAGATGTGTTTGTTTGAAAGTCATCGACGAAAATGTATTTTAGGTACAAGACGGAATTTAGAATTCCATTGTCTTTATTATTGATAGTTACAATATTTCCGCCGGTAATTATCTCCAGCCGTCTTCAGGTGACTCTCGATTACATTTTTTAACTACCAACATGAATGCACTGAATTTAATACAAATTTAAAGAATTCAGTACATCAGTAGTATGTTTTACAAGACAATATTATAGCCATATCTTTTGAAGTCATTATCACTTTCAGTTTTATCATTTTTATTACTTTAATTTAATCACGATCACTTCAGCATGGCAACTAATTGTGTATTCAAAAAAACATAAACTTATTTCTGTCACTTTCATTATTGATAACACTGCATTTTAAAATTTTATGTCGCTCCCTGATATTTTTTTTGGGTTTTTGTGTCTGCTGTAATGTGGTGAATTCAAATATGAGCTCGGCTTTTACCTATCACCCATAAGTTTTTAGAGAACAAAAAAGAATATAAAATATGAGAAACCTAAACCATAAGCAATCTAGTAAATTTTTAAATATTAAAAAAGAAACAAAATCACTTTTTTTACACAATATACTTCATTTTCTATTGAAAAAAGTATAATACAATCAAATAAACTATTTGTTGTTCGCTGACATGTTTTGGGTCCATTTTTCACCATATCGCTTCTCCATTTGAAGAATTTTCATAAAGTGCAGTTTTTTTTTCAAGTTTGAGCATTATTCATTATTTCACTACGCTGTGATTAGGCATTTCCTTATCGATGTTGAACTTACTGCTACGTTTTTTTGATTCAGATAGATCTCGTTTTGTTTTCCCTGCCATTTATATTTACATGTGAGTGGAATTGTATGTATGTTGGGTTGCAGGAATTTTATATTAATTATTAATAAGGATTTCTTTAATTTAAAAATAACCATGGGGATATTGGAATATATAGTTTTCCTGCTGAGTCGTTCACAAGTGGATTGTAAAAATATACAATGAGATATTTTTTTAAATTTCTTTCAGGTAATATTCAGCCTTAAATATTATTAGTTAACGAGTGAGATTTTTAGGTTTCTAAGTTGCTTATTCATAAAAATTAGACCGATAAAGCTAAATATAATTTTTCATCTTGTTTGTTACATAAATGAACTTACAATCATACGAGTTTTTAATCTTCTTCGATTATTACCCTTGTTTGTTTAATTTGGAATTAAGTAGTTCAATCAAAATTGATAAAAAAATTTTATGGACAAACCATAAATCTATACTGAATCAAAGATAAGCTAATTTATTTTTCATAACAAAACTAAATATTAATTATTATTTTCTCTAACACAAAAATTAAATTCCATGATCAAAAATGCCTTGAATTACAAGATGATCTACCCCGGCTTACCACTGTGAGATGCTTCTCTTGCGCAGGAGCGGACTACTACACATTTTCGTACTAGTTAACATCCCATAAAGTTTTTGAATGATCCAGCTCGGCTATCTGGCAACTTCGATAACAGATAAAAATTTCATATTGTAAATTTTCAAATACAGAGAGGTAGCGGTCTTCTAAGAAAATCATCTTCAATTCTACATAAAAAGTCCGTGATATAAAGATGCTGTCGCATTTAGCAATGCCTCTGGTGTTAAGGACATATAACTAGAGATCTTATTTTCGACCACCGTCAAAGTATGGATGTTTCGTCCCGATACCGATGGTGGACTCATCAGTGGGATCCACCGGTATCTTTCCCAGACATCCTTGTACTTTCCACAAAGCTGGACCTCTATTTAAGTCCAGTTTTGCCGGAAAGCGGTGGTAAGATGTTAATTCCACAACAATGCGTATAGATATGCAGTCGCATATCAAGTTTGGACGCCACTTCTCAACAGCACAACAGTGTAACATCGTAACATCCAATGCTATCAAATGTTCCACAGCAAAATACTTGCCAGTTTCATATTTATTCCTGGCAATTCCTGGCAAAATGCGTGTGATAAGAAAAAGCTACTATTGCTCAATTAAACTGAATATTAGAGAAAGACAGATGATAATAAGATTGTCCATCCTTTAAATTTTAGACTGCAAAACTATAAAATAAAGAAAACAAATAACTACATGTGAGAAACAAAAAAAGATAGTAGAGAGATTTAATTTTAAAGATGGGGTATCTTATCAATTTTCATACACTTGCCATCAATTATATGTTCATTTCGCCTTAATATTTTATCAATTTTTGAATACAAGACATCTATTCCTGGCAAACTCCTGGCATGGTAGCGTTCCTGGCAAAATTACTAGCACAGTTAATTATTCCTGGCAAATGCCAGGAATTACTGGCAAATTGACAGCCCTGGTAACATCACTCAAATATGTAGCGCAACATGTGCGCATAACATTTATTCGATCCATGGCCAAAGAACAACAACTGATGGGACACCTCGAGATTACGTGGTTAAGCTGTTGTGCAGTGACGTCCAGATTTGATAAGCGAAGAGGTTCCGTTACGATGTTCTGTGGCATGTCTATACGCACCTTGAGATTCCTTTCATTTTTTCTTATACATAAGGTTTCTTTGTGTTGACGTAAAAAAAATATTTCTATTATATTAAATGATGATTCCAATTTTCCAGTAGTTGTTTAGATAAGATTTAATATATTGGTATGAATAAATGATAAAATATAACATATATATTTATAATGTTGCAGAAAATTGATAAAAATACTTTTCAATTAAAACATAAAGTACACGAAATTATTCTCCAGAAGATAACAATTAAACTAAAGATAGGCTTTTTTTCATTTAAAGCACATAAAACTATTCCTTTCTGAATATTATTCTTTTTATAAATTATGATTCCATTTCATTATAACTTATACGTGTCGAAAAACAGTGACGTTCACGTTATAAGACCGGAATTAAAACACAAAATTTTATGAGGGAAAAACTATATCAAATAATTTTTCAGCTCGATTAAAATATATAAAATTTTTTCAACTTGTATTCAAAAATAAGTAGCTTTGAAATTACCTTTAATTAAATAAACTAATTAGTTGACAGATGTAATAAACAGTTATCGATAAAAATGTTATATTTACGTTTTTACAAGGTTAAATTTACCGTTACACACCTAAACTTTGCACAGATCTTCGAACATACCCCCGTAGAAATAGCATAACGTCAGAACAATAGCCCGGTGTCTTGATCGATGAATAACGTAATAATATTTTTATTTATATTTGAAAAAGTGTTGATAAACAATAGATTTCTTGGTACACACATACCGATTTTATGCTATCCTTTTCTAACTGTATTATTTATGTGATAATCGGTACGTCAATTCTAGAATACATAAAAGTATGAATTTGTGGTTGCCTAAATTATTATTATTGTTATTTCAACATCTAACAATATTTACCATTAAAAAGAAGTTTTTAAATCCTCTTTTCGTTAATATTAATTATAAACTTCGCATTTGTAGTATTTTCTAACATTTAAAAACACTGAAAAGAGTCACAACAAGAAATTAAACTGAAAAAAAAGATAAATAAACATGTTTATGTCTGTCAAACATCAAAAAAGCCTCTCCCCCACCGACCATAAACAGCTTTTAAACAAATCTATTGTCGTTTAAATCTATAGGGTACAATCGAAAAGAAGTGGACTCATAACGCTAGAGTAGAAGTGTAAACAGCATTGATTGTTCTACTATTGTGTTAGAGTGGCAGGATGACGATTCCCAGAATGTTATTATATCTTTAGACCTTCATTGACAGATTCATTACGCGCTCAGCTGTATATAAATACTTGGTATAGATTACATAATCATTTCAATAAATTTAAAATAGGCCTGGACATCTATTTATAATTAAATGGCTATATTATCTGTTGTGAATACTTTCAATAGTAAAAATATTGTTGAGAATAGGATGGTATTTTTTCTAAATATGGGGTTTAGTTGGACCAGGTCAATAAAAACAACTTATGGAATACTTTGCTATATTTGTCGACGTTTAGACATCTATGAGATCATCCTCAGGACTATACAGCTAGATCTCTTGCGTTTTTAAATTTTATTTATTATTTTTTTTCATTTTTTTTTGTATGCAAGGGATCTAGCTGTATAGTCCTGAGGATGATCTCATAGAAGTCGAAACGTCGACAAATATAGCAAAGTATTCCATAAGTTGTTTTTATTGACCTGGTCCAACTAAACCTCATATTTATAATCAGTTGAGGTTACTAGCATCTGTAATTGTATTTTTTCTATAATACTTTTTTGGCTTCTAAAAAAAAGGTTCTCAATTTAACCGCAATATATTTTTTTCCGAATGTAAGCCCATTACTTCGGAACGACTCCATTGATAAGAATGACATTTTTTGCGTTATGCTTGGGAAGTTCTCGCGGTGATCCCATTATTCTTTTCAGTAAAATCCAAGTTAGCGCTTATAATATAGCAGACAAAAGATTTTGTCTTATTTCCTCTAAAATTGGTAGAGAGGTTTTTGAGGTCGCAAATAACGAATTTGCAGTGATTAGAAAAAATAAATATGGCGGAGCAAAAATTTCATATATTTCCATTTTGTCTATAATTGGTAGTGGGGGTTTTTGGTGGTGTAAATTATGAATTTAAAATTTTATAAAAAATAAAAATTGTTCATTTTTCGATTTGGTTCAAAACTGATAATATGAGATTTTTGGTGATGTAAATTTCGAATTTAAAATTCAATATGGCGGATCTAATATAGAGGACTAAAAACTTAATATTTCCCATTTTTGTCCAAAATTGATATTGGGTGGGTTTTCGGGGGGGGGGGGGTGGTTAGATTCAGAATTTAAATTTGATTTTTAAAAATTCAATATTGCGGATTTAATATGACAAGCTAAAAATTTTACATTTTCCAAATTTTTCCAAAATTGGTATTAGGAAGATTTGGGGGTGGTAACTTACGCATTAAAAGTTAACTTTCTAAAATTAAAAATGACAGGTGCAATATGACGGTCTAAAAATTTAACATTAAACTGATTTCGTCCAAAACTGATATTGAGGGGTTTTTGGGGACGTAGATTATGACTTTAAGATTCTTTTCGTAAAGTTAAATATGGTGAATCCAATATGGCGAATTAGAAAATTTACTTTTTCCGAATTGTTTTAAAATTGAGATTAACTTTGTCAAATTCAATACGGTGGATAAAACATGGCGACAAAAACATTTACATTTTTTACTTTTTTTTTTAAATCGGAATGAGGGGGTTATCGAGGTCATAGATTACGAATCTAAAATTAATCTAAATTTCGATTCGGTTCAGCTTCATTCAAAAAGTGGTATTTGGAGAATTTTCATTGTCAACGAATTCTTTGTTCCTCGGTTTTGTGTAGTTTATAAAAACTTTGGGTAAAATGGGTAATTTTTGCAATCCTGGAAATAATGCGAGGTAGACTACACATTTCGATAAGTACTTAGTTTAAATTATATATGTATATCATGATGAGTTCAAAATCAAAAATCGAGAAATAATTTAATAGGTTATCACTAAATAAACCTATTAACACGAGATATAAACTAGCTACAGTAAGAAAGCAATAGTCAGTTATAAAATCATTACGTAAGCTTATAAATGTTTGAATATTGTAGGGTTAGTAAGTTATGGGCATTTTTTTTGGTAAATCGTATTTATTTACGTATTAATTTCCATATAAAAATCTATAGTTTTTTTTTTGCTTTTAAGTGCTTTTTTAAAAGGAGGTTAAATAAAAAAAAATATTTTGTGTTAAAAATAACTTTTCAATTCATCTCCGTAGTCATAAAACTGTTTCGTGACACTTCCCCCCCCCCCCTTGCCAGACAAACGTCTTTGGGCGCCGATATTAGCAGATGCATGTAAGTTTTGAACATTTTTCTTTATTATTTGATGATTGATAGTGCTGATTTTGTGTTTTTAAACCAAAGAAGGTTGGGGCTCCTTCTATCATAAATTTTTGGGCAGGCGAAATTTTCTAATACATATAAAATAGGAAATTGTATTTTAAGAAAATTTCAAAATAGTTATTACTCGTATATTAAAAAAGAAACAGTTTAGAACATTCATTCATATCACATGTTCTTTTAATTTTAAATGAGGTACCTTATTGCATATTATTTTTGGGAAGTTTTAAATGTAATGTGATGAAAAATTTTGGAAATTAATTAGAATATGTTGAATGCTTTAAAGTATTGAGATTTTACAATAATTTTTTTATCATTTTATTTTTTAAGGTAGAAAGTTAATACTCTAACATGACTGTGGAACAAAAATATTTTTTATTTTTGTTTCTTAAAGATCTTTTAATATTAAATGATAATTTTATTACTACAGTTTCAGAGACTTTTATTGTTATTGATATTATTTGATAAGAATCATTTTAATCTTAAATATTAAGTTTTCAGTGGATTTGTTTTCGTAACTCAATGATTCTTTTTATGGTTTGAGAGTGAAATGTATTTTTAAAAAAATATTATTAAGTTTGCAAGTTCTATATATGTTTTTCGTTTAAAAAAGTATGACTTGCCAATCATATTTTATCATCATCCATTATTTTATGATGTTATACTTGATGATGTCGTAAAATACATTGAACGTTAAAAGGTGTATATTGACATTAAACATTTTTGATGTATATTTTGATGTATATACTGTCGTATTATTTTTGAAAATTGTAATTTCTTTTAAGGGTCAAAATATTCAAATATAATATGTATATTATATTATACATATTATACTTTCTAAGATTAGGGTTCTGCTATATGCACTACTAAATTAGATGCTTTTTCAACCATTTTCGCTTAATTTTTTATTTTGTTTTTTAATGACACTATACAGGAAATTAGACTGGTTTACTCTTTGCATCACCTACATCTGTAGCGTGATTTATGAATAAATATGTATTCAGTTTTTAGTAATGCTACAAATTCTATCACCTTACAGATGCGACAGCTTCAGTGAGGAAAATCGATATAAGTTTGCATCAGACACACATTTTAAAGGATCTGGATAATTTTTTTTTTAATTGCTCAGGACAACGTATTTTAACGTTACACCTCCGATGATACCCTAAATGTATGGACCCTAACGAAATTGGGATTTGTGGGTTTAGGTTATATAGGTATGGGATTCATAGGTTTGAAATTTGTGAGTTTATGGGAATGAGGTTTTAAATTGACGGGTTCAGGGTTGACGGGATTGGGGATTTATGGGTTAATGGGTATGGGATCTGTAGGTTTAGAGATCATGGATTAGGGTATTGTCGCAGATGTACCGTTAGAGTAGGTTGTCTTGAGTAATTAAAAAAATATATATTTAGATATTTTTTTAAATTTGTGTGACGCAGATTTTTATACATTTTCCCCACTGTGCAGCAGTGCCTGTGAACTTGAAGGATCTAATTTTCGTGATCTTTCCGCGACTCGCTATTACACTGAGAAAAAATGTGAAAATTAGAAAGAGTAGCGCGATTACACTTCACTAACAAACAGTAAAAATAAAAGCCTAAATAGGTGTGTACACTTCCTTGTTTTTCTAAAAAGTACTGCATTTTTTTAAATTAAAAGAAAAAAACTGATTCCGTTTTAGTATAACAAAATACTTATATTGCTTTTTCTTGTTCTGTATATATTCCGAATGGGAATATATTTAACCGCAAACAGTTAGTAAATACATTAAGCATTCTTTATAAATATGTATAATAACATTTTAGATAATTATTTACATTAAATGAAATCTCAAAAAAAATTACTGTTTCCTTTGGAAAATTCTTTTATACGCCCTCTATTTTGAGGTCGTAGAATACAATGCTAGCTTTAGTTTTCCATATTTTTTCCTCAATTTTCCAGAAAACTTTCAGTTTAATTTTTTTTTCACTATATTTAAATTTTACGCTTATAGAGGCTAAATTATATAAAATTGCATAAACTTGTCCTTTTTTAATAAAAAAAAATCAAGAAAACCAACTAAAAAGCCTTAAAAACAAAACCGTGTTTACGTTTGTCAAAAACGCCATTTGTTTTAAATTGCGCTGTTGCCGCAGCATAAAAATGATTTCTGTAAAATATACATATATTTTATTAATTTTGATTTAAGCTTTGAAGAAAAGAACCCGGAAAACATATTATTTCCCCCTCTTTAATTTTTATATTACGCCTGATTTTCCCTTCAAATATCAACGGTTTTAAGGAAAATATTTGCACTTGTCTTTTTCCCTTCTTTAATTTTACATTAGGCATTATTTTCCCTCTAAATGTTAAAGATTTTAAGGGGGTTATATTGCTCTTGTAAAGGGAAAATGATTGAAATAGATAAGTGCAAATTGAGTAAGAGAAAGTGCAACAGGGGTGGAAGTATTGAAAGTCAAGGAGGGAAACGAAGAGGCTTTTTCTCGTTCCCGTTGCGGAATGAAAACTTCTGAGAATTTTTTTCGTTTATCGTTCTGTTGCCAAACAATTTATAATCTAAATTCATTTTTATACATTTTAACCTTATAATTTTATTAACCTTTTTATTTTTGCAGCAGTTACTAAATCATTTGTTTCCCCACTAATTCTCCCGGCAGAGATTGTTCCGTCTCCAGGTGGTCTCTGTCGGACAATGAGATTTTTTAATTAATATATATATATATATATATATATATATATATATATATATATATATATATATATATATATATATATATATATATAGGTCAGTTTGAGTTAGTATTGGTTTCCATTTCTTCAGTTCTCTGAATTAATTAAAATCAAGCTAAATTTGAACTAACCTGAACTAACCAAAAAATTTAGTTAGTTTATTTTACATTCGTTTTTACATAAAAAAAAACTAAAATGTATTGTTGGTTAAGATGGATAAATTTAAAAAATTTCTTTCAAAATAGAAGTTTATTAACTGAAATTATTTGGCGTCTGGCAACGTCGCAACTAATATTTACCTTTTTAAGAAGTAGCAGTATCAATGAAGTCTAAGAGACTTATTTTTGCTTTTTCGTTGAAAATACATATTTTTCTTCATTTGATTGCTAAAACGTATGAAAAAATATTTCAAATATATCATATACAATATATTTTAACTAGTACTATCAGCAATAAATATGGAAATTCGGTTTTTTCTTAAGAATTAGAAATATCCTTCTAGTGATGGGTGTTGTTTTTTCATTTTCTAGAAAAACAAGAAAAAATTGCCAAATTTCATTAGTCAGTCATCTAAACAAATATTTCTACAGATAAATATAGGTCATACATTTGTTAAATTTTATTAATTTGGACTATCACATCACATTTTTTTGTTCTTATCATTTTTGATAATAGGAAATTTAAAAAGAGCCATATTTTTCTCAGTTTTCGACGTGCAATTACTGCACATACACGATGTTCTTAGTACCATTTTTAGGGAAAAATTTTGTACATGATAATTTAACAAACACAACATAAAATATTAATAGAAGACGACACGATCAAACGGAAATAATAAAGTTAAGTTTAATTCACTAGAAATCTGCAGATGAAATAATCTGTGAGGGCATTCTTTCCTATTTTACAATTTATCTTAGTGTAACAGCAGATCGCGGGGCATGCAAGGTCACAAAATTTGATTTGAGCCGGAACTCTTTTGGTAGCACGGATTTCTGAACTAAATGGATGACAGGTGGTAATGGAGCTGTCAACGGAAAAATGTCCGGAGTATGCTCGGCGCCATTTTGGGTAAGAGTGACGTTTTGGCACGTCAAATTAACCGTCAAAAGTCAAAAATAGTGTCATTGTTGTTATTATTGTGAAATAATCTTTGTTTTTCCTTGGATTAAATTTATTTTAAATAACTTAATAACCAAGTAATATGCACCAAGCCATCAGTCAAATATTTAGGTGTAAATATAGACCACAAAATTATCTTAAATTGGCACTTTAGAACTGTTAAACAAAAAATGTATACAAAGGGTCAAATACCTTAGGAGTCTAATACACAAAAAAAAGTAATCTGAAGAAAACCAACTCATATATACAAAGCAATATACTGACTTTAATAGGAATACATACCTCCTATATACAGTAATTGCAGGAAGCCAGCACTCGTAAAACTTGAAACGGTAGAAACCTCTGCTCTATGTAGTATTACTCAAATCCATCGTCCTAGCTATCCACCAATCAATTATTGTATGAATTCACTTAACATCTAGCCGATTATTGTAAGACTTCCTGTCCTGACAAGTAAGTTTGAAAGAAAACCTGAAACTTGACCGGTGATAGAGGAACTGAGTACGAGCAGGGGCCGGAACCATAGGCCAGCCCGAAGACCCCCATTAATGATACTATTCAACCCTTAATATACTTTTTTATTATTTTGTGAAGATTTGTAGGGGCTTGAAGACCAAACGTACTATAAATAAGCTTTTTATTCTGAAGGACCTCGTTTGTTGGCTTGTATGGTTCAAATTTATATGTCCTAATAAATTATAATCAATAATATTTATTTAATTGTAGTGTAGTATAGTGTGTAACACAGCCTAAGGAAGTAAAATGTTGTATTTAACATTATTTGAATATAAAATTGAATGTTACTTATTTTAATAAAAGTTTTAAATATCTTACAAATTGTTACTTCTCAATTTTTTTTATAAGTTGTGTTGATGAAAACAATTATGTTACACTTAACTGTTTAAAGTAAGTTATGGACATACGGACACAGGTGTTTATATTAAATCCATAATTAGAACTAGTCGTAGGAAAACAATTTTTAAGCAGCACGCTCATACTATTGAGATATGAACAAAATTTAGTGTAATAATTTTGTATGTCTATAATCTCAAATTTACTTGAAATTTGCGAAACATTCAACTTTCTAAGGAAATTTTAATTAGAAAATACTGAAAATAACGGGGTACTACCTAATTAATATTTCAACTGTTTTTTCAAAAAATAAAACGTTTTGAAGAAACGGTTCGTCAACATATTGCTTTTTTAAGGACTAGTTATTTTTAACAACCAAAAATATAATAAAAATTATTAATTTATTTTTACGACCGACCAATAGTATGACAAATATCCACACATAACAATCAATTGACACTCAATTGGATTAGTTGAGTAAGGTTATATACGTAATACTGTCATTTTATCTCTTTCTACCATTCGTTTCGTCAATTACTTATGTCGATGAAATTTCGGAAAGGAATGCAAATTGCTTCAAACCTTGTCAGTGGGAGGTAAACGATTACGTTAGTCGTTATAATTTTTCAGTGGCGACAGCGTATTCATTGTTATTATAACTTCACCTTACCCAAAATGGCGCATAGCATGGTCCGGACATTTTCTGTGTATTTGACGATCAGTACATATACTTTTTACGTGCGTGTTTGGTAGTATCTGTGACACGAAATAATCTGTGGTAATAATACATTGCAATTTCACCACCAAACACGAGATAGCGCTAGCTAGATTTTAAAATGCTTAAAACTGTTCCAGTCTCTAAAGATAGTTTGTATACTATATTTTTACTCAATATTTTAACCTCCGCTTACCAGAAAAGTGAAATACTCTTTCAAATTAATGTATATTCCTAATTTATCTTGCAATTCATTTATTTTAGCGACTTGCACTATGAATAAAAAATTGTCAAAATTATTTTACATTCAAGAATTTATTTGAAACATATTTAGCTTTTCTAGTGAGTATTCTGCACCCGAGCTTTGATCATTTCGTAGTATTGTAGAACACACTAAAGTTGGCAGAAAACCAAAAGGAGTTTTTCCTTAAAAATAACATCTAATAAATAACAAATTTACTAATCATTTCAAATTCAATATTCAAAAATTATATTTTAATGGTGGTAATATAATGCTTTTGTTTCATTATTATACATGTATGTTTTTCCAAAAATATGATTAGTTAAAGTAATAAATAAAAAAAAATACATATGACTTTAGCGACAGGTCCGAACTTTTATCAGTTTTTATAAACTTCAGGACTGGACTTTAAATTTCTTGAGCCATTTTATAGAAAATTATTCCACTGAAAGACATTAAATAGAGAGCATAAAACATTACAGTGTAGGCTAATGGTTCAAAGATAGGCTCTACATTCCGAGTACCGAAATTACAGCAAGCCTAAATATTTTGAATCATTCTACCTGCACAGGCGTAGCGTTCTAATGTAACTTCGATTGGTGTTAGTTGTTCAAACATGAAGCAATTCAAGAAAATCGTTCTATTTATTCAAAACTGTAAGAAATTGTAAGAAAATACTCTGATTCTATTTTTAAATACTGAATAATACATTTTTATATTGGCTTAAAATGCAAAAAAAATGTAAACAAAAGGGAGATATCTGGCAACAGTGTATAGAGTTGTATACATTCTCTTATCTTGCCAACTTCGCTGTGTTTATTAATGATGAAATATTGATTTTAGAAATTTAGTTGAAATTTTACCTAACAAACGCACAATAGGAAATTAATTATCATAAAAAAAACTACTTAGTGACACGAAAATTTCTACCATTCTAACTTGTATTTTTATAAAGAGATACTAATTATATTTTTGAGTAATTAGGTTCAATAGGTAGCGGGTAGAAACTCCTTTGTGATAGTTCTATTCAGGGAAAATGAATCGGCCCTGCCTACCGCAGATTCCAGGGACCTCCTGACCCGGGTGGCTAGTACCTGACAAGGGTCCCTGTCCAGGGTTACGGATGTAATCCACAGTGAATTAGAATATGCTAATTAACTAAACAACTGGATAATTGACAATTTCGGAAACGATCTGGCTTCAATACTAAAGATCACGTACGTACGGAACAAATGTTAACTGAAAAATGTACAGGATACCAAGTCAATTACAAAAAGGCATTCGCTTGCTTTGAAATTTTGGAGATACTTCGAGCCCTTGTTGAGGGACACATTGGATCTTAAAAGAAAGTTCCGGGAAATAGAATTACGATGAGAATTTTGACAAATATAATGTCCTATCGAATCTACTCTAAGAGCTGAGGAGAATGCTTCTAGAAAGCGCGGAACACTACGTGTACTTAGTACATAAAGTCATGCTAAATGAAGGAAATCAAACGGCTGAAGTTCAAAGAGGAATATCCTTACTCTGCCCTTTGTCAAATTTCATGGAATATTTAATATTCTCGCCCCACTTTTCCTAAAATCCGTGGTTTTCAACAAATGCAATTTTGCCAGTGTTGACATATGACATAGAAACAAAGATTCTTACCAAAAAATCAGCTGATGAGCTCAGAGTAGCTGAAAGAGCAATGGAGAGATCAGAATAGACAATGAGACCAGAACAGCGAAGGTTACTGACATTGTAAGTTTAAAGTGGAAAGACCAGGACAGAAAATTATGGATTCATGGTACAGTAGTGGACTCAAACAGGATACCATTATAATGATGAGTGATGCTTCTACGTGCAATTTATCAAATATGTTAATATCTCGGAAACTATGTGAGCATAGATGATGGAACATAAAAGGTGTGTTTATTTAACCATAAAACCCAAATATTTAAAAATATATTGAGCGTTTCATTGGAAAAATACAAGATTGGAATCTTTGTACATATTTTCCATAAATGTTTCCTTCTACAAAGTTTAGATTTCGATTTAAACTAAATTTTTAAAATTATGGTTTGTGAGTAGCAAAAATCGAAGCTGGGCGCAGAACAATGTATATTATACAATATTATTATCCTATATTATTATCCTATATCATATTATATTATATTGTCTTAATCTATATCATATTATATTCTTCGAACATACACTACTGAAGGTAGCATGAAATGCTCCGCGCAAGTTTTACGGAAAAGAGAGAGGACAAATACCGGGTTGTACTATCTCTCTCAGTCCGAACCGTGATTGATCGTCGCCCGCTTCGAAATTATAGGAGCGGTAGAGATAGCATGACTCCATATAAGCCCATTTCTCTTTTCGCCGTGAAACGAGCACGGCGCAATACATGCTGCCTCCAATAAAGTATGTTCGAAGAATATATTATGTCATATTATATTATATCATATTATATTATATTATATCATATTATACTATATCATATATTATATTATATTGTATCATATTATATTATAGCATATTATATTATATCATATCATATCTTATTATATTACATCGATAACCTAATGAAAGTAGATTTTTTAATTACATTTTTGTTTTAAACTTAATTGACAAAATTTGTTTAAAATTTTTTACTAAATACAAAACCGAATAGTCAAGTTTTTTAAAGACTTTTTATTTTTGAATAAGATTTGTCATCTTTCCTAGCTTTTTGAGAAATATTGAAAATTATTATTAGCAGGTCACAGGTATCGATTTTATTCTTATTAAACTATATCTTATTTTTATATATATTATCATCTATTGTGTTGTAAATATTATATATATATATATATATATATATATATATATATATATATATATATATATATATATAGTTTGTCCAGGAGTCCTAAAAGTGCATATAGACATGTAATGGAACGCCGTGATATAACTTCGCCGTGTAAAATTTTGTTTTACACAGCGAACATATTTTTTTAATTTATTTGTAAATACAAAAGATTTAACAAAGTAAAGAAAGTTTAAACTATTTTAGTGCATAAAATAGAAAAAAACTAAATATTATCTTATTTTTATCGCAAAATTCCGGATTTTCGAACGTGGCATTTTTATGAAATCAGTATTTATTCCCATTTTAATCAAATTGGTGCCATGGTGGTGATAAAATAATTTTTACAGTATTTTCCCTTTTCTATGATAACCTTATATAAAAACAATTAACAGCTTTAATTTTGTTTTATTTGCCCTTAAACAACTTACTGATTTTATCTCAATAATTAATTATTATATCTTGTTCAATTTAGAAATATTGAATTATTTATTGCATTTAAACTGTTCAGTTTTCTAAGATTACGATATTAAGATTAGCCAATCATCTGTATGGACATACTTTTTAAATGTTTAGGTTACAATTGTGCAAGTAAAAAAAAATATTTTACAAAATTTATTCAATTATTTTATGAAGAAGTAAAATATTTTACCAAAAAAAATACCTCTTATCAAATTTGACATGTACAGTTATTTACAAAAGTCTGCATACACAATACTAACTTTTAAAAATTAATAAGTAATGATACTTAATTAAAAAGTATAATTTTATTTGGCAAAAGTTATATTTTTAAAGAAATATTATATTCTACGTCTGGGAAAACACCAAAACGTATATTAAAATGTAAAAAAATTACAGTCGTTTGATATAACCGATGCTAGAAGTTTCTTTATGCTATTATTTCATTTTCTCTTATAAACAATTGAGATGTCATGAAAATATCGATATTTTTGACTTTGAATCATCTCAGTTTGTTTATAATTAGTTGTAAATGAAATCTAACAATATACCCACTTACTTTTAAAATGAGATGTCACACAATGAAAAATTTCAATTAGAAATCGAATTATACTTATTCTTGTCAGAGCGCTGCGCATATATTTTATACTGTCATAATTTTACAATAAATTTTTAATATTTCCGGTTCTAATTATCGTGTCGAGATTAACCAAAATATTTTAATTAAATTTTTTCATAAGGAATAAAAAAGTTTTTTGGAAACATGTATTATCTATCATGGTTTATTAGTTATAACCGTTTAAACAATCAAATTGCTAATAACAAATTTCTCAATCCTCTCGAAACGCAGGTTGCATATTGAGATTCAGCAGCTCAGAGTACATAGAAAGCATCTTCCTGCTTGACTGAGCTTCCAATTTGCTACGAAATTCTCTGGGCGCTTAGACAACATACACTTGAAAATTTCGCAAACCTAAAACATACCAAGGCACGTGGTCACAATAACTAAGAAAGTACACTAATTTACTCTAAAATTTTGCAATCTGAATGTCCAGTATAGTAAGAGCGTCAGGTCTAGATCACGTGAGTACTCAATAACCAATGAGGGTACAGTGCGCTAGAATCAACCAGCGCTTCTGATACACGTTCTTATTGACACTCGTAACGTTTCTCACTTTAACTCACTAACACTTGTTTTTACGCTGGAAATTATTAAACACCGAAAGAATCATCTGACTTTTTTGCAATATTTTAAATATATCTGATTAAAACGTTATTAAAGTTTTGTTTGCTGCATTTATTAATTTAAACTCTTTCTCATAATCCATTAAATTAACACCTTAAAACCGTCTAAGCTAACAATAGAGGGTTTAAATTGAGAAGTGCAGAATAAGTTAACCAAAATTTAAAAAATTTTTTCTGTAATTACCAAATAAGCAAAAACGGAAAATTTCTTTTATTTTCCGGAGTTGACTATTTCTTTTACTGATTCTAAGGCTTTATCTCTAGGTTTTTATCCTTAATTGTAGTATATAAAAGTTTTTTTATGGACATATAGAATATAAATTATAACAATATTATGAAGGAAATAAAACTGACTAAATATTATATTTTATTCTTCAAGATAACCTCTTAAGGAAAACATTTAACAAAAAAAAAATTACAGGCAAAATTGTAGGAGCAAGAGGGGATAACTGATGGTGACCTTGACTTTGACCTTGGATATCAGTTTAATCGTTCTTCAAGACCAATTTTACTACTACTTTTGTCGTCGAAAATGAAAGAAAAATCTGAACAGTCTGTTATGGAGACATTTGAAGGGTAAGTAAGCATTGCAATAACTGTCGGGGGAACACGTGAGGAAAAACATTCTAAACAAAGATTGTAGAGGTCAGTAATTACCCTAAATAGTAAACTTAACTTTGACCTTAAATATCTAAGTCAATTTTTTTAATGGAAACTCTTTTTCTTCAATAGGTCCATAGTATAGATTAAGGAATATTAATTTCTCTTAGGTCTATGATTTTGACGGCAACGATTTTTAAAATAAAATGTTAGGTTATAGTGATGTTTATTATCTTTAAATCATGCTAGGACCTTTTATTTAAAGTTTTTTATTTATGCTATATTAGGAAAGTATAAACTTTTGTGAAATTTGAAGGCAATCTATTTTTTGGTAAAAATATGTAAATATAACCATGCTAGAGGTCAATCAAACTAACCAATAAAGTGAAAGCAATTTGTGTCTGCGAATTGAGGACTTTGGGAACGAGGTGATAAATTTATGCGACTTTAATATTGCTGTTTCATATTCCACTCATTGCTTTACGGGTAATCATCAGGATTTATTTTTATGTGTATATGACCTCCATTGACTTGTTGGCAATATTATGATAAAAAAATGATCCGAATAATTTTTGTCTAGAGTATTCTTTCTTTCATGTTCCCCCAAAATAACTAACAGTACTTTTTTATCATTGCAGTATAATAATTTATTATAATTTTTTCAGCCATCATTATTTTTTATATTGCTATATGATGACAACCTCTTAAGTTTTTATGCAAACTAGAAAAGAAAAAAAATTGTTAAGTATTTACTTTAGGGGAAATCTAGGAAAACGTTTTTTTTTTGAAAAAATTTCGAAACTTATCCCCAGTTTCGAGGTCAGATAACACAATTGTGGTCTTAGGTTTTCACTATTTTTCCTCACTTTCCCGGAAAACTCAAAAAAACACCAGAAGTCACTTTATAAAGCACTTTTAATTCTGAAAACACCAAACTTATAAGTTTATATTAAATGATACTATTTAAAATATATTGTATATAATATATTTTAGATCTCCTTGCACAAATTTTGGCAATCCTATTTAGAAAAATTCAACGAAAACCCAAAAATACGTTTTGGAAACGTCATCGACCATTGTTATAAACAAAAAGAGAACTATTTGTTCCCACGTTGCCAGATGTAATATTTTTTCGTGGTTTGAACTATAAAATTTGTTCATCTAAGTCAACAACATAGTTTAATTTTTATAATGTATAAAAAAGGGTAAAATTAACCTTAACGATTCTAAATTTTCGGTTAGTTCAGGTTTAACTTGGTTTTAGTTAGATTGGAAAACTAAAACTAACTTAAACTAATATAAACTGACCTAGATTTATTAATTAAAAAATGTCATTGTCCAGCAGAGACTATGGTGAAAGCGAGACATCAAATGGAAGAGAAAAATATTTTTTAGATACTTTTCTCTCCAGTTTTAATAGAAAGAAAAAAATATATTTGAATTGCACAGAAATCGTATTTACAATCTAACAACAGCGTAAATTATTCGGCTTTTACAAACGAGTCACACCACTATTTAATGACGGGAGCCATTTTGTATTTTTGATAATTTTCTTGATTTTTTCGATAAAAAAAAGTGCAAATTTACGAATATAAAGGTTTTTATCAGTGTAGAATTGATTGCAACAAAATTTTAACGATTTAGTGCAAAAAAATCAATCTAAAGTGAAAAATAATTTTCCCTGTTTTCCGCAAAATTTAAGAAAAATTATGGAAAACCGAGATTAGAATTATATTCTACGACCTCGAAATAGGGGATGAGTGTCCAAATTCTTTAAAAAAAAAATGTCGTTTTTCTAGATTTCACTCAATTCCAATTATTACCAAATTTTTGCTTTTCAAAATGTTCGCCGTTAAGATTTATACACTTTTACGTACGTTCAAACCAATTCTCGAAACATTTTTTCTATTCCGAAGTTGATATCTCATAAATAAGGCTTCAACAGTGATGAAAATCATAATGAAGAATAATATGACGGTTTCGGTTGCTTTTCTGATTTTTTCAATAGTTTCTGGCAAATAATTTGTTATATACCATTCAGCATTAACGGTTCTTTGACCCTCTAATGGAATGATTGCGACATGTCCAGTAAAATCGAAGAAACAAGCGATCATTTTTTTGGAAGTAATTCTTGAACGAACCATTTTTGTGGTATCCCATTCATCCTGGAACATCTAGTGGACTATTATTTAGATTCCCATTCATACCAATATATCCAAGTTTCATCATCCGTGTTTTATAAACACTGTAATCCTGCTCTAATCATACAGATTAGCTCCAATATTTTGTAATATTATGACATCAAATCGGGTTACATACTTCGAATGCTACTGACACTACTTTCAGTCCACGTGGAATATTAACAGTGTTGCCGAATCATCGCTTCTTTCGTAGCGCACTGGTGTGGGTGTGTAGTCAGCGTGAAATAGAGGGCGAGTCATATCAAAGAACATTAAATCGTGCGTAACACTTTAGACTACAATACTATCTTAACGATAAAAAAATAAAGATAAAGTCTTGAAATTGATAAGAACAATAGTTGTCTCTAGAAAATGAACAAAATTTTTCTTTTTTGGCACGTTTTGTAATAAAAAAAAAACGTTTTTTCTGTGCTAGTTGACTTAATGCACTTGTGAATTTGAAACCTTTATTTGTTTGTTTAGACCAATTTTAAATTTAGGTCGTGTTTGAGAATTAGAGGGATATTTAAAAGAATAGATTCCTTGGTATATTCTAGTCAGTGGGCGTGTGAACTTGCTCCTAATTTTCATTGCACAAAATAATTAAATTTAGTCATACAGTAGTTTCTATTTGTAAAACACAAGTTGGCTTCGTATCTATAAAAACAGATGAGTGATAATTTTTGAACGTCATAATATTTGTTTTCTTAATAACAAATAAATATCGCGAATTACTTTTTTTATCTAAATTTATATCTGTATAAAAATGCTAAGACAATTAAAATCCGATGATATGGTAGTTTATATCATTAATTAAACAATACATCGTATTTTTTTTCACGTTGATGATTTACAATTTATCACTTTTTAAATTTCAAAATATTTCATAGATACAAATGGGGAATTTTAATTTATTTCTACTAACCCGATTTTAATGCCAAAATCGGAAACGACAGCTTTGAGAATATAGTTGGGCCATATGGACTAGGTGTGAGGAATGAAAGAGGTGATCGACTTCAAGAACAAGAACTAAAAATCACAAATACATGGTTTAAACTTCATCCTCGCCGTCTTTATACCTGGAAATCCCCAGCAGACTCAACACAGAGTATTGTGCGAAATCAAATAGATTTTATTATTATAAACAAAAGATTTGGGTCAACTGTAAAAAGAACTTGCACATACCCTGGAGCAGACGTACACTCTGACCATGTTCTGCTGATGACCGTTGTAAAGATCGCACTATCAAGCATAAAAAAACCAACAACACAAGTAAGGCTGGCACTGGATAAGTTGAAGGATTCTGGGATAAAGATGGAAATCAGCAATGAAATAAACACAAGACTTCAAACGATAACATCAAACATTGGAGTAGAACTAACCCAGTCTTGGGCGAAGATAACAAATACTGTAATGAATACTCTACAGACAAGACTGGGATACAAATCAAGAAACAAAAAGCAGAAATGGATGACCGACGAAATTCTGCTATTAATAGACGAGCCACGGAGACACAAGAACGACGCAGACCAAAATATCTATAGAAACATCCATAAATTAATAAAAACAAAAATTAGAATAGCGAAGAATTACTGGCTCAGACATGAATGCACTGAAATAGAACAACTGCAAAATAGACAGGATCATTTAAATTTGCACAGAAAGCTGAAAGAAACTGCTGGATTATATAGAGGTTGGAAACCAAGTTTAATAGTAGACCAGAACAACAAGATAGTCCTCGAAAGCAAAGAAAAAATTGACATCTGGGAGGAATACATCGGAGAACTTTTTCAAGACAACAGACCACCAAGAGAGACTGATTTAAGTGATAGTTTGACTGGCCCATCAATTACAAAAGAAGAGATTGAAAAAGCTATCCATAACTTAAAATACAACAAAACAGCTGGACCAGACAAAATCCCGTCAGAAATACTCAAACTCCTAGATGAAAGAGCTGTTGCGGCATTGCATAAAGTTTTTAACATCATCTACAATACGGGTCTCTACCCCAAACAATGGCTATGTTTTACTTTTATCCCGTTACCAAAGAAACCCAATGCAAAAAGATGCGAAGATCACAGACTTAGTCTAATATGTCATACATTAAAGCATTTCTTAAAAATAATACACCAAAGAATATACAAGAAATGTGAAAGAGACGCGATAGTTGCAACACAGGTACTGGTACAAAATTGCTATGACCAAAAAAAGATGTGTGCCTATGTTTCATAGATTATGAGAAGGCTTTCGACAGTGTTCAACATCAAAAGTTAATACAACTCCTCGAGAGGCTCAACATCGATCAAAAGGACATCCGATGCATCCATTTGTATTGGAACCAGAAGGCACAGGTAAAAATTGAAAATAGTATGTCCAATACTGTACAAATTGAAAGGGGAGTGATACAGGGGTGCGTACTATCTCCGCTCCTATTTAATCTATATTCGGAGACAATTTTCCGAGAGGCCTTAGAAGATGTATAAAAGGGCATTAGAGTGAATGATGTATAGATCAACAACATTCGTTATGCCGATGACACGGTCCTGATATATAGATGATCTACAACAAATAGTAAATATGGTTGGACACCACAGTGCACCTATGGGTCTGAACATCAATACTAGGAAAACAAAGTTTATGATCATCTCCAGAAACTTGGATGCATTTATAAATTCCTGAATAACAATTAAAGCAGCGCCCATTGAAAGAGTGGACAAGTTAAAATATCTGGGAACATGGCTTTCTGAGGATTGGACATCGGACAGAGAACTAAAAAGCCGTGTTGAGCAAGCCCGACAGGCTTTCCTGGAGCTTAAAAATGTGCTTACCTGCTCAGAATTCGATATTGCCTTGAGGGTGAGGTTTATGAAATGCTACGTATGGTCAGTGCTTCTTTATGGCGTGGAGGATTGGACCCTAAAAACGAGTAATATCAATAAACTGGAAGCCTTCGAGATGTGGCTGTATCGCAGAATTCTTAAAATCTCATGGACGGAGAAGAAGACACATGAGGAAGTTCTGGGGCGTGTAGGAAAAGAGTGTGAACTATTTGAAGTAGCCAAGAAAAGAAAACTAGTCTATCTGGGACATATCATGCAAAACGAAAAATATGGGTTCTTACAGTTGATGATTGAGGGCAAAATTGAGGGCAGAAGGGGAATGGGGAGGAAGAAAATGTCTTGGCTTCGGAACATAAGACAATGGACAGGGTTACGTGATGTACAAACACTGATCCACACCGCCCGAGATAGAGAAGCAATGGAGCATGTGATCGCAAACATCCATTCATATGCATCCGAAGAAGAACCCGATTTGCTCAAATTACGTGTAATAAATTAGTAAAACTAACTTTTTTTTATCATCCAATGAAAGAGCACTTTCTCTTCGTTCTAATAGAAGACAAAGGACTGACTAAAATATATACATATTTCAAAATTTTTGTCTCAATTAAAAAGAATGCATAAAAATGAAACTAGAAATAATAAAAAGCCAGAAGAGAAAATGTCGATGATGTATAATTACTAAAACATTAATTGTAAATTCCAGTCATCAATAAAACAGCAAAGAAAACAATGATACAAAATAGAGTCTTAAAACATCATTAAAATTTAAAAGGTATAATGAAAAATAGTAAAATAAGACAAGTAATATAAGAGTTACAATCAACGCAACGCCTTGTTAGGCAATACTGACAGTTCCAGTTTTAAAGTTTTAGTGATAGGTATTGATCCATGATTTTATCCAGATTCCAGTATTATCGATATTTAGGACAATGTATATTTTTATTTAATGGAATTTTATCGTTTGAGATTGAAAAACTCTGGTTTTAACCAGTTAAGTAAACAAAAAGTGTTCGATGATCAAGTTTTAATCATCCATATAAATCCAATAAAAGTTAGATGTCAAGAGACATGAATTATAATAAACAAAGATAAATTTTTATCTTAAAATTTCCAGGTAAAAAGCATATATGGGGCAAGTCTGAAACGTTGAGAACATGATTACAATATTTTGAACTCATGAGTATATATATATATATATATATATATATATATATTTTGAACTCATGAGTATATATATATATATATATATATATATATATATATATATATATATATATTATATATATATATATATATATATATATATATATATATATATATATATATATATATATATATATATATATAGCGAGCCGAGTACGTGACGCGCTCATGACGATCTTTCCGCGAGTTTACAGCGAAATTCCTTTGAATTTTGCCGATTTCTATTTTTGCAGCTTTCCATTAATGAAGTCAGACTCTTGAAAATTTGACGCTTAGACCTTCAAAAATACATAACGTGTAAGATCTTGGAACAGGCATTTTTAATATTTTTTCGATAGTCTATAGATCGAAAGCTGAGAATGTTTTACGACAAATATTTTTCTATTTAGGATGGAATTTTTTGATATTTTCGAAAAATGAAGCCTCATCGGATGGCGAGTAGATTTAGGGCGTGGTCGCCGTTCATAATATTCCCGCTCCATAATAATGTAGTTCAATATTATAGACAATGATTTTATATAATATTTCTTATTTCTTCTTACGCTTCAAAACTGCTTTCCTGAGTACTTTTTTCTTAAACCGATATCTCTTGAAGAGTTTCCATCGATTTTTCTTGTATTTTCAATCACTAATTAAGGAAAGATTGTAATATGTAAAAATAATGATAATTTTTTGAGTTGGACGTGGTTTTCATTAAATGGATAATAACGTCATTCTGCATGATGCCTGTTATTGTCTTAGCCCTATCTAACCTAGGTTTGAGCTCTAAACAAATTTTCACATAATCTTCTTTACTGCTATAAAAGACTTCCATTTTCTGTTAGTATTTCTGGTCCCATTTAAAAATGTGTTCTACTGTAAGACTTCTCTCGTAAATTAAAAGCCGAAGCGTGTCCGTTTTGCTCTGCTTTTAATATTCGCACCCAAACAGTCACAAGCACCTTTTCCATGTGGAGTTGGCGGAACACCGTCTTGTTGAAGACAGATATTTTGATTTCTCGTCGAAAGAGCAGGAAAAAGATCTTCCTGTAGAAACTTGAAATATCTTTTACTGCTTAAAATTTCATCAAAAAAGTCGGCCCTATAACGATATTACCCACAATTCCCACACATTTACTTTTTGTCTATGCTAAGTGTGTCCCTCTCTCATCCAAAATATTAAAAAATATCCTTTTTGAGATATAACACGTTTTGTAATTTTTCAAGGTCAAAATGTCAAATTTTAAAAATCTGCTACACCAGGGGCCCTATCATCGAACTGGGGAACGTGAAGCGAACGGTGAAAAGGTGGCGAACGCATATTCTTGAAACGTTCATCACTCATATCCTCGTTCGCACGGTAGAAGGCAAGCGAACGGTGAAACATGCACAAATGAAATGTCAGCCGTCAAATGACGTATTTAACGCACGGATTTCAAAAAATAAAATAGAATTAAAAAATTTTATTTTTGGTTCTTCAAAATAAATCGTCATTAAAAAAAAATAATATGTTGACGAACCGTTTCTTTAAGACGTTTTATTTTCTGAATAAATAGTTGAAACGTTAATTAGGTGGTACCCCGATATTTTTAATATTTTCAAATTTTTTAATAAAATATCCTCAGAAAGTTGAATATGTCTCGCAAATATTAAGTAAATTTGAGATTACAGACATTGAAATTATTACAGGAGATTCTATTCATAACTCACTTGTATGAGCGTGCTATTTAAAAATATTTTTCTAGGGCCACTTCTGCTTATGGATTTAACATAAATACTTGTGTCCATAACAGCCGAGTATCTTAGTTTTAAACAGTTAAATCTAACATAATTCTTTTCACGACCCAACTTATAATAAATTTGAGAAATCACAATTTGTAAGCTATCTAAAACTTTTATTTAAATAAGTAACAAATTTTATATTTAAATTATGTTAACTACAGCACTTAACTTAATTAAACTGTGTTAAATACTATACGATACTACAGTTAAATAAATATTATGATTATAATTCATAGGGACATATAAATATGAACCCTACAGACCAATGAATGAGGTTCTTCAGCATGAAAACCTTATTTATGGTACATTTGATCCTCAAGTCTCTACAAATCTTTATAAAATAAAAAATATATATATTTAAAGTTGAATGTGAGATCCGTCAGTATCTTTAATGGACGTCTTCTGTCTGGCTTTTGGTTTCGGTCCCTGGTCATAAACAGTTTCACTATCATTGTTCAAGTTTCAGGTTTTCTTTCAAATTTACTTGTCAGGACAGAACATCTTGCAGTAAGAGGCTGGACACTTTGTGAATTCATACGATAAATAACTGATTGGATAATTTCCGTAGTGGATTGGGATAATGGCTTTTAGTCGTACTACATAGAGTTGTAATTTCCACCGTTTCAAGGTTTATCAATGCTGACTTTCTGCAATTACTGTCAGTATATTACTTTGTATATATGATTGCTGCTTTTCTTGATATCCATTTTTTTTAATATATTAGAATCTTCAAGTACTTGGCTCTTTGTATGCATTTTTGTTTAACTGTTCTAGAGTGTCAATTTAAGATAAATTTAATCCAGGCAAAGTACAAATATTGTAATGGCAATCAATAACTTCACAAAAATAACAACAACAGCACTATTTTTTTTACTTTAGACGATTAATTTAAAGTACCAAAACTACTTTTTGCCTAAAATGGCAACAAAATATACTACGGACATTTTCGGTCTGACAGGTCAATTCAATCTGTCATCCATTTTATTTTTTGAAATTCTCGGGTTTTAGCACGTTCGTATCTGGCAACATTGGCTTTTCAAGAATACGGCTTTTACTGTCAAAAAGTTCACATCGCCATTCCGATCGCCATCGAATCAGCTTAAAATATTCACGATATATACTTATAAAGAGTTTTTTAAAGTTTCAACTAGCTATGATCGCTTAAATCTCCGTTCTAGGTATTTGGTAGTTTCGAAATTCAGGTGTTCAAGATCTAATAAATTGATTTATTAAGTCTGTATGTATTTACTACGTTAGATCGGTTGAGATTAAAAATATAATCAGATTTATCAATTTTTAAACATTTCTCTAAAATCAAAAAATGGCAATCACTTGGGAATTACAAAATTTAGATACTTTTTTTTATTATCGTTATATAGCATGTTTTTCAATGCACTTAAAAACAAAAGACCCCAATCACCCGCCCATGAAAAATACTCTAATAAATAAACTTGACGCGACCTGTTTGCCAAATTATTAATAATATTTTGGCGTTAGTATGTTTGTTGCACAACAATTAAATTGCGATGATTAGATAAGAAATTTATAAAAGTGATTTCGAACAAAGACCTGTAATAAACGCATACGTGATTAAAATTTGCTTAAAATTAAATAATTTAATCCTTTTAATAAATATGATTTACTTTTTTGATATAGTGTCTGTAAAAATAAAATATGAAAATACGACCTCATTAAAGCGTAACAACAATTAAAAATTGTCGCATCATGATTCGTACTTTCTTGATATATCGGGTCATCAAAAAGTTCCAGATGCCCACACTAACTTCGCCCAAATCAAATGGAGAAAACAAGCTTTGTAGGAAATCGAACGGGACTATCATGGCGACCTTGAGAGTGCCTTTGAAGGCCATTTCAAGGTGAATCTGATTTTTAAAATGAATATGCATAATTTTTATTGCAAAAATAGTATCCGTAGGTAAATGATTAGATCCATAATCGATCCGTATGGTCAAGGCAAGATCAATTTCACATTTGTCTTATTAACACAAGATCCACCGATCATCCGACCGGCCGGTCAAGGCAGAGATGCACTTTTGATCTGGCCGGTTAAGGCCTGAGCAATTTGAGAATAATGGCTGTGGAATTTTTCTCTTCCCTTTTCCTCCAATACAAATTATATGTTTCTATTGAAAAAATCAAACTGACCGTGAAATTACTTTCAAGGTCATTCTCAACGTCATCATAGGATGCCCCGTTCAATTTCCTACAACCTTTTTTGTTTCAGCGAAGTTAGAAGGGGGGTCCGAAACTTTTCGATGTTATTTTATTAATTTTGAGCTTTTACAATGAGATCCAGATGTCTGGTCATGAAGGGTGTGTAGCAATGACAGATCAGCCTCTGTCTTTGGAGGGGGGGTTGGTTATCACAAAAGAACAGTATAGCAAGCGAAAGCAAGTTATCAAAGGGGGAGGAAACGCCAGCAACATTCCCATTTCTAGTGTAAAGGATCGGGTCTATTTTTCTGAACTCGCAGCTCTTGGGGGGGGGGGGACATTGCGAGATACCAGCAGCATACACGTTCCTAGTACAAAAGGCAGAATCGGGTCTATTTTCCTGAACTCAAAGCTCTTGGAGGGAGCGATCGCACCCACCGCCCTCCCACACGGATCCGCGCCTGGTGTGTAGCCTACAGAATTATTTATTATTTTTTGTTAAACGGAGATGCAGGAAATGATGGTTTACATGTAATGTACATATAAAAATTCCTAAAAACATTTTTATTCTTTAACATAATTAAATATAAATATATATATATATATATATATATATATATATATATATATATATATATATATATATATATATATATATATATATATATATATATTATTTTAAGGGGGAAATGTGTCTATATATTGGTCAAATTAAGAAATAATCATCGTCACATTATTTTAAATTTAAAAGGGAATAAACAATAAATACCTACAAAACTAAACGAAATATAATTTTAATTAATCAATTTGGATATATATTTGATTTAACTAACGAATGACTAACTGATAACATTTTAATTTATTGCCACTCAAATCCGTTCCTATGTTATTGTTTCAAATTTTATGCGGAAAATGTATTTTTAATAAAAAGGTGTTATATTTTATTGTTTCAATATATATGGTTATACGATTTTTGGTTACGAACTTTTTTCAGGCTACATTTTTCCAAAAACCAGGAACACTTTTTTTCTTTCCTGTAATTTTTACATAATAGCGAATAATTTCAAGTTTTTCTGCTCACAGAACTTCGAAAATGATGGTAAATGATGTAAATCTAAATAAAAAATGAACACTTTTATAATGCGTAATAAATCAATTTTCATATAACAACCCACATAACTTGGTAAAATTTTTTTCAATGCATTATTTTATCCCTTTCCTAAAGAGAAAAAACAATATTTTTCATTTCTACCCTAGAAGCGCTTGTTAAGTTTATATCTCAACCAAACTTTAAGTAGATAATATGTGTGGCTCCTGAGAAAATCTGCTAATATAAGGGCTATTCTTTTAGTCATTATCACTTTCACTTCTATCACTTGAAGTAATCATGATCACTTCAGCCCAATGACAAGTAAATGCGTATTCAAAAGAACATGAACTTATCAGTTACACTTTTTTCACTTTCATCAATTGATAATTACTCAAAAGAATACAGCAATAGACAAACAGGAACCGAAGTATCACCATCAAGGTTCCATTTTGTAATGTTTCAATATAGATCCTAAAAATGTCGTCTCTCAAGGTGCATAAACTGTCAAATTTTCATACATACTTCATTAAAGTTTATTTTAATTTTCTTTGGAATTTGAAGTAAGAGACGACAATATTTTCTGTAAAAAGAGAAGATAATTCAGCTAGACCTTCTAAAATGTTTAATGGGACATCCTGGATACTTAGTATAATATTAATCATTATATTATTATATATTATTCCATATTATTATCGCATATACAGATTTTTATATATTATTATCTATTATTTTATGTATATTATGTATATTTACTTAATAAAAATTTTAAAAATGTTACTATTTTTTTATTACTAAATCCTGAACAACTAAATGTCTTCGCAGAATTGACATATCTTCAGAACCCATTTTGTAATCAATGAATCACACAAAAATATTTTTACTTCCATTTAGAAAAGTGTTGATAATTAGTGAGAGCTTTTATCTCTGATAATATGCTATCCTTTTTTAACTGCATTAATAAAACAAGTTTAACTTGTTAATTGACATATCGACAGGAAAATAAAGTAGATAGATTAACTTATAAACCTCATACAGTACGTTTATATCTACAGTTCCGAGCGCGCTTGAAGTCAAGCGCCTTCTACAAGAGGCTTAGAAATAACGAATTAAACGGGCGAGATTATACTTGAAGCCAGCTTGGATTTGTTAAGTCAAGCCTGATATGATTTAGGGTTGACTTGACTCAAGTGCGCTTCGAGTGCGAAATAAACACCTCAAGCGCGCTTGATATCCGCTGTTGACTTCTGAACGATTACGTCATGCGTCAAATGGGCGTTAGTATATTATTTCGAATTATTTTTAATGTTTAAAGGCTAAATGCAGAATAAAACATTCTACCCCTCACAATAGTCAACAGTTGGTTTTTAAATAAGAAAAATATCAAAACAAGGCGTTATTTTGAGGTTAGGTACAGACAAGACGGAGAAAATGACTTGAAGCCAAGGTCAAGTCATGTTTAAGTTTGTGAAATAAACGCTTAGATTTTAAGTAAGATATGAGACGGCTTCGGTTTGAAGCTGGCTCGAAAAATGTCGATTTAAACGAGGTCATAGTTGAGATAAAGGTATCACGATAATTAAAAAAACTGAAGAGAAATATAAAGTAAAAATATTTATATTTGTCAAACACTGAAGAAGCCGCCCCTCTTCAACCATACAGGACTGTTAGACTACATCTATTGAGGATTCCTAACTAGGATAAACAAATGTGATAAATTTAGAGCGCGCCAAATAAACCGCCTTGAATTAGAATCCTAAATTAGTCGGAGAGTGATCGTAGACTATTGCTTCAATATTTAACATAGAACCTGCGCTTTCTAAGCATGTAAAAATAGGCTTTGTTCTAGCCGTGATGGTTGGTTACAAGAAAATAAAGAAAAACAAAGTGCTAGGCAAACTGCTCCGTATAACCATGGTATCTAATAATTTTGTTCAAATAATTTTTATTCCATAAGTATAGCATATCGAAAATATCCATTTTCGGAAAATTTAAAAGGTAGAACATGAAATATAGGTGATTTTAGAAGCATTATGTATCGGCAAAATTTAATTTTCTTCTTTAATCTTGATAAAATGGCGAACGTACTATTAAAAACAAGTTGCCCATGTTTTTTCTATTTTAAGCAGTGATTCTCGGGTTCACAACAAATTAAAGTAACTATAACATTTTAAAAATTATCCAAAGCTAATGTTATGACTATATAGGATGATGTCAGTAAGTTACACCTTATTAAAAAGTAGTGTTCAAAAGGTAATTTTAGTTAAATAAAATAAAGTACTACTTCGGTAAGCTAATAACATGTCATTTTTATTTCCTGGTAAATGAAGACAGAGGATATCTACTTCTTTCGAAATAACATATCTCGGAAACAACCTTGGTAAGTAATCATCTCAAAAACGACCAAAAGGGTGTATCAATGAACTTAATTCTTTACATAGAGATGAAACACCTACAAAAAGCTCTGTTATAGTTGATTCACTGAATTCAATTGTGGTCGTCGTTCTCTCATTGACGAGCTGCGTAAAGGTCATCCACAATCCGTTATAGTGCAAGAAAACATCAATACTGTGCATGAATTGATGTTGTAAGACCGTCATGTGACATACCGAGAGATTGAGGTATCCCTGGGCATTAGTAAAGTATGTTGGTTCTTGGCTTCAATAATGAAGTTTCGTAGCTGGGGCATTAAATTCCTTTTGTGGCACCCTGTGAAGTACCAAATTTAAATATAGACAACAAGCAGGAGTATTTTTTAAGGTCAGATTTAAGGAATTTTTATAAAACAGTCGTTGTTTAAATGAATTAATTAATAAACGAATTATTAAAATTAATAAGTAAAACATTTATATTTAGACAATAAATTTAATATAATAACTAATATTAATTATATTCTTCATCCAGCCCTGATGACGCTGTGATATGTGCCGAAAATGAAGACGACCTCCAGAGATTGTTAAATACCTTTAATCTTACGGGAAGAAAATATAATATGATTATCTCAGCCGAAAAAACTAAATGTATGACAACCTCAAAAGAACCCCTTCGATGCAAACTAGAACTAGACGGTCGAATAATACAACAAGAAATGAGTTTCAAATATCTAGGAATCGACATAACTAGTTATGGCAACATCGAAGATGAAGTAAGAGGGCAGGTGGCCAAAGCAAACAAAGTGGCGGGTTGCCTCAACGACGTGATCTGGCGAAACAAACACTTACAACAAGAAACAAAGGTTCGGATCTACAAAACCACAATTAGACCTATTATGACATACACCTCAGAAACACGTCCAGAGACGACAAAAACGACACAACTATTGGAGACTACAGAAACGAGAATACTTCGACGAATAACAGGAAAAACGCTACTAGACAGAGAAAGAAGCGATAACATCAGGCAATCATGCAACACAGACTGCATTAATGAGTGGGTCCTACAACGTAAGACACAATGGAACAAACACATAAGCCGAATGACAGAGGATAGACTGGTAAGGATCGCACGAGATAAATCGCCTAGTGGTACACGCAGTAGAGGTCGACCGCGGAAAAGGTGGAGCGATAAAAGTCCAGAGTGAGGAAAATCGAAGAAGGAACAGGTCAGGGACCTATTATAGAAGGTAGAAGAAGAAGAAGATCCAGCCCTTTGCGTCCACTGGTGGACATAGGCCGCCTTCATTTTTGTCCATTATGCTCTATCTTGAGCGATTTGCATCCAATTTGCTGCAATTATCTTGAGATCGTCAGTCCAACGAATAGGGGGTCTTCCTCTACTTCTTTTGTCTAATCTCGGCCTCCACTCGAGTAATCTTTTCGTCCACCTTCCATCACTGATTCGGGCGACATGTCCGGCCCAGTTCCATTTGAGTGTGGCAATTCGGGAAATTACGTCGGTAACTCCTGCTTTTCGTCTCAGGTCTTTATTTCTAACTCGGTCACGCAGCGATATACCTAGCATTGACCTTTCCATCTTTCTCTGAGCTATTTGCAGCGTTTTAGAAGTTGCTGTTGTCAATGTCAAAGTTTCGGCAGCGTAGGTCATAACCGGTAACACACGTTGATCAAAGACTTTCTGCTTTGACAATGCTTTCTAAAGAAAGGGATCTTATCGAAAGCATACCTGATTTCAATCATAGTCCGGTCAAAGTAGACATTCAAGGTTACCAAAATTCGCATAGAGCTGAAAATTTGTACAAATATTCGGAACACCATTACAAATAAGTTGTCAAAAGTCCCCAACGATCCCATGCCTGAAAAAAAAATTATTGAAGGTCAAAGTGGGGAAAAATGGGTTTTTCGCGTTTTTCAGCCAAACGGTAAGTTTTATCATCAAAATAGTTCAGACCAAAAATATAGATCATAAAATTACCTATAAAAATTGTTCTTACATTTTTTTCCTAAGAGTTGCCGTTTTCGAGATATCATCGCTCAAAAAGTTGAGAAAGCTGCGTTCTCCAAAATATGCACACGTTGTCGCATCACCTGTGAGGTAGTGTACTTGACGCGTTTTTTTTTAACGTGGTTCCCCCGGTAGGCCTATTCCACGAACCATACTATACTATGTAATGATTAAAAAAAAAGAAGAAATAGTTAAAAAAATCGAAGCTGTCTGGATTCTACTGAATTTAGGTCAATTATTCGGCCGAACAGCAGTCATAATACTATGACTGATGTTTGTGCATAATAATTTTAAATGATCTAAATTTGATCGTTTATTCTTTAGAATTACTAGCTCCAAAAAATGCGTCAGCGATTCCGGAATCCCACTGTTCAAATCTTCAAACATACGGCCTGGTGGAGGGTAATTAGTATTATCGAATGTTGCAGATTGGATATCTTCGCGGATGATTGCCACAGCCGCTTCCAAGATCCTTAACCGCTGTTGAAGACTATTCTCAAAATGGCAGGGTTAAGGTGTACCCTTTGACGAGTGAGTGTGGTTGGTGAGTACTGAGTAAGCTTATTTGCTAATCATATTCTCTTGTTTCTAGGGCCTGAGCCCTGAGGATGGTCTAAGTTAGACCGAAAGCGCTTGGCCGATAATAATAATTTAAAAAATATACACTGAAATACAAAATCCGTCTATTTCTTGATTTTTTCGGTGTACAACCTATTAATAACTTAAACATTTAAATACTTTCTTTTAGGCGTTTTGCTACCGGACGTAGTGGACGCACCACGATTAACTGCTTCCCATGGACGAAACATATTTCAAAAAGAACTCAAATGTAGTTTTCACCGGACGAATACAAATGGAATTACCTAAATTTAATCACCACTTCTTATAATTTGTTGTTCAGGTAGTTTAGGTTGGATGATATAAGGATTATATTTAATTATTTAAAAGAAATGTCTAATCAAAAAAAGAAAAATTATTTTCACCTGCGTAATAAAGACATTGCGTTAGTTAATGTTTAGTAAGCGAAATATATCGATATACTATATGTGTACATGTTTAAAAAAAACGGTTGAAGCAATATTTGACTGCGAACGAGCCCCAGGTATAAAACTATTAACTGGCGTCAAAAAGGAAAACGATAGAAGTTGAAACACATTATAACACCACCATATGCATAAACATTTGGCTGTGAAGAATCTATGTTCACGTTGGATTCCACATAGCTCAAAAAAATGTTCGTGTCAATTGATTTATAAAAATTTTAAACAAATACGATTGCGGTGTTTCAAAAACATTTATAAGATCGTATCAGGTGACTAGTCTTAGTACGAGCTAGAAACCAGATGGATCTACCACCATGAGCCAAAACCTACAAAAGTTACTAGCATACGAAGTACTTCGCAGCAAATGATCGCCTGTTCTTCAGAAAAACTGACCATGTCACTGGCAACCGTGCTTTTAGAGAACCTTACTATGACCAATTCTGAATCGTACACAATCATTTGATCGCCAGAAGTCTTTGGTAAATTGAGGAAAATAAACTCGATAGAAAAGATCCTCCTCCACCATTACAATGCGAGCTCTGGTACATCGGCTGGAGCAAGTGACTTTTCGAGTAATCAAAACGTGGAATTCATGGATTATCTGCTGTGCAGCCTTGATTTGGTACCCAATGATTGCTTTTTGTTCCCGTACTTGAAAAACAAACTGGGTGATCCATGCTTTTCTTAACAGCATCAAAAATGATTTTCGGATTTGTTCAAACTCCTTCAAAAATGAATTGATCATCGTGAATAATATTTAGAAAAACAATAAAGCCATTTTCAGTGATAAATTTGTTTTCGTTTGTTATTTCCGATCAACCCTTTGAAAGGTTTCTGGACTTGACAATGTTTAAGCTGTTAGTGTTTATCATTAGTGACTTTTCACTGTTTCGCATAAAAACCGATTTATCTCGAAAACCGCCAGTTTTATCGAAATAAATTAAGAGTACTTTTTTTGAAGAGGAATGACCAGAATATTGAAAAAATCAGTTTTCAGCTCTGTAAAATGACATCTGTAAAAAATTAGATCCAACGAGTGTAGCTGCAAGTCTGTTCCTGATTTCTCTGATGATCTAAAACATCTACTGTAGTATAGTTTAATGAGTATTTATGGCTTCTATAAATATTGCGTTAAATTATACAAGTTGGTTCAAAACTTAGAGCAGATAAGGTAAATCGCTGGGTACGCCTTTAGACCTCTGTACCTCCACTTTAGGAATTCTTTTTCTATGACAAAGTAGGATTATTTTGACCTCCTCTATATGCTCCCAAGAAATTAGGGGGTACTTAGCGGACACTGTATGTTTAAATACTCAAAGCGTTTCTCTCAAAACTTGCCATAGTGGGGTACATTAGTTACGCGTTTCGTTTTTGCATATTTTTTTGTCAGATGTCCAAAATTATTGAAACCAGTTTTCTATAATTCGGATACGCGCGCCTTTAATTTCAATTAGTGATTATGCAACTCATCGTAACTCTTTTAAGTCTATAAAAATTACTGTATTTACCATCTTTTTCGCAAACTTGTGGTTTTATACGAGCAGGTCGTCGCCGATGTGACCTTAACGAAGGATACCGGGCGTCGGCATCGCCAAATATGGCATCCGAAAGTGTTTTTAATCTCGTATGTGGGTTAACCATATGGTCGGAATCGTAGACGTGTATCGAACAATAATTCAGGAATGGATTCAGATTAAATAATTAATTTATACAGCATTACAAATAAAAACAAAAAAACTATATAAGTAATTTTTATTTTAATTTTATTGATTTTAAGATTTTTTAAATTATAAATTATGCACGGGACATGAATAAATCTTCGAATACATATTTAAACTTTAAGATTATTGTACGAGTGGTGATAAAATAAAGGATATTAATTTAAAAACTTTGTAAATTAGTTTTTTTTTGCAATTTTATTACACGTCTATCGGTCAATTAATTAACAGCAAGTGCCTACAAAATTTGTTGCAAAAGATTAGAAACTAACGAAGTCATAAGATTGATATACATACATTCGTAAGAGTTTTACAGGACTGGTACAATAATGAGTTGGTATGTATTAGGCTTGATTCTCACTATAGAGCCGCTCTCGATACGATCTCGGTTCGCTGTCAGTTCGATACTTTTTTTTTAAATCAAATCGATCAATATGGAAATCTCAGCGAAACCGGTAGTGTGAATAGGTTCATTGTTTCTCCTATAAGAATATTTTACCGGACCGGGAGCGTATCAAAATCGTATCGAGAGCGACCCTATAGTGAGAATCTGGCCTTAAGCTGGGGCCCTATCCTCGAGCTGGGGAACGTGAAGTGAACGGTGAGAAGGTGGTGAACGCGTATTCTTGAAATGTTCATCACTCATATTCTCGTTCGCCCGGTGAAAGGCAAGCGAACGGTGAAACATGCGCAAATGAAATGTCGCCGCTAAATGACATATTTAACGCACGGATTTCAAAAAATAAAATAGAATTAATAATTTTTATTTTATTTTTGGTTTTTCAAAATAACTCGTCATTAAAAAAAATAATATGTTGACAAACCGTTTCTTTAAGACGTTTTATTTTTTGAATAAACAGTTGAAACGTTAATTAGGTGGTACCCCAATATTTTTAATATTTTCAAATTTTTTAATAAAATATCCTTAGAAAGTTGAATATGTCTTGCAAATATTAAGGAAATTTGAGATTACAGACATTAAAATTATTACAGGAGATTCTGTTCATAACTCAATTGTATGAGCGTGCTATTTAAAAATGTTTTTCTAGGGCCAGTTCTGCTTATGGATTTAACATAAATACTTGTGTCCATAACAGCCGAGTATCTTAGTTTTAAACAGTTAAATCTAACATAATTATTTTCACGACGCAACTTATAATAAATTTGAGAAAGCACAATTTGGAAGCTATCTGAAAAATAAGTAACAAATTTTATATTTAAATTATGTTAATTATAGCACTTGACTTAATTAGACTGTGTTAAACACTATACGACAATTAAATAAATATTATGATTATAATTTATCGGGACATTTAAATATGAACCCTACAGACCAATGAATGAGGTCCTTCAGCATAAAAACCTTATTTATGGTACATTTGATCTTCAAGCCTCTACAAATCTTTATAAAATAAAAGAAATATATTAAAAGTTGAATGTGAGATCTGCCAGTATCTTTAATGGACGTCTTCTGTCTGGCCTTTGGTTTTGGTCCCTGGTCATAAACAGTTTCTCTATCATTGTTCAAGTTTCAGGTTTTCTTTCAAATTTAGTTGTCAGGACAGAACATCTTGCAGTAAGAGGCAGCATATTTTGTGAATTCATACAATAAATAACTGACTGGATAGTTTCCGTGGTGGATTGGGATGATGGCTTTTAGTCATACTACGTAGAGTTGTAATTTTCACAGTTTCAAGGTTTATCAGTGCTGGCTTTCTGCAATTACTGTCAGTATATTACTTTGTATATATGATTGCTGTTTTTCTTGATATCCCTTTTTCTTTACATATTAGAATCTTAAAGTACTTGGCTCTTTGTATGTATTTTTGTTTAACAGTTCTAGAGTGTCGATTTAAGATAAATTTAATCCAGGCAAAGTACAAATATTGAAATGGTAATCAATAACTTCACAAAAATAACATAAACAGCACTATTTTTTTTTTTTTTACTTTTGAGGATTAATTTAAAGTACCAAAACTACTTTTTGCCTAAAATGGCAACAAAATATACTACGGACATTTTCGGTCTGACAGCTCAGTTCAATCTGTCATCCATTTTATTTTTTGAAATTCTGGGGTTTTAGCACGTTCATATCTGGCAACATTGGCTTTTCAAGAATACGGCTTTTACTGCCAAAAAGTTCACATCGCCATTCTCATCGCCACTCATATCACACTTTCGAGGATAGGGGCCCTGGAAGATGTTACAAATAGGTATAGGGCAAGGTGTGGGAATTATTAACACCTAAGGGGAATTTCAAATAAAATCAAAGAATTTAGACATAGGTAACTATCAACTTGATTAAATTTTAAAATCAATGCAAAATTTGAGAACAAAAACAAAACTATTAGTGTTCGTGTTTACCACACGTCTAGTTTACAACAATTAGTCTTCAGTTACGAAATAAATCACATAGATAACCCGCCGATATGGATTCTCCATCCATACATTTTTCATGTGCCCAGTTCTTAAACACAACACATGTAATTCAATCTTCATCGGGTGGGCTTATGTATTTTTCATTGCAAAAAATACAATACTAGTCACCATTATCATTGTTTTTCTTTTTCTTATTTCTTTTAGTGTGATTTTCATCATCAGAATCACGAAACTCACTTGCAGGGTTTTCAAATTCTTTACTACTATCCTAACGTTTTTGTTTTTATCTTCTACATTCAGATCCATGTTTATTATTTATTTCTTTGGTATTTTCAGTTCTTTTACTCCTTTTGCTATATTTTTTTTAAAATTTTGTTTCTCTTGTAGTTCTTCTTTGATAGGTGAACTAGTTAAAATAATAGAATATATCATTCTAATATTATGTTTATATTGTCTAGCAGGGATGATAGGTAGGTTCACAATTTCCGAAAGGGAATCTGGCATTGGGTTATGGCTCTTTTAGGATTCTTAATTATGTAATGTGTAATGTTCACACTCTCGATTGTAGACATTTTTAAGGGGTCCGAGTTACCTCCTTCTAATAAATACCCATTCATCCTTTTTCGTTTAAATATGAAAAATGGGGGTATATACTGTCAGCTGCACTTAGGGTTCAAACCACTGTTGTGGCGCTTCCCCTTTCGCCATTTGTTGCCTTTCCTGTTTGCTTTTGTTCCTTCTTTCCCAAAATTTTTTTGATTTCTGATGCTAGTTTCATCAACATTAAATATCCTATTTGGTTAAAATCATATTTGTTCTGTATGGATTCCATATTGTCGTAAAATAGCTTAACTCCCCTTTCCTTTTAAGTATCAATGGGGTTTAGTGAAGAAGCTTCTGGTTTTTTTTTTAATAAGTTCTAGGATACCTTTTCGGAAAACCATGATACCCTCATTTTTTATTTCACGGCCCAATATCCTTTTTTCCATAAATTGATATAAAATCAACTTGGAAACAAAGGGACATTTTTTCACGTTTGATTCCTTACCGCTTTCGTCTGAAACATATTTCTATGCATTGCTGAGAAAATTCTGCTGTTCCTTGATCTTGAAATGATCTCTAGATGTCATTAGATCCCCTATGTTATTTGTACCGTTGGATAGGATATTTTCTCCGCTCTCCATTTCTGTAATAAAAATGGAAAAAACTAAACTTAACCTTCAAATGACTTTGAGTTCAAGGTCAAGGTCACCATCAGATACGCCGTCTCTCAATTTCCGTTTGAAACATTTATCTCTAAAATGTTTTGCTGAGAAAATATTCTACTGTATATATATATATATATATATATATATATATATATATATATATATATATATATATATATATATATATATATATATATATATATATATATAATTATTAATATTTGTTTGCTTTTTCGTGATCAATAATTATTTGTAAGTTAAATAATTTACGACGATCCGACGTACAGTTGTCTGTTTTACAGTAAAATGTTCTACTCTCTTCTATTCTATTCTATTTTATTCTGTTCGATTGTATTCCTTCCTACAGACGAATGGACAAACGTGATAAAAAAGTAGCCTACTGTACATTTTTTTTTCTACCGGCAACTGACGTAACACACTTATATTATCGATGAACGAATAAATCAGAAGGACCTTATCGTCCACAAAATCACTGAGCGTCCAAAGCTTTGGAAAAAAAACTCTGTAACCAAAAATAGCCTTTAATACTTTACTGTTATTTTTATGGCGATTAGCACGAAACATAACATAAAAATTCCAAAGGTCAAAATTTAAATTAAATCCATAATATGTATTCGATCGACTGTTAAATTAGACAGGATTGTTTGTATATAAAGTGGGAAATTTTCTATCTGGAAATAAACCGAATTTTGAAAAAACAAAATTTTCATAAAAAAAATTGAACCGACTTCAAAAAGTACGCTAAAAATTGAAAAATAACTATAAATTTTTATATGAAATTGAATTTTTTTAAGTCGGCGCCAAACTAATACCTGACAAAATGTGATTCGCATAAACAGATTAAAAATATTTAATTTGTAATTGCTTTCTTACCATCGTTTGTGTCTATAAGTAGTTATTTATTTCATTTACAAATAACTTGGCGCCGTCTTAGCCCGATATATATGTTATACTGCATATTGAGTTCGGATAGGCCCCAAGAACCCCACAATTTTAGACAAAATCGGAAAATTTTCAGTACCTCATATTGTATCTTATCAACCCAATAGTTGTAAAAAAATAACTTCATATTCGTAATACACGACTCCGAAAACCCCCCAATACTAAATCTGAAAAAATGCGAATAAGGTAAAATTTTCAACCCACCATATTGGATCTGCCACATTGAATTTCAAAAAAATAATTTTAACGTCATAATCTAATCTAAATATAAACCCTTCAAAGCCTCCTAGTACCAATTTTGGAGGAAAGCCGGAAATTTAAAATTTCTAGACCGTCGTATTGCATCTGACGTATTAGATTTTTTAAAATAATTTTATATTCGCTGTTTACATCCTCAAAAACGATTCAGTCCCACCTTTGAACAAAATCGAAAAATGTAAAATTTTAAGTCCGTTATATTGGATTCGCCATATTGAATCCTGAAAAAATACTTTTACATTCATAATATACCCCCTATTCAGTTTTGAAAAAAATCGAAAAATGTAAAATTTTTAGGACGCCATATTGAATTCATCAGATTGTTTTTCAAGAAATATATTAAATTCGTAATTAACACTAACAAAAATTCCCCAATACTGATTTTAGGCAAAATCGAGAGATCTAAAATCTTAAATCCACCATCTTAGATCCGCCGTGTTTATTTTTTTAAAAATAATTTCAGATTCGTAATGTGCGAGCCCAAAAACTTCCTCATATTCATTTTGGGATCTGCCATAGTGAATTTTTTTAAAAAAATTGTAGGTTCGTTATGTACGACCTCAAAAACTCCCCTGTACCAATTTGGAAAAAATTAGACAAAATTGACTATTTTGGCCGCCATATTGGATCCGCCATATTGAATTTTTTAAAAATATTTTGAATTTGTTATGTGCGACCCCGAAAACTCCCCCACACCAATTTTAGAGAAAATGGGACAAAATTAAATTTTTTGTCCACCATATTGGCTCCGCCATATTGAATTTTTTTATTAAAAATAATTTCAGATTCGTTGTGTATGACCTCGAAAATTCTCCCATATCAATTTTGGAGAAAATCGGACAAAATTAATTTTTTTGGCCGCCATATTGTCAGCGCCATCTTGGATTTTACTGCACCAATTTCATCTAAAAAAATATGGGTCCACCGCAGCAACTTCCTAAATATAACGTAAACAATTTCATTCAAAACATTATTTATTATTTTCTCTCTTTAAAAGTATTTCCCGTGTGAGGCCATATACTAGGTGATTTGAAAACTTTCTAGACTGTCACATAGATGGCGTTGATATCAGAAAACATATGCTGTCGCTGGACTATTCCATCCTTCTTATGAACTCATGGTAACTTTCAAGCCGATTTGTCAAATAGTTTTTTTCTACAGCTGTTTGAGATACACCAAAATTTTGGTATCTCTACGAGATTAAATATTCAAATTGCGTGGAATGCTGGAAGATGGCGTTGCTTGTATTAGATTCTTTATTTTGTCTAATATAAGTTGCTTAAAGGATTTCCTTCTCAGATGCTGAGGTGCGTTGGTCTATTCTGTACTGACGAGAAGCAACAAATTCGAAACTGGTCTACAGATGGCGGTGCACCATCATGGGAAAGGCTTCCACCCTTTCCTGGTATTTTTGCAATCTGAGATAATGTTTTGTCTCTAATTGTGTTACAACCATAGATAAAATATTTATTAGATCCGTAAAGTTTAATCCCAAAAACGGCAAATTTACGACAATAAAATGTAAACATGGTAGATCAGATGTCGGCATGCGCACTACAAAATGATCAGGTGACCATCGACAGGACCGAACTTTGAAAATCTGTTAGTTCAATTAGTCATAAATAGTGTCTAAATCAAGCAAGTTATCAAAGTTGCAACCATGGTTGCAATCTTTAGTAAAGAAGTCGGTGTCATGTAACTTTCTTGTTCTGGGAGTCACATCATATGGGCACAAATAATATCTGAAGCAGGAGAGAATAATCCGGTCAGTGTCTACCGATGGGAGTTAGTTTAGTCATTTCTTATACTGTGAAAGTAAAATTGTGAAAATAATGTATCTTACTATTTCCCTAATCTATTGTTTCCGTCTGGGTGCGTTAACTTTCTTGGGTAATAATTCGGATTAGGATAAATCTAGAGGTGGATGTCATTTTGGTTTTGTTTCTTTTGATTTTTTTGATAATTCGCTTGATTTTTTGATAAAAAAAAAACAGTGCACACTAATAGAAGCGTCTGTATTATATAAAATTTCATAAATTCTTATCGGAAATATTAAAAAACTATCAAAAATAAGTCAAACAAAACCAAAATGGCATCCCCCTCTAAATTTATTCTAGTCCGAATTATTATCTTTTCCTAAATAAAACACAATACAAATCGAAAATATGAAATTCCTGGTATTTTACCCTTGTTTAAATCGCACGCAACTCACAAAGCAAAAATAAACACAAAAATGGCGTTGAGCCGATACTGTGCTGTTTACGCATGGCGCTACGAAACAACCGATCGATAATAGGAAGTCGCATGCCCTTATCTGATCAACGTCCAAAAATATGACTGGCGCCCGATGCGCAGAAACGCATTTTTTCGCCCATGGTTTGCCATTTATTGTCTTTAACAGCCGTCAAAAGTAAGGGTCCATAGTAGAGGTCAGTGGTTACAACAGAGTCCGTCTGTCCTTATAGCATAAGGTTTTTTCAGTTGGTTGAGAACTAAGTTTGTTATAAAATTGTATCATTTACAATAATTTTAAGGATATACAAACCACGTTCTAAGTGAAAGGTATTAACACTTGATTCTTCTTCAACTCTTTCCAAAATTTTCTCTTTTTGGACTGTTCGAGTTGTACGAATACGATCCCTACTTGCAAATTTTATTTCAAATCTGCGTGTGTCTGGGAGATGACGCTGAATATTGGCAAATATTTGATAGTTTGGTATTTGGAGGTTCTTCATGTAAACCCTAACACTTCTACGCCCATTTCCTTCATAAAACCTATACACCAGGAGCATGTCAGCCTTCGCGGAGTGCCTGTTGTTGTCCATGTTTAATAGTAAAATACCCTTAAAAATTTAGTATGTTGATCTTACTTCAGTCGCCTTCTTAAGCAGTAATGGCAATTTGTTAATAGTCTTCTTCTTCTTCCTCTTGTTATAGGCTTACCGCCTGTTTTTTCCAACTCAATCATTCATCTCATTTGATGTTGAAATCCAGGACTCTCTCCATCTTTTAGGTGGTCTTCCTATTGGTCTTGTGGTTTCCGGTGTTCCATCTCGGGCGATTCTCGCTATCCTATTTTGCGTCATTCTTCCTACGTGCTCATTCCAGGCTCTTCTGCGCTTCCGTCTCCATCTTACTATATCCTGCATTCCATGTTCCTCGCGTATTGTTGAATTGCGTATGTGATCTCTTAATGTGTATCCCGATATTCTTCTTAGTACTTTCATTCCGGCAGATCTTAGAATTGATTTTGTTTTTGTGTTGTCAGCTCTCGTCTCTATTGCGTACGTCATTATCGGTCGAATACAGGTCTTGTAGATTTTTGTTTTTGCGTCCTTGCTCATGTATGTGTTGTGCCATATTATATCCGCCAGGCTTCCTGAGATTCTATTTGCCTTGTTTACTTGGTTTCTTACTTCTCTTCTTCTGTCTTGGTTTGCGGATATCTGAACTCCTAAGTAATTAAAGGTCATGAGTTGTTCTATTGGTTTGTCATCCACTACTAGTTTGCATCTTAAGGGCACTTTGCTTATTACAATTGACTTAGTTTTATCGATGGATATTTTCATGTTGAATTGCTTGCTTATGGTGTGGAATGCAAATAGAAGTCTTTGGAGATCGTCTTCATTTTCCGAGACTATGACGGCGTCATCAGCGTAACATATTATTGTTATTTCCCCGGTATTCATTCTGTACCCTGGTGCCGCTCTTTCGACGTTCTCAATTATTTGGTCCAATACTATGTTAAACAGTAATGGACTCAGAGAGTCCCCCTGTCGTATGCCCGACGCTATCGGTACATCCTTAGTTAGGTTGCCGCTTACTGAGATTTGTGTTGTGGTGTTGGAGTTTAGCTGTTCAACTATGTTAATTAAATTGTTTGGGATGCCTTTAATTCGCATTATTTGCAGAATATCATCCAGTCTCACCCTATCAAAGGCTTTAGTGAGATCTATAAAGCACATAAAAGCCGGCTTAGTAAATTCAATAGATTTCTCTGCTATCTGTCTTACGATGAATATGGGCATCTACTGTAGATCTGTTTTTGCGGAAACCTTGCTGTTCTTCTGATATTCTGCAATAGTCAGTTATTACACCTTCAAGGATTTTGGTGAATAATTTCATTATTGAATTTAATAAAGTTATTCCTCTATAGTTTTCCGTGATTTTCTTATCACCCTTCTTGAAAATAGGTACTGTTATACTTTTCTTCCAATCTCGGGGTATTTTTTGGTCTTTTAATTATTTTGTTAAAGAGTTTTGTTAGTTTTTCGTGTAATGCATTTCCACCATATTTAATTAGTTCGTTGGGAATATTGTCGGGTCCTGGAGCTTTTCTCGTTTTTAATGTGGCTATCGTGTCTTTCGTCGTTTGGAGGCTTACTTCCTTGGTGTATTCGTCGTATTCAAATGCATTTTCGGGTGGGTAGTTGTTCTGTTGTGATTGATCTGTATTTCTGTTATAGTCAAATCATTAAATACCATAGCAACAAAATCTCTACTTCGAAAAATTATTGTTATAGGTATTTTTTATTATGACAGTTAATTGGTGTATGCATGTAATTGAAAATATTTTTTTCCTGATGAAATCGCTCATCCAACGTCAAGAGTTTTTCATCAAACATTGTACACGTATTTTTCGAACACCTTGTATATTTGGTTATCGATTTATTCATAAGCGTTAAATCGTTTTTCTTCAAGAAAGTAACAAAGTCGATAAGGTAATTTCTAAATAAAACCGAAAATCTTAAAACAAATTCGAAATAAATTTGGTAATCGTAATTATAATTGTTATTAAGTACGATACTGCTAATCGACCAGTTATTTTCGATCATTACCAGTACGGTGCACTTTCACGTGGGCGCGTACACGCAACCTCATGGGTGGAATGAATGAATGATGGGATTACTCTTGTTTTGGTATAGTTTATTTGATGGTACGGATAAAATAAGAAACGTTTATTTCGTATTTCAAAACATCACTGTACTTATTTATTTATGTAATTGTAGTGGTATCATGCTTACGAGATGTGATCATTACTTCAGTTGTAAATACTCAGTATTACCTTATATGGTGTTACAAAATAAATTTGCATAAGTAGGTGTTAAAAATAGATAGAAAATCGTTGAAATAGTGGCAATGACTAACTAATAATTAGCATTTTGTTATTATTTGTCCATTAGCTGTGTTTAGTTTTTGTTGAATTTATTTTATTTGTATACAATTTAGTTCGAGTTAGTTTAGGTTAGGGGATATGATTATTCCCTTTACAAGCTTCCTACACCATTGATGAGCGCAGGCGCGGATCCAGGGGGGGGCGGTGGGGGCGATCGCCCCCCCCCCCCCAAGAGCATTGAGTTTAGGAAAATGGACCCGATTTTTCCTCTTATACTATAGTTTTTTCAAGAACTAGAGAGAGTAATAAATCATTTTTTACCCTTTTTTCTCTTCGCAAACTACCTGTGTTCTTTAGTCCGGTGTTTTTAGCAAAATTTGTTTAGACACATATATTTTTCATAGGAATGGGTTAGAAATTTTATAATCAAAAATGCCGGTCTATAATAATAGACTAAAACGTAGGATTATTTTCTCAAGAAATTCTAAGTTATAATTTAAATACTTACCAAATATCCATTGTCAAAAATACAAAAAGATAAACATATATAAAAAAATAAATTCATCCATATAATAATAAAATATTTTTGGGGCTATCGGTCATTTTATTATTAATTAAAACATTTTTAGGGTATTTGACGTTTCAGTTTATTTATTTCTTAAACCATCTGCAGAATTACAATTAAACACTAAAAAGGGATTCAAATGTAATTACTTTTTTATATTGTAATTAAAATTAGACCTACTTATTTTTATTTCTATTGTACTGATATCTTAATTTAATTTACTTTTATATATGGAAATACGATAGCCCCAAAAAAATAAGATAAACATATTAATTCTACACGCTTAAGAAAAAGACACAAACACAATAATAAAATAATAAAAAACTTACGGCTAATTAGAATTAAATATATATAAAATTAAAGAGTGGGACATACTAAAATAAAAATACATAAAAAAATAAAAAAAAACATATAAACAACATTAAACAATAAAATACAACAAAAACAAAAATTTAAATAATAAATTGTGTTTACACTAGTAAACATTACGTATCTAATTCCTAATCAAAGTCAGTGAAATTATCTTCGCTAAAATTAATTATAATTGGTTCCTCTATCTCACCGATTATGAGATCGAGTTCTCACATTTTGTTTTATTCTGTTATTATATGAATTTTTCCCAATTTTCCGCAGTAACTTTATTCAAAAAAATCTTTCAAAAGTTTAGTTAAATTACTAATTTTATTAATTGTGTTATTTCTAGCTTTTACTTGAGAGAGATATTTACGTCTCCAACGGACAGTTTCCGGATGATTTATAAGAACAGATTTTCTATCTGGTTTTTCCCAGCAAAAATTAAGTTCTCTGAGCAATTTCCAGAGATCAGTTCTTTTAATTTCAGGTAAATCGCGATCTTCAATGATTTTAGTTAGAATTTTGTAGATGGTTGGGATCAGCTTCTCATAATAAAATGTATATACAACCTCTTTAATTGCAGTTTTCATCTCTTCTTCCACCGAGGTTTTTCGTTTGCCTGTGATCGAATGTGGCTTGGGAGTACTAACAATTCCACTCGTTTTTTTTTTCCTTCAGTATTCGGTACATAGTAGATTTTCCAACTTCTGTCATGTTGGAACATATCTAAATAGAGCTTTTAACATTATTATCTAGATATTGATAACTTAAGACATCCTAAACATTCATCGTAATAAGTTTTTCGTTGAGGAAAAAAATGCCCTGGTTTAACGATTTTAGAATAAATATAGAGGTGAAAGCCATATCTTTTGAGTATCTCACTAATGTCAAATAATATATAAAAACAAGCGCAAACAAGATAAATCACTAAGAAAAAACTGTAAGTTGTACTTTGCTCACTGACAGAAATTAAATTAAACTATCAGAAATTCTATGTTGCAGTAAATTTATAAAATATATTTAAATAATGAAATATAATTAGATTTACGGCAGTTCTCAGTTACCTGCGGCACTGGAGCAGGTACGTTAGAGGTTTCGGTACCAGTTTTATTACTCTCTCTAGTTCTTGAATAGAGTATAGGAGTCTGTATGCTTGCGATCGCCCCCCCCCCTCCCAAAAGCTTTGAGTTCAGGAAAATAGAACCCATTCTGCCTTTTATATTAGGAATGAGTATGATGCTTGCACTCCCCCCCCCCCCCGTTGACAACTTGTTTTTCTTGCCATAGTGTACTTTTGTGATATCACCGCCCCCCCCAAAGAGAGAGGCTGGATCCGCCCCTGGATGAGCGTTTGTTGAAAGCAACTCCTCCTTCCACACAAAAAGCAAAATATCTTTTTTCAATTTATGTTATAAAAAACTCCATCCTAAAATTTATTTTGTATTTTTATTAAACGTACTAGAAGTTGAGATAGATTTTTTTTTAAATCGCTACTGCGTTGTTTATTATTAAGGGATTATTTACGTAGGGACTCATAGGGAGATGATTAAACTATTTTATGCAGTAATTTTCAACTCAATTATTTCAAAATTATTGATGTTGCAATAGTTTAAAGTTGCATCTACTCCAAGGGTCAGGAAGTGAGCAGTGGAGGGGGACGTTCTTTCAGGCGGAAAAAAACGTGACTCGGACGCTTCACATTCGTTTTGCCGGAAAAATTTGGATTATCTCGGCGAATATTGGTCATAGAATCTTTTTTTTTTTTTAATTCGCGATTTCTCGACGAGATATGAACAGTGGATGATATGTTTTTGTATTCAAATTATTGTTAAACATAGCAATAAACAAATTGTTGCACCTGCTTTTCAATTGCGAATAAAATGAAAAAATGGTTGGTCAACAGTATACTACTAATCAGGACTATTAAAAATAAGATTGGTTTTTAATGTACCATTAATATTTATGGAGTTGTAGCATGAAACAAATTGCTATTGCCATTTGTCGCCTAATCATTGGTTGTACAAGAAAAAGACATGTTAACTTTTTTGTTTATTTTATTGGACGAACATTTTTCACATACAAAATGTTTTGCTAACATATATATTTTTTGCTTAAATCTATACAAAATATTTATTCCGTTCTCCGTTTCTTAGACATCGATGGACACTCATTTTCGAAACCCTTACCGGTTTCATTATTATCATTATGATTTACAAGCCAAACGGCTTCGCACTCCCTCCAGTGATTATTCGCTCATACCAGGCATACAAAGACACCAAAAGTATGAAGCTTTGTGGGAACCCTTTCCATGTTATCGAATCCTAGGTGACGTTGTCTGCTGTATTTCCTACGAACTTTCGGATGGTTCTCGCGGTTGCAAGGAGAACTGCTTTCTACATAGGTTTATACAGATGCTCACTAAGGCCCAGTTCCTTGATGTTCTGCAGGAGGTTCTTTGGTATCACTCCAGTTGTTGACAGTATTATGGGAATCGTTTCGACGCTGTTCATTGTCCTTTGTCTTCAGATTTGGACCTCCAGATCTCTGTATTTGGCGATCTTCTCGTTGTATTTTGGCCTTAGGTTGTTGTTGTTAAGTACAGCAATGTCGATTAATGTAGTTCGCCTAGAAATTTTATCTATTAGTATAATATCTTGTCTATTATGAGCTACTGTCTGATCCGTCAGAACCGTTTGGTCCCAATACAACTTGAACTGGTTGTTCTCAAGAATAGGCTCCGGATTGTACTTGTAATAAGGCACTTTTCCTACTTGTAATAGGTTTAATTTTTCTGCTAACTCTTGGTGGAGTATCTTCGCGGCTGAGTCGTGTCATTCCTTATACTCGGTTGTGGCAAACGCTTGGCATCCTCCAGTTATGTGCTGAATTATCTCCGATGTTCGACAGCCATATCTGCATTGGTCATTTTCTATTGAGGGATCTCTAATGATGAACTTCCGATAGTTCTTCGTCTGAATAACCTGGTCTTGGATAGCTAACAAGAAGCACTCCGTTTCCGGAAACATCTGTCCTGAAATCAACCAGTAGTTCAACGCTGAGTTGTCGACATTGTCCTGATGGACCTCATTTGAATACCGTCCATGAAGTGGCTTCTGTAGCCAGGTTTGTAACTTCTCTTGGTCTGTTTAGTGGTGAGAAGTAATATCTTGTTCCCTCAACTGTAGCGGCGTTGAATCATCTGCCTCACATATTGCTCGATATAGTGTGGAAGAGTCCACTAATCTGTGGAAATATGAACGTAAGTTTATTATTTGTTGGTCGAGCTGCTTACCAATATCCAACAATCCTCTTCCTCCTTGGTGTCTTGGAAGCATTGTACGTTCAATAGCACTCCGAGGGTGATGTTTTTGACCTTTTGTTAGGACCGTCCTTATTTTTCTTTGCAGATTTTGAATGTCCATCCTGCTCCATTTTACAATTCCAAAAGAGTAGCTCAGCGCAGAGCAAGCATACGTGTTAAGCGCCTTAAACAAATTTCTACTATTTAAATTAGTTCGTAATACCCGCCTTACCTTCCTGACAAATTCGGCTGTCAATTCGGTCTTCATAGTGCCATGGTCAATTCTTTTAGCCTGTTTCATACCTAAGTATTTGTATGTTTGGTCTGCTTCCATTGCGGCTATAGTTTCACCGTTCTGCATTTCAAAAGCTCCCGGTTGTATCTTCCCTTTAACGATGTTCAAAATACGGCACTTGTCACATCCAAATTGCATTCCGATATCTCCGGAAAACTCCTCTACAATTTTAAGCATTTGTTCCAGCTAGTTTCTGGTAGCAGCCATCAGTTTAAGATCATCCATGTATAGAAGATGATTCACTTTGACTACCTCTAAGTTGTTATTTCTAACACTAAAGCCGTATCTAGTTGAGTTCAAAAACAAAATTATTATCGACCCTGTACATTCTCAATATAGCGACATAGCAATCTACTAAATCTCAGAAAATAAGACATAAGATACTACATTATTACTATTATTATTCTGAAGTTTTCTACGTAATCAGAAGTCTACTGTCAATAAATTTCAAAATCATTCTCTTACTGGCAACCTCTTAAATTTAGGATAGATTTTAGAAATGCTACCAACATTATAAGGTACTTTCAGTGATACTAAGTAATAAAGTTGGGTAAATTTTAGCACCTCAACCAAAGAGTTTTGGACACCAGTCTTCGAAATGCGGTATAATGAGAGCAAAAAAACTATTTGTTACAAAATTTTTACAATAAAAAAGGTCAACAACTTTTTTGTATCTCACTATTTCCATTCAAAAACCAATCCGTAACTTATTTAAATAAACATTATTTGTGAAATACCTGAGTGGGCCTAGAACATGCAAAGTAAGGTGGCGTGGAGAGCACGTGTCCCTCTGCTTCCCACAATATTGGCCACTGAGCCAAAAGAACAAATCGAAAGAAATTTTTCTTGCTGTAATTGCAAAAATTACGATGAAGGGGTTAGATTACTTCCCATGGGACCACAAAAATTAATCTTGAAAGACAAAGAAACAATCTAAAAACCGTGTGTAAAAAAACCCACAAAAATTAACTGAAGAAAAAACTAGTATTTATATCAACACGGAAGTGATCTCACGAATTTCTTGCATATGATCCAGGTATTCTTGTAATCGTTCATTGCAGTGGCAGGAATTTTTAATTGATGTGTTACTATGCTAGAAGCTAAATAAGTAAGTATCTAACAACAAACAACATTAATGACCAAAGCTGGCATTACGCGGTATTATTAATTAATATCATTAAAAATGTTAAAAAAAGGAGCTCATAAATCATTTGTTTACGTCCAGCACTTGTTTTAACATACGATCTCTGACACAATATTAATAGAAATCTACTCATTAGACGTATGTTAATGAGTACTTACGAGAGATACTTCAAAATATATTTATTTAGACATGATGCCTCTTTTCTGTTATGTTATATTTCAATTCGTTCATTATTTTGTATTTAATGAAGTGTTTTGCAACAAAAAAATGAATTTTGTGAAATTAAAGCATTGTAATGTTACTGGAACCAAATTTCGGAACACGGGCGCAGCAGGTTATTGCTGAATAAACTAGCTGGCAAAATAGGACGCGATGTTATACCTCTAGGAGCACAAATTACATTGGTTACAGGACTGATAATCAGTTATTGCAACTTGCAATATAAAAATTGTTCTTATTTTATTCCCTACGCAGGAATTCCAAGTGATATATATTAATTACAAACAAAAATATATTCATCAGAAAGTTTATCTGCATATTTAAAAGGTCATGCAATAAATAGCTTTTTTTAAAGGGGTAAAACAATAATATTTACATTACTAGAAAAACGTACTGATATAAATGATTACGCAAAAGTATTTAAAAAGATTAACTCTTCTGCATAAGTCATCATCACAAATGGGATTTGGTATCTTCTTGCTATATACAGGGTGTCCGGACCTCCTAATTTCTTGGGAGCATACAGGGGAGGTCAAAATAACCCTACTTTGTCATAGAAAAGAAAATCCTAAAGGTACCTCTTAACGAAGATACAAATTCCTAAAGGGGTACCCAGCGATTTACCTTATTGGCTCTAAGTTTTGCACCGACTTGTATAATTTAATGAAATTTTATTATTTTATAGAGGCCATAAAGACTCATTAAATAATAACAGCCAGATTCACTAAGAAGATTTAACAGTTAAACCCGATCTCGTTGCCATAAAATTTAAATCTTCCGGTCGGCCAGTTTTGTTTTGCTTAAGGCGGGTTTTCCTAGCAGTGCACATTTTACGCGGCGTAGAACTTAATACGGTCGGCGCAAAACGCCGAGAACTTCTCTAATGAAAATCAAATGCAGGCGTTTTCCTACACTGCGTAAAAACGACTTGCGCCATCTTAATACGGTCGAGAGCAGTCTATTTAGTTGTACGCTGCGTGTAGTGAAAGAATTTTGCTGAAAAAAAGTTTACAAAAACAACAGATCCGTTTTAGTGCTACCGAGGACGAACGATTGGTAGAAATAGTGAGTGGTAACCCTATTCTTTCGCATTCCATGGTGTCACCCCAATTCAATACGAAGTCACCTGAAATGCACTGTACGTATATACATCGTCGCCCTTCCAAGTCGAAAATGATCATTCACATTCCATGGTGTCACCCTGGGACAGGTAATATCGGTTGGGGTCCATAGGGTTCACTCGCCGAACCCAACTTTGCCAGACGGTCTGCTTCATCATTCCCGCGTATGCCCGAGTGACATGGGCCTTTCCTTGTCATACCATTTAGTACATCCTTGCACTCAAACACCAGTCGCGAAGTAACGATACTGGACTTCAGTGCCAATATCGTCTGAGCATATATTTATTACTCTATTCCTGTCTATGTTCCTCTCATAGAGATGAGCACACTGCAGAATAGCATACATTTTTGCTGTGAAAATTGCCGCACATTGTCCGAGAGCGTAGTACTCTCTGATTCCTGTGCTCCTGCCGAATACTCCGGTTTCAGCTCTTTCATCTTGTCGAGATCCATCAGTATACCACCAGGATCCATTTTTCGGAAGATTTTGTTCTTCCTCCCACTCCTCTCTTCTTCTTCTTCGAGTGTCATGTGCTACGCTGCACGTCGGTGATCATTTGGCCATCTCATGGTCACATTATAACTAGAGTGCCCTCCTCAGCCTGTCTAAATATGGTTGCGGCGTGTGATATACCATACCAGTTTCTTATATTGCGGAGCCAAGATTGTTGTTTTCGACCTGACCCCCGTCTGCCTTCAATTTTTTCATGTAGTATTAGCCTTGGTATGGAGTAGCGAGGTCCTCTTAGTATATGCCCTAGATATGACACTTTTCGTTGTTTTACAGTCTTTCTACGCCAGAACTTCATCATTCGTTAAATGAGCTGTCCAGGGTACACGCTGTAGTCGGCGGAGTGTCCACAATTTAAAAGCTTTGATCCGATTTAGCGTTCCAGCCTTAAGTAACCAAGTTTCAGCACCATATAGTAGAATAGGCTTTATATAACATTGAACCACACGTTTTCGGGTGTGTAGTGCCATATTTCTGTGAAGGAGAAGATTCTTAAGTTTAAAGAAAATTTCTTTTGCACGGCCAATTATTCCCTTCACTTTTTCATCACGTTCCTACTTTTCATTCAGAGTAGCGCCAAGATAGGTGAACCGAGCGATACGTTCACTATTTTCCTCATTGTTGTTAAGAGGAGTGATGTGCTGATACCTACTCTCTACTTGGCATAAATATCTCCAGGGAGAGGTTGGGTTTTAAAAGCGGCGTCATGTAGTCTGTCCGCATGGATAAGTAATATAAATGCTCCTTCGCTGCTTCTATTTTGAAATAATTGACTAGCAGAATTTTAAGTGCCACTATGAATCGTAGTTAATAACTTAATCTCTTCTTTCAAAATTTCGTCTTGTAATATTAATAAAGCCAAAGCTTTTCTTTTACTTTTAGATAATTTCGTCGCTACGGTCGTCACACAACTGACAATCCTAGGGAAACACTTTTAGGCAGCGCATTGGTTGTTACGTTGCGTCGACCGAATTACGTTCTATGCCACGCAAAATGTGTGTTGCTAGGAAAACCTGCCTTTATGATATTGTCATAATTTATATTACACATGTCAACACATAAACATCTGCTTCTGTTTATCAACATATCAAGTTCAGATGTGGCTAGGCAATCCGCTGGACCCAGAAGACTGGGGTTGGAGCCAATTCCAACTTTACTCCAACTTGTTCCAAAAAAACTTCCCAATACTATTTTTGCAATTTCCGAAAAGGGTTGTAATAAAAATTGTGGCTGTAAAAAATGTCTTATTTTGTTCACCAGTATGTATCAATTGTCAACGCCAGTAGTGCTCCAAGGTTGAATCAAATATAACAGATGGGGCTTTTATAGTATCAATGAGGAGACAACTGATGCATCTTTCTTCTTAGAACAATCTATAGAAATCCAGCAAGAAGAGGAAGACGAAAGTGAGGATGAACATTACTGCCGAAGTAGCATTGGAAGAATGTTAGACTAAAATTTTTCCGAAATCAAGAATCCGTTCCACTTTAATTATTAGCAATAGTACCATTTTTTCAATCAATAAGATAATGTCTAGTAAAACTTATTCACGATAGATCATGGAGTATGCCTATTGGGGAAACCACTATAAAAAAATGCGCCAAGTACATTACCCCATAGGTGGTACGGAAATGTGTGAATATTATGTAGAAAGCGACTTCTCCAACTTTTGAAATTGCGATATCTCAGGAATAATGATTCGCAGGAAAAAAGTATAAGAACAATTTTGGTTAAGAATTATATGATCTACAACTTTTGTTTGACCTATTTTTACAACACTTACCGTTTGCGAGAAAAATTTGAAAAGCCGATATTTTTGTCTTTTGACCTTGAATAAAATTTTTTGCAGGCATAGGATCGGCAGGGACTTGTAATAGTGTATCATATGAGAATTTTTTTATTAATAACTTTATTCGAAATTTGACTTTGGCAACAATTTCTGTTTCGATCGAGATGAAAGTTAACCAAAAAATAGTAGTCACGTGATTAGCATTATCTGCCAAATCTTTTTTTTTCCAAAAAAAATTCAAAAGTGAGGATATATCTCAAAATATCAAAAAAGTTTTTCTAAATGCAAATTCATATGCAAAATTTCAACTGTATAAGATAATTTGGATTTTTTGCCCATTTTTTGTAACCACTGTTGCAAAATACGACTCCACGCAACTTACATAAAACTTCTTAGTTTTGACAATAGGTATATTCTTTTGAGTAGTTGTCACTTTCAGTTCTGTCTCTTGAAGTAATCATGATCTCTTCGACCCAATAACAAGTAAATGGATATTCAAAAGAACATGAAGTTATCAGTTTCACTTCTTTCACTTTGATCAGTGATAATTTACTCAAAAGAATACAGCCAATGCTTCATTCTAGACACAACTAAGTAGGGTGCTGGCTTTTACTTGATGGAAATCCATATTCAACGATGAATAAAAGACGAATATTTGTCAGGTTTCCACTATATTTAACTAAAAAACTTGACGCGTTTCGCTAACACTGTAGTTTCATCAGAAGTTCTATTTTAAATGAAAAAATATTTGGTTACTTGAAAAACTTATACCTAGATTTACAATAATGAATAAGTGTTATACCCTTAATTTACATTTTATTACCTATTATTTGAAATTATTGGGAAATCCGTACTGGTTTTTGTTAAAAGGATAAGGTGTTGATATCTGTTTGGTCATTTAATAGATTACCTGTGTTCTTTGATCGATTTATTTCTATGGCTTCTAAGAAATTCAGTTTATAACCTTTCCTTTCCACATGGAGAATTTCAAAATTATCCTCTAATTGATGATTTTGTTCTATTAAATGATTTGCGTATGAAGAACTGTTTTTATTGTGTAATAAATTGTTTCTTTGTTCTTGTTTGTGTACACAATAAAAACATTTCTTCATACGCAAATCATTTAATAGAACAAATCATCAATTAGAGGATAATTCTGAAATTCTCCATGTAGAAAGGAAAGGTTATAAACTGAATTTCTTAGGAGCCATAGAAACAAATCGATTAAAGAACACAGGAAATCTGTTAAACGATCAAACAGATATCAACACCTCACCCTTTTAACAAAAACCAGTGCGGATTTCCCAATAATTTCAAATAATAGGTAATAAAATGTAAATTAAGGGTATTGCACTTATTCATTATTGTAAATTTAGGTATAAGTTTTTCAAGGAACCAAATATTTTGTCACCAGTGCTGATGTATGGGTCAGTAGCGTGGGGCCACGTTGCTGCAACGTACATCAAAAGGCTAGAAGCTCAGGAAAACATAAGCCTGAGAATGGCCTTAGACGCCCCGTGGTTCGTCAGGAACGAACAAATACGTAGAGAGATGAGATGGACTCCTCTACGAGAAGTCTTAAGACAAAAGGCTGCAAAAGTCTTTCAAAAAGCTGAACTCCATGATAATCCACTGATTAGGCAATCAGTGGATTATGACCCGGAAATAGATGCTAGGAAACACAAAAGACCTAGACTTCAGGTCTAGGTGAAGCAAGCAGATGACTCCAGTGGAAAAGGAACAGAAAACATCAAGAGAAGAAATAAGAGAGAAGATCAACGGACAGGTAGGAGTTTCAGAGCCCGAGGAATATCCCTCAAGGGCTACAACATACATTTTTGCAGGGATGAGTGAGATGAATGAATGTACAGCAACCAACCTTGTATTGTACGCGAAATGCAAGGAAGTGCGAAGCAATAGGAGCACCGGCTCCTGGAGCGGAAACACCAAGGAGTGATGACCGGAGGTTTATAAGGCCAAGGCCCGGAAACTAATGGGACACTCACAGTGTACTTCTGTAGACTATAGCTTCACTACAGGAAACAGAAGATGATCGTGGGGACCCTCAGTCCAGGGGGGGGTTTTAGCCGGTAAGAATCCGGCACTACCCGTACACTTCGTGCGGGTATCTATGCAAGATTTCCCCTCCGCAAAAAAAAATATATTTTGTCATTTAAAATAGAACTTCTGATAAAGCTACAGTGTTAGCGAAACGCGTCAAGTTTTTTAGTTAAATGTAGTGGAAATCTGAAAAATATTCGTTTTTTATTCATCGTCGAATAAAAAAAATCCCATATAATGCGGACTTTAGTCACACTGTACACAAATTTTCAGCTCTATACGGATTTCGGCCAAGTTACCATTTATTTTTATTTATTTTGACTGAACTATCCTTTTTCTTTCTTAATGTAAGTTTCAAACAAACACTAAAGGAAAACATTATGTATATTTTAAAACGCAAATAATATATATAAGCTAGTATAAAAATTTAGTGTGTTATTACAAAGAGAATAATCAATTACAAAATGTAGTTTCTTTTCGCAATACTAAAATCAGAAAACAAAAGAATAATACACGCTAAAACAGGTGAAATCTTGATAAAAACATTTCTATAAAAACGGGTCAAGTTCTAATGTCTGCTGAAAAATAATAAAATCTAAAAAACACGGCCAAGTTCAATGTTTTCGTGAATTCAAAACCTTGAAGAGTATTTTGATCTACGATACGAATTTTTTATTATCGGACTGGAGCTAATATATTTCAATCGAATTTGCTTTCTTCCGTGTTGGCTATTTTACATTACATGACCGTTGTTGTCTGGGCGGGTGAGACTCCCCTTAATGACTTGATGGCGTGAATGTACATATAAGAGTAAAAACTACCTATTAATTATGGTAACGCTAGTGTTTATACAATAGTACCGTCAGCCATTCGGGCGAAAATTAAATTATTAGCCTTATGTAATTTTCAACGATATTACTTTTTTATTTAACTGCTGCGGTTTACAACCTGTAGGGCGCACCCCCTTAGGGAGGCCCGTGTATAAAAAGGGCGGGATGTTATTACTTGTAACGTGTATCGAGAAAAAATTAATAAAATAAAGTTAAAACTCCAATAAAATTTTTATAAAATAAAATGTTTATAAAATAATTGAACCGACTTCTAAAAGTGCGCTAAAAAGTGAGAAATAACTATATATTTATATATCAAATTGAACTTTTTGAAGTCCGCGCCAAACTAATACCTGATAAAATGTGATTTGCATCAACAGATTTAAAATACTTTCTATGTAATTGCTTTCTTACCATAATTTACAAATAATTTGGCGCCGACTTCAAAAAGTTCAATTTCATATAAAAATTTATAGTTATTTTTCACTTTTTAGCGCACTTTTAGAAGTCGGTTTAGTTTTTTATAAAAATTTTTTTTTTCTATTTTTAGTTTTAGAATTCATTATGATATCCATAAATTATTTGAACTAAGTACTAATTGGGATTAGTGTACCTCGCGATGACTCCAAGGTGACAAAAGAGTACCCATTTTATCCAAAGTTGTAAATCACCCTAAAATGAACCACTAAAAATTCTTTGGTTCTTAGAGTTTTCCAAATACCAGTAAAATTGTGTCAAACAAATATTTAGTCTGTCACAGTAAATCCACTATCTTAAATTTCAAATTAATTTCAGATTGGTAATATAGGCCCCAAAACCTTCCAGTATCGATGTTTAAAGAACCTCAGATGTAAATTTCTTAGCTCGATATATTTTATAATGCATATTGAGTTTGTATACCCCTCAAGAACCCTACAATATCAATTTTCAATTTTTAAAGAACCTGAGATGTAAATTTCTTAGCTCGATATATTTTATACTGCATATTGAGTTTGTATACGCCTCAATATGTCCCACAATATCAATTTTAGACAAAATTGGAATATGTATAATTTTCTGTCCGTCATATTGTATCTTATCAACCTAATAGTTGTAAAAAATTAACTTCATATTCGTAATACACGACCCTGAAAACCCTCTAATACCGAATCTGAAAAAATGCGATTAAGGCCTATATTCAATTTCAAAAAAATTATTTTAAGTCTTAATCTCATCTAAATCTACACCCTTCAATTTTGGATGAAGTCCGGAAATTTAAAATTTCTAGACTTATACTCGCTGTTTACATCCCCAAAAACGATTCAGTCCCACATAAAATTTTTATTCTGCTATCTTGGATTTGCCATATTGAATCCTGAAAAAATACTTTTAAATTCATAATTTACACCCTCAAGAACCCTCTATATCATGTTGGGAGAAAATCGAATAATGTAAAATTTTTAGGACACCATATTGAATCTGCCAGATTGAGTTTTTCAAAAAATATTTTAAATTCATAATTAACACTAACAAAAATACCCCAACACTGATTTTAGACAAAATCGGGAGATGTAGAATCTTTAATCCGCCATCGTGGATCCGCCATATTGATTTTTTTTAAAATAATTTCAGATTCGTTATGTGCGACCCCGAAAACTTTCTCGTACCAATTTTGAAGAAAATCAGACAAAATAGATTTTTTGTCCGCCATATTGGATTCGCCATATTAATTTTTTTAAAAATATTTTGGATCCATTATGTGCGTCCCCGAAAACTCCCCCACACCAGTTTTGATTAAAATCAGACAAAATTAAATTTTTTTGTCCGCCATTTGAATTTTTTAAAAATAATTTCAGATTCATTGTGTACGACCCCAAAAATTCCCCCATACCAATTTTGGAGAAAATCGGACAAAATTATTTTTTTTAGCTGCCATATTGTCAGCGCCATCTTGGATATTACTGCACCAATTTCATCCAAAAAAAATATGGGACCACCGCAGCAACTTCCTTTATATAACGAAAAAAATTTCATTCAAATCGCTGCTGCCGTTCCGAAGTAATCGGTGTAAATCCATAAAAAAAAAACATACATTCTTTTAGAAGTCGGTTAAAAAATAGTAAGAAGGGACGCACGATTAAAACTTGTATGAAAACTAGGATAGTAAACAGTGACGTAGCGTGAGGGAACAGAGGGGTACTCGCCCCAGGCTGCACTTTTCTAGGAGTGGCAAATTTCGAAAAAAAACACTAGAACTTCTTTTAATTTTTTCGTTAATAGAGAGAATCCCCTTTCTGTAGGGCCATATGATCATTCGTCTCTGCTATAACCTAAAATCTCTTTGGCCTAAGCTGTCAGTCAGAAACTTGATCAAGTGTTGTTTAAATTTCACCAATTTTTTGTTTAAAACGTCTACACATTTTTAAGATTTAGTGAAAAAAATATTAATATTTGTTAAAAGGCGAGCTGTATTTCAAAAACAAAATATTTTCGGGTATTCGTTTATACTAGTATATGAGCAGAAGCGGATCTAGCCTCTCACTTTGGGGGGGGGGGGCGATATAGAATAGAGAAAAGGTCGGTCAAAATAACCTCCACCCCATTTGTATATAAGACAGCACAGTACCACAAACAAAAGCGAGTTGTCATTGGGGGTTAAACGGTATTAACGTTCAGTAGGCAGCCGTGTCTATTTTTTCTGAATTCGAAGCTTGTGCCCCCCCCCCCCCCCGCTACTAAGAGCTTCGAATTCAGGCAATCGCCTCCCCTCCTTATTCGATACGTATCGGTATATGAGTCTATTTTTGAGAGGCAAGAACAGAAAATGTTTTCCTGTACTTTAAACACTACTGTGGATATTTCGAAATATATTATAAAGTCTCACCATCTGTCAAGAAGGCCATTATCATTTTATGTCATAATTATTTTTACATCAATCCCCAAGAATAAATTATAAACTGTACTTCGAATTCTTCGTTTCCATAGCTTATACAACAACAATAAGAATTAGATAGACGGAAATGGCTGGTTTTCGTTATTTTTTCTCGTATCATCGGAAATAATGGAAATTTTTAAATTTCTCAATGGCATTTAATTAAGTACTAGATTGCACAAAGGTACCCCAATTTAATCGATTTCATGTCTTTTACGACTACCAAGATCCCTTTTTAATAAGTAACACCGGAATCCTAATAATTATATACTTAATTTCTTTACTGTTGAAAATAATCATAAATGCACATGTTCTTGCTCAAATGGGAAAAGTGTATGACATATATAAATATATTGGTCAAAAGCCTCTGGCGGCGTGTCTTCATATATATATATATATATATATATATATATATATATATATATATATATATATATATATATATATATATATATATATATATATATATATATAATATTTTTATTTTGGTGGTTATAGGTTTTGGTAGTAATTCAAAATTTTTATTTTCTTAACGTTTCGCCTACTATACTGAGCTTCCTCAGAAGGATGTATATTTTTTTATATTATCTACATTAATCAACAATTTATAGAATATACATGAACAACATATCTTTATAGATATAACAGATGTAACGACACACATAACATACAAAAGTTAAAAGACTAAAAAGAAACTTAAAATTATGCTAAAATAGAAATATGTATCAAAAATCACAGTGCTCACCTCGAGAATAATTACTTGTTTCTTGTAAAAGTTATATTGTTACTAATTTGGGTTTGTACTCAATGCATAAGAGATAAGCATGTTATTATTTTTTTTTTGTTTTTGTTCAAATACTCATATCAAAAGGATTTTATTTTAAATTTTTTTTCTGTATTATACATTTTCGTGTTTTATATGGTTGTGTGGAATCAACAATTGTGAGCGTAAACACTAAAATAATGCCAAGCATCACTTTACATTTTATTTTATATAAAAACTGCATTTATATTATAAGATTTCTTTTTATGACCAGTTTCTGGTAGTTTCCATATATATATATATATATATATATATATATATATATATATATATATATATATATATATATATGTATGTATGTATGTGTTGAGTCCCTCTAAGGAATGTAAGGCAGCTGACGTTTCGGTGAAATCTCATTCAATATTTTCAAAGCTCACTGTACGGCGTCTACGACCGTCTAATCCGCTTGATTTTTATTCTCCAATGATCTAACCATCTTAGCAAAATGTTTATGTGGCCTTACAATCTCTTAGTAACTAAGTCTACATTTCTGTTAGAGGCTGTAATTGTTGTGTCATCAGCGTACATACTTGTGTCTGAGTAATTAGTTTTATAATTTTTGCTGAAGAAAAAGTATCTTCTACATTAACTATGAAGGAAGGATCTGTCAGTCAAGAAAAATTGTATTATTTTTTTTAAATATGAAAGATAACCAAATCTGATCATTTTGACTCCGAGGCAATGATGCCAAACTTTATCAAAAGCTTTACGATTGAAGGCACTTTTAATCTCGTGAATTAATCTAGTTGTCTGGTGAGTCGTCGATAGACCCGCCACAAAACCAAACTGCTCCTTTATTAAAACCTTTAATTCCTGCGTTGTATCTTTTAATTTATCTAAAATAGCTATTTCTGCTATTTTCTCCAGTGCAGGAAGCAGACTTATTGGTCTGTAACTAGTAGCAATCGCGGAATTTGTACCACTTTTATGAATTAAAATTATTACTGATTTCTTCCATACCTTCGCAAAATAGCACATTCTTAATATTGCATGTATTATATTAGTAAGTTCAGTTATTTGTTTTTGTGGTAAATGTTTGAGGTTGTTATAAGAAATGCCGTCAAACTCTGGAGCTTTTCATTTTTTCCTATTTTTTTTTTTTATCTTAGTATGTCTTTAGTTAATTTATGAACAGCTATATCTAAATCTTCCTTTGCATTTACTCTGGGTCCCGGGAAACAATTGTATATATAAGATATAAAATGCGAGACATTTCAGGAAGATATTAAACCTGCCAACTTTTCGATGTCAGACTGAAAAATATCGCCAGTTGAGCGACATCTATATATTTATCCGAGTAGTGTGAATTAAAATTTCAATAAAAAATAAATAAATCTATTTGCTGCCATGTTTAAATAGTTGCCTATATTTATACTCTTTTTTCCAAGCAGTTAAAGGGAAATATATATATATATATATATATATATATATATATATATATATATATATATATATATATATATTATATATATATATATATATATATATATATATATATATAAACAGTTTATTTCCTGCAAATATAACTCTGGTTCTCTCTTCAAACACGGCGGCAAATAGATTTATTTATTTCTTACTGAAATCTTAATTTTGTGCTATTTGTATTTTGTTATTTTATTGTATTTTATCGTAATAAGTTAAGCTATTACACCACTGACATATTTTCAAAGTAACTTTTGCATATGAAAATAAATCTGTCTATATTACTGTTTAAAAAATTTTTTGAGATAATACCTGATAATTTGAAATTTAATGATGACAATTATTGTTCTAAAAACAATCCTAAAAAATTTTTTTCAATGTGCAATATCTTTTGGACTAGTTTGGGACTACAACTCTCACTAGTCATTAACAGTTCACAGAACTGACGAATAGTAAGGTATTGATTTGTATTTATCACCATTCTTTTATTATTTTTAATGATAATACCGAACAAGACACTGGTATTGCGTAGGCAGCGCCAATTAAGGAAACTTAGTGACGGTAATCTGTAGTAGGTAGACTAACATTTCGTCTGTTATTTTTTATATTAAAATTTAGGCAAGTTTTAATAGGAAAAATAACAGTCCTTGAGTAAATGTGTTTCCTCGAATTTTGTATCTATTTACCCAATATACTTTTTTATTTTCTCTGGAAATGTGAATAGTAACTTACAAGAATATATTATTATTATGAATAATTTATTTAACTCGAAAAACGAAGTAGTTCTAAATAATTCATTTTAAATTAAAAGGTAGATCTCACATTTAATTAATAATGTAATCCTGTAGATATCGATCATTGACTGTAAAGGACAATCACCCTTTCAGATGTATCACTTTTATTATAATAAAGCCTAGTTAATCATAACCGTTGGGTCACAGTTTGATAAATTTACTATTAGTATTGATTATGTGCATTTTAGCGAACTTAATTATTAATCTGCCTTAAATCTACGTTATATACATAAAAATGTTTCATTCAAACTCTATCCAAGTTCAATTTTTTTGTATTTTAGCAACAAAAATGTGGTGTTTCATAAAGGATCCCGCACTAACCTTATGGAAAACGATTCCCAGTGAAATCGGTTGGAAATGCAGTATTATGTGGTTTTTGACTCCCTGATCAAAACTTCCCATGGGCGTGAAGCCATCCCATGACTAGTTCTTGAGATACAAAAGGACTACTGGTGGGATATTGGACATGGGATACACAATAATTTAGAGGAAAAGTTTTAACACAAAAGTTGTAACAGATTAGGGCATGTCATAGTGATCTTGATGTAGATCTTGAGAACAACTTTTTTATTGTAGATATGAGATATCTGGCAAACTGCGTAATCAACAGTACATATGTAAACAACTTGGCTGTGCGAATGTCATATAAAGGTCATTTGGGGGGGGACTATAAACCATCAACAAGGGCAGTTGCTTCCGTGCATTTTGTTCTCGGTTCATTACAGCTCCACAAATGAGACCATTAGGTGGTCAAAACCGGTATGGAGAGAGAACTAGAAACAATTTCCTTCATTTAAAACCCCTTTATTTCCTCTTGTCAATATAAAGTCTAAGTTTACTTCGATTTTACATATCTTACCAAAGAACTATTACGTTTATATGATTTAATTAACCTGTTTACATTCAGTTATAGCAATTTAAGACGTTTATATTTTGTCTTAATTTGGGAAATTTTAAAATTTAAATTGAATTATAAAATTTCATTATTTTTCGACGGCTAAACCTAAAAGACAAATCATAAAATTAGTCCAGTTACATAATGCGGGTAACATAGACTTTAACCTCCTAATTCACTAACATGGTTTAACTTTAAAACCGGTCTAGATTGGCAGTAAAGAATTTAAATTGACTCGGGTAACAATAAATCAAGTAAGATTTGAACCTTTAAAATACAATTAAAACAATATCATAAGAAAAACAAAACTGGTCATCTAGACAATCTAATTTCCAAGACACCTAGATCGGGTCTAAGTCTTAAACGTACTTAGTGAATCTGGCTATAAGAAATTTAGTTCTAAGACGCCTATTAAGTATGCTTCATCATAGTTGCTTAAAAAAATAAATATTTTTCTTCTATCATTGAGATCGGAACAAGATGATTTAAAATATATATATATATATATATATATATATATATATATATATATATATATATATATATATGAAGTAAAATGCGAACAGTAATTGCAAACCTCGTTCCATCATATCCTTTCCGCGTTAGAGGTTGCACAGTTTGAATGAATTGCTACAGAAACACAATTCATCTTATTACACCACCATCGAGATGATGGCCTACCTGTACCACCATACCGAGAAGAAAATCAAAACTTACCCTCCCCGCTACAGTGATACGGCAGAGGTACATGTTTCGTCTCTACTAGACTCACCAGGGTACCGACATGCATCTGGCTGTGCAAAGGACAGATCAGAAGAAGGCATGCAAATACTGAACGCGGCTTCGCCGACCTCCCGCCGGATGGCGTATATGTGTTTATGCGGCTTTCACGGATTCCTCCGTGCTATTGCATCTCACACGGAGGGATCCGTGAAAACCACATAAACATATATATATATATATATATATATATATATATATATATATATATATATATATATATATATATATATTGGTAAAGTAGCAGATAAATTCAATATAAACTAAATTGCTTGAAAAGACGCTTGGACTTGTCGAATTTTTTTGCGTGATACCGAAATATGCAGGGAAACTCAAGAAGGAGCCATGACGTCATCGATATTTTTTTTAAATTTTAAACCCCTACTTTTACTTTAGAACCAGAAAGGACCCATGTTTTTACATACGACAAGGTAAGTATCAATGTTGGTTACATAAGGAAATTGTTAAGAAAGATTACTAATTGGTATTATCTAAATTAAATGTTCAAACTGGGTCCCGTTAACAATCTGACAATAGCCAAGAGTATTAGTGAATACTTTTTGAACATTGTCGATTACATCTGCTGTTATGTTTCGTAATTTTTGGCGTGTTAGAACTTTTAGGAGTTCTAAATTGTCGGACTGGGCCAAGTATAATTTAGTTTTCAAGTATTCTCACAAAAAATAATCAAGGAGGGTTAAATCCGGTGATCTGGCTGGCCACATAATTGTCCCTCTTTTGCCTATCCAACGATTAGTAAAAACCTCATCCAAATAAACTTTTACGTACTTTGGGACCCTTTGTATTGCCGCCAAAACATAACACCCGTACTACAGTGATTTAAATTTTTATAGAATCAATGTTTTATTAGAAAATTATTAAGTTGCAAATAGGAGGGTTTTTGGTACCTCCGGGGTTCGCCCGAACACAGAAGGGCCATCTCCTCAGCGTGACTTTGCTTTCTAAGTTAGATGTAATAAAAGAAATAAAGAGAAAGAAATGAAAAAAAAACAAAATAAAAGGGGTGGATAAATGAAGAAAAAGATGGCTTTATATTGTGTCTTTAACCCTTGATTCTAGAGCAATGCAGACATTCCATATTAGGGATACCATTATATTATATATATATATATATATATATATATATATATATATATATATATATATATATATATATATATATATATATAGATCTTTCCTAAAACTCGAATGTTTAAATACTCATATGATTTCTTAGAAAACAATTTACAAATAATACATGTCACCTATTTTTATGTGGTGTTTCGACTAAACAAACTATTCCTTTTAATAGTGTTGCTGTTAATTGTTTATGTTAAGATTTTGCATAAAAAGCTAATGATTTCGGTTAAGTCTGTGGTGAAATTATTATGAAAGCATAGGAAGAATCCTTATCTTCATTTATGTAAAAATGCTCATAAACTATACTTTGATTAAAAAATTTGTCAACAAAGTAAATAATGTGTTCTCCAAGTTTACCGCAAATCTTATTTTAGAACATTAACGGAAGTATGAAGAAAGTAAATGATTTGCCAGAAACCTCTTACGAGGTGAATAATTACGAGGAACATTCGTAAAGTTTTCTCTCTAACATTGAAACAAAAACCACAATTTTGTTTTGCAACATAATCTTTCACAACTTCAACACACACTATACCTATTTGTTTTAAAATATGCAACAATATCTTCTTTCAACTGATTATCATCTGCAAAATGAGGTTCCCTAACGTGCCTTTACAAATTTCCCAATAAATGAATCCAGACGGGGCCAAATCTGGACTGAATGGCGGGTGGTTTAGCTCGAAGAAGTTGCACTCGTAGAGGATGGGTCCAGTATTTCTGTTCAGTATAAAATTATCAATATTCTATTCTTTATATACAGGATGTTACATTTTAACTTTGACAGTCAAAAATCTCGGAAACAGCGTTTTCAGAACAAAAAAAAACACAAAAGACACAAGTTTGTTTATTTTAAAACTGTCCTTGAATTTGTATTTCAAGGTCATTTCAAGGTCAACTTTTGTTTTTTAAATAGGAACCGGCAATTTTTATTGCAGAAATGGAAAGTAGAGAAAATTCCCCATCCAACGATATAAATATGTCATATGCTTTTTACATGTAGAAGTTATTTGAAAGTCAGTGCACTTGTTTAACAAAAAAAAGAAAAAAGGCTTAGAAACCAAATGGTTTAATTACAAAAGACGTAGTTTTTTTTTTATGTTGAAAGGGATTAACGTTTATGACCTTGGAACTGACCTTGGGCTAGTTTTTTAAGGTCAACTTTGTTTTTCCGATAGGAACCCCTATTTTTTATTTCAGAAATGGAAAGTATCGCACTTGCCTGACAGAAAGACGCAAAAAGGTTTAGAAATCAAAGGGTTTAAAGATAAGCCATATGAGATACTAATGGCTTATAATTTCATCGTGAGGTCATTTGAAATTCAAGCAGATCTTCATGGTTAAAAAATGTACAGATTCCACTGGTTGCATTTAGTCGCTACCAGTCATATCAGTATGGTAGTGTCCAAAGTTTACGACGACAGTGTAGCAGCTCGATTTCTAGACCTATATATAATATTTTTTCAGCATATATATATATATATATATATATATATATATATATATATATATATATATATATATATATATATAGCAGAATATTATTAGTTTAATATAGAATTGGAATAAGATTTTCATTAAAATTTTTCATTGGGCTCATTTAAACAGTAGTTTATTTAAAACTATCTGTAAAAAATACTTTCACGTTGGAAAAGAGGAAAAATAAATAATTATTTACAGGTAGTATCAGATGAAATACCGATTGCATTATAAAATTGTATTGTTCATAACGGTAATAGATAAATAACAGTTACTGATTTATTAGAGATAATTGTTAACTTCTAACTAGCATTGTGATGTTCAGTATTATTTATATTTTGTCAGATTTTAGGTTAATGTTATTTTAACTATTACTTCCTCTATCATAAATTTCAGAATGTAAATATAAATAAACCATCACATGCTGAAATTTGAAGCCTAGAAAAGTTAAAGAAATGAGGCTAGAATTAAAAAAAAAATAAATAAAGGGAAAGGGAACGTCAGAATAAGCATCTTGTATTTTTGTTAAGTATGTGATTATGCATAAGTACACTCTTTTTAAAACGATAAGAAAAGCGAATGACAAAATATAATTTTACTGAATCGGGCTACCGGGATTTGTTACCAAGAAGTATTTATTTTTGCTTCAAACATTGATGTTTCTGTCAAATTATACTATACTATAAAAATTTAACACGATACAAGCTAGTCGCTGTGTATATTTTCTAAACTCGGAATTTTTTTCAAAAAATTAGCTGTCATTAGCTAAGTTTAAGCTCTTGTGAATTAATTTGGCACGTACACATATATTTTAAGTATCTACCTACTCATGATCAGGCGCGGATCCAAGGGGGAGGCGATCGCCCCCCCCCCCCTAAGAGCTTAGAGTTCAGGAGAATATACCCGATTGTGCCTCGTATATTAAAAATGTGTATGCTGTTGGCTTCTACCTCCCCGTCGACAACTTGTTTATTCTTGCGATCGCCCCCCCCCCCCCCAAGAACTTTGAGTTTAAGAAAATAGATTCGATTCTGGCGCTTAAACTAGGAATGTGTATGCTGCGGGAATTCGAGAAAAATAGATCCGACCCTGATTTTTACACTAGAAATGGGAATGTTGCTTGCGTGTCTCCCTCCCATCGATAACTTGCTATCGCTTGCCATACTGTACTTTTGTGATATCACCCCCCCTCTCCCCAAAGAGAGACGCTGGATCCGCCCCTGCTCACGATGGCAACAACTAACTAGTACATTACCTAGTAACGTTCAGTAATGACAATCTTTTTCTACATGTGTGTTAAATTTAATATCTTCTTCTTTTTCTTCTTCTTGTTATTTTAAAACAACGTCTTATTTTTTTAAAGTTGTAGGTTAAATTGAGACTCCGATGTCCAGCTTCCATATCAGCATTTGGGCGGTCTTCCGGGATGTTTGAAAGTGTTCGGTCCCTCCTCTCTTGCAAGTTTTACAAATCGATCATCAGCCATTCTACCTACGTGGTCTCTCCATGCTCTTCTTCTTGCTCTAGACCATCTTATCACGTCTTGAATGTCACATAGAGACCTGTACCGCTATTTCTCATTCGGTTTCTAAGCGTTTTGCCCGTAATGATTCTTAGTGTCTTCATCTCTATTATTCTTAGCAGTTGTTTAATAGCAGCTGTTTCTGCTCGGGTTTCTGTGGCGTCAAGTCAAAATAGGTCTTATACAGATCTTATAGATTCGAGTTTTGCTGTCATTACTTTTGTATTTATTTTTCCATATTACGTCTCAGAGAAGTCCTGATACTTTAGCTGCTGTATTTCTTGTTTTAGGTTTCTATTATTTGTAATATTTACACCTAGGTATTTGAATGCCATGAGTTGTTCCACGCTTTTATTATAGATCGCTAATTTACTTCTTCTAGGTTCTCTTGATATTGTCAGAGACTGCGTTTTTTTGGACAAAGATTATCATATTTAATTCCTCTGCTATTGTTTCGACTCTATATAGTAACTTCCGTAAATTGTCCTCATCTTCCAATATTATCCCCACGTCATCAGCATGGCAAATTATTTTAAATTCCTCCTTGCCGATTTTATATCCTCTCCCCACTGTTTTTACCTCTGTGATGGTCTGATCCATAAGAGGACTGAGCTGAGACCATCCCCTTGTCTGATTTGTGTTGAGACTGATATTTGGTTGGAAAACTTATTTTTTGCTCTTATGAAAGTACTGTTTTCGGTGTTTGTGTTTCGAATAATTTCAATTGTTTTTGGGTTCAGATAATGTCAATTCATTAATTATGTTGGGTTTTATGAAGTGTTTTGCAACAAAAAATGAGTTACATAAATGTAATAAGAAGTGGAAACAATGGTTCTCGAAAAGTGTTATTCGAAAGTGTCTACTTTTGCTAAAGCATTAAATGTGTCTGTAGTAAGATTTTTGAGAATTCTACATGATAAACTCGACATGAATAAAATTTCAGCAAGGTGGATTCCAAGATTTTTGACCTGTTTATAAATTGTTACTACTTATAAATTTAATTTTAGTAATAAATTATTAGGGCTATAAATTCACATGTGTTAAAAAACCGATTTTCTATATAAGTCAATCTAACGGAGAACCACCTACCCGTTTTTCGAACTAAGCAAGGCTAGTTTCTTATTTTACCATATTGGCAAACGCCCCTCTTAAATAGGTGCTCCCTACACCAAAAGTAATAAACCTGTTTCAAGTTATTATTGGCTGAAAATACCACAGAAAAATGACTTCTGTAAAAGCATCAACAAATATCTGGGCTTGACAATTTGGATTATCGTTTAATCAGGTAGACAAATTACCTACTTTAGCCAATAAATATCAAGGGTCTTCCGTGAAGATTTTTATGACTTGTAAATAATTATTTAACAATAGGATTATTATCAACCAAATTTCAATAGGGAGTTTACTGCAACTACGTGAATAAGTAAACACGTTAATTATTAAATTAGGTGCTATATAGGTTGTTCGGATAATATATCGGGGTACTTAGAGAGATGATTCTACGTGGTAAAATCAAAGTAGTAAGTCATATAAAACAAAGTCGAAAACTCAATAATTTGAGAGTTACAGGCTGTCAAAGTTTTTTTTTCTTACATTTTGAGGTCATTTTTTAACTTATCAAGTTGATATTTGGCACAGAGACTACGTTTAATGACTTCTTTGCATTTTAGTATACTTGAAAATATTAAAGTCTTACAAAATGGCTGATGAATACCCACACAGCACTACACGTCATTTTTATATCCAGATTATGTCTGAACGTCTTAAGACATAAATAAGGCGTCTTATAGACGTTGTTTTAAAGACGTCCATAAGACGTCTATATACAACGTCTTTAAGATATCTTTTAAAAGTCTACATACTACATTTTATATGAAAATAAATACAATTGTGTATAATTTAGTTGATAAAAACTAAAAAGCATTTCCTTCCCTATGGATTTTGTCGCAGTTGGGTAATAAGTTTGCAACGCCGCACAGAACTCAGCTGAATACAAGTTGAGGTTAAATTTTTTGATTGAACGACAAATTTTTAGTAGCCTCACTAAGACCTTGGTTAATGTCATTTTTTAGTTTTGTATTTGTGTTTCATCATGTCGTTATTCATTTTTAATGTTGTTGGGGTGCCGACTGTGAAGATTTAGCTTTTGAAAGAATTGTATTAAAATAGTTGGTTTATCTATATGCCTCTGAAAATCTTTTTTATTCGTATTTATGTAATACTTACCTTAAGGTAAGATCGAGAATCATATGTACTTAGGAAAAACAGGAATGTTATTTATAGGTTGTGTTACAGGAAATTCCCGAATGCTTTACCTCTTATATTTTTGTAGTAACTCTATATTATTAGAAGTATGAAATGGAATCCTCAAAAATATTATCTATGCGAAAAAGGCTTGCACAGCTCATCCAGACCCGGTCCTAAATATTACAAGAAATATTACTAATGAAGTGGAAGGCGAAATGTTTGTTTATGGAGTGCTCCACTAATGAAACCTGTAAGATTTATTTTGTTCCTGATGATATATTTAAAGAACATAGAAAATAGAGTTTTGTTAAGTACAAGAAGTAATTTTGTTTAAGGTTTTAGAAATTTCAAAACTGGGAGTAGGGAGCATTTATGACTTTGTAAAGCGAGCTTGTAAAATTACCATGTACAGTTGATTAGTACGAAAAGGAAAGAGAAAGTTCTACGATTTTAACTTGGCGAGACTTATTATGAGTAAGTTCTGTCTTTCATTATACATGTTAACCTTGAAATAGCATAACTCACAATTCTATAGTAGAGGACAATTATAAAAATTCGCAAAAATATCAAAAAATTTACTCTCACAAATGATAAACTTTGTCCTATAAAATTAAAATCAGTTTGTTATTAGGATCTACAGAGACAACAGGACTGGCAAAAAGTCGGAAGAATGAGGAAATTTCAATCCAAACATGGCTGAAAAGGGCATCAAACCAGATTTGTTATTCGACTAAATAAATATTCTTATTTTTAAAACTATTTAAAGATTTGTGTACTTTTTATTTCAATAAACTTTTATTTTGTTGATAGTCTACCTTAGAGTTATTATATCGAAGGGATAAACTAAGGCTTAAATTTGATAGGTTCACTTATCGTTCGAACAGTAGTAGTTCCGAAAATATTTGCTCTTCTACCTCACTTCTTAAATTTCAAATTAGAAAAAGTTTACATTATGCTTAAGTTATGTATTTTTTTGTATAAAGAGATTATGTTGAACATATTTTTTAAAGCAAATTATTCATGCGGAACTTGTAGTTATTTAAAATGGTAGTGTATATTTTGCTCTTGATTTTTTCTTAATTAAAGTTATTTCTTGGACCTCACGGTTTGACTTTGTAAACAAGACAAACAAAAAAATTAAAGGGATCCTTTTTAATGTACATAATTTTAATGGTGGAATATGTTGTTTTAATATTGGGAAGGGACGTCCATAAGACGTTGTAAGCAAATGTCTTAAAGACGTTACCTTTTGTAACATAAGACGTCTATACAACGTCTTATGGACGTCATTCGACTTTAATGGACATCCATAAGACGTCCTGAATGTTGAGATCAAACGTTTTATGGACGTTTTTAAGACGTATTTGTGCTGTTTGGGATTTTTGCTATGGGAGAGCAAATGGAACTGCAAAAGAAGCAAGGCGGTTTTATCTCGAATAATATCCTACAAGAAATATTCCGTATGCCCAAACTTTCACCGACGTACGTCAATGGCTGGGCGAAGTCGAAGCCTTTAAAAATAATTTTGGTGTTAAAGGAAGATCACGATCCATTAGACGTGTTGAAATAAAAGAAAGGATTCTTGAAAAGACATAAGCGATACAGGTTCAGATATACAGAAAAAGAGCAGCCATTACTCTTAACAACCTCCTCTTTATGTCTCTAAAGTTTCGTTGAAATCGATTCAACCATTTTGAAGATTAGTCGGTGCAGATAAACAGCATTTAGCCCTCCTGACAATCTTATTTTCATTTCTATAAAGTCTCATTGAAATTGGTTCAGCCGTTTCGAAGATTAGCCCTTACAGACAGACATACTTGTGCAGACAGACAAACAGAAAAAAGATAGCCTATATCACACCTAACAATCTCCTTTTTATATTTGTAAAGTTTCATCGAAATCTGTTCAGTTGTTTCCAAATAGGCTCGTGAAGACTGATAGACGAACAAACAGAAAAAAAACAGCCTTTTATCACACTTGACAACATCCTCTTCATATATGTAAAGTTTCATCGAACTCGGTTCAGCCGTTTCGAGGATTAGCCCATGAATACAGACAAACAGAAAAAAGCAGCTTATATCATTCCTGAATACCTCCTTTTCCTGTTTTGTAAAGTTTCATCGAAATCGGTTCAGTCATTTCGAGGATTAGCCCATGCAGATAGATAGCCAAATAGAAAAAAAAAGCAGCCTTAATCACTCCTGACAACCTCTTCTTCATGTCTGTAAAGTTTCATCGAAATTGGTTTAGATTAGTCCGTACAGATAGACATACAAAAAAAGAGCAACCTACATTACTCCTAAAAACCTCCTCTTTATGTCTGTAAAGTTGTACCGAAATCAGTTCAGCCGTTTCGAAGATTAGCCCATACATACAGAAAGAAAGCAGCCTTTACCTCTCCTAATAATCTCCCCTTCATGTCTGTAAAGTTTCATCGACATCCATTCAGCCGGTTCGAAGATTAACCTATACAGACAGACATACAGAAAAAGATCAGTCTGTATTACTCCTAACAACGTCCTCTTTATGTTTGTAAAGTTTCATCGAAATCGGTCCAGCAGTTCCGAAAATTAGCCCGTGCAGACAGACAGGCAGACTGAAAAGAAACAGCCTATATTACTTCTAGCAATCGCTTCTTTATAGCGTTTTTCTTTTGAGTCATTATTACTTGAGTTTTATCACTTGAAGTAATCATGATCACTTCGACCCAATGACAAGTAAATGTATATTTAAAAGAACATGAAGTTATCAGTTTCCCTTTGTGATAATTTACACTAAAGAATACAGCCTATATCGGTCTTCTTTATGTCTGTAATTACCTAAAGTATCTAAAAAACAGAATTTTTGTTCTAAAAACCGAAACCTGTCAAAATTTTGAACCTACAAGTTTAGTGGTGAGTCCGTTTCTAATTTCCTTGGTGATGCCAAAATTGCTAAAATCGTAAGTCTTTATCGGTTACACAACATACCAAAATTTCATTAAAATATACACGTCTGCTAAAAAACTAGATCCCAAAAGATACACTCTGGATACCCCTTTTAGGTCCGAAGAAAAAAACTATTTGGGACATTAGGTTTATTTTGATGCTTTCCCTACACTAAAATACATATACTTGCCATAGACCTTGTTCATAAAAATTTAAAAGGTAAAGTCAGGATCTAAATTTAGATGTTCATCATGATAGAAATTGGCTTTAGATGACATAAATCTGTACTCATTTAATTTCACACACCACTTATTTTTTCTGACAATATGGCGACGATAAAAATATTAACTTTTGGTGCAGGCACCGAATTGTAAAACCAAACAAATGGATTGAACACGTAACTGTATCCAAACGTTTTGTCGACGTAAATAAAAAATACAACAATGTTAATAAAATATCCAGATAACAGCATGATGTATTATCTCTGATAGATATTACTATTTTGTTTTTCAAATTCATTAAATTGCTGATCCAGTAATGTCTTTTTTCAGTTCGGTTATTTTGATTAAATAAAATCCATATTCATGGTTAAAATGTTGTTTCTAGAAATACAAAAAATGTTATCTAAGTAAAAAAACAGGTCTAATTTTATTTAAATCCACCCGAATTACAGACCTCGCAGCAACACAATTTTGTAAATTTAATTACCGTTTAACATTGATCCTTAATTAAATTCAAATTATAAGAAATTAATTAGTTTATATTTATTACTTTAATAACAAAAATAAAGCGGTTTTATTATGCAGAAATTATGTTTAATTGAAGATACAGCATCATCACACAGCATATGGTCAGGATCAAAAACGTCTATTATTTATCCAAAAAAGGTCTAATCGTTTATCCTATTATTTAATAGAGTCTATGTATGTATGTGTCTATATTTGACAATGAAAATGTATGGGAAGGTGTAAGAATCATTTATTCATAAATTATTATTAAAATATAATAATAACAACAACGCCCTACATTTAAATCGAAGATTTTAAATCCAAATCTAGTAACTTTCAGTGCTGCCACCCGCGGGTGGGGGGCTCATATATAAAGCAATCGCGCCGGCCGCCATTGCATTTAAGATAGTCGCACTGAGATAAACGTTCGTGTTTTCTAGTATTAGTTAATATATTTTATAATAAAAATGAGGGAAATTGTTCACATTCAAGCCGGTCAATGCGGAAACCAGATTGGAGCTAAAGTAAGTTATTGTTTTTCACCAATTTATAAGTGATTTTCATTTTTTTACAATTTTCCGGCGGATCGAAGTGATCTTTGTCATCCGGCCATTTTGACTTCTTTTTAAGCCAACACCCTAGTGTCACAATCCTTTTTTTTTTAATATTAATTGTGTTTTATAATTTATAATATAATCTAAGGTTTATTAAGTTAATTAAATTTAGTAAAACGAAAATGTGTCGCCGGTATGGCATTTTTCAACGCCCGCGTTCGATACCGGCAAGTTGTATTATCCATTCTAAAAATATCGTCTGACATAAATGCCGGTGTCTTGTAACGGTTTTTTAGCTTTTTTTCCTTTTACTTAATAATTAATTTAAATTGAAGCTGTAAAGGTAATCAAGTATTTTTATGGTTCTAGTTTTTTCTTAATTCAGTAAGAAACTTCTTTTTTTACAAATTCAATTTAATTAAAGAAATAAATTGTTTCATTGAAAGTTGATTTTTAATTTAATTTCTTTAGGCATATTTAGAGGCTTTTAAATGAACAACCCAATACAATCTATTAAGAAGCAATATAAGTTGCTGGAAAACAGAATGTTCGAATATTATTAGAATTTTTGATCGTGTAGTTGAGGAAAGAAATAAAATTAATTTTGCATAAATTGTTTATTTAAAAAAAATACTCCAAACTTTAATTTTTTTCATACATCCTGTATATTTTTCTTTTAATGATGTTTTTATTGTAAATTTATCAATATAAGTTAATACTTTATTTTCTTATAAATCAATTTATTTTATTATTTTATATTTTTTATTTCATTGTGTAATGAATTTTAGGACTTTTTAAGAAATCCAGGTGATAGAAACATATACAGGGTGTATCGATTTAGGAAAATAATTTTGTTCCATTTTTTCTATGATCATAATATACTATAAAATATTACTTCAACATATAAAGAAATAAATTTGGAAAAAATTAGAAGAAACGTATATTTTTTTTGTAAAAATTGTTCACAAAATTTACAAATCAAACATTGCGAGAAAAAATTTAACACGGACAAAATATACCGAATATCTCCCAACTATTGAAAAATTGTTGAGTTCTTCCTATGAAATATTGCATATTAACTGACTTGAAAGCATTACGAACAGTATTTACCTATTCATAAAAGTATGTTTACAGAATTTCTGATGCTTATATGTCTATCATATAAAAATTAAATATGACTAATAGAGTATGGCGGACTAACAATTTTCCTTTTTTCCAATTTCGTCCCAAATTTGCCCTGTTTTTTTTTTTCGGGAGCCGAGATTCCCAATTTAAAATTATATTTACATTCATTATAGTGTGCGAAAAAAAATTACATTTTCTTAACCCGCTACTTCGGCGTCAACTTCGAACATTTAATTATCTATAAGCATTTGTAAAATTATTTTTTGCTTTTTGGCAATCTTTTGAAGCTGTTTTAGTTTTTTTTAAAATATTTTTTACATTAAAAGTAGGTATTCAAGCAAAAATATATATTAAAAAGCCGGTATCTCTAATGTTTTATAAGAAATTAACTTATATCAGGAATTTCACAAATAAATTTAATTCCTTTAATTGCCCCAAGTTATCTCAGAATTCAGTTTTTTTTTGGAAATACCTTTTTGTAAAATTATTTTTTACTCTTTGGCAATCTTTTGAAGCTGGTTCAGTTTTTTAAAAATTATTTTTTACCACGGAAGTATTCAAGCAAAAATATTGTATTTTAAAAAGCCAGTATCTCTAATGTTTTATAAGAAATTAACTTATATCAGGAACTTCACAAATAAAGCTTAATTCCTTTAATTGCCCCGAGTTACGTCAGAATTTAGTCTTCTTTTTTTTTTTTGAAATACGTAGAATTTCTCTTTAAAAAAAAATTGGTCGACATCTATATAGAAAAAAGAAGCCCTTCGATTAAATAAACAAGGCTATTAACCAACCAGACCAATGCGCACAGAATCTACTACTGCTTGTATGTATATGCCTTTCATATAAATAAATTGTCGAGATTTTCAATCATTAAAAACACCGATTCTTTCTGGAAAATATTCCAGACATGTCTTGGAAAACGTAAAATCAGTTTTATTCCCAAAATCCGCTACAGTTTGACATCTTTTCCAAACCAAAGAGTTTTTTGGTAACTCTATAACGTAATGTTAATATCATTTATTTACCGATGTCTCGGTGACAATATTAAAATGGCTGACGAGTTGCCAAACTATTCTTATAGTTCTTTTACATCACTAGAAATATTGTTAGACTATCTGTATAAATAAATGTACTGAATTATTATATTTTTTTAAATTACAATTTTAATACGAGGCATTCATTCATAATCCATTCGTAATTTGATGCAATTCATCGGACCTTAAAATTACGCCAAGAAGCCGTTAAAAGTCTAAATATTTCACGATGTATAGTATGTTAAAACGACCGTTAAACGTATGTACGTTGGGTATAAAGCCCGCCATTCTCTCTCTTATCTCCCCGCGGCATATGCCGGTTCTTTTATACCTACTATTGTTGAGTAAATAAATTATTCAGCACTTTCTGCTTTTTGATACCTTTTCGCCTGTTTATTTCTTCTGACAATTTTCCATTTTAAAATTTTATACATTTATTTTTATATTTTGATGGTACCAGATCTTGAGTTTTTAGTTACCAAAATGTATATATAAAAAAATGTTAATTGGAGCTTCAATTTGTTCTTCTTGAAGAAATCCGCTATAAATATGTACTTATATTTATTGGTTGTCACGGTAGAGCCGTTCCTTGTTTTTCTAGAGACACTTTTTATATACATTCTTTTAGACTACGTGGTTCATGCTATTTTTTACGATGAACATTCGTAGTTGATTGCTAGTTTCCGTTATTAAAAAAGTTTTATCGTATATTTTACGCTCGTCGAACATCGATTCTGCTATTTTCTCCACTCCAGTGGCTTTAGTGATTTTCTTGGCCTTCATTCCACGACGCGCCGGCTAGAGTTCAATATCCTAGTCGTAATGCCGCATAGCAGCGTACTAAAATTAAAAGCCTCCGTAATAACCTCTTGAAATCTCGTAATACTTTTAGGTTTTACATCTTTTGATTTTTGAATTACGGAACTTGGTTAATGAATTTTGTTGACAGTTTAAAAATAGGAACTTTTCCGTTCATTGTCCGTTAATTTCGTGGTATTTCTATCAGCGTAATTTATTTCCGTCGATAAGCAGCGGTATATATTTTTAAGATGTATGCTTATTTATTTGTCTATATCAAAAAAAAAATGATCTTAAGAGAGATTTTTATAGAAATACATTTCCTGATGATTAAAAATATATTTTTGACAAAACGCGATGATCTTAAATTTAAAAATATCAGGCATATTTTTAAATTCACTTCCTAGGAAGTAAAAGCGTAGGATTGCTGCAACCTTTGGTTTATAGGACAGAATCGGATTTGACGTGATATTAACATTATTTTAAGCCATATAGATTCTACAAACTTTTTAATTAATTACTATTAAAAATTAAATAAACTGTTATTAATCGTAAATAATATATATCCTTTTTAAATATATAATCCTAAAATAAAAATTACACTTGAAGATGAAGTCATATACCTAAATATTTGTTTTTATCTCAATTACCTCATTATTCTTATGACAGGATGATTATCATGCATTTCGCATTGTGGTTTTAGCGTTTAGAAAAACATATTTGAGTGATTGAGAAGGTCAATAAAATGTTATTGTTAATTTAGTAAAATTAGTACAAGCTCTAAGTGGAGGAGGGCGTGACTACACTTAAGGTTTGCCACCCACACCTAGTTTTTGTTAACCTAGTGTAATACAGACAAGTTGTACTAGATCAGCCTAAAGTCCATTTACTATTTGCATGCCCTCCAGGCAAAAAAATCGGTTTTGGAAATTTTTTAAATATTAAAAATTAATCATCATGTAGATAGTATTTATTATCAAGTATTTAGACATAACAAATAATAAATTTCAAATACGAAAATATGATAAATTGTTGGGTGACTTTTGCACCAGGCTAAACATCTTAATTGTTACAATTTATAATAATTTATAAGCCTTTAACTATTTTAACGACTTGTAATCGTTTTATTATACTTTTTACAAGATTTTCACAGTGATATGGTGAAAACTTTTCCCATTCTTTTTTAACTCTGCCCTGTAATACGTTTAACGAAGACGGACAAATTTTCGATTGGGTTTAGGTTGGGATTTCGAGTTGGCTACTGTTATACCTAAAAATCCTGAGAATTAAGCCTTTCTCATTTTGGCTCTACGTTTTGGGTCATTGTCCTGCTGGAATCTAATACATTTTTTTAATCATATTTTCTACTATTCTGCGAATAGGACCCAGCCAATAAGCTGCTATACATTTCCAAAGCTTTATATTACCACCCCCGTGTCTTACAGTAGGAATGAAATCTGTTCTACAAGATTAAACTTGACAAGAAAATATGGAAGCTGGTAAAAAAAAAAAAATTGAATGAAAGTAATTTGGTCAGATGAGACAGATTAATCGACACACAAGTGATAGTCGTCAATGGAAATGGAAAAGGGATGGTAAGCCAGTAAATAGAATACATTTCTTTTAGATTGTAAAGCACTCGAAGGTAATATTAAGCTTGGGAGATGTAAAACGGCTTATGGGCTGGGTCGTATTCACAGAATAGTCGGAAATATGAATAAAGAAATGGATCTAGGTATTTTAAAACACAATTTGAAACTATAGATAATATACCTCATTCGATAAATAATGAAGTTACTTTCGAGCAAGACAATGATCCAAAACAAAGAAAATATAGTGTCAAGCTGACTTACTTCTCAGGATTTTCAGGTATTATAGTGGCCGGCACAAAGTCCTGATGTAAACCTAATTGAAAATACATGTGTTCGGTCCATTCGTATTATATAACTGCATCAGTATCAGCTATTTTACGTCAAAAAAAGGTATTAGTCTGACCAACTAAATATTGGTTTGTTTCATAGGGTATTCTGTTTTCGAATTTTCGAACACTAAAAATTCCACTTTAAATGGGGTAGTTAAGTTAACAAATATCAGTTTTTGTGGAATATTTTGGGCTAAATTAAAAATTACAGTTGGATTCACTAAGAAGGTTCCAAATTTAAACCCGATCTACTAGCCATGATAAATAGATTTTCTCGGACAGTTTTGTCTCTCTTATGATATTGTCATAATTTGTATTAAATATGTCCACAAATAAACTCGTATATAGGGATATTAAGTATAAGAAGAAAAATATCATTGTATATTAACAAGCCGATATCTCGAGTACTCATTAACTTATTATCAGAAACTTCATAAATTAGGCTTAATTGAGGTCGCTTTCTTAGAAAACCGTACCTCTTCCTTGAAAATTAACTGCCCAGAGTCAATAGTTCAAAATTTAATTCTTTCTTTTTGGAAATACCTTAAAAATTGATGGATATTTTTAATAGAAAAAAAAAGTCCTTCAATTAAATAAACCTAACCAATCCAATTAAGGGCACACTTTTTACCGTAATGACATAAAAATTAGGGGTCTCAATAATTTGAGATTTTTTATTTAGCTCCATTTTCGGTGTATTTTTTCTTTCCTGATAGTTTATAATAATAAATTATTTAAAAAGAAACTATTTCAATCTAAAAATAAATATTTGTCATAAAATTTTATATAGGTATCGCTTCTTAGAACAATATTATGATGGAACGTAAATGTCAAGTTGTTTACATTTCTAAATCTACTACTTGCACTTTACTGATACTTATTTTTAACAATGAGAAAGTTTTATTTAATCAATTTAATCATAAAATTGAATTTATTTTTATTAAGAACGCTTAAATGTGACCCCACGTTTACAATGCACAAGTATAACCATTTTCAGTGGGTTGAGTCTACTATTTTTTGTTGTCAACTATAAGCCTGATATCCTAATTGATTACGTAATCGGCTTAGCAGTTATTTCTATATATAGCAGTGACCTGACTCATTTTAAACTTCGGTTGTGGAATAGTTTTTATTATTCTTGTAAGACCTTTACCTGGATAATGATTTATTGCAATATTATTTGTGTGTATAAACAGTATTTCCACGAAATTACTTTAAATGTTGGGTGATTTCATTTTTATGAATATATATGCTTTTTTGGGTCTTCTGAAACGCTTGGGTAAGGTTTAGTAACCAACACTGACCTTAAAAATTCATGTAGGTTTGCGTAAGACTACCTTGAATTGGAATTAAAAATCTGTGTCATTTTTGCTAGATATACAGACACAGATGACATCATTAGATATATGCTATGTAATTTATCAATATTTTGTTGCTTTAGGTTTATTAATTTATATATCGTTATTGTATTTGTGTATTTACAAATATACATATGACAGACCTACGACACAAGCTTAAAAGCAAACACTTGTACAAGTTTTTATCGTACAATCAAATTTGTTATCATTAGATTATTAACACAATGTCTTAAAAATGATTGCGAAATCTTGTATAATTATCCTGTCAATCCCATTATCTTGGGATCGTAAGAACATAAATTATTTCTTATTTGAAACTTTTTGCCTCATTTACCAATAACTTTTTTAATGACAAATGTTAAATAAAGGCCTAAAAGCAAAGTCATACTATACATATTCTCCTTAAATTTCATCCCCCTTTGATCGACATTAGTGATTATATTGATGTTTAGTACAGAATGGCAATACTTTTAATTCGATTTCATTTTTAATACATATAATCTCTAAAATCGCTAAAAATGTTTTTCGAAAATATTGTCTACTAATAAATACCTAACTAAACGAACTTTACAACTGTTTTGAAACAAGATAAATTTATTTTTTTATCAGCAATTTTAAGGTATTTCTTAACTGATAAATCCAAATTATGATAATTGCACCGTTTAAAAAAAAATCAAAATGGAATTTTTACTAATTTCTAGACCCATAATGTATTAAATGTGCTAAAAAATGTAGATAGTAAAAGTGTGGTATCTATCACTTAATTTTAATACCCTTATTGATTTCGATATATCATATGACTCAATATATTGATATAATAATTTTTTGCCTTTCCTCATCACAAACAATTAAATATTTAATAATAAAACTTCTAGAATGAATCCCAATTTGTAAGCCACTATTACAGACGGGGCCTTTGTGCTAGAGAAAGCAGATAAATATATTGATTTGAACCGCACCTTGGCTTCTAAATAAATTGAAATAGCATGGCGACAAGACATCGGGTGTGGTTAGGGCTAGGGCCAATAAATCCCTAGGCGACCCCTCGTCTATTTTATTAGATTTGAATACACGAAAATATTTAAAAATAGAATTTGGGTTTTTATTGTGATATAACTGATATTAATCAGCAATAGGTATAAAATAATAGCTTTCGTGTTTATTATCGATTTATTTTCTATTTAACATTCTGCACGAATAGTGAAATTTAATTTTGGTTACTAGCTTTTTGTTTTTGTTAAATCAATAATAATACCATTCAGCGAACTTGCCGGTTTTTTATTTTTTAATTTTTCTTATAAACATTTGAATTTATTCTTTTATTGCTGATAAAAGGAAGAAAATCATAAAAAATGTTAACAAGATTAGCTGATTAGTCACGAATCCGTTTGTATAGTGTAATATTTGAACATCGTAATCAACTGTAGAGGATCTTTATATAGGAAACGTTAAGCTACAAAAGTTTTTTGAAGGTTCATCAGAAAACAGTAAAAAATAAAGTTGTTGAACTTTGCCTGATACAACGCTGTGATCGAAATCGCAATTTTTTTTTAATTCGGCAATTGCTTACATCAAAACAAAATATGAGCTCATGTCTAGTTGGTTTAAAAAGAAGTCGGTCATATTATTGACTACTGCTGTTTTTTTTTACTAGTCAAGTCTAAACAATATTTTCTTTTTTTCAGTTCTGGGAAATTATTTCTGATGAACATGGCATTGACCCCACCGGAGCATATCACGGAGATTCCGACCTCCAACTTGAAAGAATAAACGTATATTACAATGAAGCATCTGGTGGTAAATATGTACCCCGTGCCATCCTTGTCGATTTGGAACCTGGTACCATGGATTCTGTCAGATCCGGACCTTTCGGACAAATTTTCAGACCTGACAATTTTGTATTTGGACAGTCTGGAGCTGGTAACAACTGGGCTAAAGGTCACTACACAGAAGGAGCAGAATTAGTAGATTCAGTATTAGATGTAGTCAGGAAAGAAGCAGAATCATGTGATTGTTTACAAGGTTTCCAACTCACACACTCTCTTGGAGGTGGTACCGGATCAGGAATGGGTACCCTTTTAATTTCAAAGATCAGGGAAGAATACCCAGACAGAATTATGAACACATACTCAGTCGTCCCCTCACCCAAAGTATCCGACACAGTTGTAGAACCATACAACGCAACTCTTTCAGTTCATCAACTTGTAGAAAACACAGACGAAACATACTGCATTGATAACGAAGCTCTCTATGACATCTGCTTTAGGACATTAAAACTCACAACCCCCACATACGGAGACTTAAATCATCTAGTATCACTCACAATGTCTGGAGTCACCACGTGTCTTAGGTTCCCTGGTCAGTTAAATGCTGACCTCCGGAAATTGGCAGTAAACATGGTACCCTTCCCTCGTCTTCACTTCTTTATGCCTGGATTCGCTCCTCTTACATCTCGTGGCAGCCAACAATACAGAGCTTTGACTGTACCTGAACTCACCCAACAAATGTTTGATGCCAAAAACATGATGGCTGCCTGCGACCCTAGACACGGACGTTATCTTACTGTTGCCGCAGTATTCAGAGGTAGGATGTCAATGAAAGAAGTAGACGAACAAATGCTTAACATCCAAAACAAGAACAGCAGCTACTTCGTAGAATGGATTCCAAACAATGTAAAGACCGCCGTATGTGACATTCCACCAAGAGGTCTGAAAATGTCAGCTACATTTATTGGAAACTCGACTGCCATCCAAGAGTTATTCAAACGAATTTCTGAACAATTCACCGCTATGTTCAGGCGTAAAGCTTTCTTGCATTGGTACACTGGAGAGGGTATGGATGAAATGGAGTTCACCGAAGCTGAATCGAACATGAATGATTTGGTATCTGAATACCAACAATATCAAGAAGCTACCGCAGACGAAGACGCTGAATTCGATGAAGACCAAGAAGCTGAAGTTGACGAAAATTAAATGTTTATTTTATATTTTTGTATAATTTCGCATGTTTTTTATTTCTTTAAAAGTTGGACATTCCTGTTTTTGTAAAGTTTCGAATACTTTTTCCAAGACTGACTTCGTTGCTTGTGTTCCAATGTTTTTTTTTTAATCTAGTATGTTTTTGCGTATTTTGTTTTTACAGAAATAGGCATTAAAACTGGCTGCCATCAAAATTTATTTACGTGCGAATTTAATTAACCCCACTACTTTTTCCCGTCCATTTCTGTTTGGCATCTTAAAATTTTTAAAACTTAATACCGGCAGTTTTTTTTTTTTAATTAAACCAAATTGTTTAAAAGCTTTTAAATCAAAATTAAAGATTTTTTTCTATATCACCAGGATTTTTATTTTATTACCTTTACCCTGATCCCTATCAAAATTTTTAAAATAAAAATTACTAAGGAATATCTCCCGCTTGCATGCCATCAATTTTACAAATCAAAGTATGATTTTTTTTGGTTATACCGTATTTGACAAAAAGTTTCAATCCTATTAAATAAACAGCGTCCGAGTTGCATAATTTGATTAATGTTGTAATTAGTCGAAAGATTTTTTTTTGAAATTATGCCCCTGAAGACATGCAAGTGATAAATACTACTTATATTGGACTACAGGAAATATAATATTATTCTTGCATTTAGCAATTCATTCTTGAATCTCCAAAACACGAAAGTTTTCGAGATATTCGCGTATAAAAAAATAGACTGAATGTAGTATGTACTCGTACAACATTTAGTGTTATAGTGAAAGATTATAAACAAAAATGTTTATAAATACTACCTCTTTTAAAAGCTATACACTAATTTGAAATAATAGTAATGACACATTACTCGAAACAAAATTAGTAGTTTTCAAATAATTTACTGGGGAATCGAAACCTTTCAAATGACCTAAAATTGTTTGAAGCACTAGGTTAAGCCAAATTGTTTTAAAAAAAATGGAAACATTTTAAAAATCAATCTAACAAAAGATGAAAATTTTTTTATACTAGGCAATATTAAATTAGATTATAGTATTAAAGTTGAATTAAAAAAGTCAACTATACCGTTGACAAAGTATACCCATTCTATGGCTGTACAAACAGTGTTCGATAAATGACTGAATTTAAAAAAATGTAGGACAGTTTATAAAACGTTCATTACTAAACTTTCACTAACATCGCCTCTGAATTATCGTTTCGGTAAAGTAATTTCTTGTCTTGATCCGGCGATAGTCTTGCAAGCTCAAATAGCCAAAACACGCCTTTTCATCGTCTTGGGAAATAATCTGCAGGTAAGTAAAGCAGACTTAATTGAAAGAGAGTTTTAAAAAATCATTAACTTAGAAGCAACCAAGGAAATATTAAAACCCTTTAAAAAAGGTACAGCTAGACTTAGTCACTTTTGGGTTAGTACGATTGAAATGTTTGGAAGATAAAAATTATGATCTTGTTGCATAACAATGCAGCTCTTGAATGTAGGTTTTGTGCCAATAAAGAATGTACTGTAGAAAATCAACAGGAGAAATCTTTAGTAGTTCAAGGAATAATAAATGATGGGATGGGAACTATAGTGTAGATGAGTTTCATGCTGATAAAAACTTACTTATGGATGTAAAAATGGCTCATAGTCTGTGTCAAGCTGATGTTGAAAAGCAAAAACAAGGAAAATATTCACAGTTAGCAAAAAGGGAAAAAAGCTAAAATTAACGAGTTATAGTTTAAGAGAAAGCAGTTTATAGATGAAGTTAATGGAAAAAAGAAGCAAGAATTGAACACAAATTATTAAAATTGAAAAAGTTTTGATTATTTATGTTTAATATTAAAAAGCGATATTCTTTGAAAATTTAAATTTATAAGCAAATTAATGATTGTTTGAAATAGAAAAATATAATATTGTTGAAAGTTCAAATTAAAAATTATTACGTTCAGTTCTTGTTTTAACATATTCTACAAATTTCGTATAATTTTCAAAATCTATCTGGAAAACCAGGAGAAATGGAATTTTTTATGACCAGTTACTGGACATCCTGAAGAGGAAGTATGGGAATCTCGTTAACGGTAAGAGATACAGTTTTTGATATGACTTACTGTTTGAGATATTTTGAAAAAACAATTTTCGTAATTTGAATTAAGTTTTTTTTTGAGGTTAATGTTAAAGTAAGAGCGAATTCTATAGAACTTTTTTACTGCAGTTTGTAATGAGCTTGAAGAGGCCGTTATCGAACTTTTATCTGACGTTTCGTTTTCATGGAATCGTCTACAGTTCATTTTTTTTAAATATGGCTCCGATTTTTTTATGCCAAATTTTAAAAACCTTTTTTTATTCTGAATTCGACAATGTACACACATTAAGATTTAATTACATTTTAAATCTATTTTGGCCATTATTAAGAAATTTTTAAAGTACGGAAGTAAGTTGTATTAATTTTGTAAAAATAAGTTCGTTTACTTTTGAAATATACTTCATAATAATTAATTATAAAACATTAAACACCAAACAAATAAGAAATACAGAAAGATATCGATAGGAGGAAACGAAATCTGAATAGAATAGGTGTTATAACTGTGTTATAAAGAAGAATATCTACGTGACACAAACTAGGACATTTTAAGCCGTAAAATTGTGTTAATATATTACAGTAGGTATAACTGCTGTTATCGCAGTGCCCTTCGACATATCCTTATCCGGAATAACTCCAGGTTGGTCTCAAAATACGGTAGTCTTGAGCTTCTCAGCAGAAAATGGTGAACTGGCCTTTTTAGTAGGTACTGAGAGAACATTGTTGGTTTTTGGAGATTTAATTTAACCAAAACACCACCCTTTTGCAGTCGGGTGGGTATTAATACTGTTGCTAATAACTATTTACAACTTACAAAAATCCTTCGTATTTATTGGCTAAGGTATGCAATTTGTCTACCTGACTAAATGATAATCCTAATTGTTAAGCCATATAATTTGTTGATAATATTACAGGGGCCATTTTCCTACGGTGCTTTCAGCCAATAAAAATCCAAAACAGGTGTATTACTGTCAGTGTGGGTAGAACCAAATTAAGAGGCGTTTGGTACTTTGTAAACGATGTAAAATAAACAAATACTTTTGTTCACTCCCGAAAACGGATAAGTGGTTTTTCAGGTAGATTGGCCTAGGTGAGAGTCAAAATATCGAAACATTGCATTTAACCAAAGATTATAATAGTAGCGTTAGCTATAATAATATTTGATTTAACTTAGGATTTGGAAAATATAGAAACATGAAACTTGAAGGAGATTTAGAGTTAGTTCATTGGGTTCTTTTATTAATAAAAATATGAACCTTCTGATCATTTCTAAGCTGAGCTGGTTCTCCTAAAAATTGGTAATTAAGGTTTGCTCAATTTGGAAGGAGGGGGGGGGGGACCATCGTGACCCAAGAAAGATGAAAAACTAATTAAATAAGAACTTTAAGTAGTTATAACTTGATTAATTTAAATAGAATGCTATACTTTTTAACTTACCAGAAAATGTACCTTTTAAATAATAATCGAAGGGTCAAGGATGTTCTATAGCTAAGTCTTCGCGTTTTCACGGAATACGCCAAATAATCGTTTTCTGCACTATTTCGTGTTTTTTGAATACATGTTCTAATGTATCTAGTTGCCTATGGCATTTGGAAATGACAGGTGATTTACAACTATATAAATAATAATCAGGAAACGCGATTTATAGTCGTCCAACAAGCTATAAAAGTAATAATGGTAATAACATATTGACGATAGCACAAAAGAAGCAAAATAGTTATAGTAAATGTTCGAAATGTTGACCATGCATTTCCAAACACTTACATATTCTTTTTTCGAAACCACTGCTAACTTTAGACAACATTTGCGGGGTTACAGTTTGAAAAGCGTCTCTTATAAGTATTTTCATATCTTGTGGTGTTGTCGGGGGCGCATTGTATACAATTCCGTTTACGTATCCCCATAAAAAGAAATCTGGTGGAGTTAAGTCCGGAGATCTCAAGAGGCAATTTTATAATCCGTCTCTCCATTCCACCTGTTTCGAAAGTTGACATTTAAAAATTGCCGAACCTCGTGATGATAATGAGGCGGAGCTCCATCAAGTTGAAGCCACATAGTTGTTCTAATATTTAAAACGTCATCTTCTAATAACACTGGAAGTTGGTGTAAAACAAAATCGCGAAATATCAAACGATTTAAAGATCCTTCAAAAAAGTAAGGTACAATTAAGTATGGACCCAGTAGTATTTCCCCCCCCCCCACATATTAACCGACCACCTATTTTGGTTTCTCATAACTCGGTATCATGCGGATTTGAATCAGAATAGTAATAGAAGTTGTCTATTCACGAAGCCATTGTTATGAAAAGAACATTCATCACTAAACAACACATTATCAAAAAAGTGTTCATTTTTTGCCACTTTATCTAACACCCACAAGCAGAAATCAGTTCGGTTGTCAACATCATTTCCGTAAAGCTTTTAACAAAGCTGGATTTTATAAGGATGAAATCTGTATTTGTAAAGAATCCTTGAAACACTTGCTTTGGGATTTTCGATCACTACACCCAAGTACAGTAAAAACATTTTCTTCATCCTAAGTATGAGGATTTCTTGTAATAGGTTTTTTATAACTGACACTTCCACTGTCCCTAAACTGGTTTGATAGTCTCATAAAAACGCTTGGTTTAGGATGGTTTCTTTCAGGAAACTTTAAGCATAGACTCGAAAAACCAACAAACAATTTTCATGACATACTCCAAGGATAAAAATCATATCAATACGCTCTCCCTTTGGATAAATCTTCATTTTGACAAAGGAATAACACAACAATATTCAAATAATTCAATTCAATAAATGAACTGACAGATTAAATGAATTATCTGACGTTTCTAAATGTCATAGGCAACTAGATACATTAGAACATCTATTCAAAAAACACAAAATGGTGCAGAAACCGATTATTTAGCATATTCTGTGAAAACGCGAAGACTAAGCTATAGAACATCCTCATACCATTCGATAGATACTTAAAAGGTACATTTTCTGGTAAGTTAAAAAGTATAGCGTTCTATTTAAATTAATCAAGTCATAGCCACTTAAAGTTCTTATTTGATTAGTTTTAATTTTTGAACACCCTGTATAACATAGCAAGTTTATTATAATTGAGATATAAAATATGATTTATTGTTACACTTCACTGTAAATTTCGACTATATTTGTTAAGTATTTGAAGGATGCAAATTAGGTTAGATTTTGTCAAAATTCAAATTATCTAAAAACCCTTATAGCCGGATTCACTAACATGGTTTAATTTTAAAACCGTCCTAAACTGACAAGAGCAACAATAAGACAAGCAAGTTTTAAACCTTCGATCATACTCTAGATTTAAACAACAATAGATTTGTCTGAAGGCTGTTTATGGTCGGTGGGGGAGACGCTTTTTTGATGTTTGACAGACATAAACATATTTACTTTTCTTGTCTTTCAGTTTAATTGCTTGTCGTGACTTTTTTCGGTGTTTTTAAGTGTTAGAAATTACTATAAATGCGAAGTTTACAATTAATATTAACAAAAAGAGGATTTAAAAACTTATTTTTATCGGTAAATATTGTTAGATTGCTTACATATTGAAAATAACAATAATAAAAATTTAGGGAACCATATATTCATAATTTGTTGTCAGAATTGACGTACCAGGGGTATGTTCGAAGGACGTACCGATGATACTCGTTTAAATAATGCAATTAGAAAAGGATAGCATAAAATCGGTATGTCTGTACCAAGAAATTAAATATCTACTGTTTATCAACACTTTTTCAAATATAAATAAAAATATTATTACGTTATTCAGCGTTCAAACAACCGGGCCCTAGTTCTGACGTTATGCTACTTCTACAGGGGTATGTTCGAAGTTTTAAACCGTAAAAATACAAGCATAAAAAATCTTTTTTTCTTTTATTACTGAATCGTAAAATTGTAAATTTTATTTATATTAGATATATAACTATTTCCCTTACATATTTCAAGGTTTTTATCATAAATATCCCTATTTAAGCGTTTAGTTTTTGACATGTATAATATAAATTATGGCAATATCATAAGCAAAACAACTGGCCGAGTGAAAGATCTATTTTTCATGGCAACCAGATCGGATTTAACTCTTGAATCTTCTTAGTGAATCTGGCTGTAAATGTTTAGGTACTATAAACCTTATTAAAATAGGCACTTATTGTGATCGGAAAATCAAAAAAATGCAATAATACACAGGGGGTTCCATTTTAAAAAACAACTTTTATACTTTCAGAGCTTTTAGGACACCCTGTATAATATTAAGATAACTTTAAAAAGTAACTATATTAGACTCCAAAGTAAAACTTTTTGAAAGTCACGTATTTTGGCCACAATATTTTCCATGCCGTATAGGATGAAAAACCCTGTATATCACTCACATTTTAAAACATTTGAATTTAAGGCATTTGCGCACCCTTTTTAAGAGTAGAAAAAAATTGTGACTTCATGAAGCAATTTTGAGGTTAGATTCAGTTTTAGCGACCCCGAAAATATAATAATGAAAAATGCGTTAGTCCTGTCTCTGGCATATAAATTTTTGTTTTCATGTTGATGTGTTATCCATCTTTTTATTTTCGAATTATCATTATTTTTTGTTGCCTTTCCGTTGTTCGAATAACATTTTCGTTTACGTATTGTATAAATAAGCTGAATTCGGCCAGAGAATACAAACTTTCTCCATAATATTTTATCACATAAATTTTCCTTGTTGTCTTGTCTGCGGGTAATATAGCCGATCAATAAAAACTGCGCGCTGGTCTGCAGGAATGACTCACTTTCCTGGCTTAGTCATTCACCTCATGTAAATATTTAATTTACTTCCAAATATGTTTGTGTTGGGCCCACGAATTGCATAATAAATGAAGAAGCATATAGTTTCTTAATTTATAGTATATTGTTAGGATAACAGTTAGGAGGATTTTAATATTTCGAATAAAACAAATTAAAGCATATGTAGATTTAAATGGTTTAACGCAGAATTTTTTTATTCCTTTTTTTTCATTAATTAAAAAAAAAGACGTGATGATTTTTTAAGATCCCTGATAGTGTGTTAACCAAGCTTTTCTGAAAGTTAATTATCCCGGACTTCTAATTATATGGACAGATTAATGGCATAACTAGAAGGAGGGACCATGTCAAGCACAAAATTTTGAATCAATAATGCCCATTAATATTTTATGGGTACTAGAGGGTGGCATAGCATGGGGGCAACTCTCCAAAAAATATATTTTATTTTTACTAGAATTTCTTTTAATTTTTTCGTTGATAGAGGAAATCCCCTGGATAATTAACAAATACGGATTTTCATACTCATTGCCAGATTTACATTATACAAGCCAATTTTTTTAAAAAATCTTTCTCAGTCTAAATTTAGTCTTACAGTTATCAGTATTATAAAATGTGAGCAATTTTTAATAGGATTCTGGGATCTCTTATCTGTAGATCGAAGGGTTGTTAAGAATGTTTTTAAATGAATAACTACCTTTTGTTTTATTTTTACACGGAATCAATAATTTTTAAAGATAATGTAATTATTATTTTTCTCAATGAAAAAAATATTTATTATGCACATATTCAATAGCGTCAATGATAGTTATATTAATAATATTCCGACGATCCGAAAAGGCTTTCTACCGTAAGCTAAACTCTCCACCTAACATGGCAGATAATAGATATCCCAACAGAGATCAGGTGGAAGAGTTCTGGGGAAACCAACTTTCCACACCCGCTAAGTGCAACATCGCAGCCGGCTGGATGGATCAAGAACACCAGATCTGCCAAGACTACAGCCAGATGCAGTTTGAGCCATTTACCACCGAAGAAATCTCAGGAATAATCAAGGAATTCCATAACTGAAAATCTCCAGGTCTCGACAGGATCCAGAACTACTGGCTCAAGAAGTTCTGGTGTATACATCATCAACTGGCTAAACTTATTAATGATGTTTTTCTAAATCCAGAGAAGATGCCATTGTTTCTGACAGAAGGCATTACGTATCTCTTACCAAAGGACCAACATAACACACATGACCCAGCTAAGTGTAGGCCGATCACCTGCCTTCCCACACTATATAAGGTAATCACCTCCTGCTTGACCCAACACATCTATGCACATTGTGAAAAAATAACATTATCACACCTCAAAGAGAGGATACACCAGGGGAGCAATGGGATGCAAGGAACAATTGATTGTTGACTCTGTCATATGTAACCAGGCCTGTACCAACCGAAGTAACCTCTTTGCTGCCTATGTGGATTATAAGAAGGCCTTCGACTCAGTGCCACATGAATGGCTCGAAACTATATTGAGAATGTATAGGGTCGATGATCATTTTGTTTCCTTTTTAGAACGCATCATGTCAACCTGGAGAACTAGGATCCAACTGCAAGTTCCATCCAGCGATACCATCGAAACTAATACAATCCCAATATGAAAAGGAATATTTCAGGGCGATTCACTAAACCCATTGTGGTTCTGCCTTGCAATGAACCCTCTGTCACGGCGTTTGAACTCCACCAGATACGGCTTTAGTATTAGAAAAAACAACGAAGAGGTAGCAAGATTGAATCATCTTCTATACATGGATGATCTTAAACTGATGGCTGCTACCAAAAACCAGCTGGAGCAAATACTCAAAATTGTCGAGGAGTTCTCCGGGGATATCGGAATGCAGTTTGGACTTGACAAGTGCCGTATGTTGAACATCGTTAAAGGAAAGATACAACCGGGAGAATTTGAGATGCAGAACGGTGAAACCATTGCTGCAGAACAAACATACAAATACCTAGGTATGAAACAAGCTAAACGAATTAACCATCGCACTATGAAGGCCGAATTGACAACCGAATTTGTCAGGAGGGTAAGACGGGTGTTACGAACTAGTCTAAATAGTAGAAATTTGTTTAAGGCGCTCAACACGTACGCATGCTCTGCGCTTAGCTACTCTTTTAGAATAGTAAAATGGAGCAGGACGGACATCGAAGGCCTGCAAAGAAAAATAAGAATACTCTTAACAAAAGCACACAAACATCACTCTCGGAGTGCTATTGAACGTGCAATGCTTCCAAGACACCAAGGAGGAAGAGGATTGGTCGATATTGATAAGCAGCTCGATCAACAAATAATAATCTTACGTTCTTATTTCCATAGGTTAGCGGACTCTTCCACACTACATCGAGCAATATGCGAGGCAGACGATTCAACGCCGCTACAGCTGAGGGAACGGGATATTGCTTCTCACCACCGAACAGACCAAGAGGAGTTACAAGCCTGGCTACAGAAGCCACTTCATGGACGGCATCCAAATAAGGTCAACCAGGACAATGTAGACAACTTAGCGTTGAACTACTGGTTGATTTCAGGACATATGTTTTCGGAAACGGAGGGCTTCTTGTTAGCTATCCAAGACCAGGTTATTCTGACGAAGAACTATCGGAAATTCATTATCAGAGATCCCTCAATAGAAAATGACCAATGTAGATATGGCTGTCGAACATCAGAGACGATCCAGCACATAACTGGAGGATGCCAAGCGTTTGCCGCAACCGAGTATAAGGAAAGACACGATTCAGCCGCTAAGATACTCCACCAAGAGTTAGCAGATAAGTTAAAACTATTGCAGGTAGGAAAGATGCCTTACTACAAATATAATCCAGAGCCTACTCTTGAAAACAACGAGTTCAAGTTATACTGGAATCGAACGGTCCTAATAGATCAAACAGTTGCTCATAACAGGCCAGACATTATACTAACAGATATAATTTCCAGGCGAACTACATCGACATCGCTGTACCGAATAACAACAACCTAAGGTCAAAATACAACGAGAAGATCGCCAAATACAGAGATCTAGAGGTGCAAATCCGCAGACAGTGGGCAATGAACAGCGTCCACACGATTCCTATAATACTGTCAACAACTGGAGTGATACCAAAGAACCTCCTGCAGAACATCAAGGGACTGAGCCTTAGTGAGCATCTGTATAAACCGATTCAGAAAGCGGTTCTCCTTGCAACCGCGCGAACCGTTCGAAAGTTTGTAGGAAGTGCAGAAGACCACGCCACCTAGGACCCGATAACATGTAAAGGGTCCCCACAGAGCTTCATACTTTTGGTGTCTTTGTATACCTGGTATGAGTGATTAATCCCTGGAGGGAGTGCGAAGCCGTTTGGCTTGTAAATCATGATAATAATTATGTCTTTATTTCTGGCTCCATAAAATTAACAACATATTATAATTAGTTAATATACAGGATAATATAGAGACAGAAAGGGCGAAGTCCAGATGTGGATAACACCTGAGTGACATCCACCCTGAACAACTCAACCCAGACTGAAAGTAAATAGGACCTAAATAATAATTAAAGACAGAAGAGAAAAGAAACAATACTTATACACCCAAGTTAGATACATTGATAGAAATTCTGGATTTTTCTTTATTAAAATTCAAAAGAAAAAGAGGAAACTACAATTTTCTTATTTGTTGATCAAATGCGTGTTGGAAGACAACATATCTAAATTTTATAGGCGTGAGAGCTTTGAAGAAATCCGGTAGAGAATTATATATAGTTTAGCGACGTTGTAGGTAAAAGAGCGTTCAAACAGAGAAGATTTATTTTATTTTATTATAATTGATTGATATAACAATTCAAAACATATTTTCAATTAAGTTTTGTTTTTTAGTTTTTAAAAATTTTAAATTTTTAAGAAAAAATTAATATGTTATAGTATCAAAAAGATGTTACTTGCCAGATGATATAAAGAAAAAAATCGTTTAGAAAGTTGAACTGGCAGTAAAATTATTACTGCTTCACAAAGCCTATTTTGAGTATAGATTGTAAATATACCTAGTTTAAAAATCATGGTTCTTGGATTTAGACCGTGTCAAATTGGAATTATTAGCCGACGTTTTGCCTACGATTGTAGGCTGACGAAGGAAATGCAACTGTTAGTATGGATAAGGACAAATACACTGAAAAAACAAACCAGCTCTTGGACGACAATACTTATAGTCATTCGGACCGATCCAACAAACAAAATCGAAAGGAACCTCACATTTCAAATTAGCGCCTCCAGCCTCACTCCAGAAGAAAAGAAAGCCGTTAAACCAAGCAGTTTCAAGATTTCATACCTTTACGGACTGCCTAAAATAAATATAGGAAATGTACCTCTACTTCCAATCGTCAGCGCAATAGACTCATCAACATACAAAATTAGTAAATATCTGGCCAAACTTTTACATCCCTTTACAGGAAAAACCGCATCCTTTGTTAAAAACTCTGGACACGTTGCCCAAAGATTAAAAACCTTGTAATTAGAGCCTGGAGTCATATTGGTCAGTTTTGATGTAAAATCCCTGTACACAAATGTTCCTATAGATGATTCAATTTCCATATTATCGATCATATCACGAAACAACAACGTGGACTCCACCCTACTAGAAGTAATTAAAGTAAGTTTGATTTCAGACCTTTTTTGTTCCAGGTTGATTTCCACTTATTTTACTTTTCAAGGAATGTTCTACGAGCAGACTTTGGGAGCGGCCATGGCATGTCCGCTATCACCTGTGGAAGTTAACATTTTCATGGAAGCTTTCGAAGAAAACGCCTTGTCTTCTGCTCCTCTAAAACCTAAATTTTAGTGTAGATATGTAGATGATACGTTCGTAGTTTGGCCGCATGAATTCACTATGGAAACCGAATGAAATGGTGCCCTCCCTTTTCTTGATGTATTAGTACGAAGGAAAGAGAATAGTAAATCAGGACATTCTGTGTACAGGCAACCAATACATACAAATCGATATTTCAATGCAACATCATACCATCATCCTTCTCAAAAACAATCCGTCATAAACTCATTGGTACATAGAGCACTTTCAATATGTGACGAACAATCACTGAAATCAGAAACAGAAAAACTGACTAATGCTCTGAGAGGCAACAGATATTGCGCTGAAGATATAAGACGTTCCGTTAATAAATATAAAAACCCAACTTCTCAACAAAATGTCATAAATGAACCTCTTATGGGCAGTGTTGTCTTACCTTACATACACGGAACCACCGACAAGATTGCCAGATTGCTCTGAAAATCAATCATTCGGACAATTTTCAACATATGGAAGCAAGTTGGTTTGAAGTCTCCAAAGGACACCACTCCATTTCAAACAGAAGGTGTTTACAAGAATCCTTGTTCTTGTGGTAAAGTGGATGTAGGTGAAACAAGACGGTCTATATCCACTAGGCTTAAAAAACATAAAATATGTATAAAAAAGAAATAAATTGTACAATCTGCAGTAGCTGAACACCAGCATTGCTCAGGTTACACTTTTAATGTAAAAGAAACTAAGGTGCTAGCAGCAGTGTCTGGTTTCTTTAAACGTAAAATTAGAGAATCAATCGAAATTTGCAAATATCCAAATAATATTAATAGAGATGCGGGTTACAGCCTACATCACATGTAGAAATCGATTGTAACGCTGGATCACGGTCGAATATAAATACCGGGCTGTTGCTCTTCAATACTCATTCAATGTTCTAATATCGTGAAGTAAAGATCCCTGAAGATGCCTCATGCAATCGTAGACGAAACGTTGGATAATAATTCCAATTTGACATGGTCTAAACCCCAGAACCATGATATCATCATGATTTAATTTGCTTTTAAAGGTTGAATTTTGTTTCTCTTAAGTATTAGGTTTATTTTCTTTTTATTAACGTTATTTATTTTTATTCAACAATTTTTTTATGCTATTAATTTTGAGTTAATGATTTATAAAAAAGAAAAAAAATGGACAACGAATTTATTTTGAATAATTGATTTTATTGGAGCCCAAATTTTCTTTGCCCTACAAATTTTTGTCTTTATAATAATCATATAATAATAATAATAATATAGACCAAACATACAAATATCTAGGTATGAAACAGGCTAAAAGATTGACCATCGCAATATGAAGGCTGAATTGACAGCCGAATTTGTCGGGAGGGTAAGGCGGGTATTACGAACTAATTTAAATAGTAGAAATTTGTTTAAGGCGTTCAACACGTATGCTTGCTCTGCGCTGAGCTACTCTTTTGGAATTGTAAAATGGAGCAGGACGGACATCCAAAACCTGCAAAGAAAAATAAGGACACTTCTAACAAAAAGCACAAAAACATCACCCTCGGAGTGCTATTGAATGTACAATGCTTCCAAGACACCAAGGAGGAAGAGGATTGGTAGATACTGGTAAGCAGCTCGACCAACAAATAATAAACTTACGTTCATATTTCCATAGGTTAGCGGACTCTTCCACACTACATCGAGCAATATGCGAGGCAGACGATTCAACGCCGCTACAGTTGAGGGAACATGATATTACTTCTCACCACCAAACAGACCAAGAGAAGTTACAAACCTGGCTACGGAAGCCACTTGATGAACGGAAGAGTTAGCAGAAAAGTTAAACCTATTACAGGTAGGAAAAGTGCCTTATTACAAATACAATCCAGAGCCTATTCTTGAGAACAATCAGTTCAAGTTATATTGTTATATGAAAAGCTAGTTCAAACATTGTAGTTCGATGATGCGGTGGTATCAGTGTACCTTTAAATCTAATATTAACATTATGAACATTAGTTCTCAATACAATACGTTTATATAAGTATGTGGCACATTTTAGAGAGACAATGTTGTAAAGAAAATATGCAAGATGTAAATCTCTTCGCTCCTCCATGCTTAACCAGCCGGACTCTGTCAATTTATGTGAAATATGTTGGTATTTTTTCACTCCATGGATAAGTTTCAAGCAAGAATTTTGCATAAGTTGAATTCTATGTTTAACCATAGCAGTAAGACATTTACCATAAATAGTGTCCCCATGGTTAAATACGGAGAACACCAAAGAGTCACACAATAGGGTTTTCACATGGGGTGACAAAAAATAACGATTACGATACAGTATTTTTAATTTCACAAAAGCCCTCTGTATACAATTAGATACATGGGCACTAAATCTTAAAAAACTGTCTTAAATAAAACCTAAATTACGCACATTGTCTTTTATCGGCAACACTGCAGTATCTATCTCTATATTAATCAAACCTTTCAAATATTCTACATCTGCCCTACGGCCGAAGACCATTATACAACATTTTTTAGGATTCAATATAAGAGAGTATTCCAATGATAATTTGCTTAACAAATTTAATTCTCTACTTATAGCCTTACAGCCCTCAATAGCATCAGCCCTTTTAAATGATAAATAAACCTGCGTGTCATCTGCATAACACTGAGCAGAACATACTTGTAGAGCCTCTAAAATGAAAGAACTATAGATGGCATACAACAGCGGAGACAAAGCCGAACCCTGAGGTACGCCACTGTTAATCATCACAGGAGCTGACACTCTTCTGTCAATCTGAACTGACTGACATCTGTTGCTTAAAAAATTAAAAAAGAATTTAACTGCCTTGTGATTTAGAGTATCAAAGGCTTTTGAAAAATCTAACAATGCCAGAATTGTAATTTTACCTTTATCAGTAGATGCCAAAATATCGTCAGTAACCCTTGCTAATGCTGTTGAGCATCCATGGTGTTCTCGGAACCCTGATTGAGTTTCAGGTAACAAATTATTGGACTCAACATGTTCAGTCAACTGAGCGTTTATGACCTTTTCCAAGATTTTAGACACACAAGGTAGAATACTAATAGGTCGGAGATCTTTAAATTCCTGCGGAGAGGAAACAAAACTGTTTATGTAGTCAACGCCCTGAGCCTTAGATTTTATATCTATTATATATTTGTAGATATCAGTCTCAGTGACTTCCTTAAAATTCAAAATTGATGAAACCTTTTCGCTGACTGTTCTGATACTTATTAAAGAGATGCTCGTTATTTGTTGTTTGAGGCGAATTAACTGTGAAAAATAAATTGAGCTCATCTGGCAAATTGAGGCTGTCAGGAATGTCTTTTTTTATCCTTAAGTTATTAAGTTATTAACAGGTTGTACATCGAAGAAATCAAGAAATAGACGGGTTTTGTATTTCAGTGTATGTGTAGCTTTGTTTCTAAAAACTTTTTTTTCTTTTTTAATTGTGACGGTTGTGTGATTTCGAATGCTTTTATAGTACTCCCAATGTCCTAGTGACCTAGATTTGTTATAACGAGTCAGAGCTTTATTTCAAGTTTTGATCATCTCTCGAATTGTATCAGTTATCCATTGGAGAAGGGAGTGGAGGCAATCTTTCTTCTGCTCCGGACGGCAGTTTTTCATCTGCCCCTGGCGGCAAATTTTGCATCTGTCCCAGGCGGCCGAAACCTACGCTAGTACCTGTTATGTAATGGTATGGTAAACGTGCAATACAAATCGTAGGGTTTATTTTTGACTTCCAAAAGCTTTCGTGCCCTCAACACGTTTCCATAATCATGAAGGTTATTGTGCAGATCAAATTTTTTTTAAACATATTTGTAGGTAAAATTACCGCTCTTTCGATTGCAGATGTTAAAAAAGAGGGTTTCTATTTGAAAAAATAAGGTTGACCTTCAAACAAATCATCGCTGGGGAAGTCTTTAGCTGTTCCATTACTTGCTTACCACCCTTTATTACACTGTCACGGGGTAGTTTTTACCATTAAAAGTGAATTATGGCCCCTACAAAAAAATACATCTCTAATATTTTTCTTTTCTATTCGTACGCTGAGTTTCATTCAATTCGGTTTACTTGTGTGATTGACTTTGTGTAAAATAAGACTTAGAATTGGAATCAGGTAGACATCAGTTAGCTGGAAGATGTCAAAACTTGCTTAAAATAAAATTAAAACAACAAAGAGTGTAGTGCTTCCATTTATTTTAAAAATAAAAACAACAGTGGTTTTATTACAAGAATATAAAAGGGATTTTCTATAAAAATAAACTCTGTTTAATGTAGTAACAAGATCTGTTTTAATTACATATTTGTGTAAAAAATATCAATAAAGATGTATTGATAGACAGAAATTTTAACTTCATTATCCTACAATGGATTTTTGAAATTTAACAATACAGATAAACAGAACATTTTGTATGTATATTAAAAATTAATTTTTCTTATTATCTGTCATTAATATTTATTTCCATCATATTCAAAATAAAGTGATATACAAAGTAATAATATTGCACACAGATGTAACAAAAGGTAATGATAGTTCTACGCCAATAGGAGTTGCTATCAATTTAAAGTAATTTAAAATCTGCATTAGTAGCGCTGCCTCTGATATCGATTTTTTAAATTAACACTATTTCAACTTCTATGGACGTTGGCCTATAATAACTTTTGTTTAATTCAATTATTAACAATGGGATAAAGAAAATATGTAAACAAGCATTTTCTAACAAATATTGAAGTGCTAAAATTCTATTACTTAATTACACATTTGATTTGCACACATCATTATCTACCTTAATGAGTTAAATTGTGATTTACAAAAGAAATATATAATATATCTCTATCATCAAAAAACAGACTTTTAAATATAGGATCATAATGCAAAAATTGTAATATTCTATATATTTTTTTTTTGGATTGCAGTATATATTTAGTAATATAATAAGGCCGTTTATACAGCGCACTCTAGTGTCTTTATGTGGAAAAAATTGTATTTTTTACACGACACATGATGAAAAGAATTCACTGCGATTATTATATTACAAATTCTTTCAAAAGTTAAACAAATTGTTTTAATTGCACGCAAAAGTGTTTTTTTTTCAAATTGTTTTGAAAGTACAGAATTATATGCACACTAAGATATTACTTTTAAAGTACGTATTTTCCTATTACTACTATCTCTATTATCTATGTATAGTTAGCACCCTAGTTTAATATCACCGGCTATTACGAGGTGGAGCAAGTATTTTTATTTTAACCACTGCTTGCCTGTTCTGTTCCCTAGATAAATTCATTTTGTAAGGCAAAAACATTAAATACCTTAATGTAAAGTAAAATTCAAGTTTACTATAAAAGTGATTACAAATTTACTTAAATTTAAGAGCTACTTAATTCACAGCAAAAATGAGGAAAGTACAAAACTGGTTTCACATAAATTGATGATTGATTATTTTGCCCTTCTCATGCCTGCAATTTGTTCATCATATATTCTGTATTTGAAGATTATATACCGGGTGTCAACGAATCTATTAGACAAGTCATAATTTCTAGAGTATTATGTGTATCAAAATGAGAATTGGTACAGGTAAATGGTATGTGAAGGGGAGAATTTTCGCATATTTTCCACTTTCCGGCCACTTCCGGTTTCACCGGAAATGGCCCCGGTTTTGAATTTTTAAATGGAACACCCTGTATATTTTAACATTTTTGGATTTATGAGACAATTCTAGATCAGAATGTGACATTTTAAAAACTTTTTACGTCTACTTCATTTTTTTAGAGCCACTTTTAAAATTGCATCTAGGTGGCCATGATCGGACGCAAACTAATCTAAGGGCCTTAGGTGATGTCAAAAAAATACAATCGCAAAGTTTTAGTTATTAGTATGAAAGACAGGAATAAGACAAGTTGACAAAATTACGTTTTCATTTCTAACTATTAATTTTCAAATGGCGACCCCTTTTTGACAACTACTTTTCGAAGAAAGCATTCTTTGACGAATCTAACGGTACTAATTTATTTGCGATTGGATTAGACATAAGAACAGAAATTAAATATTATTAAGCAAAATACTGGATAATTTATTTACTTATGACAAGTGCGCCATGGACAGCCATGATACATAATAATTTGCAACTGTTTTTATCAAGTCTTGTTTGGAAAACAAAGCACTCACTTAAGTAGATAATGACAGTGACATACGCTCTAAGAACAGACGTAAAAGTTTCTTAATTTTCGTTAAGTTTAGTTTAAATTTTCGTTAAAATAATGTATACTCAAAGTGAAAAAGTGGATATGTTATTAATATTTGATTTGTCTGTTTTTAGAGCGTATGTCACTGTCATTATCTACTTAAGTGAGTGCTTTGTTTTCCAAAGAAGACTTGATAAAAACAGTTGCAAATTATTATGCATTATGGCTGTCCATGGCGCACTTGTCATAAGTAAATAAATTATCCAGTATTTTGCTTAATAATATTTAATTTCTGTTCTTATATCTAATCCAATCGCAAATAAATTAGTACCGTTAGATTCGTCAAAGAATGCTTTTTTCGAAAAGTAGTTGTCAAAAAGGGGTCGCCATTTGAAAATTAATAGTTAGAAATGAAAACGTAATTTTGTCAACTTGTCTTATTCCTGTCTTTCATACTAGTAACTAAAACTTTGCGATTGTATTTTTTTGACATCACCTAAGGCCCTTCATGGCCACCTAGATGCAATTTTAAAAGTGGCTCTAAAAAAATGAAGTAGACGTAAAAAGTTTTTAAAATGTCACGTTCTGATCTAGAATTGTCTCATAAATCCAAAAATGTTAAAATATACAGGGTGTTCCATTTAAAAATTCAAAACCGGGGCCATTTCCGGTGAAACCGGAAAGTGGAAAATATGCGAAAACTCTCCCCTTAACATACCATTTACCTGTACCAATTTTCATTTTGATACACAAAATACTTTAGAAATTATGACTTGTCTAATAGATTCGTTGACACCCGGTATTTATTTGAACAGCAATTTATATTCTTGATAATTGCAAGCAATTTATATTCCTATAATAATAAAAACACTAAATAAAATATATTTAAAAAAATCACAGTATGATGCAAATGGCGATATTTTTCATTATATTTAAAAAGCCACACTTTCTCTAATCGATAAATTGATAAAATAAATGTTAAATCTTATCTCTGCTTCATCTATGAAGTAAGTAAACTTCTATCTAAGGTTTATATTACTTTGAGTGTCTCAAAATTAAAAATATTTGAGATATTTTTGACTTCAAGAAAAACATATTCAAAAATAGTTCTGAGGGTTTATTGTACATGGAGAAATGCCTGTGTACATAAATGGAATGCTGGCTATAGACGTCTATACATTAACAACGAAGAATTCTATAATTATTTAGGGACAACGGTGAATGCATTCCTAGGAAATAAAAGTATGGACATTTATAAATATGAAAAAGGCGTTCTGTACCAGGAATTTGGGTCTAAAACTTAAAATATGATTTGTTTGGAGACAATAGCACAGAATATATGGAAATTGAAGTAGAACACAATGAGGTTTTATAAATATTCAAATAATCAATAAAAACAGCCCTAAAAATAGAAACGGAAAAGCAGTAGATTCAGAGCCAATCCCACTGGAAATTTTTAAATGTATTAATGATGGTACCTTCGATTTCATTCAACACAATATGTAAAATAAGACCACCTTTTGCTCTATTCCAGCAACCACACACACTAAAGACTGCAGTGAATGCAGAACCATATTTTTAATAAATCATGTATTCAAAGTGTAAATAATAAAAAAACTAGAAGAAAAAATATTTGGAGTCAGAAAGGGACTAGACATGGTATGGATATGAATATTCATATATATGTTTATTACATTGACTTTGAAAAAGCTTTCGATAAGGTAAATCACAAAAAAACTATTCAAAATTCTGTAAATTAAAAACAAAAGTCAAAAGTGACTCAAGAATAATAACAAATCTTAACTGAAGCCATAACGTACAGATAATAATAAATAATGAACCCGATACAGAAATTGAATGAAAGAGAGGAATGAGACAACGATATATTATATCTTCTCTGCTCTTCAATGCATACAATGAATCGATTTTTGAAGAGTATTAGTATCTGAAAATGAGATAATAATAATAAACGGAAAAGCTATAAACAATATAAGATTTACGGATGACAAAGTTGTTATAGAACTTCAAGGATTATTAAATAGTACTGCTTGTGAATCATATGGATTGAAGATGAATATACAAAAGATTAAATATATGGTAATAGTCTACTGTCTTGAATGTACAAGCTTTTTGTAAAAATAATACCAAATAAAATAACAATAAAAAATAGCTTTTTACCAGCCAGGTGAACAGAGTGGCTTTAGATAGGGTTATAAGAACAATGATAGAGCAATAACCATATATCGATATGTATATAGGCGTTATCGACTATGGAAAGGCTTTCGATTCAGTAAAGTATCAAATTCCATGGTAGATGGCTGTTAGAAGATTCAAAATTAATTTCAATCAGAAGAGGGATCTGGTCTACTAAAGGAATAAATATCTTAATTATCTGCGATTTGTGAATGATATTGTTTTGTTTGGTAGGTCGCCAGAGCAACTGCAGTTAATGATAAACAGCTCAACATGGTCTTCAAAAACACTGGCTTAAAAATGAATGCTACACTGGACTACCAAATATAGAGAAATGATATTGTAAAGAAAGTTTGAGTAAATTGGTACCAGATGGCACAGGACAGAAATAATAAGGGAAGGACCTACATCTAAAAGTGGATGAACATAGGCGCACCGTCATATGGTAATAACAAAGAAACCAAATATAAATTTACGGGGTATTTACGATTATACAACTAGAAAGAGTTGAAAAATTCAGATATCTGTGTGCCTGGATTAGATATGGAGGTCATAAACGTTATAAAAACAAGAAAGTTGACATATCTTGGCCAGATCGTACAGTAAGAAATATTTTATAGCTTATTATATAAGAGAAAATACATTTGAAAGGGAAGTGGTGGACGAAGGCTTACTTAATGGTAGAAAAATTTTAGGTTCTTCAATAAAAATCCCAAAAATACCTTAATTTCTAGATACTCAAAGTAATATGTTACTATAGCATGCATGAACTTTCAGGAAGTTATATATTCTGAAAAAAATGTGGTTTAGATAAAAAGTTTTGGCAAGGAACAATCATTATACAGGATACCAGATAGTGCAATGTCAAATTGAGAATATGTCTAAAAACATTGGATTTCAAACAATAATCCTCCTCATCTTCCCCTTAAAGATTAACATCGCGTATCCTAACACCCTGACGTATAATCTAATAGTAATCGGTATGTTCAGCTACAGCAACACTACTGGATGTGTTGTTACTGACGAGAAAATACCTACACTTATTTTATAATATATATTATTGATTTATTACAAAATACAAACAAACGCAAGTGCTACAACACCATTATTATGGGTCAAATTTAATATAAATTAGATACTTTACAATTTAAACAACATGGGAACAAAACGGTACTAAAATTTCATTAATTTCACGTTTAGATCTAGACCAATGTTATCTAAACTGCCCAAGATCTAATATAAATGCAAACGTTATATATGTTTAAAGAAAACGCAGTTCACTAGCTTCTGGCAAGTTTACAAAATATGGGATCAAATAAGTTATATTTGACCAACCTATATTGTATATACCAGCCAGAATCTAATTCATAAAGCAGTTGTATAAACTAGTTCTTTTGTATCTTATAACTCTAAATAATCTAGGCCTTACTCCACACGTTATTCCGTAAAATAATTTTCTTAATTTCTATCACAGATTAACCAACTTGCGCTTATTAAATTCAAAGATGAGCCCGAAATATGTTCCAAACACCCAGTTAAAAGTGCATATTAAATAGAAATATAAAAGGTGATCAGTTAACCGGGCAGTTGGTACTACTGGGTAAAAATAACCACAGTACTTATAAATTTGAATGTAATTTTTTTCCGGCATGAAATTAAATAAAAAAAAAACTTTTAACAGTTCTTATTTCATTTATATTTTTTTATTTTGAATGTGATTAGTATTTTTGACAATATACTTTATGGTAAAATTTATTTGGACAAATTCTGGTTAATCTGTGTTGGTACAAAACATGAAAAAGTAAAAAAGTTTATTTCTTAATATCATGCAATTTTATTTTAAGGTCCCCTTTGGCTAGTTAACAAAACAAATCCCTATTTTTTTTTCGAACAATTTATCAAACTAAAATATAACGAACTATATTTTTGTTTCTGTTTGTTCATTTTTTTTGTACTTAAAAAAATATATTTTTAAAATTATTATCACAACCTAGTTGTTCTTATATCAATTTATCTCTAATTCCATCCACCAATATATATCAAAGTTTATAAATATTACAATGCCAGTCCAAATTAGGTTTCATGTTTGGAGACAATACCTAGGCTTGAAGTTGAAAGTACAATTTTGTCCAAGCTATCCTTTTTTTCTATTTGGTTCATTGTCTACTTTTTTACAGCCTGAAATACGCTTTTTTAAGGATCCATAATGCCAGTGAAACCAGAAACACAAAATGTGAGGTTTTCTGTTAAACGGAAAATTTACATCTATGTACAGAAAAGAAAAATCGAAGTAAGAATGTGTCAATCTTTACCATCCCCCTTTTTTCAGAACACTTATATATATTATATACTTTTTAAAGCAGCCTGTCAATCTGTCATTTTTTGAAATACAAAATATCGATTCAAAATGGCGACTAAACTTCCCAATGGACTTTATTAAAAAAATATTTTTCCAAATAACTGATATATTTGTGTATAAACTTACATTTTTTATTGTAGAAATGGAAAGTGAGAAAATTTGGCATTTAGTGGTATAAATAATTTGGGATTTAAATCTCATCTGAATGTTATATGTAACTTTAAAGTAAGTAGTAAAAAATCAGCCTATAGTGCAGAAACAAAGCCTTATAGAGAGAAATTTTAAGCACAAAAGCTGTAGGAAATGAACCGGGACATCTCATGTTGACCTTGAAGCCGTCCTTAAAGACATTCCCAGGTTAAGTTAATTATTTAATGGTCGTATTTTTTATTTCAAAAATGGGGAGTCGACTGTCATCTAAAGGAGATCAGGAGGAGAATTACCCTACACTTTTTCGGTAAATTAAAAGAAAAAATAACTGATAACAAGGACATTAAGCAATATGGGGAAAAATTTTAAACACAAAAGTTGTAGAAAAATGAACGGCTTATCTCATTGTGACCTTGCAGTTGACCTTGAGGACGACTAGATCCTCCTGAACCTGCCTCTGAAGTTTAAGTCATCTGGTACTGAAATCTGACATCTACCAACGGTGCACAAGAAACCAAAAAGAACAATGAACATTCTATTTTTAAATTTTAAAGTCTCACACATCGAAGTCACAGGTCGATATCTTGAGAATAAGCTTAATTATATTATAAATAATACGAAAATCAAAATTTTAAATTTGTTGATAACTGACACCACAAAAATTATAAACAAATTAAATTCCCACATTGAAAAATTAATAGATGAAACAAAAACAATGCTGCCTGAAAACATTTTTCAAGATTTTATTAAATTTGAAAACTCAAAGTATGAAAAAACGTTCAATTATGTAAAAAAAATAAACCAAAAAAACTCTCAAAATTAATTTCACACGTAGCAGATTAATGTTAGAAAATAAAAAAATCCTCCTGAGGAGACAGTAGATGAAGGTTAAGGATACGAGACCAGTCACCCAAGCTTGGGAATCAAAAATGAACAAAAAAGGAAGACCAAGACAAACATGGAATGGAGTTCTTGCAATTAAAAATATGGACTATTCAGGCTGTAAAAAATTAGTATAGCGTATTTGGTTTTCAAAAAAATGTTATTAAGAGCATGTATCAGCGCGCCTTACATGGCGATTTTTAAAAATCCAGGCAAATAAAGTTGTATTAGGCCTTACAATTTAATTTTAGAGAAAAATATATGTAATGTATAAACGCAGGACATCAAACATTAATCAAATATTGACTTCTCATTGTTTGTATTATATACTGGTTTCTAAACTTGAAAAAAAGTTGTTGGGTCAGCAGGTGTTTTATTTGCTTGCATTATAAGAAAACATCCAAAATAACCACAATATCACCAAAAAATTAAAAATGACTAAAAAACTGATGTTTATTTTCAAAACTTTGCTGAATATAAGAAAACTTACGATAACGCTAGTGTACAACAAAAAGTAAAGACCAGCATTTTGGAAAACATTGTATTTTCAATAACATCCTTCTTTATGTTTCTCATATTCTCATTATACGATAATATGTGTTTCTTTTTACTTTTCATTAAGTGCAAAAAACTCATTTTACACTTTTAATGATTATTATATATGTTACATTGGACGAAAATAAATTCTCCCTATCATGTAATATGTATGGTGTCTCTTAGTTGTAGAAAACAATTTTTTTGATCTTAATACATAATGAATCATCCAGCATTGTAATTTACAAACATTAAGACTGGATTAAATTACCCGAACATCTGTTTTATTTTTTAATAAGCCCCTTTTTTTAAATTATACCAAGTTCCATCTTTTATATAATTCCGCAACAGTAGCTACCGCGCCACCTGGAATAAACCTAACAAAATGATCACCAGCCAAAGGACCCACTGCAAATAATCCTTCATGTCCAATAACCTCATGGGTAAAAGGGTTTGTATTTACCAGGTTCGTTTTTGCGTCAATCTCACGCTCTGGAAACACACTTATGTTCAAGTGAGCGGGTAGGAATGACAGGTTCGGACGTGCTCCGATTAATACGGCAGCGAAAGAAACTTTGAGTTTGAACTCTTCCCCATTTTTCGAGGTCAGTTTGACGGTTTCAGACTCGGCATCAAAGTCCATGAGGGAATGTTCCGGGTATGCTTTGTAGAGTGGATATGTGGAGCCTCCGTCGTTCATCATTTGATGTACCTAAAATAAATTAATATGCATTATAGTTAATTGATATTTGAAATAAATTAAGATTGTTTATTAGTAAAATTTTTGAATTGTATGGTTGTTAATCATTAGCCTTATTCGTCCTATTTGTTAATTCAAATTTTAAAATAACTGAAAAAAAGGCTAAATATGACCTGGCTAGAAACGATTCAATTTTTTCTTAAAAATAGCTTTTAAATTATATGTGGTGAGTTCCTCTATGTTACAGTGTTCTTTGAAGAAAAGTTGTTATTTAAGTCATTAAAATTTGCAGATTGTAACCGTGGTATTGTAAATATTAATAGGATAAGAGCCGAACTAAGATTACCAATTTTATATGAATAATTTCCTAATTCATTAACATGGTTCAATTGTAAAACTGGTCTAAGTTGATAATTAATCCTATAATTAACTAATATGGTCTAAAAATCGTACTAAATCAAGAATATCTCCTGGTTTTTCATTAAAAATGAAAAAGGTATGGTACACGTGCCAAAAAAGATGTTTTTGTAACTGTTTATTCCGCTGACGGCGGTGACAATCCTAATATTAAAGAGATAACAAGATGCTGTAAAAAAAATTAAAGGACGGTAAAGCTTTAGGGCCAGATAATGTATCCTCATTTACAATTAAATTGTGTTGTGTTAGCATTTTTAAGTCTCTATTGTGGATTTTGCTGAACCTAAGCCTCAAGAGCGATACTTTTCCAAATGTGGAGAAAGAGATGGTCGAGATACAGAAAAGGAGATTAGTTGGAGATAACTAACAAAACAGTACTCTAGATTCCAGCTAAGATATTTGAGAGTACACCTTTCCAGAGCATTTTTTCGTCAATGGCTTTGTGAGAAGGAGATCCATAGTCACTAATTTATTTAATTTCTCTCAGGACGTGCGGATGTTTTGAATAAACGAGACTAAGTTAATGTTGTACACACTCACTTCGCCAAAATAATTAATTCTATGTCCCATATGATTTTCACATCAAAGGTTTAACAGGAATATCAGTTTCATTTTTCACCTTTCTTATTTCACTGACGTCAATTTCTATTATACAGCAATGGGAGGCCTTCGAGGGATTTCATCAGGGTCATTTTTTTTCACATCTGGGATCCCTCAGGAATCCAATCTCGGGTCACTGTTTTCCTGCTTTTCATTACTGAAATTATTACCAGTAATTCTTCGTGGTTCTAATTTTCAGATAACTGGAATGTTATAGGATAGGCAAATTATATGTTTACAGTAATGGGAGTACAATTAATGATTCCCGTAATTTACAGAAAAATATTGATAAAGTTGAAAGTGTTCAAACGACAATAAGCTTAATTTTAGTATTAACAAATGTGTTCGGTGCCATTTCCTCGTAAAAATAAACTAATTATTTTTAATTACAATAGACAGGGTGAGACTTTAGGTCGTGTTGGTGAGGTGGGGGATCTTGGAGCTGTATTTAACAATAAATTGACATTTAATAACCACATAAATTTTATTACTAATAGGGCCGTTAAGAGAAGGAGAGGTATGTTTTTGATATTTTACGTTCTTATAAAATGGATTTTAGGATAGGAAAATTCACAAAAGACCATCTATTCTGTATTTCCAAAGTAGTAGAAATAAAACATGCTTTAATCTAGAATTGTTTGTTGATCTAAAAAAAAGAGTAACATAAAAATAGAACACACATTATCAAAAGGATTTAATCTAGACAAAGAACTAAAGCAAGAATATTGTTTTTCGCCAACATTTTTCAAAATATATTTAGAACAGGTTTCAAAGCAATGGAAAAAAATGTAGTACTGTAGGTTCAACCTTACAAGATATATATAACGATATACACTGTACATTGTACCACGTTATATACTCAAATTGTAGTAGCTCAGCAGTCTAACGACCTAAAGAAAGCTGATTGAAGAATACAGAAACTGAAGACTAAAAGTAACAATGCGAAATAATATTAGAAAATGAACCGCAAAATACTGTGAAAGTTATTCAGACTGCATATAATAGGGCACAATTGCGAGATGATGGATTGTACCGGATGGAATGGCCTGACGAGTCCTATATGAGGACGAAACAGTGTTGTATTTTTCGGACCCGGAGCTTTTCCACTGTCTTCGAGTTCTCCGCACTTTTTAACACGCGAATAATGTGTATCAGCAGTCTTATGTCCACACAGCCGAGAATTTTCTATGTAACTTTAAAATTGCACGAACGATTATGGTTTTTTATATATTTGTTGGCTTAAATAACACGCAGCGGCTCTCATGGGGAGATCGTTGGTGCGATATCTTGCTTGAACTGCGGGCACTCTTGGTTAGTTTGATCGTCGGTGCCGAATAATGCGACTCTATCATTTGGGTAGCATGTTTCGTGTATCGAGCTTTGATATATTTCTTTTTTAATTTACCGTCGCACTATCATAGGACGGTTTTATACAACAATGTTGGTTTGTGTTGCGTTTATTAAGTGATGCGTCGAGATGTCGCTATTCGTGCCTTGTTTGCTTTTTTCCATTTTAAAAACAGTTTATAGGGCACAATTGCGAATGATAGATTGTACAGGATGCAATGGTCTCCCGAGTCCTATATGAGGACGAAACGGCGCTATCGTCCTTTTCGGACCCGGAGCTTCTCGATTGTCGTGGACTTCTCCGCACTTTTTCACACGAGAGTAATGTTTAGCAACAATCTTATGTCCACAGAACCAAGAACTTTCTATTTTATTTTAAAAATTACATGGACGAAAACATATATATATATATATATATATATATATATATATATATATATATATATATATATATATATATATATATATATATAAATCATGAGGGTTATCTATACTTTTTACCTTACTAGTACGGCACATGGAACATAGTAATAATCAGTTCATAGCAGATATCTTACCTTATGATATTCCGGATACATATTTTCTGGCAATTGCTTATTAAACTCTGCAGTCTTGCCTCTGAACACATGAACAACAGGAATGTTCCTCGATCTGACAGCCATCACACCATCGGCTGCACTCAATCCTGCCCCAACAATCAGTACCGGATCAAGAGTTTCTCCATTATTTAATTTTTCATCCATTTTAGTTTCCAAGTTTCGTAAGTCATGCACGAGCCATTCTGGATCGTTTCGATCTTTGAAAATTTCTAATCTATTGGGCGAGTCATGGGCGCCACATGCCAATACCACATATTTAGCACTGTACGTGGTCATAATTCCAGTTTCAATATCGGTACTCTGAACTAGCCATCTGTTTGTATTAGAATCAGATTGCGATGATGATGAATTAAGTCTACTGTAAGAAGGCACGGGTTTGGTAAATCCATCAAGGCTTTGGGAATGGCTAAAGGTCTTCGGTGTTCGATTAATGATTTCAGCGTCACCATAACAACAACAACAAGAAATTGATCTCTTCCTCTCGTGTTTGGGGATGATGATTGTTTCAGATTTGTTCTGAAATATTGAAAAAGTTGTTGGATAAATTAATTTTTAAAATTACATGTGGCGATGCAAATTAGGACTGGCTGTACAGGGTGAGTCAACGATTGGATGAAGTAACTTTGTGCCTTTTCGGTGAAATTTACAAAGAAACTATATTTATTGTTTGATACAGTTTATTTTTACGCAGATTTTAAAAATATTTAGGACTTTACAGGGTGAGCCAAAAAACTAGGACAGCATAAAGTTGTATTTTTTTAAATAGAACACCCTATATACGAATCGTATTTTCGATTTAGCTTATAATTTTAAATCTTTTTTATTAAGGGTTTACTATAACAAAACTTTATAGTTTCTGAAATAATTAAGTTTAAAGAAAAAAAGTCACATTTTCAAGCATCAATTCAATCCTAAATAACGTTTTCAATTTTGTGACAAATATATTCAAATTTGGAATTTAGCAAGGCCAAGGACAAGGTAACATAATTTTTACCTAATATTAAATAAATAAAAGCTACAGGGTGTTGAACACATCGGCTCAAATTTGAACAAGTTTAAATGAATAAATATCTTTTTTTTTAAATGGTACACCCTGTATATTTTTATGTTATTTAATAGAGTAATAAAAATCCTAAAAGTTTTGTTCAATATATCCTATACCTATTTATAATAGTTTTTGAGATATTTCAGTTTTTCTTATTTTCCATACTTTTTTACAGAAATAGTCTTCATTATCATAGTAGCCATGGCAAAAACAATGTAAAAGAATATTTTTCTGTGTGTCAAATTTATAACCGCAATCGCTTCTTTTGGTTTTTATGTAGTGTAGTTTGGTTTTTTTTGCATTCATCTTATATTGTAAAATGAATTTTCCAAAGAATGAGTTAATAGATATGATTTATACAATAAGAGAGGCTCAAAAAAATTGCCTTCTTGCTCAAAGAATTTACAAAATGAAGTATCCTGATCGACGCCAGCCTAATACCCATACTTTTCAAAACTTAATGCAAAGATTTGATTCTTCTGGTACTGTTGATTATCCAAAACGTAAAGTGGTCAACAAACCAGTAACTAATGAAGAAAAAGAACTACAAGTATTGTTAAATGTTCAGGAAAATCCTTATATTGGTAACCGTCAGTTAGCAGCATTATGTGAAACATCACAATCCACCGCTAATCGTACTACCAAGAAATATAGGTATCATCCATATCACATGGAATTATACCAAGAATTGCACGGACAGGATTTTGAAAGTCGTGTAAACTTTTGTCGTACAATAAATGCGGAGATTCAATTAAATTCAAATTTATTATGCAAGGTATTGGTCATTAAATGTTTGGTGTGGTATTCATCATAATCGAATTATTGGACCCCACTTTTTTAATGAACCATTAATGGCCATAGTTACCTGAACTTTCTACAAGAAGAACTACCCCAACTGCTTCAAAGTCTCGATAGGGATGAGCTCGACAGTATGTGGTTCCAGCACGATGGTGCGCCTCCGCATTACCATCGTGAAGTTCGTGCGTTTTTGGACCAACGATAGCCGCAAAAATGGATTGGACGTGGGGGTTTCATTGAGTGGCCACCAAGGTCTTGCGACATCACCCCATTAGATTTCTTCCTATGGGGTTATATTAAAAATAAGGTGTATGTTAATCCACCAACAACAATGGAAGATATGCGAAACAGGATTAGGGATACCTGTAGAACAATAACGCCACTAATTTTGTCCAGGGTCCGAGAAAATCTGCAAAAAAGACTAAATTGCACAAGAGGGTCGTTTATTCGAACACTTATTAAAAAGAAATAATTAATCTCAGTATTTAATAGGTAATTTTTTTGTTTCAATTTAGTATAAAAGTAAATATGTATTTGCCTTGTCGTTATTGTTGTGTTAATTTTTTCACATTATGTTTAATTAAACTATTGCCGTTATAATATAACGAATAATGTATTTCATCATATTTAACCACATTCTGTTTGTTTCTGTAGTTTCTTTTTATTATTTTACATGGCTACTATGATAATGAAGACTATTTCTGTAAAAAAGTATGGAAAATAAGAAAAACTGAAATATCTCAAAAACTATTATAAATAGGTATAGGATATATTGAACAAAACTTTTAGGGTTTTTATTACTCTATTAAATAACATGAAAATATACAGGGTGTACCATTTAAAAAAAAGATATTTATTCATTTCAACTTGTTCAAATTTGAGCCGATGTGTTCAACACCCTGTAGCTTTTATTGCAAATATTAGGTAAAAATTATGTTAACTTGTCCTTGGCCTTGCTAAATTCCAAATTTGAATATATTTGTCACAAAATTGAAAACGTTATTTAGGATTGAATTGATGCTTGAAAATGTGACTTTTTTTCTTTAAACTTAATTATCTCAGAAACTATAAAGTTTTGTTATAGTAAACCCTTAATAAAAAAGATTTAAAATTATAAGCTAAATCGAAAATACGATTCGTATATAGGGTGTTCTATTTAAAAAAATAGAACTGTCCTAGTTTTTTGGCTCACCCTGTAGAGTCCTAAATATTTTTAAAATCTGCGTAAAAATAAACTGTATCAAACAATAAATATAGTTTATTTGTAAATTTCACCGAAAAGACACAAACTTACTTCATTCAATCGTTGACTCACCCTGTATAGTATAGTACTATTTTTTTCAAATAATGTTATGTTATCAAACACATAGTTTTTGGTAAGTCCTTAAATAAGGATTTTTAGACTCGTTTCCATTAATTGATAGCTAGTTACATTATATTTATGGCATAAAATAAGAATGGGAGAAAAATATTTATCTTATGATGATATAGTACTGGGAATTTATTGGACAGATGTAAGTGAATCTATTGCTTGTGAATTAACCGCCTTTGCACTGAACTCTAGTGATTTTTAGGGGATTGCAAGTCATAAAAATAAAAAGTTACATAGATTTATATATAAAACTGTTCGAATAATAATTCCTTAAATTAAACATTGGAATAAATATTACCTGAGTTAGTTTTCTGGGAACGTTTTCTTGAAATACATTTCTTGGGCGTTTACAAAGTCGATTTCGCCTAACAGTCCTCGAAAGCAAACAATTTAAAGCATTAGTGATGAAGCAAGCGTTCTCACTGATTTCGTTTACAGGTTCGGTGTATATTTTCACTCTTTCCACTAACTCTCTGTCCAGCTTCTTTATCCAAATATTTTTTTTCTTGATTAAGGAATCTTCAGACGTCGCTTTATTCATGTTACTATTATTAGCAACTGGCATCACGGAAGTGACGAGAGAATCGTTCCTAAAGTACTGAGCCAGATCCATTTGATCAACATAATTTTCATAGTAAGTAGCAACATTTCCAGCAAATGCCCTTTTTTCGTTGGTGTTGCACGATGGGAATGGAATTCCAGGGAGCGCCATCCAACTGCCCAAAGAGAGAGTCAAAACATCAGGGTCGATTCGGTGCCAGGTGCCACCTGGAGGGCCTCGACCCAGCACTACATGGTCAATCTATAATATCGAATATGAAAATTAATATATTATAATATACTATCAATTTGTATATATTTATATAATAATTTTTTATTAAATCTTTGTATGGAGTTATGAAATCCCATTTTAATAAATAAATCTGAAATTTGACATAGTCTTATAGAATAAAAAACCAACAAAATGGATATATACAATCTTTACAGAGAGAAAATAAGAATGTTCTTAGGTAAGTTTTATCAGTGGGGGCTTGTAAGTGCCATGGCACTACAAAAAAACCTGTTTTTTTAAATGAATTTTAGTTTAAACTTTTCCAAATACTTTTTCCATTTCCATGATAATTATCTTAACGTTTGGCAACAGGCAATAGCTTAATATGTGAAGATTTTTCTATAATCAACACCACGGTGGAAAGATAAAATGGTAAAAAAATGCAAATAAATTAATCGAAACACTTGCGGTAATGTTACTTCGAGAAAAATTTTCGCCTTCGCCATTTGTCAAGAAACTTAATAATAGTACAGACGAACATTAGGGAATTATATGCTCAACAAAAATCGGGTATTGGCGGAACCTTCTTTACAGGCTGATTCCAGAATATTACTACAGATTTTATCATTATATAGATGTGACAGCTTTGGTATTACCTTTAAAGTTGAAGGGTTCCGTTTTCGTGATATTGCTTGCTTCGTGACTTGATATATTACACTAAGAAAAAGTGTTAAAATTAGAAAGAATTCATAATATATAGTTCTTGATTGACAAAAAGTAAAAATAAAAGCCTGTGGTAACAGCCTGGAACAAAAAAGATTAGGTAACAGTCGTTTTTTAGTTCTACGCCTCTTTTATTTAAATCTGGAATCTCGCCATCTGTCGGCATCGTTCTTAACTGGAATCGAGATTTTATGAGGGTTTCTTTATTCGATTTCCGTGTCGGTAAATTGATTATCTGAATGATAATATTGAATTTTGGAATACGTCATGTCTAATATTTTTCTAATCTTTAGGACAGTGGTATTAAAAATCTCTTGAACGATGCCTGTCTAATTTTGACATTTTGGAATGCGGCAAAAGGCCGAGCTTGCAGTCGTGCAGAATTGTTAAAGAACAAAAACGTTAATCATCTGTGTTATATTTTATTTAATTTGATTGATCTGCACTAAAATGAGGTAACTATAGACTATATTTTTCGTTATAATCGTCGACTCCAATAAATCAAATTATTCCCATTTTATGCACGCCATAACCTTCAATTTTTTTTTGTTTTAAAGCAAGTTTTATCGTTTTTCTCAAGCCTTTATACAATTTTCTTGAAGCTTTATCCGTTTTCTTGAAGATGTATTCTTTTTTCTTCAGGTTTCACCACTATCCTCATCCTTTTCTTCATTTAAATATATAGTAGATTAGCCCTTAATAGAAGTATTATATATTTCTCTATTATTAACTACGTTTGCTGGTGAATGTGTTGCGTCTGTTTTCCTTTTGGCTACATTTACCAACCACATAGAAGACACGTACATAATTCTACGACGGGTTCATAGATATATTAAAACCTCCAAGTTGTACTGTTTTTCAAGTTTATTTTTTTTGCCGATACCACACTTTGGTGACTGTAACCCGAGAAGGAGTACCTTCAAGCAGATAATTCACAAAATCATTTTAATTTATAAAATAACGCTGTAAAGTAAATTTTTCATTGATCAGTTTTAATAATGTTAATTTACAATATCAATATATTGTTTAGGAAATTGTAATATTCACTGACAAATAGTGTAACTTTTCCTTTATTGTTTTTTCTACTAAAGGTAGCACAAACTTTTTATTAAATTAAATTTCATAGTTGATTCCACGTATTTTAAGCTATAGATCGCAGATAGTGTTCTAGTATAATAAATTAGTTATTTTTGTTTTTCTTGTTGTTTATAGATTCTGAATAACTTGAGAGAATTGCATATAGAATATATTTTTTCTGAGAAGGTTAGTAAATACATTAAGTATTCTTTACAAATATGCGTTACAAAATTTAATTAGACAGCTTTATATCTTACTCACGACACGACGAAACGTACACAGTAAAATTGTGTTTCAGCCAATGGGAATCCGTATAGAAATTTGTGTGACGGTATTATTGATAATTTTAAACCTTTTTCTCAGTGTAATATAATGTCGCAAGGCTAGCAAGGTCACAACATTAGGTTTTAAGGGGGACGCCTTCTTTCGCATCTGTAAAATATAATAATTTGTGGTAATACTATAAGATATTTTACTGGATATTATCCGTAAAAGATCTAATAAGGGTTAACAAACTAAGTGCAGTTTGAGAAATCATACTTTTAGAACGTTAGTGCAAAATTACCCCGCTAAACGCAAAGTGGTTTCGTTTAATGTTCATTAATAATTAATTATCGGTATTTAAATATTAAATATTTATATTTACCTCTTTCCCATTTTTTCTAAACTCCACCAAGGGCTCTAATTCTAAGCCAAGATCTGCACAAGGATGGAGCAAGGTATCCATGAGCAAAGAAACTGGATTTGTCGATCTTCCTTCCAAACCTTGAGTTAAAAATTCTAGGTCTTGTGTAAACAGGCAGGTTGAAGATAGACTTTTTAATCGGGCACTTAGCATTTCGTCTGGATGATCACTGGTGCTAAAATATGGTATTCTTCCACTGAGTAACAAGGAAACTGCTATTCCGCTGGGGCCATTTCCTGAAACAAATAAAAAGTTAAAATTTTTTTATTATTTAAATTATAAGAGAATTGTTAAGCTCTCTGCGAAGCAAAAACTAACCAACTAACTTTCGGCCTCCTTCCATGAACTTTTTAATAGGATTTTTTTAGAAATAACTTTATGACATAGCGACAATAACTTTAATTTATTTGGATTTTTATCGTGCAACGAATCATAAATGTCTTTATTAAATTCAATTTTTAAAACGGTCTTGCAGATTCTACTGATATTTGAAGTACTAAAACCAACTTGAAAGTGATACATAGCTCTGGTCACGAACTGGACTGCTCATGTATAATACCTCCCTTATACTAAAAATGACCCCACCATGCTCCGTGCCATTACGTGCAAATAATTGGTTTGGCAACAATGAATCCCCTAAATTTTTACTATATTGGTGAAAGTGTATTTTTGATATTGACTGAATACTTTTCATTTTGACAGAATTTATTTTTGATTTTGCTTGTTTTACTTCATTTTATCACATTTTATTTAACCTTTTATGGAAATTTCAAACAGGAACGTGAATTTTAAGGTATTTTTTTGGCATTTTAAAAAATGCGATTCTTCATCGTAAGTCGTGCAAATACCTCACCTGGTAAATTGTAATTTATTTCATTGCTAAGTTTTAAAGAATTCAGTAATAATTTTACCTTAGAATCAAACTGTGAATCGAAGGGGAAGAAGTTTAATTTTATAAATATGATGTATGATAATTTTGGTAATAATTCGAATTAGAGTAAATCTAGAGGTGAGGTGCCATTTTGGTTTTGTTTGTTTTGATTTGTTTTTGATAATTATTTCTTGATTTTTCCGATAAAAAAAAAGTGCACGCTAATAGAAGCATCTGTATTTTATAAAAATTCATAAATTTACACTTTTTTTATTAGAAAAATAAAGAAAATTATCAAAAACAATTCAAAACAAACGAAACCAAAATGGCACCCACCTCTAGATTTACTCTTTTCTGAATTATTACCAAAAAAATTAGTCTCGATTTGTTTTTGGCGCATATTTCACATTTTAGCTACTTTGCTAAATAACAGTTTTATTGTAAAAAATAAAACATGTAAACATAGTCATAGAAAAAGCATTTTAATTTATTTATAAGAACTGACATTTCATGCTTGTTATCTAAAAATAATAAAATTGCAACATATTTACGCTGTTCCATAGAAGTTTAAATAAATAGCTTTAAAGGAATTGCCTTGAACAGAAAAATTATAATTTTGAGGAAACTAAAAACAAAAATTCAAGTTAAATATTGTTTAACACAATGATCCCGGTCTTTTTTATTGAATGTACTGAATTAAACTGTCAAGTAACACAAGGAAGAGCGATTTATTGTTTTAGATATACTATAGAAAGAGATAGTTTTTGTCTAAACCTATTAGTTAGAATAGTATAGTTGACATTCACACACGACACATTTACGCCAATATAAGAAGCTAGCAGGGAATTCACTGTTGCCTTACAAATCATTGCACGTAATGGCGATCAATAAGAGGGGGTCAAAAAATTATTTTCATGAGCAGTCCAGTTTTATATGTCACGTTCGTGGTTCTGGTATGCTATTAATGAATAATTGTTTTTTTTCTTCGATAGGAAATCTGTGAATACTTCGAGATATTTTTATTTTTTATGTATTTCCTTTTCTACTGACTCATTATTAAGTATATCTAGTATGAGATATAGGAATTTTAGAAAGGCTTAAATTTAATATATTATCTCAATTTTTGCAATATAAGCCCACAAGAATACTTCAAAGGATCTCATACCGTCACACGTAAGTGTTGTTAGCGCGACACTGATATATGTCCCAGCAGGTTAACGTACAGCTTTTTTTAGTACCTTTTGATGATCTTTAGAAATCAATTTATCATTTTCAGCTTATGCAATATCAAAAGATTTTAAATCAGATTTTACTACGTTTCAAAAAAGTAATCAACAACTAAAACCAATACATAATTAAAAACTTTAATACAGATAACCAATACAAGTAAAATTATTTGATCAATTGTTTTTTCATTATACAAACATTACTAATATTATCTCATTTTTGTAATTCGCAGACAAGCGTTCAAAAATTTAAGGTAGCTATTGGAAAACCGCGAATTACTGGCTTACAAGGAGGTACCCGAAGGGTTCGGTTCCTATTTTCATTAAATTAAAATATATGAACGAAGTGCAGGTTTATACCTATAAAAAATAAAGGATGATATGCATATGCGTGAAACCACCATACTTTTATACAGGGTGCGCCATCTTTTATGTCGGTATGTAAACACTGAATAACTTTGCAAAAAAAAAAAATTCTATATATGAAGTATTTTTATTAAATCTGGTCCTTTACAATTTACTAAGGCTAGTTTTTGAATAATATATCGATCAAGTGGCCACCTTTATTGACCAAAGCAAAATGTGGTCTTTTTGCTGCGTTTTCCATTACCTTTTCGAGCATCTTGGGTGGTCTAGCGGTGATTTCGGCACGAATGTTTGCCTTGAGCTCTTCAATGGTCTCAGACTTGCTGGCGTACACTTTGCTTTTTAAATAACTCCACAAAAAGAAGTCCGGAGCGCCAGTCAATGTCGCCTCTTTTTGATATCAGACGTCCAGGAAATTTCCGTTGCAGAAATTGGATTTCATCAAGACCTTTTTCACGCATTTGTGAGCAGATATAATGAGCCAACATCCACCGATATCGATTTCCACCAACTGTTTATATATATATATATATATATATATATATATATATATATATATATATATATATATATATATATATATATATATATATATATATATGCCGGATGGCATGATGGAACGAAGTTTGCATTTACTGCTCGCATTTTACTGCACTTATACGGGGAGTTGCATATAGTTGTACATTTGCTGAATGCGATTTCAGCACTACAACGGCATAATGTGGATGTATCCACTGCTATTGCAACTCACACGGAGGAATCCGTGAAAAGCCGCATGAACATATTTTTACATAAAGAGAAAAAAACTTACCAATTACAACAACTTCTTTATAAATAACGTTGTCTTCCATTTTTTCTATGTTTCTCATGGTTGGTTTTGTTTAGAAGAATCTGAAAAAAAAATAGTTGTGAATTGCATGTTGATTTAAAGGATAAATAAGGCTAATTAATATTTTTGAAATAACTTGTTTTAAAATATTCCTGCTCATTCCTGTCGAAATAATATGTTAAAATAGGACTAAAATTTGATCATATTCAAATTCCTTTTTTGGGGAAATATTTCGAAAATCTCAGAGATTTTATTATTTATTTTTCATAAACTCTATCAAAGACAAAGGTATCATCATCTTTGACTCTATCAAATTAAACACTGTTTTCTAGAAATCAACAAAAACAAATATTATCATCAATCCATTTTTTTGTCAAGATTGTTAAAAGGTTAATGGGAATTTAATCTATTAATTTTATTTATTTACTAAAATTAGAATAAAAAAATTAAGGAATATTATTACTTTTTTATGATACATTTAAGTTAATCGACTTTACGTAAAAAACACTTTTATCCATATTTATTTAAAAAAAGGCAACTAGGTAAATTTTATTTTCGACCAACACGAACAAATAAAAAATGTATGTAATTATCCACATATCATAATTACGTTTTTTACTTCATAATATATAAAAAGGGCTAATTGTTAAGCCAAGTTTACGTTAGTTGAATATGTAATAGAGTAATACTATATCGTTACTAGTATAATGTAAACATAGTGAAAGTACACGCAGATTCTTTTTTATTTTTAATCTTTATTAATAATTTGTTGTGAACAAATTTAAAACCGTTTAAAGCAACTAATTCCCCAGTAGAATTAACATATCGTCAGAACTAGGGCCCCTTGTATCGTCGTGATACAAGGTTAACAAGGCACTGGCAACACTGGTGTTGCTAGGTGTTACCTGACATATTCATTGTAAGGTTTGAATTTTTTGACGATATGTGTACTCAAAACGTTTTGACATAAGGACGCTATTGATGTTTACAGTAACTTAAAAATTTGGTTCCAAACGTTTGCCTTTGTTTTATACCTTCAGCAAGAGAGATAGCTTGATCCTCTTATTAGCTCTCTCTCTCTCTTTCCCCTGTAACGCGTGTAGAGCATTGCATGCTGCCTCCAGTAAATTATAAAAGAAAGTATTGCCACACACCTAAGTTTTTTCGAGCTAACGGTTCTATAAAAATGAGCGAAATTTTAATTCAAAAAGCGAGATTTTATAAATCAGTTACACTACATTATCTTAAGTTAGCTAGGAATCAAGATTTTTAAAAAAACACAAGAAAAAAAACATCTTTGATTACTTATAGGATTTAACTGATATAGGCAACCAGATAAACATGAGTCGGAACTAGGCAATTACATAAACATCATTAGAAGTGGTGTCAGTGGTGCCATCTATACCAGAATAGCTAACCTTTTCACTAAATTACAGATAGTTTTGCTAATAGCTTGTTCAATTTCAAACAGGGTCTTCTGAAGAATTTTAACTTGAGATTATTTATGTAAAATAAAATAAAATAAATAAAACAAATAACAATCATAATAAAATAATAAAAATAAGGCAAAAATGACTTTTCCTGTGGTCGTGGCAAAAAATATTAAAACGAGCAAAATTTCACAAATAGTGGCGAGAAAGTAAATCAGAAATAAACGAACGAGATCACGCTTAATCAAGCGAGGAGTGGCAACGTTGATATAAGATGGTAATTGGTGGTGAGTACCTAGAGAAATAAACAGATTTCTAAGAATTTCTGGTTGCCTAATTTATTATGTAATTTTAGATAAGTAGATACCATCGAACAATATTTACCAATACAAATAACGTTATAAATCGTCTTTTTGTTGGCACTAATAAGTATTTGTCCTAATTTTTAACAGTTTGAAAATACTCAAAATCAACAACAATCAAAAGACTGAAAGCAAAATTAAAACAAAAATATTTATGTTTGTCCAAGATCAACAAATCTGTCTCCCCATAAATTATAAACACCAACTAAACAAACTTGTTTTTATTGAAATCTATTGGGGTATGATCGAATGATTTTTCTGTTCATTTTGAGTGTGTTGAGCTAATTTTAGAAAATAGAACAATCATGTTTTTCAAGTCGCTGGAGATATGCCTAAAACTGGCTACAAGTCCTATTTTAAAGAAAAAAAAATAGTCGAAATTGCGCAAAAAATCTGGAAACGCCAAAAAAAACTGAAGTTGCCTTGAATTGTTTAATCTAAGATTTCTTCTAAAAAAAGTTAAATAGCTATTCTGTTTTTTTTTCGCTTTAGTTTATCACTATTTAAGGGCACTGTATTCACAAATTAAAAGCTTTTTTTTTTATTGTTTTGCATATTCGATGTTCACATCTATGATATTATTCCGATTAGCGACCTAATTTTAACAAAACTTATTTTATGCACAAAAATAATCCCTCCAGATGCAACTAACTTTCGTAATTATATTGGAACTTGTCCAATCTAATACTAGTTTTCACATAGTTTAATAGGACAACAAATATTTAGAAATAGACATGAAGGTATAAACGGGGAATTAATATTATGAATGAATGAATGAAGAAAGAGATGGCTTCCAACCTTGCTGCTCTTATCCAAGCCCAAGCCAAAAATTAGTAGTGAAAAATTAACGGTTGATTCATAGTTCTAAAAATTAGCAACTAACACTAACAATTTCGACTAAACTAATACGTATACTACAAAATAAAAATGCGTTGTTCGTACTTTCAAATTTAACAATTACTAAATTTAAGGACGACGAATCAAAATCGTCCATTGATATTCTAACCTAAAAGTAAAATGTAATTTTTTGCCTTTCAATTGTGGTTGTTCAGTGGACTTGTCAATTTTTTTCACCAGCCGAAAACATGCGAAAGTGGGCACGAATGAGGCCGAATTAAATTAAATTAAGAAGTTGAATGGTTGTCAACTTCTTAGTTGTTAATTGCTAATTTTTAATTCTTAGTTGAGACTATGAACAGATGAAAGTAAAGTGTATCATTTAACTTGCAAGGTGGAAGAATGAACTGATCATAAATATACTTAATATTAGTACACCTATATAAAATATGTCTGATAATGGAATACAAGACGTAGAAGGTAAAGGCCAATAATCCGAAAGCCCAGTGGGTTTTCGTACCAGATGAAGAGACGAAAATATTAATTTTTCAAAAATAAATGATGAATATTTAGAAATATTCGATCATTTTGTCCAGTTTTTTGAATTTATTTCAAGTAAATAATAATTGAATTCATTAAAATAATTAGTAATAGCTAGTAAGTAGTAATTACAGGTTTATTTTAGTCAATATTTAAACGAAAGTTGTAAATATTTTCATTTTAAAGGGTCGTAGGCGAATATAAATAAAAGTCGATAATAAACATGTTATAAATAAAAATAAAAGCAAAACGAAATAAAACAAATTGCAGATTATTACGACTGTCTTAATATGGATCCGAAAAATAAGCCTGGCCTTTAATCCTTCAAGACGAATGTAATTCATATAGAAAATAGCAGAATTATTACGAGTTATTTAGGTATTCATTATTACTAGTTTTATTTTTTTCTTGAAAATGTTTCATTCAGACAAAAATTGGACGATTTTAAATATAGACCATATAACAAGTTGGCCAACCAAAAATATCTTTTCCCATCCATTTGAGTCTTTCAAAATAAAAATTTAGGGTCTTTTAAAGACTAAAAAAAAGACCTCATAACTCACGATTCTATAGGAGTTTAAACTAACACAAAAATCATAAAAATTCGCAGAAACAGCCATGTACGACTGGTGCTGAAAAAAGTCCATTGCCCATACGCGAAATTTTATATCTTGAGATTCGACCATCGAATCTGTGGCACTCGATTTTCATATTTAAATTGACATGCATTTTATACCAACTGAGTTAAGCTTTTTTCCTGTAGATGTCGCTTAATTCTATACAAATATACAAAGACATTTTGTTTGTAAGCGAAAACCGAGATTTGGCAACATTGTACTATTTAAAAATTTTTATTTTTTCTGAATAGGTACATAGTACGCGAGTATAGAAGTGTCTTTTCCAAATTCAACCAAAACTATATTTAAATTAAAAGTGACAACATCGCAGGATCTCGAATTTGCTGAGTCCCTCTTAGGACTGTAAGGCAGCTGACGTTTAGGTGAAATCTCGTTCACCATTTTCAAAGCTCACTGTGCGGCAAGTTCGCTCGTAGACGCCGTACAGTGAGCTTGGAAAATGGTGAATGAGATTTCACCGAAACGTCAGCTGCTTTACAGTCCTGAGAGGGACTCAGCACATACACGGGATGCCCGAATATCTTCGATTACATATAAAGAAAAAACTAATCCCAATTTAGAATTCATATCTGTTTTTGAACAAAATAAATATTGTCGTCAAACTATAATATATATATATATATATATATATATATATATATATATATATATATATATATATATATATATATATATATATATATATATATGTATATAAATTATATTATGAATATAAAAATTATTATTATTTCCAAAATTATTGGGAATAGAACTGTAAACATGAATGAAAATTATTTACATAATATGTGTACAATAATCACTGAGACATGTTTATATTTGAGGAGATAAGGGCAATATCAATCAAGCACGTCTATCGTCGAAATTTGAAGTGCAATATCATTTGCGGTTAGGAACAAAAAAAGTAAATAATGTAAAAGATTCGATAAATAAAAAAATTCCATAAATTAATTATTATATAAAATATCTAATCTCGATAAATATATTTCAGCACAACAAATTTTAGTCATTGCTCGACCGTGAAAATGCGGCCAAGTTCAATTCATTGTATATTATTGAACTTCTAACAAGTAGATTTAAGTTTAATACTCCTAATATAGTTATATAACTTATAAATGAGAGTTTAAACTAATTAAATGTTTTGAAAAGCTAGTCATTACACTTTTCTTTTGACAAACGCATCTCGGTCTACAGTGTAGTATAACATTGACGATTTTTTTATGTAGCAGCCAAAAACATACTTACTCTAGCCAGGTTTGCCAGATGATTTTATTTTGTTTCCCTAGATTTTGGCCGAGAAATTCCCTAGATTTCCCTAGACAAGTTCACTAGAATCTCCAATTTATGACATTCTATTTTACGGCACGCTCTATTTTACAATAGACTTTCTATCTATTTTAGGTTTCTTCTCTCTTCTTTACTCCTACCACGTATTGACGCCCTACATGTGACGTCGCCGCAATGTGATTGGCCATAAGTGAATTATAGTTTTAATAATTTTTCATTTATTTTTTAAGTTTAATTATCTACAAATAATAAATCTAAACTTTAAAAAACATAAAAGTGTGAACTTAATATACCCAATTGCTGACCTATTCTAAAAAAATAAACATAGCACTTTTTTTAAATGTATGATGGATTTTTGTTCTCTCGATACAAAATTTCTGATTTAAATATCTTAACCATTTCCGGGCTAATTCAGAGACTAAAACAGTTGTTTGACTTTAACAAACTTTTAGTATGCAAAATCCCACACAATGTGTACGGCAACGTTGCACATTTTTTTACCAAAATTGCATAATAGTGGTAGTTTACCGACTAAAAGCCAGGGAGCATGGGAAATCGCCGAAATTTCTTAATACATATACAACTGCATTCAAGATTCGTAAGCTGTTTTGTATGTCAACGCATAAAAAGAAAAAATATTTATTAGTTTTTATATATTTAGAAAAATTGTATCTTATTCAAAAATTTTCTAAAATATACATATAATTCCCTTTTTCCCAATATATCGCAAAATTCCCTAGATCTAGGGAAATTTCTCTAGGTTTGGCAACCCCGCATTCGCAGAAAACAACTGCTTTATAAAATATAAATGCCGAAACATGTCAGTAGGATATTAAAAACCTGCCGACTTCGATGTCAGACTGCAAAATATAGCAATAAATAATCTCTCTATATTCATCGGACCAGTGCGAAATTTTTAAGAATCAAAATTCCAATAAGAAATAAAATAAATCTGCTGGCTTAAAATAAAAGGAGAATACATATAGGCAATTATTTAAACAGAGCAGATTTATTTTATTTCTTACTGAAATTTTAATTTTTAAAAGATATCAAAACTGCTGACATATAAATTTTTCAGGTGCTAGAACACTGAAAATTTATTTATGTGAAAACATCACATAAGCAAGCTCATATATATATATATATATATATATATATATATATATATATATATATATATATATATATATATGTGCGTAAAAATATGTCCAAGGTGCCGTGAGGCGATCTAAATTCCTCTAAAAAAATCTATAAATTTAATTTATGTTAATCAATCGTAAAGGTAACATCTGTCTGATAAATTGATACCGGAAAAATTATTTTCATGGGTGTGACTTATCGCTTTACTAAGCAACGTAATGCATATTATTGACTTGTTAGTAAATTGATATTACCTTGTCTAGGGCATTAGATAATTAAACAGATCTAATATCGTTAGACATGGAAAATGGAAACTGCGATTATTTTTATCGAATTTGTTCATTTAATGAACTTCACAGAGAACAAATGTCTATATAAAATCCCCATTTCGAAACATGTCGGTAGGATGTGACGACATCTATAGGGAGTAAAGAGAAAATTGAAAATTAATTTAATATTATTAATATTTACGTACAGATACATCGTTTCCCATACATCTTGTACCTACACCTGCGTTTATTCAGTTGCAATATTTTTTTTTGCGTTTATGTTAACAAATCATTATTATTAATAATGAGGTTTTAATTTAACACGCGTACATAACCGCAATTAAAAAGATTTTATTGGAATAAAACACTTACATAAATAAATAGGTTTCATATGAAGAAACGAAACCTTTGGGAAAAAAAGATAGCAAGCCATGAAAAAAAAAAGAAAAAACAAAGTTTTAATAACTGTCATTTTTGTTTGTAGATTTGATTACAATTTTAGTAGCGTATTTGAGATTAGAATTTTTTAAGGCAAATTAAATATTTTTATTTCACAAAAATTACATATTCAATTGAAGAAGCTCAGGGTATGATTAGAGTGTATTTTCAATGTTTGCGACTTCAGTTATGGCTACGCGCAAGTACGCGCTCTGAGGTTACATAACATATTGCGAGAAAATCGGCATATTTTAAATAATATTCTTTGGATTAATGAAGCAATATTTACGATCAAAGGTAAAGTAAATCTATTACTGAGCAGTCAACAATCCCCAATGAGTGATGGAAATTGAGAGTCAAAATTAATTTATGTGTGGTAACATTAGAGGAGAGCATATATTTCTCGAACGATTAAATGGAGCGGTTTATTTGGACTTTTTAATGAACCAATTGACTGTTCTTTTAGAATATGTGCCACTGAAGATACGCAGAAACAAGTGATGTCAACACGATGGTTGTCCACCACATTCTACTCAAAATGTTAGGGAGTACTTAAACAACCAATTTCCGAATAGACGGATAGGAAAGAGTATAACTCATTGACCAGATGGATCCTTAGATTTTTGAATTTGTACCTACAGAAAAGGATAAAACATAATTTTTCAATCTCGACGGATAACCTGAAAAGATACGATTCGTCATGTAAGAAATGCGCCTTTTTCTTGGTAAGTTAATTACTTTTATTACTCTTTTGTTCATAAATACGATTAGCCGAGTGAAACTAAATATTGGGGTTACGTAACTTTAGTTTCTAGATAAATCACTCCAGACTGATGCCAGAAAAGGTAATTCACCCTTATGCCAGTATGAAAACGTGAGTTCGAAGCAAGAAAAATTATTTATTGTTAAATCTTTAAATTTTTTCGTATTTTCGTTATATATCCGTACATATTAATACTGGAGAAAAATTGTATAGGACAGAAAATTTTCTTTCAATTTTCGAAATATGCCAAGTTACATTTGCCTTTGTGTAGGTAAAATTTCACTTTTCAAAAAATAAATCCCCTTTTATCCTGTCCCGATCGGTCAAATTATTTTTGCATAATAATTTGTTAATCTAGTTTGGCGCGCGAATATCGAGTTGCAAACAATTGTTGTAAATATGTTTAATAATTAGTGCTTGAGGGTACTGATTTTTTTACGTATACTAGACGTCACTAGCTATCAAATCTTTTTTGATTTTTTAAGATTAAACAATTGGGAAAGCCTAGGACTTAAAAAAACAATTTTTTTGCTTATAAATAAATTTAAAATCTTGATTACATTTCAGCCAAATTATATAAACAAACATATAGGCTGAAAGCGTTCGGAAAGACCTTTCTTTTGAAGAAAAATCGTTTCGATCCGATCAATAGCTGCGAAAATTTCACGCTTCAAAGTGAAAGTGCTGCTAAACGACGCAACATGTAGAGACCATTTTATAACTATTCGATAGGTCTTTCCAAGTACTTTATCGATATAAAGTTTATATTTGACGTATGCATCGGTTTCACCGTTAAAAAGGCATTAGAAGTTTCTAAAAATGCTCGAAAATTAAAGTGCGAGTGCTGGTAGGCAGTGGTGGAGGTAACTGGCGGTGATCTCCGCACTAAAACTAAAAGTGACAGTTTAAAATCGCGCCGCAATGTAAAACTTGAATTATTTCAGCATTTATAAGATCAGTTTTGATGATTTTTTTTAAATCGATATGCCGTGAAACGAGAAGACCTAATTTTTTACCTTGAAACGTGTAACCTCTATACTCACCGGGATACATGTTGTTCTATATTTATTACTCTAATATAAGCACATGTATTTTCCGCGCAATGTATTAACATTTCATTACATGGAATAATATATTTGTAAAAATTTTTATTTATCTGAAATTCGAACTTTGGGTATAAGAAACAGGGTGCATATACATCAGTGCCATTTTTGCAATACTGTATAAAATTATTACCACTATAACACACGTAATTTTACATTTAAAATATTTTTTAAAATACATATATTATACTCTACGAAATTAATAAAAATCAATATAGAGAACCACAATAAAACATTATATTACATCAATTTGTGGAGTTTCTCTGCGCTACAAAGATAATCACGTTCTGAGGAGCTATCATCACTTGACAATTCAGATTGACTTTCAATCTTTTTTTCTCCTGAAATAAGTTCGAACAAATTTGGAATTGTTTCAGTATTTCAAAATAAGACAAGTTCGGATAGGGCAATACAGAGTTCCGGGATTTTTATGACAATATTCCTTGTTTCCTCTAAGGACACCTACATTTACCTTCTTCTTCTTCCTCTTGTTATAGGCTTACAGCCTGTTTTTTCCAACTCAATCATTCATTTCATTCGATGTTGAAATCCAGGACTCTCTCCACCTTTTCGGTGGTCTACCTATTGGTCTTCTGGTTTCCGGTGTTCCATCTCGGGCGATTCTCGCTATCCTATTTTGCGCCATTCTTCCTACGTGCTCATTCCAGGCCCTTCTGCGCTTCCGTCCCCATCTTACTATATCCTGCATTCCATGTTCCTCGCGTATTGTTGAATTGCGTATGTGATCTCTTAATGTATATCCCGATATTCTTCTTAGTACTTTCAGTTCGGCAGCTCTTAGAATTGATTTTGTTTTTGTGTTGTCAGCTATCGTCTCTATTGCGTACGTCATTATCGGTCGAATACAGGTCTTGTAGATTTTTGTTTTTGCGTCCTTGCTCATGTATGTGTTGTGCCATATTATATCCGCCAGGCTTCCTGAGATTCTATTTGCCTTGTTTACTTGGTTTCTTACTTCTCTTGTTCTGTCTTGGTTTGCGGATATTTCAATTCCTAAGTAATTAAAGGTCATGAGTGGTTCTATTAGTTTGTCATCCACTACTAGTTTGCATCTTAAGGGCACTTTGCTTATTACAATTGACTTAGTTTTATCGATGAATATTTTCATGTTGAATTGCTTGCTTATGGTGTGGAATGCAATGTCTTTGGAGATCGTCTTCATTGTCCGAGACTATGACGGCGTCATCAGCATTATGCTACATTTATATTTAACAATATTCTTTGCTTCTCCGTCCCTTTATTTAAAAGATGAAGGAGTTTCCTTATTTGCATTGACAATAACTTATAAATATAATCGGACAATGGTATTTATTTTTACTTTGACCGTCAAAAATTAATTATAATCGCGCCACCTCTTAACAGTTACTTAGAGTTCCAACTAAATTTATTTTAGTCATTTGTTAATTGGTCTCAATACACCATCACAAATTCATTATCTCCCTATAGGTAATATATTCGCGTCTCTCTGTTACATGTCGCCCCACAGGTTGAGAATCGCTGATATACTTAACAAGCTGTTGAATGCAAAAAAAACTTGAATTATATTCTACACAAAATTCAGAACAGATTGTGTTACACTGATTAATTGATTAAGAGCGAGGAAAACGAGAAAACTAGTCTGTGCGCAGTGGCGTAACATTTATTTTTTTATACGGATAAAGGATTTCATGTAAGTAAAGTCTCCCTTTAAAGTTAATGGAAGTGTAAGTACTTAACAGTAGGAAATATATTCTAAACTCTATGACATATACTTGAAAGATATTTAGAGTCAATTCCAGATATCCCAATTAATCCATTTGGAAAATTAAAAAAAAAACAAGAAATGAAAACCGGTCAAATATTTTAAACTTTACGTTAATACAATATGGAAAATAATTTTGTAAATATAACCTAATCAAATATGTCACTTTCTTTATTTTCGTTTAACTTATCAATGTAAAAAAACTTATATTTTCATACTGTTTTAATTCATTTACCTTGACTGTTAAACTTAATCTACTCGCAAATAATTTCTATTGTATGTAAAATCACTCTTACGAATTTTCAAAATGACTAATAACAACAATGAGAAATGGAGAGAAACAAAAAGCATTCAATTCATAAATTAGTTTAAAGTGGGTTCGGAGACCTATGACATTTGTTATGACGATAGAATGAATAGATGGATACTCACTTAGAAATAGCTACTCTGATTGCCAATCGTTCACATTATAAACATATCACTATATTGCCATCAAACACTATTTGTATTAAGTCCAGAAAATTACTTTTTAAATACAATTTCAAACTTTATTAAATGCAGATAAGAACGCGGTTGCCACGTTGTAACGTTTTGAATACACGCTCGAAAATAAATGTTTTTTTTTTCTTAAATCGCGTTATTATATACTGGGTAGTTGTATGTAAAATGCAAAAAGTAAAAATTAATTAATTAATTTTATATACCACTTGAAAACAAAGATAAAAGATAACTGATGATGACCTCGCTTAAGAGAACACAAAAATAAGTAAACTATGTATAAGGTGTTTTTCGAATGAACTTTCTGAGCTCTATTCAAAAACCTTTTGACCCTGAGAAAGTCCATTGGTTTTTGGTGTACGCCAAATGAATATCTATGCACTCATCACCGAACAAGTACAACAATTAGAACGTCTGTATGTAACCTGCCTGATAAGTAAGATGAGGAATCCAATACTATTCATAGTTGTGTTGTTAGTTGTAGGGAGCTCCATCTACAATATTGTGGCTGTCTTTGAAGCGTCATAACTTTTTACGCCTTAAGTGTATCTTTCTTTTTAATAGTGTTTTTCTAATTATCCTACATAACAAGCTTCTAAAATTTCCTAAGCCACCAATTTTAATAAAAGTAATTGTCTTTATTGATATCTACTTTTTTTTTAAATAAATTAATATAAGTTAAATCATTTACACGCAGCATGACGAAGTCTAACTTTTGTACACTATTCAACCATGCAAACGTGCAACAAAAAATATAAACATGTTGAACTTCAAAATTAAATATGTTAAAAATAACATTAAATTTGAATCAAACTAAACAAAAATTGAGAGAAGTGCCTTATTTAAACACATTGGTGTTATTTTGACCCAAGCCTCACGTTTAGGATCCATATTAATGGGGTTTGCAATAATGGTTTTGAGCGATTAAGGTTGAAATCTACTGCAGCTATATGGCATACAATTCATAACAAATACAATGCTCAACTAGAAAGTGAACAGAGAAAGGTTGTCGAATTTCTAACATATACCCTTTGATTAATGTACTAATATAATAAAAAAAATACAGAAATATGAAGCAAGAAAGGTCAAATAAAAAAAAATAATCGAAAACAATTAAAGAGAGAAGACTCTCACTACCTGACTCCAAACTGATAATAAAGATTTCCCAAATATGTCTATACGACTAAAATAATTATTATAAACATTTTGCAGAGTTTATATTAAATCTTGATATATAGAATCAAGAAGAAGAACGTGAATTAAGTTGTTGAACACTTAAAGACATATTTTCTAAAATAAGTCTACAATCAATTCTGCGTGTCAACATTTTAAATAAAAATGTGACATAAGCAACGTTTCTTTGAGAACACAACTTTAGCAAATTATAATGTTTTAAACCACCCTTACGTCCTATAGAATACACCTCCCGGTTAAAACGATAATTTAAATGAATTCAAATTATGATGGACATTATCGAAAGCTTTAGAAAAATCGGTGTACACAGCTTCCACAACCTGACCGTAATCTAAGACTTCGAAAATATACTGAACATAAGGAATCAGATTGAGCAAGACCTCTCACCTCGGTGATTTCCCATCGCTTCATAAATTAATTGCGTAAAAATACCATTTAGTCCTTCCTGTTCCTCTTTATATTGTGGGGATCCTTCATCAACTGCTTAAATTTAATGTATTAGGTAAATTGTCATATTCCTTCAATATTTATCAGATCCTATCTAGTATTTTATTTAACTATACCCGAAAATAACTTCCTAGTCATTACTCTTCTTTCTCAGCCACTTATTGTCCACTCCCGGACGTAGGTAGGGTAAATAATTTTGGAGATATGGTATCTCCCTGACGTATTCTATTGATTTTCACTTTATATCTTGGTTATTTTAACGTAGAAAGTGGTATATATATATATATATATATATATATATATATATATATATATATATATATATTTATTTATTTATTTATTTATTCATTTTTTCTTCAACCTTGGTATATTTTTATTTTATTTGGATATCTTCTTGGGTAATAGGTTGTAAATAAGCTTCAAAATTTCATTTTTTTCTATATTTACTTATGACGTTTCCCACATCGTGTTGTGCTTTTTCAAGTTTTTTTTCCTTGGAGTTTGTCAGTTCAAGAGTCACTAATATAGAAAAAAATGAAATTTTGAAATTTATTTACAACCTATTACCCAAGAAGATATCCAAATAAAATAAATCTATATATATATAGATAAGTTATTGTCCGTGTAATATAAAAAGAAAAATAAAATAAAATTTTATATTACACGGACAATAACTTATCTATTTATTTACTTGTTTGGCTTTGAAACACACTAAACGGTGCTCTCATAGCGGGATCGTTTGGTGGGACACGTGGCTTTCGTTGCCAAAATTAGCAGCAAGCCTGGTTGCCTAGTACCGAATAATGCGACCCCTATGCTTTGGATAGCGCGTTTCGTGTACTCGATTGTATAGATTTCTGTTTTAATTCACCGTCGCGCCACCACATGGCGGTTTTTACAAATTTTGTTAATTTGTGTAGTTCTTGTGTTATCAAGTGAATCATCGAGATGTCACTTTTGTCGTCCTGTTTGCTGTTTTTAATTTTAAATTCACCTTTATAGGATGCAAAGGCGAGATGATGGTTTGTACCGAATGCGATAACCTGACCAGTCCCACATTAGGACGAAACAGCGTTGTCGCCATCTGTCGGACCCGCAGTCTTTCCATACTTTGGAGGGCTCCGCACTTTTAAACACTAGAATAATACAGATTGACAAATTTCACGTTCGCTAAGCCAAGATTTTAATTTATTTTTCTTTATATATATATATATATATATATATATATATATATATATATATATATATATTAGAAGATTTCTATATTGAGAATTTAGTTTAGGCTCATGTCTCGATAGAATCGAATGCTTTTGATAACCTATAACTACTAGAGTGTATAGAGTATTCAGTTGTTTTTTCTATTAGCGTTCTTGACGAGGAGTTAGTATAAGTGAGAGAACAGACTGATCGAATGGTAATTCCGTATGGTGGTCATTTTTAAAAAGAAGGATCATTTCTGCATTTTTCCACATTTCCGGAACTTTTCCCTCCTTATTTAGAAGAATTTGTAGTGCATTCTCAATGAAGGCTCCCCTCTCCATAATTATTATTTCTCCTGGACATTTTCTGTTTTTCATTTGCTTCAGTGCAGTACGTATTTTTTGTTTTGTTTTGTTATATCGGGGATAATGGAGATGTAAAAACGACTGTAAAAATATTTTTTATGTTCAGCGAGATTATGTTACCATATTGAACTTTCCTTTTAGTTATTCTGTGGGATAGTTTCGATTTCTATCTATCCCATACTTAAATTGTAAAAATTTTTAAAATTAAATTTCAGTAGCATATTTTCCTCTCTATATTTCCAGGATTTTCAAAGTATTATCGATATATTTCGCAAGTTATGGTTTTAATTATAACAGGCTTGAAAATAAATTAGAATTTAATCACTCAATAGAACTAGCAGTATTCTAAGTATACCCAAATGATAAAACGTAATGCGTAAATGATTGTGGACAATTAAGAGACAGTCAGATCTATACCAATAAAACATGAAGTCAGATAAGAAGATTTATTTTTTAAATTATTTAATACAGCGCTAGAAGAAATGTTTGACCAAACCGATACATGCAACGTATATAAGGTGCCATCCTAAATTTCGGAAATTTTCTCGTAATCAACGACCCCGAAAACTTCTCATGATGTCATTTCAAAGTTCATTGTTATTGAAAATCTGATAAGAAGGATTATCTGCGATTTATTGGTACGATTTTTTACTTTCTCAGGCATCATGCTGGAGTCAGCATTTTGATTTATTTCAAAGTGCCATATGTCATCTAAAAGTATGTGAGAAGATGAACTAAAAAGAGCCACAAAGTGAAATTTGTGTTAAGGTCCTCCTTTTTCCTTCTGGATTATTTGGTTTTATATATGCGAAGGAGATGTTAGAAGAACTTGTTACTAATCTCAATTTTTTTCTCGAAAAAACAATTAAATCTATAAAAGATTCACGAGTTTTGTACAAACATACATTGAAAAACAATTACAAAACTTTTTTTAAATAGAAATTATCATTTGTAAATATACTCGTAAAAGTGTACCCATGACCTTGATACTCCTTTCCAAAATCTCTGCATAATAGGTTTTAATTCACTCTAAATTAGTTTACTTGAATCTATTGCGTTTAAAATAAATGATTTTATCAAAAGTTTTGATGAAAAAACTTATGTCATCACTTTGCAAACGGATTTTTAAAAATTGTCGGCGCCAGAAGTCTGCGGAGTAATATTTCCTTAGTCATTGACAGATTAATTTTATATTTATACTTAGATACATCTTTTAATTGTCAATAAAGTAAGAGACAAAGCTTTTTCTAGAAAAAGCGAAAAAATTACCCATAAAAGTCATATTTATTCGCTTTAATGTACAGGTTGTTTCATAAGTAAGGTTACACAGAAATATTACCAATAGTACGTCTATACCGACGACTTGAAGTCGGTTTGAGTTCAAGGGGCTTTCAAAAATCACTTAAAGAAAGTAAAATAAACTTCAAATCGGCGATCGTCGGAACATATGATTTTGACATTCGTAGATTTTGGATTAAGGTTATGAACCAAATATTTTCTTATTTTTGTATATTGTGAAAATTAAGGTAGCAATTGTTATTTTAAGTTAAATTTATTATAAGTATGTCTCCAAAATCTTAAAAATGTTGCATAAATAGTATTTTTTGAGGGTAGGCCTACGCGTGTACTGGTGAGTCCGTTCCTGAAGTTTTTGGTAATGTCAAGGGTTGTTTATAGCTGACTTTGGTGACTCTTTATCGGATATACAAAACGCCAAAATTTCATTAAAATATAGAAGTCTATTCAAAAACTATTGTCCTAAAGGTAAATGACTGGTAACCCCATTTTATACCTAATATTTTGACGCTCTCTGTACACTGCCGAGAGTCTGACATATACTTATCAGACACCCTGTATAACAATAGGTATTTTGGTTAATAATATCAATTTTACCAAGATATATACCATCTCGATGGTGGTGGAATAGGATGAATTGTGTTTTATTACAATTTATTCTAACTGTGCAACCTCTAACACAAAAGGGATATGATGGAGCGAAGTTTGCATTCACTGTTTCGCATTTTACTTCATATATAATATATATATATATATATATATATATATATATATATATATATATATATATATATATGTATGTATGGCGTTTCGAAAGGTAAAAATACGCGATTAAAAGCCATTTTGTTATCAGTTGTCATTGTGCAAAAAACATAGTTCTTTATAAGTTTGAAGAAGAAGAAGAATAAGTATCGATGGTTGATTGAAGCTTATGATGAGACTGTTTTAACCCACAAAAATTGTAAACCATGGTTTATATGCTTCAAAAGTGGTGATTTTGACGTAAAAGGCAAGGAACGACCAGGTCACCTGAAAAAGTTTGAATATGCAAGAGTTGAAAATTGGACTTGATGAATCAGCCTCAAAAAACGAACAGTTCTGCGGAATTCATTTTCTGACAGAAAAATGGGAAAAAGTCATAGCTAATGATGGCCAAAACTTTGATTATTAAGGCAATTCATTGCTCAAATTTTGCGAAAAAATCGACATTACTAACCGAATAAAAACTTTCACTCAATTTATCAATTCTATATTAACTTTAAAAAATATTTTATTTTTGAATGAAAAATACGTTGTGTCTTGTTACTTACTTTGTATATTAACTAGAAGCATCACATTTGTAATTCAAGTATGCATTGTTAAGAATATGACGTTTATTAAAGGGAATATTTTTATCTGGGTGCCTGATTATAAAAACTTGAATATACTTGTTATCAAAATAACGGATGACTTCCAGTTTTTATGTTATTTTACGTAATAAAGAACACACAACACTATAAGTATTTTTAGAAACGCAAAAATCCATTGATTATGAACAAAGTCTAATGATGCTTAGAGATGCCAATTTTTATCGATCAAGTGATTTGAAATTTATCGATGTATCGATAACTATCGATATGTCAACAGTTATAGCTCCTAAGTAAGTTATAATTTTCTGTTTTTTACTAGATCCCAAGATAGAGCAGTCAGTATTATAATTCTGTAGCAACAAAAGAAACAGTCAAATTTTATATAAAATAGATCTTTATTGTCTGTATATATGGATAGTCAATTTTCTTTTTTAATTCTTCGTCTCAATCGTACTAATAACTAAAATAATGTTACTTATAGTATGACTTATGGAACTGATTTATTCAAAAATAAGGAATTTTCTTTTTATAGATTTAAAAATTGTTGAAGGTTTAAATGCTAGAAAAAAAAATGTAAGGTTAGTTCAGGTTAGTTCAGGTTAGTTTAACAAAAATTACTCGGTTCAAAATTCGAACTATTCGAAAAAAAAAAAATAATAGCTCAATTTTTTCGAATTATTGGAAAAATCAAATATTCGATCCGAAATTCGAATCGAATACCACTATTCGACTCGATTCGATTCGATTAGGGTACTAATCACACACTCCTAAAAATGGCTCATATTTTAACTGCATTATATTTGCATATCAGAATCAAGTAGATTTGACAATAGCTCAGTGAAGAGCAGAGCTAAAAATCACGGTTATTTTAACTGTAATTTTTAGCTCGATTCTACACGAGTATTATTCATATACTCATAAATATGGCTCATATTTTGACTACATGATATTTCCATATCAGAATCAAGTAGATCCGACAATAGTTCAGTGAAGAGCAGAGCTAAAAATCACGGTTATTTTAACTGTATTTTTTAGCTCGATTCTACACGAGTATTATTCATATACTCATAAATATGGCTCATATTTTGATTACATTATATTTCCATATCAGAATAAAGTAGATCCGACAATAGTTCAGTGAAGAGCAGAGCTAAAAATCACGGTTATTTTAACTGTATTTTTTAGCTCGATTCTACACGAGTATTATTCATATACTCATAAATATGGCTCATATTTTGACTACATTATATTTCCATATCAGAATAAAGTAGATCCGACAATAGTTCAGTGAAGAGCAGAGCTAAAAATCACGGTTATTTTAACTGTAATTTTTAGCTCGATTCTACACGAGTATTATTCATATACTCATAAATATGGCTCATATTTTGACTACATTATATTTCCATATCAGAATAAAGTAGATCCGACAATAGTTCAGTGAAGAGCAGAGCTAAAAATCACGGTTATTTTAACTGTAATTTTTAGCTCGATTCTACACGAGTATTATTCATATACTCATAAATATGGCTCATATTTTGACTACATTATATTTCCATATCAGAATAAAGTAGATCCGACAATAGTTCAGTGAAGAGCAGAGCTAAAAATCACGGTTATTTTAACTGTAATTTTTAGCTCGATTCTACACGAGTATTATTCATATACTCATAAATATGGCTCATATTTTGACTACATTATATTTCCATATCAGAATAAAGTAGATCCGACAATAGTTCAGTGAAGAGCAGAGCTAAAAATCACGGTTATTTTAACTGTAATTTTTAGCTCGATTCTACACGAGTATTATTCATATACTCATAAATATGGCTGACATTTTGACTGCATTATATTGAAATAGTTCAGTGAAGAGCAGAGCTAAAAATAACGGTTATTTTAACTGTAATTTTAGCTCTTCTATCTCTTGGTAAGTAGATGTATCACATAAAGCAATTTGTATTACAAGACAGGGGATTTTTGTAATTTTAAATAAAAATAGATGTAACTTCAGTATTTTTTAAATAACTTCGATAAAAACGAGGAAACCCTCGAAAAAACTTTACTATCCGGGGTTATAAATAGCTACAGGATAAGTTCTCTATCATTATTTTTTTATTTACCACCATTTATTATGTCATTTAAATTGAATTTCCGGCTTCTTGTCCATTTTCTGGCTTTTCGGTACAGAAATTCAAGGGCTTGCGGCAACGGTGCTCATGATTGTGTACTATACAGTAAGTAGGGTATCTGGGCTTCTTACAACCTTACAGGCCTATTCAATGTATATATAACTTAAAATAGTATAAACAACTTTAAACTTAGACCATTATCAGAAAAAAATATTATTAAATTAAACATCCTTATTAAATTGTGCTACGGTTATCATAAAATTAACCTTCTCGGTCAAATTGTTAACTTTTTTTAACATTGATAACACCAAGCTGTTAATTATGTGCTGAACGAGTCATACCCCCCAGAGTTGGAATAGTAATTTTAAATTTTTTAGATAAATGAATTTAAAAATTATGTATTTTGCTGCAATCGCAACAAGTAATTTCGAAATCCTTTATCATCATAAGTATACATTGTAAAACTGAAAATATATTTTTTTAAGCGAATCTAAATAATAGTTTTGGAAATGTTTTTGTTGTAATCTATTCAATTTTCTTATCTAATCTCTAACAGTGGAGGATATTTTCAGTAACCTAAATTGGGTGAATAAAGGATTGAAAATTAGCGGGGACAGATTCAAAAATTTGAAATATACAGATGAGGTAATACTGAAAATCCAGAAGAACCACAAAATGTGCCCAAACTGCGCGGCTTTTACGGCCAGAAAATTCTTGTCATGACTCGCTGTTTGTCTATAAATTGTTAAGGGGTAATAATTCGTGTTCGTTTTGTTATATTACTGTTGGTGTTCTGGTTCAGTGCAGCGGAGTCGTTTTTATTCAAATAATTAATGTAAAATGTGCAAAAGCAATTTTTGTTACTAACTTGAACTGTATTGAACACTGGCAAGTATGAGTTTTTAATACGCAATACACGTGTTTTTGCAACATGGGTTCGCTGTATCTAATAATTGCTGAAAGATAATTCGAAATAAGAAGATGAAAGTCCAAATCTACATAAAAATCAATTAAAATTTTCCACTATAATTATATAATCTTAATGAATGGGTTGATAATAAACTAAAATTAAATTACGTTTAAAAAAATGTAGTAAACAAAAATAAAATTGTTATTAAAACTAAACGAATTTATTTATAGTTTATCTAAAGAAAGTTGAAATATAAAATTTTCATAGTTGTTATATATGTCTTCTCCTTTCAAGCAGAGAAAAATATAGAATGTATACAAACAATTTATTTCCTGCAAATACCACTCTGGTCCTCTCGCCATACACGTTTCGACTACCTCATGGTCTCGTCAGTAGAGCTGTATCCGAGTGTTTGTATATAATCTTTTCTTTTCTCTGTCTGAAAGGAGAATACATAAATAACAACTATTTAAATACGACAGATAGATTTCTTTATTTCTTACTGAAATTTTGATTTTTTATAAAATTTTCACTTATCAACGAGTTGGTGGAACTCCGCAGCTGGTGGCGCGAGTCGTTATTGTTTTGGATTAATATTTTTCGTTGCGGTGTATACATTTTGAGCCCTGTGAGATATGAAAAACCATGTGCTTGCTGTCCCAAGAACTACAGGAGAATGACTCCAAGCTCGTCTAGTAAAAAAATGGTTTGACGAAAATTTAATTACATTATTAAATTGGACATCATCTAGCCCCGATCTAAATCCCATAGAGAATCTTTGAGGTGATCTAGCACAAATGTAGCGAGTCTATGAGTTAATGTGTGGAAGATGCAGGGCAAAACAAAAGGTATCCAAGTAAATATTAGCTTTTGTATTACATAGTAATTAATTGAGTATTGTTAACAAAATATAGTACATTTTTGAAAAACTAAGTTGGAAATGTGTTATTATAAAAAAATTCGTTTTATGTTGTCTATAAAGGCTTTTAATTTTCCACGAAATAACCCATTTAAAGTTGGCTTTATGTACATTCGCTATATAACACAAAAAAATTAGCTTTTGTATTTAACTCTTTCAACTTACCGGTTCAGTTTTTAAACCCGTAAATTAAATTTCGAATATAAATTTAATTATTAATATAGCAAGGTTACCATCCAATTTAATTTTTTATAATACTTGCAAATAATTAATCTTCCAAACAAAATTGCCTTTTATTGTGATACATAATTTAAAGGAATTATGGATATCGATTCTGACATTGGTAGTTGAAGGTTAGGGCGTTTATAACTAATGAATTTATGGATTTTATCATTAAAAGTCGTAAAAGAAAAACTTTTTTAATTTTGTGTTTTTGTTTTGTATTTATTGTTTTATTATCTAAAAATACGTAGAGTTTTGTTCCATTATTTTACTCATTTATTAAAACAATTGACGTCTATGTATTAAGGAGTGCCAAGTGTCTTCCACTTCGCAGGAAAAATCGCTTTGGAAATGTCAATGCAATTACTAACTAAAATCAAATTTTTCCTTACATTTTTATCTACTTTTTCGATATAAGTAAGTAATGGAATTCCTTATATAATAAACATATTTTCATATTAGAATTCGTAAAGAAAGTTTCCTGTTGAATTAAACTTTTTACCACATTAATATTCCGTAGTTTAAAAAAATAAGACTTTAATAAAACGACCATTAAACTACACGATACTCAAGATTTCTACTTAGGATGTAGCACTGGGAGAAATTTAGAGCACGTAAATTAACACCATCCTCAATCAGGATCCTAAATTATGAGGGGGAGAATAATTGTCTAACACGTCAAAACACTGATATTTACCATGGCACTGCATCTTCTGAGCAGGTAAAAATAAGGGTTGTTTGAAAATAAGAAAAAAAAGATAAAGGAAGTGCGGAGCGAACAGCATTGTATAAACATCGTATTTAATATTTATATTAAAATAATCTTTATAATTTTTACCCCTTCACCATAAAACTTTTTTTACTTGCCCACTGTGTTAACTCACGTCGCTAAGTATCCTAAATACTACCAAAGTGTGTAAGGAAGATCGGCACGGATTCCTAACTAGGACGTAGGAAATGAAGGTATCTAGATCGCCAATTAAACCGTCCCTAATCAAGATCCTAAGTCATTCGGAGACTGATTGTCGAACATACAAAAACTCTGATATTTACCGTAGCACTAGCTCTCTTTAAGCTCGTAAAAAGAGGCTTTGTTCTAGCTGCATCAGCTGGATCTATAACGATTAAAAAAAGGAAGTGCTGGGCAAAGAACACCATATAACCATTGTATCTAATGTTTACAATTTTCGTTCCATGAGAATGACATGTCTTTATAAATATCGGGAACATAACTCTTCTTTCTTCATTTGCCATTTTTTGGGCGTTACCGACAACGATACCTCAAACTTATTAGATACTCAAGCTATTAATAGATGAATGCTTAGCATTCTTTCACAATCTCGTTCGAACCGTGCTTTACTCACTTTTTGGAGATGTTATATTCGAGGACCATCTCTTGTTAAGAGGCTTACAATCACTTTTAATTCATTCTTGAGGAGTTAAAGAAGTTTCCTAGTGTATTTTCTTAAGTTTTTCGCAATGCTTGGTTTTAGAATATTCCTTCAGTAAATTTCTTTCTGACCTCTATCGGTGCCATAAGAATCTTCAAGCAGTATCAAATGTCATTTGTCTAATTTCTTTAACAAGTTATTCAGGAGTTTTAACAAATTGCCAAATATGCACTTAGAAATTGAGATTTTTAAGGGAGTGATTAGGAATATATATTTATATAATAAATAAATATCCTTAATAATTTTTGTAAATAAATATTTTTTACAATTGTGATTATGACTAGAATTCATAGTTGTTAAAAAAATAGTTATATTTTTGAAGCACTGTTAAACTTTTCGCTATAACTATATATATATATATATATATATATATATATATATATATATATATATATATGTATATATATATATATAAAGGGTGTTTTTTATAGAGGTATAAAACTTTAAGTTGGCAACACTTTTTTAACTGGTGGCCATTTTGTCAGCTGTCAAGTGATTTATGTTTAGTTTGGTTTGGCATTTCAACATGAATAGACTGACGCCTAAACAACGCTTCCAAATTGTGCAAATTTATTTTGAAAATCATGGTTCTGTTCGAAATACGTATCGCGCACTACGTCCATTTTACGGTCAACATAATCGTCCATCAGAGCAATTAAATCTATTAACTATGGAACGTTTTCGCACCACGTTTACTCTAAATGATAATACGCATCTACAGAGACGTCGTACAGTGCGTACAGAAGAAGTCATTGATGCTGTAGAGCGTAGCGTAGAGGAAGACCCGAATCGGTCTATCCGCCATGTGTCCATTCACTTTATGGAATATTTTGCGGAAAAATCTTGGTTTGCGTGCTTACAAAATTCAACTCGTGCAAGAATTGAAGCCACACGATCACCTAGCAAGGCGTAGATTCGGTGAATGGGCCCAAAACAAGATTGTGGTTGATCCCGATTTTCATAAGCGAATTTTGTTTAGCGATGAAGCTCACTTTTGTTTGAATGGATACGTCAATAAACAAAACTGCAGTATTTGGAGTGATGATAATCCTCAAGTGTATGTTGAGACACCGTTACATCCAGAAAAACTGACTGGTGTGCTTTATGGGCTGGTGGAATCATTGGTCTGTACTTCTTTAAAAACGATGCTGGTCAGAACGTTACAGTCAATGGTGACCGCTATCGAGCCATGATTATTGACTTTTTCGTTCATCAATTGAACAACTATGATGTGCAGGAGCTGTGGTTTCAACAAGACGGCGCAACATGTCACACAGCTCGTGCCACAATTGATTTATTGAAGGAAACGTTTGGTAACCGCATAGTTTCACATTTCGGACCCATGAATTGGCCTCCAAGATCGTGCCCGAAACGACTGATCACTTGGAGGACAACATTCGCCGCGTTATTGCCGATATACGGCCACAAATGTTGGAAAAAGTCATCGAAAATTGGACCTCCAGATTAGGCTACGTTCGAGCCAGCCGTGGCGGTCATATGTCAGAAGTCATATTTAAATTATAATGCCAGAAGGTTATCTTTCGAATAAAGTAAATTTCATGTCAATTTAAAAAATTCATCTTTGTTTTATTCAATTTAAAAGTTCTCTACCTCTATAAAAAAACACCCTTTATATATATATATATATATATATATATATATATATATATATATATATATATATATATATATATATATATGTAGTCGACTCCAGAAAAAAAGTTAGTATTTACATTTCTAGCATTATAAAATATCTTTTTTGTTATTTCTTGATAAGAGCAAATGCCAAAAATAAAATTATATTGCTGCAATTACCAAACAAGATTGTTTTCTTAGTTTTTAGATTTATTACTAACAAAAAATGACTTTGTAAATCACAAATAAGCTTTTGGCAAGGATTATAAAAATGAAGACAAGGCTAATTTGAAGACTAATTTTATCATCATGATGGAATAATACATATAAAAACACCCCTGGTAAATAATGTGTTATCTATTTATGTAGATCGAGGTAGTGTTTACCAAATACACGTGTCAACAATTGTATAGCGACAAACAACTGATTAACAATTTTCCACAAATTTTGTTACCAAGCGTGATTTTTTTAAAATATTTTGACCAAGAGACTAAATAGGTTAGACTTTTAATTAAACGTGATAAAAAAAATGGGCAATGATTTTCCAAGGTATTTTATATGGTTGAGTGCACTAATCCCGTAAATAATTCGGAGCAATAAAGAAAAAGTACAGTACAACTGTTTGGATATAAATACGTCTAGAACTGAATGGTGCCGGTAAAATTTATATAAATCCATCTTTTGAACTTGTAAAGGGTGTTTTTTTATAGAGGTATAGAACTTTTAAATGGAATAAAACAAAGATGAATTTTTTAAATTGACATGAAATTTACTTTATTCGAAAGATAACCTTCTGGCATTATAATTTAAATATGACTTCTGGCATATGACCGCCACGGTTGGCTCGGACGTAGTCTAATCTGGAGGTCCAATTTTCGATGACTATTTCCAATATTTGTGGCCGTATATCGGCAATAACGCGGCGAATGTTGTCCTCCAAGTGATCAATCGTTTCGGGCTTATCGGCGTAGACTAGCGACTTCACATATCCCCACAGAAAATAGTCTAGCGGCGTTAAGTCGCACGATCTTGGAGGCCAATTCACGGGTCCAAAACGTGAAACTGTGCGGTTACCAAACGTTTCCTTCAATAAATCAATTGTGGCACGAGCTGTGTGACATATTGCGCCGTCTGGTTGAAACCACAGCTCCTGCATATCATGGTTGTTCAATTGATGAATGAAAAAGTCAGTAATCATGGCTCTATAGCAGCCACCATTGACTGTAACGTTCTGACCAGCATTGTTTTTAAAGAAGTACGGACCAATGATTTCACCAGCCCATAAAGCACACCAAACAGTCAGTTTTTCTGGATGTAACGGTGTCTCAATATATACTTGAGGATTATCATCACTCCAAATACGGCAGTTTTGTTTATTGACGTATCCATTCAAACAAAAGTGAGCTTCATCGCTAAACAAAATTCGCTTATGAAAATCAGGATCAACGGCAATCTTGTTTTGGACCCATTCACCGAATCTACGCCTTGCTAGGTGATCGTGTGGCTTCAATTCTTGCACGAATTGGATTTTGTAAGCACGCAAACCAAGATCTTTCCGCAAAATCTTCCATAAAGTGAATGAACACATATCCAATTCCTGTGCACGATGGCGGATAGACTGATTCGGGTCTTCCTCTACGCTACGCTCTACAGCAGCAATGACTTCTTCTGTACGCACTGTACGACGTCTCTGTGGATGCGTATTATCATTTAGAGTAAACGTGGTGCGAAAACGTTCCATAGTTAATCGAATTAATTGCTCTGATGGACGATTATGTTGACCGTAAAATGGACGTAGTGCGCGATACGTATTTCGAACAGAACCATGATTTTCAAAATAAATTTGCACAATTTGGAAGCGTTGTTCAGGCGTCAGTCTATTCATGTTGAAATGCCAAACCAAATTAAACATAAATCACTTGACAGTTGACAAAATGGGCGCCAGTTAAAAAAGTGTTGCCAACTTAAAGTTCTATACCTCTATAAAAAACACCCATTATTTTAATTTTTGTATGACAAATATGAAAATAATTAGTTATTATGATTTCTTGTGTTGTTCCAAAATACGAACAAGGCTGTACCTTTGATCATAATTTGAAAACAAAAGGTCAATCTCGAGAATTACTTTTTAGGAAATGTGTAGAGAACAGAGTAATATCGAAAATCTGGCCAAACTTTGAGTTAATCATATTATCTAAGAAAGATAATAACGGAGCTTTTAAGATTTATTGTCCTGTCAGTTTGTTGTTCTATTTATACAAGCTAGTTACCAAAATGATTTATACCAGGCAGTAGTATAGGAGGCAGAGGAATTCGAAACAATAGACCGTCACCAGACCATAAACCACTTTATCGAAAAAGCTACTGTCATTCATTTGGTCTTTGTTGACTTGAGAAAAACCTTTAACTCAATAGAATCATGAGCAATCATGAATAGACTCATTGTGAGCAAAGGATTTTTTTCATTCTCGCTTATATGTCATAATTTTGGCAGAGAAACGTACTTTTGTATTATAGTTTTGCGATTTTGTTGTAGTTATCAACCTCATTTATAGATACTTTTATGGGGTTTCTTGTTGACTATAGTTAGCAAAATACTATGTAGCATTTATTTAGTGAAACTAAAAATGCCGCAAACAGAAATTAAGTATTTTCTTTTATTTTGAAGATACAGGGTAAAATTCAAAATTTTACTTTTTTTTATAAGACCCTGTAGCATTTCTATTTGAAAAGATATTACAACATTTTAAATGATTTATTTTTATAATATTTTAAGCTTAATCTAAGGCGTAATCGCAACTTTAACGCAAGGTGTGATTATGAAGTTTTTCATCTCAAGTTGAGTATTTCAAATGGAACACCCCATCTACATATTTTTTAACCGACTTCTAAAAGAAGGAGGTTCTCAATTCGTCAACTATGTATTTTTTTTAATGTACGTGTACCGATTTCTCCGGAACGGCGGCATCAATTTGAATGAAATTTTTTACGTTATGTTCAGGAAGTTGCTGCAGTGGTCCCATATTTTTTTGGATTAAATTGATGCCATAAAATCCAAGATAACGCTGACAATATGGCGGACGAAAATATCAATTTTGTTCGATTTTCTCTGAAATTAGTATGGGGGAGTTTTAGGGGTCGCACATATCGAATCTGAAAATATTTTTAAAAAATTCAATATGGCGGATAAAAAATTAATTTTGACCGAATTTTTTCAAAATTGGTATGGAGGAGTTTGTGGGACCGCACATTACGAATCTTTAATTATTTTTAAAAAATTAAATACGGCGAATTCAAGATGGCGGATTAAAGGTTCTACATCTCTCGATTTCAAGAAGAACATTTATTTTTATCATTTTCTTTATTTTATTAAAAATAGTTCTGTAGCACAAACACACTTGTAAAAAAAAAAGCATAAAGGTGTACAAGTCTGCATTTTTCACTCATAGCCTTGAAAACCCCTTGAAATCAGTTGATACATTAAGGGTTGAACAATCAGGGAGAACACTCTTTAAGTGAGCATCGGCTTTAATATGTTGGTGATATAATATTAATTTTTTGTTATTTATTGCTAAAACTGTTTACAGTTTGAACGTATCTGTCTATGGCCTATCTTTAATTAGAAATACTTTAATTTGAGTTAATTAAAATTAAAATACCAGAAATATTCCAGAGTCTGGGTCACATACAATGACCCGTATTATGACTACATCTTACGCAATATTGAACTTTTTGTGAGACCAAATAATTAATTACATTACCTAAACGACAAACTACAAAATTAAATATTCATTGAAAGCTAGCATGATTAATTTAGAAAGAGTCGATAATCGATTTGTAATTAATTAGGTACACCCAAGATTAATTACAAATTTTTAATTGATTTACGGAATCTTTTAAAAATTTAGGTAGTGTCTCTTTTTCAAAAGAAAAAAATCGTTAAACCACTTAACAGAGAAATATACAGGGTGATTTTCCGGGAACTTTATCGATCGATTGTGGGAAAACTATAATTAGGAAGAATCTGAAAATTTTGCAGTGTACTAAAGTGCATGGGAGACAGCAGGCTAAAATATTTTCAAGATGGCGGCACTTCCGGTTATACCGGAAGTAGATGTCAACTTGCTTATTTTAAATGGAACATCCTATATATTATTGCATTTTTGATTTCTACCAAAAATTCTAGACATATTTCATGTATAATATTCTATTCTTAAGTTGGACCGTTTTGGACATTATTCCACCCCAACAGACAATTTCTGTTATGTGTATGGTGAATTAACTTTAAAGTCCCAAAGAGTAACTATTACTCTCTTGATAAAAAAAGGGTATATTTGGAGACCCACAAATAACAGAGCTTATGAAGGACCACTACTTTGAGGAAAATTTGAACACGGTTAAAAAAGCTGCGTTGAGGTCTTTAAAAATGCTTGTAACTGAATTTTCTAGCAACAGAAAAGCCTAGAACTATGAAGAATTCATTTTAGGACTCCTTCAAAATGATAAAACTCTATAATGTCCCTAAAAATACATTTTTTTTCGATTCATACTTGGACTTCTTTCCTGAACCGACGCCGTGACCAACTAACACGATTTGACCAAGATATTTCAGCAATGGAAAAATATATGGATACTATTGTTGGACACTAAAAAGGGATTGTTTGAAGGTCATAGATAATGATGTTTCTTGCGAAGTAGTAGATATCTGTTGGACTTCCATTGTCTTTATTTTTGTTGAATATTACGACGTTTCGGCTAGTAGTTATCTCTAGCCATTTTCACTTGAAAGGGGTGTTCTTTAAACAAAATACAGGAGAAAATCATTAAAAGCTACAGTTTGATTTATGTTAATATATGTAAGTAAATATAATACAACTAATCACTTTACAACAGTACGAAATTTTAAATTTTGTATTATCAAAAAAAAACCACACCCGTTAAAAAATGCTATACAAATGTGAAACCAGAGCAAAATATTACATAACAAACAGCCATTCTAATTAATTTAACAGAAAAAAGTTAAATTTTGTCGATCAAAATTTAGAAAGTTTTGAAATATTCTTAGACTCTACTAAAACCTTTGGTACTGTAACATACAAAATTCTGTTTCAAAAAAAATTGAAAACATTGGCTTAAGGGGACCTACAGTTAATCTCCTGAAATTCTATGTAAATGACTTATATCAGATGGTCAGAAGTAATGCTTTTCTGAGCAATAAAATGAGAATAAAAACAGTGGATAAATCTCAGTATACATGCACTCTTTCAGAGAACTTCAATAGATGGAAAATATTATACCTAGATGATACTATTCGTATTTTTTTTGATGATAACTGGATTAATGTAAAAACAAGGACAAAACTGGTACAGCTTCGCATTGTTTCAATAAAAACAAATTAACTTTATATTTATCCAAAACAGAGGTTATTAGTATACGCCCTACGTCCACTGGTCAAAAGTGGAATTAATGAATTGAGCGTTGGCTCTCAAAAGAACTAATGCCGTAAATTGAAGTAAATATCTAGATATAATTATTGATCAGAATTTAAAACATTAGAAATAAGGCTTTCCTAAAAAAATTGTGAAAATTATTTAATAAATATTATCAAATTGGAAACATATTGTACGTCAAATAACAACACAGCATTAATTTAACAAATGTATATATATATATATATATATATATATATATATATATATATATATATATATATACAGTGCCTTCATTTCAAAACGAACCATCCTTAATAACTTTGTTAAATAGAAAAATTTAAAAAAAAAGAAAAAACACGTCAATTTAGATATACAGGGGGAAGTTTAATTTTGCATTTGTTAAAAGTCTGTCAATCACCTCCTCACCTCCAGCTAACCTCACTTTGATATGTCAAATGGGAACCCCCACCTTGTGACACATCATTGTAAGCAGCATAAAATTGTCTATCCAACCGTATAAAAAAAATTAAATCGGTTGACGTACAAGCGAACAGTGTGCAAAAATGTCTTGTAATAATGCATAATATATCGGCCTCGAACTTTGATATGTCAAATGATTACCCTATAGTGTGATACATCATTTTAAAGGGCATACTATCTCCTATTTAGCCAATAAAAAAAAACAAAATCTGTTGATGTACAAGCGAATAGTAAGAAAAGATGTGTGGTAATAATAGACACCTTATCACATTAAACTTTATTATGTCAAATGGCTACTTCATAGAGTAAAATATTATTTTAAATTTAAAATAAATATTTTTTTTTAAATAATAAACAGTTAAAATATTTGCGAGAAAAAAACTAAGCCTGTTTTAAAATTCATCGCAAAATTCATTGCAGTCTAATCAATCTAGTGTATTTATTTCAATGATATTTTTTGCGGTACCTGATAGGTACAAAAAATCACTGCAATAAATAAAATTTTTAAGATCTTTAAACACCAGTTGTTTATTATTGTTAAAATTGTCATTGTGACGCCTAGTTGAAACGTGAATATAAATGGTGTATACGCTAGCCGAAAGAATAGAAATAATTTTTCTCTATGGAACTGAAGATCGGTGCGCTCGTAGAACCGCCAGAGCATTTAACGAGAGGCATCAAGACAAAAACGTGGGCCATAAATATGTACTCGAATTGGTACGAAAGTTTGAAGAAACGGGATCCGTTTGTAATAAAAAATATATTGAGAAAAGGGTTGTAGATGAAGCATGCCAAATCGAGGTACTAGGACAGTTTGCAATAGATCTAACTTTATCCATCTCAAAGGTCGCAGATTTAACCAACATTTCTGCTGGCTCTGTGCATAAAGTTTTAAAACAAAATAAGTTTTTTCCCTACAAAATTCAAATTCTTCAAGAATTCGGAGAAGACGATTTTGATAGGAGAATTCAATTTTGCGAATTAATGTGCCAACGAATTGACGAGGACCCCCATTTACCTAAGAATATCTGCTTTAGTGATGAATCAACTTTTTTTCTAAATGGACTGGTTAACAGACATAACTGCAGATACTGGGATAATGAAAATCCGCACCTTTTCCGAGAAGGGCATACTCAATATCCCGAAAAAATTAACGTGTGGGCAGGAATTTATGGCAATGAAATCATCGGGCCATTTTTTTTGGAAGATAATTTAACTGGGCAAATTTATTTAAACCTTTTAGAAAACACAATATACCCTGCCATTGTGCAATCTTTAGAAAATCAAGTGGATGAAAATGCTGTTATGGTACTAAATGAAAATAATTTGCATTTCCAGCAAGATGGAGCTCCCCCGCACTACGCTTTGGCAATTCGAGAGTGGCTTGATGAACATTTTCCAGGGACGTGGATTGGCAGACGTGGTGCAATTTAATGGCCAGCACGGTCTCCAGACCTAACCCCTCTAGACTTTTTTCTTTGGGGGTATTTAAAAAGCAAGGTTTATAAAACCCCACCTGAAAATATTGACGATTTAAAAGATCGAATTGTTCGGGAATGTAGAGGAATTAGCAAAGAAACCCTTGCCAATGTTCGTGGGGAATTTCAAAATAGGCTTTTTTATTGTCTCGCTAATAACGGCGCACATTTTGAACATTTAATAAAATAATTTTCTTCAACTGAATAAAACTGAATAAACTGCTTATATTTAACACACATTTTTGCATCCTAATTGCCTATAACGTCTATTAACTTAATTTTTTTTGACATCGTTGGATAGCAGATCGTACGTCCTTTAAAATGATGTATCACATTATAGGGTAATCATTTGACATACCAAAGTTCGAGGCCGATATATTATGCATTATTACAAGACATTTTTGCACACTATTCGCTTGTACGTCAACCGATTTAATTTTTTTTATACGGTTGGATAGACAATTTTATGCTGCTTACAATGATGTGTCACAAGGTGGGGGTTCCCATTTGACATATCAAAGTGAGGTTAGCTGGAGGTGAGGAGGTGATTGACAGACTTTTAACAAATACAAAATTAAACTTCCCCCTGTATATCTAAATTGACGTGTTTTTTCTTTTTTTTTAAATTTTTCTATTTAACAAAGTTATTAAGGATGGTTCGTTTTGAAATGAAGGCACTGTATATATATATGAAGTAAAATGCGAACAGTAAATGCAAACTTCTCTCCATCATATCCTTTCTGTGTTAGAGGTTGTACAGTGAGAATAAATTGTTATGGAACGCAATTTATCCTATGCCACCACCATCGAGATGATGGCCTACCTGTACCACCATACCGAGAAGAAAGTCAAAACTTACCCTCCCCGCCACAATGATACGACAGAAGTATATGTTTCGTCTCTACTAGACTCATCAGGGTACCGACATGCACCTGGCTGTGCAAAGGACAGATCGGAAAGAAGCATGCAAATACTAACGCGGCTTCGCCAACCTCCCGCCGGATGACGTATATAATACAACCAAATAATTTGTTTGCATTGAAGAAGTAATTTGGTTTTTGCAGTTCTACTCCTCTTAAATCCAATACTGTTCCCTTATACTTTATTTTAATTATTAATAAAAATCAATAACAATTAATTATTTAGTGTAAATAATTATTTATATTACTCATAAATAAAAAATAATAATAACGGCAGACAAAATACAGGTTAATACCACATTAATGTGATAAGGAAGTCTTCCTGTTATTGTCAAGGTTTCAATAATAAAAATAAAAAATCAGTATCATTCAGTAGATTAATTCAAATATTATTAATTAAAGTAAAATATAGTAAATGGATTGGAGGTTACGTTGTCGTTATGTACGGATTTATGAATAAAAAGTCATGGTCACCTGTTTACTGTTGGGATTGCTAAGGAACGAATAAAAAGAATTTTTTGGAAAAAATGTAAAAATTAAATTGTTCGAGAAGATTTCTGATGCATTATTTGGTTTCTATTTATAAGTTTTATGAATCTTGTTCTTATTTTTGCAAAAAAAACAATAATTGTTATGAATAAAGTCAAAGTTTTTGCAAAGACAGCTTAAAAAATATTTAAAATGAGTGTAGAGGGTAGATCTTTTTAGATATTTTTATAGGCTATCTGGGAACCCGCAAAAGATTCTAAAAATCTGATAAATTAGTCCCGAGCTCTTTTTTTGAGAAAATTATAATGCGAAAATAAATTACGGCTATCGCGATCAATTAATTCATTTTTTTTTAATCACAGTTTGTTAACCTATATTATATAATAAACTGATATCGATTAAGAAGAATATCTAAATACTTAAACCATTTCCACAGGTCACTGTTAAGAACCCTTTTTAAGTTCGATGAATATAACATATTGAGAGAGAGAGAGAGAGAGAGAGAGAGAGAGAGAGAGAGAGAGAGAGAGAGAGAGAGAGAGAGATGGATTAGGGACGCATCGACTACTAGGGGTGCATTCCACTAGGCGCTCACAACGCTCAAAATATTCCTTCAGTCGTTCCACATAACGATTACGGACGTCGTGGTCGCGGCGAAAACGTCATTAATGACGTCATTCTTCTCGCTCACGCCAAGCTCACAACGACCCATCTGAAAAGGTGGGTCAAAGGGACGTTCAGAATTTTGGCGCGGTTTTTTAAATTTAAAAACAATTGAATGTAAGAGTTTCAAGATTACAGTGTAACATATGAGAAAAAAATAAGTATTATTTAGTTTAGATTCAAAATACACTGAATTAGATGGTGTAGTCCAATCCGCAAAAGGTGTTACTGAAAAATACATTTAAAAAATGTAGTAATTATATACAAGCACATTTATAGAATGTAGTAATTATATAAAATTTACCCTAAAATGACTTGAATTCTTTATCTGAATAACGATTAATAACATTCTCATAATCAATAATACGTGGCCTAAGTTTTCGCTTTTCCCGACTTTGTAAAACTGCATTCCATTCTTCATCTGGACTAGATGAAGTACTTTCTGAAGCATGATTACGATCCACCATTAAATATCCAACTGTCACCACAAAAGATATTTTGTTTATTTTTCAACGTAAATTACTTAAAGATTCCACTAAAATAAAATATAAGAAACTAAATAGTATTTTTCTTTAATATAAAGCAAGTTAACCAATAATTATAACAAATTATTAATATTAAAGCTTAAAAATTATAACATAACCTTTTCAAGCTACTGATTTATTTTCAAATCCGCCATTTGTAATATTTAACTCAACGCTTAAGACGTCCACAATCCCATTCCACTTGGGTTTATGATTAGAATGCTCACAAGCTAGTGGAACGGGAAAAACTGCTATCATGAGCGTGATCGTTGTGGGTGCTTAGTGGAACGCATCCTAGGTCTTTTAGCGTCCATTTTTTAGTTTCCTTGATACGTATATTGGTTGTTCTACATTATATTGTATAATCCAATGTCTTTGATAAATTTGATAACATTGTTAGAATTTTGATAGGAGAGGAGAATATCAATCTTGTTTTCCTGTAATTGACGTAATGGGTGGTGCTCATATTTTTTGCATTTAGTGATGATATGTTTGATTGATAGGGAGGTATGACAGGTTTCGCACTAAGGAGCAGGGGATTTGTTTAGGAGATATTCATGGGTTAGCTTCGTGTGGCCAATTCGGAGCCTCGTCATTATGGTTAATTCTTGTCTTCGTAGATTAGGGAGAGGGATGCCAGTAAAGAAAGTCTTTTTAACTAATTGAAGTTTGTTGTTTGAATCCTGAAGGTCCCATTCTAGTTGAATGAGGTTTCGAGACATATGATGGAAAGAGTTTTTAAGGTCTTGAGGGTGGAATATTTTGTTTACTTTATTAGGAGAGTTTTGATGATTGGAAGCGAGGGTGTCGGATTTAGTATTTCCTGGAATTCCAGTATGACTTGGTACCCAGAGGAAGGTGAAGGATTTGTTCCTGATATGGGAGTATTTTATTAGGGTTTTGATCTCATGAGCTATTCAATAACTAGGATTGTATGATTCGATTAGTTTGAGGGAGTTTAGAGAATCTGAAATTACCAGCCAGTTTGATTCAGAGGTATTTATGCAATATTGTAAGGCTTTAAGAATCGCGAATAGCTCAGCAGTAAGGATTGAAGAGGATTCATGAAGGGAGAACACTTTTTCTGCATTCTTTGTATAGTATGATGCTCCGACCTTGTTAGCTTTTTTGGAGCCATCAGTAAATATGAGTTCGTGATTGCTGTATTTTAATTGAATTATTTGATGGTACCTTGATTGGATTATTCTCGGGTTAACTTCTTTTTTATTTAGTAGTGTAAGTTCGAAGTTACAACTGACGGGGAAATGACTCCAGGGTGGGAATAGGTAGGTGTTTATTTCATCTACTGAGGGCATAGTTATTGATAGACGTTCCCTGGTTTCAGCGAAGCGAGTATGAATAAAAAGAGGATACTTATTCAAAGAAGTGCTGGTGTTGGGGGGAGGGGGAGGGTTGAAAAAGGATTTAATATGCGGGATGTAGGGACGGAAGTGGAGAGAGCTCATATAATTAAAAGTAAGTTGCATCCTTCTATGTTCTAATGATGGGATTTCCGATTCACAATATAGGCTATTGATTGGACTGGTGGAAAAGCACCTATGGAAAGGCGTATGCCTTTATTATGGATAGGATTTAATTTCCTGATGTAGGAGGCAGGGGCTGAAGAATAGACTATACATCCATAATCAATCTTGGATTGGATTAAAGAGTAGGCTGTGACTATGGATAAATAAATAGCTTGTCAATTTGCAATTTGTTTAAAAACTCAAAATGGACAAATTTTAAAATTTCGAAAAGTATAAAAATTGATAGAATGTCATATTGAGTGTAATAAATACTGACCACAAGAAGTTTACTTATTTACTTACAATTAATTTTTCTTGAAAAATACAATTGTTGGATCATTTGTTCTAATATTAATTTAATTCGTATAAATATTGTAAAACTTGACCGAGCAAATACGCGACGAAAGGGAAACAGATGACGTAATGCCTCATAATTTATTCATGAAAACCCGGCTACAACGACTACTTTTTTTAATATCTGTTTTTAAATACAAAAAATAAATGGAACGGTTTGTTCAATTATTAATTCGTAAAAAAATTCAATTAATTAAAGGTTTTAATGGCAAACAAAAGGTTTATTGTTGGCAATTTAAAAAAACTATTTTTAAAAAATCATGCTAATATTAACATTTTTCATAGATTTGATTTCTCATTCTATAATAAAATTAATACATGAATGAACCTGCCAACATTCTCGTCAAAAAATATCGAATTTCTTAAATCTGTGGTCGAAAATATTCACCAAGTAAATTATTTTTAAAAATAGTCCAACGCTTTCAAAAAATTGCACTAACAAGTACAAAATTACGAGGGTCACTAGAAACTTTTCGCTCTAACAATAAAACAAACAACTTTTTAACATAATCTCCCTTAACTTCAATGCACTTGCGAAATTGCTGGCGCAATGACTTTATTTCATCAAAAAAAAATATGCTTTCATAATATACATCAATATTCTCTTGATAACCAGTTAAATATCATTTGCAAAATTAAATCTTGTACTTTTTAATTTCAGTTATTTTTAAAAATGGAGATTTCGTGAATGTCTGAAAACCGTTTAAAAAATAATATTTACAATAAGTTGAAAAATGCAAGGGTTCAAAAAAAGACAGTAAGTGATAAAGTTCGTAAACCATCAATTTTTTCACTATAAGCGAACCATAGAAATATTTTTATGGGACTCCTCTGCGAGTACCTTTATAAGATTTTGAAAATTGAATTAGAAAATATCATTTCTATCGAAAGTTGTGCGGGAAAAAGTCAGTTCGTCAAACAGTTTTTTTTTCATTTCTTTCAGTTTTTAATCTCTTTACACTAAATGTACCGTGGAAATATTTTTAGTATGGGTTCACCTTAGAAGTATCCTTTACAATTATATATATATATATATATATATATATATATATATATATATATATATATATATATATATATATATATATATATATATATAATTCTATTTTTTTTATGTCGATGAAAAAATCCAATAGATCTGCTTATAATAATGACTTGCAAATTCCTGAAACTTTAAAATCCTGTAAAAAACTTGACTGTTATGCAAATCATTATACATCTATCACTCACAATGTTTTTATTACGCTTCATTATCGAATTAGACGTCTTTAAAAAAGATGAATTAATCGGTTTATATTTTTTTAAATGGAACCAAATTTTTAAGGCTTTCGTCATTCCTGTAACATGTATTTAACAAAATCTGTACATGTTGAAAATACACGTCATTTTATTTTATTTTTTTAATACTAAATACTTTTGAAAGACTTTTTTTGTTTTATCTAATCTTACTATTATAAAAATATCTTTGTATATTCGCAAACATTTCAGTTCTCTTCAAATTTTAACTGTAGCTTTATTATGTATTCTGAGGTACACAAGCTGTATAAAGATGAAAAATTATTTCCCATTCTGGCCGCTAGGTGGCGAATCGTTAAGTTCTCATGATCCTTTCTTAGGACAAGTCGCTCGCACAGCAGGGGCGTGCCAGTAAAATGCTAAACTTGGCGACATCAATAATAAACAAATTCAAAATTATTTTCGCGGCCAGTTGAAACTTCTTCTTTTTTTCTTCTTTTTTTGTTCCCAGTTCAAATCACGTGGCTCAATGTCATTCTAGTTCAAATGACCTAAGTATAAGTCATCCCCAGTTTAAAAAATGGACGTCATTATTGTTTCTAGGGTTTTCATGTCCATAATAACAAAGTTAATTTTCGTAGGTTTTGGCCAAGTTTTTGTGAGTGTTTATATAATTTTTTTCAGTTCACTTCAGGGCAAGTTTAATATACCTTTTCTGGAATAGATCCAAACATTTTCTCGAACAGAGTTGCATTTTGTTTTAGAAGTTGCAACTTATTGTTTCATCACTTGACTCTGACTCAAATATTTTCCAGATGATTACAGGATAGTATGGTCGGTAGTTTCGAAATTTTCTCGATAAATTACGTGATAACATTTTCGCCTTAGTTTATCATGCTTGCAAATACATAACCTACATTTTCTAATTTTGTCATCACATTTGTACACATTTCTGCATTAACAGAACACAAAATTTTAAAATGCCGATATTAAATTAAAGGTAATATTTATTTTTTTTATTATCCATTTTACTTTAAGTATAATGTACCTTTTCTCACAACAGTTTCTCGAATAGTTTGCGTTTTGATTTGGAAGACGTTGCAGCCCATTTTTTCATTTCCCGAACCTGACTCAAATATTTTCTGAAGCGCTACATTGTAGCTTAAGTACAGGAAAGTACAGCTTAGAAATTTTCTCGATAATTAACGATTTTTTTACATTTACAATTTTACATTACATTTATTATCAATATCAATAAAACAATAAAATACATTTTCCATATTTTATAGCCTATACTTATATAGACTATAAAATAACTTATTTTTTAATGTTTTTAAGCAACACAGCAGATGAGTGGTGACAGGATAGAAACTGCTTACCATAAATATTTTTAAATTTTTTCAGGATAATTAAATAGTAGCAGAAATCTTAAAATTGATACCAAATTGCTTAAATAAATTGTTTTCGTTTAAGTATTCAATTCTAAACTTTTTCTGTTGTGAAAAAAAATAAAAAGATTTATAATCAAATAGTGTTTACTCTGTTAACATAGGAAGTTTAAAATTTTCGCGCCAATCATCTGCCACTTATTATCACGGACGGTAAATCAGATAGCTGTCTTCCCTGTACGACCAATCTATCAGTTTGCCCGTTCCTTCATAGATGGCTTCATGTTGCGGTCCAAAAGCATGGTTGTGACTTTTCTCTAACTTTCTCACACAGTTGAATTGGATCATATGAACCTTAAATATCAGTCAATCATGCAGGCACAAAAATAATATGGGCGAAGCCGCGAAGGGGAGGTTAAAGAGAGCAAATATTGGAATTTCCGTAACAGTAATAGATATGAATATGGTTATATGAAAAAAAGTTTCATAATTTAACAACCATCGATATAATGGCCAGAAAATTTGATATGACTTTTGGTGTTTGAGTTATTTATTTAAAAAATAAACACTAATGTAGGGTTCTGAATTTCGAAGAAAAAAGGTAGATAGGACAAGAAACTTTTCCTGACCATAATATTAGACAATCAGACAATGAAGTCGTCTTGAAGTTAAAGAACTGTTCCGGGCAACTGCCGACAGAGAAAGATTTCAAGAAGTAATTAACATGGAGGAAGACGAATAAAAATTTAACATGATAGCACTTAGTAAATACTTTCAAAGAAACTGACAAATAAGATGTGTGCAAGGATAAAATCTATCGTCAAGATAATGCAAAATATGGGAAAAATTAAAAAATAAACCTTGATAAACGAAAACATTTACATATTTATAAGAAATCTACAAAATCGATTCAATAGTTTATGGAATATCGCGATCAGCGATTTGGAAAACACAATAATCGCGATTAAAGTTCAAAGATAGGAGTTTGCACTAAGATAAAAAATCTATGTATTTTTATAAATGTATAAACAACATTTCATTCAATAAATTATGTTTATTCTAATATTAAGTTTTTTAAGAGTTGCATACACACAGGTGAAGAGAGGTATTTTGTTCTGCGTGCAACTGCTACTGATCATACCAACTTGTTTCAAACATTTGCTCAGAAGGGTACTCTGTCGTTAATTATTCTCTAATTACTTTAAAATTTTCACAGCATATTTTAAAGATGTACTTTAAGAAAACGTATCAAAGAAATTGATTTTTTTAAGCTTACAAGTAGATAGAACCTCTTAATGTAATTTTTAATGCGTAATTACAATATTTTTCTTTGCAATGCTTGAAATTTTTATCCTTTTTATCTCTCGCGTGGTACTAAATGCATTATTTTTATTTAAAGATAATATTATTACCGATAATTAAGATTAAAATTATACAGGGTGTATAAAGAATTTTTTGTGGTGCCACATAATATTCAGGGTACTTCAGGTACTATTTTTGACTTGAAAATTGTCTTTATTAAACGAAGGACTTTACAAAATTTGTGCAGCTTTATCCTTTCAATCAGTTAATATTTAAGGGGCTAATAGACCACACAATATCTAGTCTTCCGAATTAGAATATGCGAGTGCGAAGAAGACCTGTGGCCATGGCAGGGGCGGATCCAGCCTCTCTCTTTGGGGGGGGGGGGGCGGTGATCACAAAGTACAGTATGGCAAGCGAAAACAAGTTGTCGACGAAGGGGGGGGGGGGGGAGACACTAGCAACATTCCCATTTTTAGTGTAAAAGGCAGGGTCGAGTCTATTTTTCTGAATTTGAAGCCTTTGGAGTGGGGGGGGGGGCGATCACAAGAAGAAATAATTTTCCGACAGGGAGGAAGTGCCAGCAGCATACACATTTGTAGTATAAGAGGAGAGAATCGAATCTATTTTTCTGAACTAAAAGCTCTTTGGGTGGGGGGGGACTATCGCAAGAAAAACAAGTTGTCAATGGGGGGGGGGCATACACATTCCTAATATAAAAGGCAAAATCGGTTCTAATGTCCTGAACTCAAAGCTCTTGGAAGGGGGGAGGGGCAATCGCAAGCTTATACATTACTTTATTCAAGAACTAGAGAGAGTAATAAAACTATTACCGAAATCTCCAACGTAGCTGCTCCAGTGCCGCAGCATTGAAGACTGCCGTAAATCTAATTATATTTAATTATTATAAGCTTTTATAAATTTTCTGCAACAATAAAATTTCTGATAGTTCAATTTAATTTCTGTCAGTGAACAAAGTACATCTTACAGTGTGTCCTTAGTGGTTTATTTTGTTTGCCCTTGTTTTTATATATTATTTGAGATTATTGAGATACCCAAAAAATATGGGCTTCCACCTCTACATTTATTTCAAAATCGTTATATCAGGGTATCTTTTCCTCAACGAAAAACTTAGTACGATGAATATTTAGATAATAATGTTAAAAGCTCTGTTGCGATGTGTTCCAGCATGACAGGAGTTGGAAAATCTACTATGTACCAAATACTGAAGGAGAAAAAAACGAATGGAATTTTAGTACTCCCAAGCCATATTCGATCACAGACAGACGAAAAACCTGGTTGGAAGAAGAAATGAAAACTGCAATAAAAGGAATTGTACATACATTTTATTATGAGAAGCAGATCCCAACCGTCGACAAATTCTAACTAAAATCAATGAAGATCGCGATTTACCTGAAATTAAAAGAACTAAACTCTGGAAATTACTCAGAGAACTTAATTTTTGCTGGGAAAAAACAGATAGAAAATCTGTTCTTATAGATCGTCCGGAAACAGTCCATTGAAGAAGGAAATATCTATCTCAAGTAAAAGGTAGAGTTGCTAGAAATAATACCACTTACAAAATTAGTAATTTAACTGAACTTTTGAAAGATTTTTTTGAATAAAGTTACTGCGGAAAATTGGAAAAAGTACATATAATAAAAGAATAAAAGAAAATGTGGAAACTCGACCTCATGATCGGTAAGATAGAGGAATTAATTTGAGCGAAGATAGCATCATTGACTGTGATTAGGAATTAGATACGTAATGTAGTAGTAGTATGGACCAAAGAACACAAGTAGTTTGCGAAGAAAAAAAGGGTAAAAAATGATTTATTACTCTTTCTAGTTCTTGAATAAACTATAGTATAAGAGACAAATCTAGTCTATTTTCCTGAGCTCAAAGCTCTTGGGGGGGGGGGGATCATCCCCACCGCCCTCCCATTGGATCCGCGCCTGGGCCATGGTGGGATGTAATGGGCCCAACGAGACCTAAGTATCGAGAATTGCGTATCACCAGTCTTATTCATTTATTTATCACATTTAACTGAATTTTAGAAAGTCACTTGATGGAGTTATTAAAAAAAAATTTAAAGAATTCGTATGAATTTGATTTAACTGAAAATATGTTTATAGCAAAAGAAGGAAAAACAATGAACACAAGGTTGTGACGTACAGACAGACATTACAAGGGCTCCTATGGGCATTGGAATATTAAAAATCAACAAATTTACTCAATTACGTTCAAACATATCAACCTTCGAATCAATTCAATAATAAAAAAATAAACAATGGTCAGTAAATAGGTTAGGGATAAAGATTTGATTCAATCAAATTGAACATGTTTATAAACAATCTAATAATAAAAGTTAAAGATGTTACATGGATTCGAAAATATATTACGTGAATTTAAAAAAATGTTAGTATATACCTATAATTAACATATGCTTATTAAGTCTTTAATAGTAAAAATTTACATTCATTAGGAAATCTATTTTTTTCTGTTTATATATTAGAACGTGACGTCATTGACTTTATTGGAAAACCGTGGTGTTATATTTAGTTTTCATTTGTCATTTACTTGCTTGTTACGCTTATAAATTGCAATTTAATTAAATCATCTATAAAAGGTAAATCGCAATAATCTATAATAAAATCCCAAAGCTGATATCTGTATTCATAATCTTTAATTAAAAAAGAAATTTGTAAGATAACACGGTGCAGCTTTTGACGTATTTCGTTATTTGTTTTTGCCATCGAGTTTTCGTTTCTCCAGGAGAATTTCGAGCTAATTTATTTGCTAGAGTTACACCGTTGACTGAAAAATATGAAGCCGGTAATTTTGCGAGAGGATTCTTTCAAAATTTCCAACTATTTACACATAGGGGATTCATTGTATTCATGTCGATAAAGAGGTATGATCACGCACTTATAAAGTATATGTACTGATCGTCAAATAAACAGAAAATGTCCGGACCATGCTATGCGCCATTTTGGGTAAGGTGAAGTTATAATAACAGTGAATATGCTGTCGCCACTGAAAAATTATAACGACTAAACGTAATCGTTTTCCTCCCACTGACAAGGTTTGAAGCAATTTGCATACCTTTCCGAAATTTCATCGACATAAGTAGTTGAACGAAACGAATGGTAGAAAGAGATAAAATGACAGTATTACGTTATAACCTTACCCAACTTATCCAATTTGTGTCAACTGATTGTTATGTGTGGACGTCTGTCATACTATTGGTCGGTCGTAAAAATAAATTAAAAATTTTTGTTATATTTTTGGTTGTTAAAAATAACTAGTCCTTAAAAGAAGCAATATGTTGACGAACCGTTTCTTCAAAACATTTTATTTAAAAAAAAACAGTTAAAATGTTAATTAGGTAACACCCCATTATTTTCAGTATTTTCTAATTAAAATTTCTTTTGAAAGTTGAATGTTTCGCAAATTTCAAGTAAATTTGAGATTTTAGACATACAAAATTATTACAATAAATTCTGTGCATATATCAATTGTATGAGCGTGCTGTTTAAAAATTGTTTTCCTACGGCTAGTTCTAATTATGGATTTAACATAAACACTTGTGTCCCTATATTCCGAAGTCGAGTATCTTACTTTGAAACAGTTAAGTGTAACATAATTGTTTTCATCAACACAACTTATAAAAAATTTGAGAAGTAACAATTTGTAAGATGTTTAAAACTTTTATTTAAATAAATAACATTCAATTTTATATTCAAATAATGTTAAATGCAACATTTTACTTCCTTAGACTGTGTTAAACACTATACTACACTACAACTAAAAAATATTATTGATTATAATTTATTAGGACATATAAATTTGAACCCTACAAGCCAATAAACGAGGTCCTTCAGAATAAAAAAGCTTATTTATAGCACGTTTGGTCTTCAAGCCCCTACAAATCTTCACAAACTAATAAAAAAAGTATATTAAAGGTTGAATAGTATCATTAATGGGGGGTGTTCGGGCTGGCCTATGGTTCCGGCCCCTGGTCGTACACAGTTCCTCTATCACCGGTCAAGTTTCAGGTTTTCTTTCAAACTTACTTGTCAGGACAGGAAGTCTTGCAATAATCGGCTAGATGTTTAGTGAATTCATACAATAATTGATTGGTGGATAGCTAGGACGATGGATTTTAGTAATACTACATAGAGCAGTGGTTTCTACCGTTTCAAGTTTTATGAGTGCTGGCTTCCTGCAATTACTGTATATAGGAGGTATGTATTCCTATTAAAGTCAGTACATTGCTTTGTATACATGAGTTGTTTTTCTTGATATGTCTTTTTCTTTGTATATTAGACTCTTAAGGTATTTGGCCCTTTGTAGACATTTTTTGTTTAACAGTTCCAAAGTGCCAATTGAAGATAATTATGTGGTCTATATTTACACCTAAATATTTGACTGATGGCTTGGTGCATATTACTTGGTTATTAAGTTATTTAAAATAAATTTAATCCAACGAAAAACAAAGATTATTTCACAATAATAACAATAATGACACTATTTTTTGACTTTTGACGGTTAATTTGACGTGCCAAAACGTCACTTTTACCCAAAATGGCGCAGAGCATACTCCGGACATTTTTCGTTTGACAGCTCCATTATCACCTGTCATCCATTTATTTTTAGAAATCCGTGGGTATGATAGACTACCAAATTTAAATCTATTGTTATCAAAAGCAACTAGTATAATTATTACGACAAATCGATATAAATTAAACCTGTACTGATCAACAAAAAAGTAAGTACACTGTTAAAAATAATCTTAAATTTAATGCAAATTTAATGTCTATCCTAAGTTAAATTTAATAATTTTGTACCAAATATCGTGAATAATTTACATTTACTTTGAATTTAAAGCAATTCATTCAAATATCAGTTCGTTATACATTAAATTTGATTAAATGCTATCTTAAATTTCAATAAAGTAACTGAAAAGATATTTCAACTTCTGTACATTAAAATTAATTCACATATATCCTAATACTAAAGGAATTTACATTATTATTCAACGTATATTGCATGAGATTGTGGAAGATGGCGCAACTTGTACTAAACTTTTTATTTAGTATGATATTAGTGGCTTAAAGGACTCAATTTTCTTATGGTGAGGTGTACGTGTCTGCCCCGTATTAATGGGTATCAACGAGTTCGAAGCCGGTCTACAGATGGCGGCACATCACCTATGGGAAAAATTTCCACGTATTCTTGGTAGTTTCAGACAAAGCATCCCTTTTTCAGCAATGGGAAAGATAGTTGAAATAGTAATATTCAATAAACTAACTAGCTAGTCAACTAAATGTTATTCCAAGTAAGCATTTTGGTTTCACGGAAGACCTTTGAACCATCCATCAAACTTCGCGACTTGTACTGGAAATTATTAGGGCGTTCAATCAAAAAGCTCACCTTTGTGCAAACATGTTAGATGTGTCAAAAGCCTTTGACAAAGTCTGGCATGATGGCCTAAGCCGATTGTAGTAAAATTAATTATATTTTATCTTGAAGGTAAGTCTTATATGGTTAAAATGGAAAATGTTCTATCTACTGTTAAGAATATATAGGTAGGAGTACCATAAGGTTCTCCCCTATCGACTGTTCAGTCGGTTGCTGTGGTTGTGGAGGGCGCGGTTGAGGGGCTCGAATGTGGGAAAAACGTGGGGCTCTCACTGTGTGACTTTGTGTGCCTTTGATTGTGTTTCTCATGATCTTTTGATTAGAAAGCTTCATAGATACGGTATAAGAGGCGTTCTCCTCAATAGAAGGCAGCATATGGTGTAGAGCTTTCTGAGCCTATAGCGCTACAGTGTGGAGTACCACAGGGTTCGGTATTAGGACCTCTTATTTTCATTATATATATATATATATATATATATATATATATATATATATATATATATATATATATATATATATATATATAAATGATCTCTTTAGGCATTTGTCACCGGGTCTGTGTATCTGTTACGCTGACGATACGGCGCTAATTTGTAAAAGTAGAGTCACAGAATGTTTAAAAGGAAATGTCTGTTATGGGTGAGCGTGCGAAATGTTGGTTTGCTAATAATTCTTTTAAATTGAATGCAGAAAAAACACGGATGTTGTTTTTCTTGAATGGATGTGGAGTGGTTAATGGGTGTCAGTTTGGATGATGGTTTGAAGTGGAATTCTCATATCACATTATTGAGGAATAAGTTGACATCTTCTATTTTTGTTCTCAGGCAACTTCGTGGGTCGTTGCTTTCTCATATTTCGTAGTGTGTTCACTTTGGGGGTTGCTGTGCTGGTGTGATTCAGAACGCAGAAGAAGACTATTCGACTTTGGTATCGGGTATAGAGACTCCTGTAGGTCACACTTTATAAAATTGTGGCTACTAACGTTGCCTAGTTTATTAATCTTCTACCAACTACTGGAGGTTCATAAAAACTGTGGAAAATTCCATCAAATATCTCATTTTCACTCTTGTAGTACTAGATCAACTAATTTAATTAGGTCTTCGAGGTATAGATTGAAGAGATCTAAGAAAAATATACTGAACTGTCCAACACGCTGCCTGACATGTTTAAAAATTTAAACTTTATGAAAATTAAAATTAAATTAAAAGGGTTTGCTAGAGTATGCATTCTATTCGGTGGATGGATACTTGGAGACTTCTTCTGGAGCATATTGTTAGGTATTTTTTTTTGATATAATTCACACATAGTTTTAACCTTTTTTTTTTGTTTTTGTGACTTATTACATTGTATTTTTTTTTTGTACAAAATGTATAGAAATAAATTTATCTATCTATTCCCATTTCTATTTAACATTTTACTTCAGATATTTCAAAAACCGATTACACAATCGTCGCAGCAAAGCCTAGAAGTTTAAATTCCAAAAAAACGCAGGGTTTTTAGAGGTTTTCATATGCGAATTCGTTAGAAAAATAAGATGTCGACCCAAACGAATAAAAGCAGCATTGTATCATCTGTATTATTATACATAAGTATTTTTATTGCAAATTAGTTTTAATATTAAGGGTCAACCAAGCATAGGAAAAATTAATAATCTCGTTTATGAGCACATTAATTTTGCATGCAAAATTTAAATAAATATTAATTTTCTAAATTAATATTTTTATTGAAGCCAATTAGGAGAATTATGAGTTTGATACTGCAGAAATATTCCCTGGAATAAAAACAATAATTGACTATACATTTTCAAAATAAGATCAAATGCCATCAAAACTTTTTTGAAATTTTTAGACAATTTGCTCCTACAAAAATCAACCAGAGAAAATCAACATTTAAAAATGAATCTCGTAATGGTGGCAAAATATAAAACTGGAATTTCGCGTCATAGATTAGCACGGTGAGACTTTAAATGACTTTGAATGTGACTGTTAAGGTTCCCGGTTTTGGCGGGCGCTTCGAAATTATGGAAACATTCGGAGCGAGAGAGATAGCTCTCTCTCTCTCTCTCTCTTTTTGCAGTGTAACGCGGTTGGTGCATTTTATTCTGTTCTGTTTGAAAATGGCCTCTTGCTTGACAGCATTCAACTAAGCCTTTTTCCTCATCCCGCGCTTACACCCTCTTTTTCCGCCGACCTTCGGGAAGGCTTACACATTTTCCGAGTGTGAGGTATTATCGTAGTTGGAACTTTCCGATAGACGGGTATGTACCACCGAAAGTTCCTACTTTATCAAAACGTTTAGTCACCTGTGTAACCGACGTTTTAACACAAACATTTTTGCCACATCTTCGTCTAGTAGAGTCTCTTGTGTTTTTGTCAGCCACACTTCCACAGCTTATTTGGTCACCAATGTTTCCCCAGCCAGGACGGAAAAAGTGACGCGAACAGGGATTGTAGGAATCATCGCATCGCTCACTCCTCTTGGACTCCGTGAAACCCCACTGGAATTTCCTCTCTATATTCTCCCTCACATGCATTTTCCTGACCTTTACGGGACCCATACCGGCCACGATGTACATAGCATAAATACCGGTAACTCCCGCATTGTGCATTGCATGCTGGCTCCAGTAGTATATGTTTGAAGGTCAAACCAGAAACGGTTCATGGCTAACTTTCCGAAGGATGCATCGACAATAAAACATCTGAAGTCGGCTACAGTCAGCTGTATCTTTTATTTCCAACTTCAGACGGTTTGCGTCTTACGTCAAATATTATAATTATGAAACAATAACTCAAATCAACTAAGAATAATATGATGTCATCGAAGTGTTCCTGCCATTTATTTTAATCTGAAGCTTTTTCATAACATTATATAAAACAAACAATTCCTAGCAACAGTCAACAATTGAGGTGTAAATAGCAAAATGCCAAAGGAGAACGTTATTATGAAGTTAGGTACAGAAAAGGCGTCTGCACATAAAGTTCTGCAAAAAGGCTTGATCGAAATGAATGCCTGGATTTCAAGATTTGAAGGGCTTCCGTTTGAAACTGGATTGAAAAACGTCGATTTAAATTAAGTCGTTGAGTATTTGAATTTCACTTTATGGAACGGTAGCAATATCAATGATCACATTTTCGCATATTGCTAATTAATATTAAACTAAGGAAATTACAATCCAATCGGTTCACGTCAGTCCACGTAAATTTATCAAAAACAATGTCGTATACTTAAATATCATGAGATTTAATTATTTACGACAATTCGTCAATAATTCCTGCAAGTCAATTTTATGTTGTGCAACGATCAACAGCAACATTATAAAACAATGAAAAACATATCGACCTAGTACATACAATATATCATTAAAATAATTAAGGTAATAATCACTTATAGATATAAGTTTATTGCTTATTTTGCCTGAAAATTGTTTTGTTTATCGCGGTACTTTTAACATTTTTTAGTTTACAGGGTGTTACAAATTGAAGCGTCACTACTGAGATCGCGAGAACTGTATCAGGTACAAAGGATGTTAAAGGAAATGGTACAATCGGTAAAAAATTGAGCCATTGTATTTCAGATATTTTTGGGTAAGAGGTAATAGATTATTGGAAGTTACAAAGGGGCAAATACAGGACTAGCCATGACAGTTGGCAACGGTCGGTTGGGTTCGATCATTAACTACAAGGGTCTAAAGACAACACAAAATGCCAGAACTAAATACTTTGCTATAGTGGCAAAGAAAAGAACCAGAGGGCGCACGCTGGGGTAGGACTACTAATACATGAAAAGTTTGAGAATCACATAGAAGAAGTTCAATATATAAACAGCAAAATTATGTACATCCGTTTAAATTTTAATACGGAGAATCTTAACTTCGTAAGCATATATGCGCCAGACATAACTAAGTCCAAAGAAGAAAGAACCACCTTTTTCGAAGAACTCCAAGAAGTAATAGACAGATTGCCAAAAAAATCAAAAACTTTCATAATAGGTGACTTCAACTCTAGAATAGGGAATACTCCCTTTCCCGGTATAATGCAGAAATTTAACGAAGAGACTATTAATAACAATGGAGAAACCCTAACATTTGCGAACGTCGGAACAGAACATGGCTTAGTACTGTGCAAATATCGATTCAAAGCCAACTTCCAAAAGAAAAAGCCTCCTATATACATCGAAAAGTTTAACATAGAATCGTTCAAGGAAACATCAACAAAAATGCTATACCAAAATAGGCTGAAAGAGAAATTAGCCCTAGATCCAATAATAGAGGAAAATAATCCTAGTGATTCTTGGAACAAAATCAAGATAAGTATAAATGATAGTGCAAAAGAAGCACTACATATACAATAAACCTCTTTTCATCTGCCTAGTGGATCTTAAAAAAGCGTTTGATAGAGTTCGACTTAAAGACGTCTTGCAAATACTTCAGGAAAATGGCGTTAACCATAACTATATTACGGTAATTGAAGAGCTAAATAAAAACAATAAGACACGCCTAAAGAGACAACAATGAGTAACAGAGGAAATACCTATCATGATGGGAATACGACAAGGCAACAGTATGAGTCCATTTCTCTTTAATTTAATTATGGACAAGATAATTCAAAATGTAAAAGAAGTCAATGGAGGATACAAAATGGGACGAAAATCTTTAAAAATCTCATGTTTTGCCGACGACGCCTTACTGTTAGCAGAAAATGAAGACGATCTGCAACGACTAATATACGGATTCCAGACCACATCAAAAAATTTAAATATGGAAATATCTACAGAAAAGACCGAAAGGATGGTAATTTCAAAAGATCCTGTCAGATGCAAATTGGTGGTGAAGAACCATCCTATCAGACAAAGCATGTCTTGCAGATACTTGGGAGTTGATGACGTTAAGAACAATCAAAGGAGTAACCCTAAGAAATCAAATAAGAAGTTCCGAAATAAGGGAAGAGTTCAAAGTGCCTGATGTGGTACAGTTCATAAGGTCAAGGCGCAGATATTGGAGAGACCATGTGGACAGAATGGGCGACGATCGATGGGCAAAATGGGCTAAAAAAGAGATACCAAACACTAGAAGACCGACTGGCCGACCTCCAAATCGATGGCACGAATGTTGGACGTCAACATCACAGGAGGCTTAATATAGCAGAAAAACAAGACGTCGTCTTAAATAAAAGACGAAGAAGAAAGAAGAAGTCTAAAAACGTCAAAAAACACTCAGGTTTTGATTAGACAAAAAAGTTTAAATAATAAAATGGAGGTAGTAAAAAAGCGATAAACCGTTAAAATTAGTGTTTTCTTGTTCCTGCAATATTTATTGTAAAAATAACTTTTTCGTTGGTTTAATTTCCTTAAAATAAATCCCTCATAATAACAAAGGAAATGTTATTTTGTTGTTGGATACGGTAATTTGTTGATGCAGAGGTTTTCTTTTTATCAACTTATTAAGGGGAAACGACGCATTTTTTGACATTTCGGATCTTTATCCTTTTTTTTGCTGGCATTGAAAGCAGACAATATTTCAACAAATGTCAAAACTCGTTTGGTACTTCTTGTTGATCTAGAATACGAAATGTATCCCAAATTTCGCTTAAAGTTTTATTTTAAATAGTTAATTAAAAACATGGGATTAAAAATTTTGTACTAATAGTGTATTGAAGATATGAAACTGTAAATATAAATACACAATTATCTTGTAGTATTAAAAATAATGAAATAACAACAAAAATCGCAAATTTGATTTTTTCACGATACAGCAGAAACTATTCCGAATCGAAATGCAACTACTTAGTAAGTATTATGGTGTCTAAGATTCCAAGAATGACCCCCAAATTAATAAAATAGTTTTCATTATTAGCCATAATGTAATCACTACAAAATTTCATTTACATTTTCCAGAGGAATATTTTTAATACAAACCAGGAGCACCAATTCGAACTCGATTAAAATAAACAAATTAAATTTAGTTGCACAGTAAATCACTCAAGGATACTCTTTAAAAAAAAAACTCAGAAATCAGAGAAATTTACTTAAACTTGTTAACATAAAAATTCCTGTTCTCGTAAAAGAAAAAATTTACCGAAAAAAATTTCTTAAGAGCACCATACACGTTAAGACAAACTCTCTGACTGCGCAGGTCTTTTGAGGTATGGGTGCGAGGGGAGCCGAAGTCAAAATCTGTAAGTGTATGGTAGCATCTATCGCATATTGGCGCAAAAGAATATTGGTTATGCTCTAAAATGAAGGATGTAGGCGATCGCAATGTGTGAATATGTATTATAACCACTGACATTTTATTAATCTTCGATCATACCAGTAGATTTAAACAACAATACATTTGTTTGAAGGCCGTTTATGGTCGGTGGGGAGAGGTTCATCTGACGTTTGACAGATATAAATACGAGGATGGTTCGATAAGTTCTCGGCCTGAAACAGAGAGGGCGCTAGTAGGATCAAATAACTATGATATTTTGTAAGAATAAACCTTGAGATGACGCCCTGCAAAGTTTCAGATGTTTGCGTTCATTTGCTTGTTTGTGGCGATCGAGTGAACACATAAAGTTCGATATTTTGTGAAAGATGGATCAAATTGAAGTTCGAGCGGTTATAAAATACTTCGTTTTAAAAGGCTTAACTCCTACGGACATTAAAAAAGGATTCTTCTCCTTCGTTTTCGACAGTAAAAAAAATGGGCTGCTGAATTTAATCGTGGTCGTACAATAATTCAAGATGATGAGTGCTCGGGACGCCCAAATTGTCTCAAAAATTCACATTGTCATATTTCATGACCGCCGATTGAAAGTACGAGAGCTTGCTGGTATAGCAAACATCTCGACGTTTTATAACTTTAGATGAAACATAGATTCACCATTACACGCCAGAGACAAAGTAGTAGTCTAAACAGTGGGTGGGGACAAGTAAAAGTGCGCCAAAAAAAGCAAAAACGGTCCGGCTGCAGGAAAAATCATGGCAACGGTTTTTTTGGGATTCACATGGCGGGGTGCTTATAGACTATTCAGAACAAGACAAGACCATCACCGGGGAGTATTACGCTTCACTACTGGACCATTTGCAGCATATGATCAAGGCTAAACGTTCACATCTTGCCAAAAAAGTGCTCTTCCATCAGGATAACGCGCCTGCGCACAACTCGATAGTTGTTGTTGCAAAACTACATGACTTACGTTTCAAAGTGCTTCCACATGTGCCATATTCGCCGGATCTGGCTCCCAGCGATTATTTTCTCTTCCCAAACTTGAAAAAATGGCTCCCTGGACGAAAATTCCCTTCAAATAACGAGGTCAGAGCAGCGACAACCGGGGGACTATATTGAAAAATAAATAAAAACATTTTCAAAAATCTTTTGTTTTCTTTATCAGGCCGAGAACTCATCGAACCATCCTGGTATGTTTAGTTATCTTTGCTCTCGGTTTTATTGCTAGTTTTGACTCCTCTCAGTGTTTTTCAGTGTTAGAAATTACTGGGAATGCGAAGTAAGCAATTATTATCAACAAAAAGAAGATATAAAAAATTATTTTTATTTGTAAATATTGTTAGATACTGTTGATACATATATTAAAAATAACAATAATAATAATTTAGGCAACCACAAATTCATACTTTTTTTATCCTAGAATTGACGTACGGATTGTCATATTATACTCGTTTAAATAATGCAGTTAGAAAAGGATAACATGGAATCGGTATGTGTGTACCAAAAAATAAAATATCTACTTTTCCACATATTAATAAAAATATTATTACGTTATTCAGCGCTCAAATAACCGGGTTCCAGTTCTGACAATATGTTAATTCTGCAGGGGTATGTTCGAAGTTATCAATGGACAAATTTATTTACATGTCGATAGTCGACCACGATGCGTCACAGTCCAATCCATCTAACAATTTTAGACCATATTTATTCTTTAAATGAATTGTCTAGTTTGACTGTATCATTGCAGATATCTTATGAGAACAGAATCGTTAAAATGATTTCATTTTTCGAGTTAAAAAATTTTAATATTCCCAAATAATACGATGATATGTTAAGTTCGACAATACCGCATGAAACTCTTACTAGAATTTTACTACAACCGTAAGTGAACAACCAAAGAAATCTTTTGTTGCTTAATAACTTGCCGAGTAACGATTTTTCAGTAAAATTATTCCATGCCTGGAAGTTTTTTTTTTGGAAATTTAGTAATAGTTTTAGTGTTTATTGCAGTTAAGTGATTTAACTATAAATAAATGCTAAGGTAGTGTGTCTTGTACCGAAAACTTGACTATTTATATCCAAATATTACGTTTCATAAGTAAAGCCTGAGGAATTCATGAATGAATGACGATATGCTGTGAACTACTTTGGTTTTCTTCGCCAATAAACTTGTTGGCGTGAGACCAAAATCTGTTCATGAATGACCGGCAGGATCCATCGATAAAATGTCATTGTTTATTACGTTCCGATCGACATACACAGTCACACTTACGCAAGTCGGCTGGAAAGGTTTGTTTCAACGTGTGTGGGGCCCTTTATATTTACTGCCGGTCCTGAGCGCCAGCTAAATTTAGACTATACTTACCACTTTTAAAAATACATTTTAGACTTAATATAAATATTTATCGAATCTCGCGGTCAAGTTCAATTAAAGCGTAACTTAACACCATTTTACATAATTTCAAATCACGATAATGCGATGTCAATTATCACTTGAAAATAACAGAATAATTATGAATAAAGTTGATAATAATGTACGAAAATATTTTTCGTAAAAAAATTATTTTTAACTAAGTTGAAAAAATAGGACTTTTTCTGTTTCCCCCGCATACACATATATTTTTTAGCGTCTAAAAAGTTTAAAAATATTTCCAAGAGAGACTTTTAAAACAGTGGTTCTCAAACGTTTTATAATCGTGATCATTTTTGTAAAATGATAACCCGCACGCAACCCACCGATTTCGAACCTGTAGTGAGTATTTATTTCTAAGGGGATTCTGTAAAAATATTTTCACGCTACATTCATTTATAAGAACACTAGCGACCCGCCCCGGCTTCGCACGGGTGCAATGCTGATACTAAATACACTACAGAAAAACTGTGACTATTTATTTTATTTTTACAACAATTATTACATCGGCCTCCGACGCGCTATTTATAGGCACGCTGCCGCCGCCCCGGTCGGCCAGTACCGCCGCAAGCGCTACTTCCCGCAATTTTAAATCACTATCACTACATAGTATGAAACAAAGTCGCTTTCTCTGTCCCTATGTCCCTTTGTATGCTTAAATCTTTAAAACTACGCACCGGATTTTGATGCGGTTTTTTTCAATAGATAGAGTGATTCAAGAGGAAGGTTTATATGTATAATAACATCCATTAAATAGTGGAGAAATACTGTTATTTTTGAGGTTTCTAATGTGATGTCGTTAATTATCATATTTTTTTCCGCTTACATTGCAAACGCAGGCTGAACCCTACGAGATTTATCAAATTAATGTACTAATTATTTGTACACATTGAAAAGGTCTACAGAAAACTCCGCGATGGTACATGTCTATCTCTCATGGATATCCCACAATAACATTTTTTTGTCATTTACTTTTTACGACAAATAATGGCAAATTTTGAAGCGATTTTAACCAATAAAGCATTAATCCTTATCCAATTAAATAGCTTAAATACATTGTTGATTTAATATAGATCTATATGGTCCTTTACAGCACAAGATTTAAATGAATATTTTCGAAGATATTACAGATTTAAAATTGCGGGAAGTAGCGCTTGCGGCGGTACTGGCCGACCGGGGCGGCGGCAGCGTGCCTATAAATAGAGCGTCGGAGGCCGATGTAATAATTGTTGTAAAAATAAAATAAATAGTCACATTTTTTCTGTAGTGTATTTAGTATCAGCATTGCACCCGTGCGAAGCCGGGGCGGGTCGCTAGTCTGTAATATCTTCGAAAATATTCATTTAAATCTTGTGCTGTAAAGGACCATATAGATCTATATTAAATCAACAATGTATTTAAGCTATTTAATTGGATAAGGATTAATGCTGTATTGGTTAAAATCGCTTCAAAATTTGCCATTATTTGTCGTAAAAAGTAAATGACAAAAAAATGTTATTGTGGGATATCCATGAGAGATAGACATATACCATCGCGGAGTTTTCTGTAGACCTTTTCAATGTGTACAAATAATTAGTACATTATTTTGATAAATCTCGTAGGGTTCAGCCTGCGTTTGCAATGTAAGCGGAAAAAAATATGATAATTAACGACATCACATTAGAAACCTCAAAAATAACAGTATTTCTCCACTATTTAATGGATGTTATTATACATATAAACCTTCCTCTTGAATCACTCTATCTATTGAAAAAAACCGCATCAAAATCCGGTGCGTAGTTTTAAAGATTTAAGCATACAAAGGGACATAGGGACAGAGAAAGCGACTTTGTTTTATACCATGTAGTGAAGCTAAAATCTGGAAAAAAAATGTTGATGTACGTATAATTTTATCGCATTCCCGTTCTCCTTTTCTTTTTCACTCTTTAAAAAGTGTCTAAGCATTCGTGTAACCAGTGGCGTAACGTGGAGGGGGCTTAGAAGGCACTATCCCCGGGCGGCACTTTGTTAGGGGTGTTTAATTTCGAAAAAGATTTCCGTTATCTGTAGCTGAGTATGATCATCCAGTTCTTTTACAATTGATAGATCTTTTTATAAAGTCTCTTTATATATACGAATATGTCCGTATTTGTACGAATTTTCAAAGTCCAAAATGGATAATTACGGATTTTCATACTAGTTACCAATTTTTAAAGATTTTCGTTAGTTTTACAACTATCAATTAAAAAATGTGGGAAATTTTTAATAGGATTCCGGGATATCTTATCTGTACATATAATTGAAGGTTGCTAAAGGATGATCTGCTTTTTGTTCGGGTTGATGTGGATCTTCCAGAGTTTAAACTGAATCTGAAGGATATTGTGTTAATTTATGCCAAAGTAATAAGATTAGAAACCATAATAACCGAATTTTGGATTTAGTTATACATAATAATGAGCAGTGGAGCATCGAAAAAGCTTTGAATATACTTATTAATGAAGATAGCCACCACCCGGCCCTACTGATAACCTTAAAATATTGTTCGTCTGCAAATTTTAAACGAAGCTCTCTACCTAACCTTATGAATAATTATAATTTTAAAAAAGCTAATTTCCCTGATTTATATAATGCTTTATTGAATATAGATTGGAATTTTTTAGACCAAGAAACCTCTATTGAGAAACTATGTGATATTTTTTTACAAAAAATTATATGATACGTTGGATGTTTACGTAGCAAAATATAAAAAGATTCCGAAACGAAATTATCCACCTTGGTTTTCTCGTCATCTTATACATTGCATTAAACAAAAGAATGAATCTCATAAAAAATATAAAACTTCTGGAAGTTTGCTTCATTTGGAACATTTTAAACCACTAAGAAATAAAATAAAAAAAGACATGTCTGTCTCATACAAAACATATATTCGGGGGGTGGAGGATAATATTAAAAGGGATCCTAAACAGTTTTGGAATTTTATTAAATCGAAAAAGGAGCTACAAGGTATTCCAAATAGTATGTCTTTTAATAATAAAGAAATTAATACTTTATCTGATATTTTAAATGCTTTTGCGGAATTCTTTAAGCAATCCTTTTCTTCGGCCAGTCTAGTATCCGTGGATGATTCATGTTCCGTAGATTCCATCTTTGCAATTGTTCATGTATCTGATTTCACTGAATGTGAAATAGTTAATGCCATAAAGAAGCATAAACCTAAATTTACTACTGGTCTGGATTTAATTCCAGCTTTTCTAATGCGAGACTGCAGATTTCTCCTAGCCAAACCACTTAAAATACTATATAATAGGTGTTTAAAATTAATCAGTTTTCCTTCCATATGGAAATCTTCCAAGGTTTGTCCTGTTTTTAAGAGAGGGGATAGATCTGAAGTTTGCAATTATAGACCGGTGTCTATTATACGCAATTTTTCTAAAATATTTGAATTTTAACTTCATGATTCTATTTTTTCATTAACTAAAAATTTAATTACTCCATCTCAACATGGCTTCTTTAAGGGTAAGTCGACGACAACTAATCTCATGATTATGACTCAGGATATAGCTGAGGCTATTGATCATGGCTGTCAGATGGATGTTGTTTATTTGAACTTCACAAAGGCATTTGATCTTTTGGACCACTTCATCTTACTTAAGAAATTGTCATCATTTGGATTTTCAGATTCACTAATAACGTTATTTAAATCATATCTCCATAATCGTATTCAGTATGTTGAAATTCGCGGTTCTCGCTCAGTAAAATATATTTCAAGTTCTAGTGTGCCGCCAGGATCAGTAATGGGACCTTTATTTTTTAAAATTTTTATTAATTATATTGTTTCTGTTGTTGACACGGATATTTTATTATATGCCGATGATATTAAGCTATATAAGAGGATAAATTGCTTACAGGATTGTATAGAGCTTCAATCGAACCTGGAACAGGTTAGCAATTGGTGTTCCGAAAATTATCTGCAGCTCAACGTGGAGAAGTGTAATGTTATGACTTTCACTTCGAAATTTTCTTCATTTCGATATGAATATTCGTTGAATACGGTGCGATTCTCGCGGGCAGATCTTCTTAAAGATTTCGGAGTCACTTACGATCCCAAGCTTTCATTTTCTTTTCATATGAATAATATCATTTCTAAAGCCTCGAAAGGTTTTTGGGTTTTCTTGCGTTGTACTCGCGATTTTAATAACACTGACGTCATCAAATTACTGTATTTCTCATATGTGGGGTCTAAACTAGAATACGCATCAGTAGTGTGGTCCACAGGCTAGAATACCCACGTCAATACTTTGGAGAGGGTCCAAAGAAGGTTTTTGAAACACCTCAATCATAAGAGTTTTGGGGTTTATCCTAACCAAGGTTTTTCACATGAACTATTGCTTCAGAAATTCAACTTTTCATCTTTAAAAGTACGGCGGGAATTTTTCTTGCTCACAATTCTTTATAAGGTACTTAACAATTTTATCGACTGTCCTAATATTTTAGCTAGGATAAACTTAAGTATCCCTCGTATAAATTGCCGAAATTTTAACGTATTTTATCTCAGGACTCCCAGAACTAACGTGCTCAAATTTTCGCCTCTATATTCCATGTGCGACACTTACAACAAGAGTAATAGCTTTGATATATTCAGCTCATCTCTAGGAACTGTCTGCCGGATTTTGGCACATTGACCTTGGCATTTCTTTCTTTTTTCTCTTTCTCATCCTTAATTGATTTGTATGTTCACCTTTGTATATGAAAGTAGATAGCATAACATTGTATTATACATTTAATGTTAGAATTAATTATTTTATTTAAATTTTTATTTGTATTTAAATTGATATATCTTTTTGTCGTTTGATGCTAATTTAAAATTGTTCTTTTACGTATTATTTGTGTAATCACTGCCTTGTAGTTGGGTCTCAAGACCTGTAGGGCAGTTATTGTAAATAAATAAATAAATAAATGTCAGGACAGAAGTGTATCTTGCTGAATTTCCGCTTCCGTTGAAAATAACAAAATCGAACTAAGAATTGCCTTCATTTTTAGAAGTCGGTTAAAAATAATGCAATTGATGCTAGATATTTTTTAGCGTTATTTACTTTCGCGTTGTATATATATATATATATATATATATATATATATATATATATATATATATATATATATATATATATATATATATATATAATTAAAACACCTTTTTTCCGTAGTAAATGTTACAGCATCTGATATAACATGTTATAACAGAAATTACCAAAAATAAATATGTAAAACTACGTAATAATTATTTTGTTTTACCAAGGTTCACTAATAGGGTATTTTTAGCTATGTTATTGAAAACTTTTTGGTGGAATAGGCTTGCATTGATTACAGTTTTTTGCGTTTTATTTTTTATATTTCGAGTCAGACGTGAGGAAGAGATTACGAAAAAAACACAGAGCCATTTTTTGGTAAAAATATGCTGGAATGTTTTTGGTTAAAAATCTGATGCAATAGTTTTATCAGATATTCGTTTAAATCCTCTTAAAGGCCTCTTAGACTATCCGATATTCAGTCTTTCTAACTGAGTTAGGAACTAGGTGTAATAGCATTTATGATAGGAATTTAGTTAGGATGATTAACTAAAATGAAAGGTATTACTCTATCTTTCTTGATTACTGCATGCGTATTACAGAGCTCTCTTCCCATCAGTACAGTGTGCAGAAAAAACACTGATTTCCTTGACGAGATAATATGGACGATTAAACAATCGGAAATGTACTAATCATAAATATTATGAATTAACATCAATCTACGTCCAAGTTTCTAACTTCTATGAGGTAATAATCATGGTGGTCGAGTGGATAAAGTATTTATTTGCCTAGCGTGATACAACTTTATATTTAATTTTTCACGTAGAGTCATAAAGATTTCAACTAATTTTTTACATTTGTTAAATATATCTTTAATACATTTATTACTTTACAAGTAAATATATCTAAAATACTTTTAACAAACCACGCGAGCTGAGGTATCGTTGTCGGTAACACCTAAAAATGAGAAGGAAAAAGGAGTTTTTATCATATGTTCTAGATATTTATAAAGATTTGAAACTTATGGAATGTAAATTCTAAAGATTATTTAAATAAAAATATACGAAGCAATAGTTAAATGGTGCTGTTCGCCCAGCATTTCCACTTTTTTTTCATAGGACCAGCCACGACTCTTTTTAAATACTCAGAAAGCGCTGGTGCTCGTACGCTCGATTGTCAGTCACTCTCCAGTTGATTTAGGACTTTGAGTATGGACGGTGTAATGGGGCACTCTAAATTACTTTTTTTCCTAATTGCTGGTTAGAAATCATAAATATCATGTAGTCTTTTACTTTTAATAAAAACTTTTTTAGAAAAATATTTAAATATTGTTTTATTTTGACTCATTACTCTCCTATATTTGAAAGTTCAGTTCATTTCTTTTGATTGTTGGAAATAGTTGTTCTCCTTGATAACATCGCCTTGCTTTAATATTTTAAAACACAGTGCATTTAAAGGCAATAACACATAACTCAATAAGTTCCCGGTCAGATCCGTAGATGGCACCTCTGTTGATTTGGACAGTACTAACCTTCAAACGGTATGTGTCACAATTTCATAAAATTCCATTAGTTTACAAGTTACAGTGGTTTTAGTGAAAGAATTTCGTATGTTGATCAAACATTGTTTTTGAAGGGAAAAATACTGTTGAAGCCAAACAGTGGTTTGATAAGCGTTATGGAGACTGCAACAGAGAAATCAACTATTATTGACTGGTATGCTGAATTTAAATGCGGCCGTACAAACACCGATGATGCTGAACGCCTTGGTTGTCCAAAATCGGCAGTTGTTTCGAAGAACATAAAAAAAGTTCACAAAATAGTTTTGACTGAACGTAAAGTGAAGTTGCGTGAAATAGCTGACACCTTAAAGACGTCAGAAGGTAGTGTGTTTACAATTTTACACGAAAATTTAAGTAAGCGTAAGTTGCTTTCGAAGTGAATTAAAAACAACAACGCGTCGACGATTCAGATCGCTTTTTGGAGCTGTTCAAGGGAGATAAAAAGGATTTTTTGAGTCGGTATGTGACAATGAATGAAACATGGATCCACTACTACACACCGGAATTAAAAAGATTGTCAGCTGAGTGAACAGCAGACGGTAAAAGTCGTCAAAAGCGATCAAAAGCTCAATTGTCAGCTGGTAAGATTATGACAGTATTTTGGACGCGCATGATATTTTGTTCACTGACTATCTTGAGAAAAGTGAAACTATCAATTGACTGTAGAAATCAAGAAAAAACGGCTTCATTTGAAGAAAAAAGTGCTGTTTCACCAAGACAATGTACCGTGTCACAAGTCGATGAAAACTATCCTTAAATTGAATGAATTACGCTTCGAATTGCTTCTCCACCTACCGTACTCTCCAGGTCTGGCCTCCAACAACTACTGGCTTTTTGCAGACCTCAAAAAGATGTTCAAGGGAAAGAAATTTGGTTAAAATGAAGAACTGGGGTCTATTTTGAGAGCAAAGACAAATCGTTCTACAAAAATGACATTGAAAAGATAGAGCAGCGTTGGAATGAGTTTCTAAAAAAAATTGTTTTTCTTAATTAAACCAGAAACTTATTGAGTTATGAGTTATCATATATTTAGTATAGTAGTATAGTGTAATGATTTTAACGGATTTTTTTATGAATACTTCTTTACTGTAGTTAGTTGTTATCTAGTGTTAGCAATATTTCATATTGCAATCAATTTAATAATTGCAAATTTACTTATTTACTGATCCGACGCCGCAGTAGTTGAACAGATTATTTTTAAATAAGGTTATGTGGTGTTTTTCCGACATCATTATTATATTGTTTACTATCTTCTAATTTATGTTCAATTTAAGAGTGTAAAATGTATAGAAAAACATTTTAAATTTGACGCGACTTCAAAAAAGTGTTAAGTGAATAAGTAAATCTACAATGATTAAATTAATTGCAATACTAAATGGCTGTTAATTTCTTTCTTTGTAGGTCCAATTTTTTTTATATCCGTTTAATTTATATATATATATATATATATATATATATATATATATATATATATATATATATATATATATATATATATAAATAGATAAGTTATTGTCTGTGTAATATAAAAAGAAAAATATAATAAAATCTTGGCTAAGCGGACGTGAAATTTGTCAATCTACATTATTCTCGTGTTAAAAAGTGCGGAGCACTCCAAAGTATGGAAAGACTCCGGGTCCGACAGATGGCGATAGCGCTGTTTCGTCCTAATATGGGACTCGTCAGGCCACCGCATTCGGTACAAACCATCATCTCGCCTTTGCATCCTATAAAGCTGAATTTAAAATTAAAAACAGCAAACAGGACGACAAAGGCGACATCTCGATAGTTCAGTTGATAACACAAGAACCACACAAATTGCCAAAATTTGTAAAAACCGCCATGTGGTGGCGCGACGGTGAATTAAAACAGAAATATATAAAATCGAGTACACGAAACGCGCTGCTCGATTTTATATATTTCTGTTTTAATTCACCATCGCGTCACCACACGGCGGTTTTTACAAATTTTGTTAATTTGTGTAGTTCTTGTGTTATCAAGTGAACTATCGAGATGTCGCCTTTGTCGTCCTGTTTGCTGTTTTTAATTTTAAATTCAGCTTTATAGGAAGCAAAGGCGAGATGATGGTTTGTACCAAATGCGGTGGCCTGACGAGTCCGATATTAGGACGAAACAGCGCTGTCGCCATCTGTCGGACCCGGAGTCTTTCCATACTTTGGAATGTTCCGCACTTTTTAACACGAGAATAATGTAGATTGACAAATTTCACGTCCGCTTAGCCAAGATTTTATTATATTTTTCTTTTTATATTACACGGACAATAACTTATCTATTTATATATATATATATATATATATATATATATATATATATATATATATATATATAAATATATATAATCATTCTTGTTGGTATTAAATGGGTGAGCATAATAAAAATGTTACAGGAAGTAGCGTAGCGCAAGTTTCTACCGCCCGGGACAGATACAAATTTGTTGCCAGGGGTAAATACAAAAATTGCCGCTCTCTTCCCTTTTCAAGAAATAATATGATTATTATAGAGACAAAATTTTCAAGAACTAAGAAAATTTAAACTTCAAATTTGTAGACTAAATTTATACTGTAACATTTTATGCATTTTATATAAAAAATATTTGCTAACCCAAAAATTTCCCCTTTAACAACATATTTTAGAGATATTGTTAAACCACAATTTTTACACCACAAATCATCAGCAGAACATTTTATTTCTATCACTCGGTTATTAACATAAACATCTACATCTTGTGGAGTAAAAATTTTATCTAATATTCTTAAAAAATTACCAGTATCTTTGCTCTGAAACATTCGAATATTATTAGTAAACATTTTACTATTTTATAAGCTTATTTATCATGAAAGAGTAAGGTTAGACTGTCTCAGAGATAAACATAAACAGTAAAAAGACAACGTTGCCAAATCACACACTAGTTACGACCAGCTGATTTAAATGAGTCAAATGAAGTTCTATTTTTTATAATAAATGCCACATAAACTATTTATTTTTAAATTATATTATTTTTTATTAGTATTTAAATTGAATTTGTCGATTATTGGGTAATACAGTTCATTTGACTCATTTGGTAGCGAATGGACTTTCTTCAGTCGTTCCGAGTTACGTCAAACAATTTTTTGACACCATTTCAAACAGCATCAGTTGTTTCGATTTGCGTCATTCACTTGTCTTGCTGCGGTCGTGTCGTGTGTCCTGTGCGGGGATCCACACTGTTAAAGATCGCGTCATATTACTGCAGTATGCGACCGACGATCAAACGAATGAGAGGTACAGAAAGAAACAACAGCGTCACAGAAAATAACATCGTCTCTTGCTAGCACTGAAAAGAAGCTTTCACTGAGAAAACTATCAAGTTTGGAGTATGCAATGAAGATTTTTGAGGAAAATGATGCTAATTTTGTCAGAAGTCTTCTTATATATTTTTTCAATTGTAAGAAAATCACCAAATCAAAAGTAATAAATTAATAATAACCAAAATAATTAACAGAGGTATATGAAAAGATTAAGTATAAAAAATAAAGGAACAGCTAAAAAAAAATTAAAAAATGGAAAATCATGTGGATGTAAGGGTATTGTTGTGAATATCAGCATCTTACCGATGATTCCCGTTGCGAAATGAGTTGAAATAGAAGATCCAAGTTTAATATAGTATGTACGACAGGGGTCTGGGAAGGTACCAACTAAAACCCACTGACGAGTCCCAAAGTTGGTACCGGGAAGAGACACCCAAATTTTTATATAAATATCAGGTTTAGCTAGAAAGCAGGCGCCGATATATTTTGAGTGTAATTCCGTAGTAGCAAGGGACCTACACGGTTTACAACAGTATCTATACAGAATTACTAAAAAGTGAAATAGCAAAGCTATTTCAAAGTTTTATGAAAATAGAAGCAGAAATGTCGTGGAATGGGAATACTGCAATAAAGTGGTTAGATGACGTTAAACGGGAAAAAGATGGTACCGACTCACACAAAACAGAGATACATGGAGAAATTTGGAAGAGACCTATTTCACGCAGTGGATAATGAAAGCTGGAAAGAAAGAAAAAGAAGAAACATAAGTTGATATTTTAAATTATTATTGTTAAACGATTGGGATTGGTCTCTATTTACCAAAAAAAATATTACCAATATCAAAAAATTACGCTGGTTATTTTTGAACAAAGAGCAGAAGATAATATTATTCTGTGATATAATTTAATCTCTTCGGTGAAAAAAAATTGAAGTATTCAATATATCCGGTTTCCGCATAATCTATAGACTAACCAAAGAATATGATAATAACGACGATAGGCCTGGGATTCCATAACCTCTAAAAACATTATGGACTTTCCAAAAGATTTTAAGTTCACGGTAATACATACATATGTTTAAAATAATTTATGATAAAACGATTTCATATTAGAATCTCAAAACTATATTTTCTATAGTGTAAATTTTTGGATACACCTGGGTGTCTATTCACGAATCACTGGAAAAACTCATGTGAGAAAAGGAGGTGGGGCGCCAATAAAACAAATGAATTAAATACAGTAATATACGTTTAATATGGTCACGTTTAATAAGCCATTTTACGGCGGCTCTGCAACCTGAGGCATGTTTTCATACATTTTGGCACGCTTAATACGACATCTGCCACCCGCTACACTGACTACCGCCTACATGTTACGCGGCAGCAGGTAGCAAGTGGTTAAAAGCTTTAGATGATCACTTTCAGATCAAATGTAGAAGGATAATACTGTTTATTGATAATTGCCCTGCTCAGCCCAAAGATGTTGAGTTAAGGAATATCAACCATCAAATGCGAAGAGCAAGTTGCCACCGATGGGTTGGGGCATTATAAAAGTCCTGAAACGATATCATAGGACATGACTGATACATCGCTATCTGAAAGAAATGGATGATCTTGTCTGCAAGAAAAAAACGCGGAATATGCATGATACCATTCTAAATAATATTGAAGCGGCATGGGCAACAATTAAACCCGAAACTAACGATGATAATATCGTGTGTAACTTGAACTAACCTGCGAAGTTTATTCAATCGAAGATCTTGTTAAAGATGAGCATAGCATCTTAAGTGATGATGACTAATAACTAACACATTTTAATATATAATTTCTCAGAGACGAATAAAGGTATCCGAACGACTCAAAATGGGATTTAAAATAGAAGAGTAGTACTTTGAGTTGCTGTTATGAGTTTTGCGAGGAGAATTCACACAATGATGTTAGATAACCTCAAAAAACGCGAAAAATGTGTGTGTTTTTTTTAAATTTTAGGTTAAAAAGCCCTTGGAAAAGTATAGTCTGGTTTATGGTTTAGAATTTTGTCGACCTGTGATGTTATTACAGAGTACAAGTATTACACCTGCACAGGGGTCGTTTAACCGAATCGGCAAACTGATAGACACACTATTTATGATCATGAATAAATGTTTAAAAGTAGAACATATTTTCTTGGGTTTCCTTATATGCACAGGGGTGACTCCTAAGAGGGGGGGGGGGTTGATTGCCCCCATCCAAGAGCTGCAAATTAAAAAAAAAACAAAACTGGCTTGCTTGTTGTTTTAGGAACCTGGATGTCGCTGAACCCCCCTTCCCCCGCTAATTTTGGTAGCTTGAGCCACACTGAATTGATGCTGTCAACTTGCTGAAACTGGGATGAGGGTAATTTCGAACTTTTATTTGCTTTTGTGATATCGCTCTCCCCCCACTTCCTAAAGAGAGAGGATGGGTCCGCCCATGTGACAAAACGATGAAAATTAAAAAATGCAAATTTGGTATCGAAATAAGATATTATATAAAAAATTGTATTTGATTGACGAAGTTGGCAAAACTTACTATTTCCTTGAAATAACACATATATCAAGAATGTGCAACAGTCAAAATCATAGTATTTTCATACAAAAATAAAAATGTTGCATTAACACGGAAAAAAATCCTTGGAAATCGATACAAGCATATATGTCTGCCAAAAATGTTAGTCATGGAGCCAAATTTATTGTCTGGAGAAATCGTTTAATTATATTTTTTTTCCGAAATGATTTATATAAAATCTTTCTGAAAAGACAGCACAAATAATACGAATTTACTTCCCTTATGATCTTGAAAATTTTAATATTAGCATATTTTATATACGGTGGAATTCGACTGCTCTCTCCATGTTAATGTTTGAAAGATACTCGATAATAGTATCAAGCAAATTTTTGATATAAATTGAACTTTGTAGCCAACCTCTGTTATTTCTGCTACGAAATTCAGGAGTTCTATCATAAAATAATCTGAACTTCAAAATGAGCTTGAAAAATCGAAGGTCAAAATCACAATTGGGTCAGACACTCGATAACCATTAGCCTTTATCGGGGTAATTTTGGTGTTCAAACCTGCTTTCTGAATAGAGACCCAGATTTAATACATTTGGCCTTCAAATGCCCTATAAATAAAATAAAAACCTCAAGTTGTGCACGCGCAATTTTTTTTTCTTTATATTTCTGTAAAAAAAGCGGGTTCCCATTTTTACTAAATGCATTTGCCCTTCAAGTAACTTTCAAGGGCAATCTCAAGGCCGAATTTAATGTCACTGTTGAATGCTTCCCTCGAAATTCATGAATTTTTAATCGGACCATTTTATATGATAAAATTTTTATAAATAAAATTGAACCGACTTCTAAAATTGCGCTAAAAAGTGAACATCGGACAAAATTGATTTTTTCGTCCGCCATATTGAATTTCTTAAAAATAATTTTAAATTCATCATGTGAGACCCGAAAAACTCCCCTGTACCAATTTTGGAGAAAATCAAACAAACATGATGTTTTGTCCGCCATATTGAGTCCGCAATATTTAATTTTTAGAAAATAATTTAGATTTGTTATGTGCGACCCCAAAAACTCCCTCACACCAATTTTGGAGAAAATCGGACAAAATTAAATTTTTTTGTCCGCCATATTGGATCCATTTTAATTTTTTTTTAAATAATTTCAGATTCGTTGTGTACGACCCCAAAAATTCTCCCGTACCAATTTTGGAGAAAATCGGGCAAAATTAATTTTCTTTACCGCCATATTGTCAACGCCATCTTGGAATTTACTGCACCAATTACGTCCAAAAAAATATGAGACCACCACTTCCCGAACATCACGTAAAAAATTTCATTAAAATCGATTCCGCCGTTCCGAAGTAATCGGTGTACATACATGGAAGAAAAAAAAAACGAATTGAGAACCTCCTTCTTTTAGAAGTCGGTTAAAAAATATTCAGCCTCAACTTTTAAAAAAGGGATATTCTGTAGAAATGTAAATTTCTTAGCCTGCCATACTGGTTTTGCCATATTGAATTTTAAGAAAACCATTTTAAATTAAAAATTCACGACCACAAAAACCCTCAATACCAATTTCGGACGAAACCGGAAAATGTAAACATTCTAGCCCACCAAAAAATTTGTAATTTATTCCTTCAAAAACCCCCAATATTAGTCTTAGACAAAATTGGGAAATGTAAAATTTTTAGTCCGCTTTACTGGATCAGCCATATTTAACTAAACAAATAATTTACATTCATAATCTGCATCCCCGAAAACTCCCCACACCAGTTTTGGAGAAAGTAAATATTAATTTCTTTTATCCACCATAATTTGGATTTTCCCGAACCGATTAATCACAAACCGATCAGAGTCAATCAGAATTTACAAAAACAGACAGTTTGGACAATCTGATTGACGCTAACTAGTTTCCGAATGTTCTGCGAACGGAGCGTTAAAAAAATGTTGTCCTTGTGATATAGGCGAATGACCCCATCATGATATAATTGAAAATATAATCAATATAAATGGATTTTCGCAGATTTCCGATTTACCTTGTATTGCAATTTTGTAAATAATAATTTAATCTAACCAACCTTTTTATTAAATTAGACACTATACAGAGGTCGTATTGGACAAGAATAAAAAACTGTAAAATGACTGTGCGGTTTCTATTATAAATACTATTATTATGTACGGCAAAAAAAAACCTCGATTCGAACGTTTACCTACATGAAATATAAAAACTACTTAAAAATGCAAATTTTAATAAGTATTTCATTAGCTATTGCTAATTTTTTCTGGGAAACAATTTTTTTGTAGTTTAAGATTGAATATTATAATAATAAAATGGTAACCTGGTTCAGACTGGTTATGGTATCATATACACAATTTAATAAATCATTTTTAAAATCTGTACGAGGCTGGTTTGATAAGTCTGTGACTACTCACAAGGTGGTGCTCCAATCACAAATTTGAAAATACACAAGTCTCATTTTATACCGGTGTGTATACGAAGTTTTAAGTTGGTTTGTTGCATAGAAAATTTTTGACCATGTCTTTAAGTCGGAGAAACACGAATCAATAACTGTCAAAGAAGCTGAAACAAAGCTTAAGAAATATTATGGGGAATAGGCTACATTGTATGAAATGGTTCCACAAGTGGTTTACTGAATTTCGTTGGGGTGGTAAGAGCACACATGATGCTAGTTATTCTGGACCACAAACGAGGTCACTTCGCAAGAAATATTGTCGATTAAATTAAAGATATGTGAGATCAGTAATATTGTGAAAATCTCGACTGAGTATGTATTTTATATTCTGCATGAACATTTGGGTATTCGAAAGCTTTCACCAAGATGGGTGCCGCATTTACCTAACAGTCGATCAAAAACGATATCGTGTGATCATGTCTCAGCAGTCTTTAAGCAAGTATCAGCGTAATCCCAGCGATTTCTTGCGACATTATGTTACTGTTGATGTAATGTAGATATATCACTACACGCTAAAAATAAAACAACAATCAAAAATGTGGAGTGGGCCTGAGGAATCCTCTCTTGAAAAAACCACAACAGTTTCAGCAGGCGGTAAGATCATGGCCAAAATTTTTTGGGAGTTATAAGGCATAATATTAAACGATTACCTACAGAAAGAAAAGATGATCACTACTGGATCGATTTGATGTTGTACTGAAGAAAAAATGGCGAAAAAAAGTGATCTTTCACCACAATAATGCATCAAATCGTTCGACTACAGTTGCAAAACAAAATTGAAAGAATTACCTTATGAATTACTTCCCCATCCAACTTATTGGCCTGATTTAACACCTAGTTATTGTTTTCTGCTTCCCAACATGAAAAGTTGGTTTGGAAAAAAAATTATAGAATGAGCAGATTATTACTCAGGTGAATGAGTATTTTGAGGCGTTTGATAGTGTGTAAAGTTGAAAAGAGATTATGTTGAAACATAAATATAGTATTAAAAAAATGTTTCTTAGATAACTCATAGTAACAGAAAGAGAGAACCGACACTGCTTAAGAATGCAAAAGGCAAGCTAATCTTAGACACCCAAGAGAAACTTAAAAAATGGACAACCACGTTTTGCGCTATTCCAAAAAACAAAAATGCAAAAGACTGCAGCGAATATAGAACAATATCTTTGATAAGCCATGTGCTCAAGGTGTTCTTAAAAGTAATACACGGACGCATTTATAAAGAACTTGAAAAGGGGATAGATGATAGTCAGTTTGGATTCAGAAATGGTATAGGCACCAGAGACGCGTTGTTTGCACTTAATGTGCTTTCACAGAGGTGTATGGATATGAACACCGATATACACATTTGTTATGTTGACTTCGAGAAGGCTGTTGATAAAATTAGACATGAAAACTAGTCGAGATTCTAAGAAGAAAAAACATAGACAACAAAGATTTAAGAATAATAACTAACCTATATTGAAATCAACGCGCATAAATAATAGTAGATAACGAAACAAGTCCGGAAATTGAAATAGGAAGAGGAGTGAGACAAGGATGCACTTTGTCACCCCTACTTTTCAATGTGTACAGTGAATCGATTTTCGAAGAAGCACTGTTAACGAAAGGTAAGGGAATAATAATAAACGGAAGAGCTGTAAACAATATAAGATTTGCAGACACTGCTATCATAGCTAGCTCCGCTGAAGAACTCCAAAAACTATTGAACGAAACAAATAACGTTTGCGAGCAACACGGATTAAAAATGAACACCAAAAAGACTAAATATATGGTAATAACTAAAAAACAAAACATGCAAACAAGCATAAAGTTGCGAGGTGTAAATTTAGAAAAAGTGCAAAAATACAAATACTTGGGCACATGGATAACAGCAAATAATGAACAAACAACAGAAATAAGAACGAGAATAGAAATGGCAAAAAGTGCGTTTGTAAAACTTAAAACCATTTTGTGCAGCAGAGACATCACTCTAGAACTAAGAATGAGAATTTTAAGATGTTATGTATTTTCAGTGCTGCAGTATGGGTTGGAAGGCTGGACACTAAAACAAGAACATATAAATAAACTGCAAGCGTTTGAAATGTGGTGTTACCGAAGGATGTTGAGAATATCTTGGACGGAGAGAAAAACAAACGTAGAAGTATTGCTAGCGATGGACAAAAACTATGAAATAATTAACAACATAAAAATAAGGAAACTGCAATATCTTGGACATATAATGAGAGGCCAGCGATACGAGTTGCTTAGATTGATCATGCAGGGTAAAATAGAAGGAAGAAGAAATATCGGAAGAAGAATTTCATGGTTGAGAAATTTGAGAGAGTGGTTCAATTGTAGCTCAGTATAACTTTTTCGAGTAGTGGCAAATAGAGTGAGAGTGGCAATGATGATATCCAAGTTTAAAAATTATCATTTCCACTTATATCTGTAAAGTTACTTTTCAGTAATAATACAGGGTAGTCCATAATTTCCTAGGCCATAACCAATATGTTATATCTGATTATTTTTCTTCGTTTATCAGTTAGATATTTGGGACTCAAATCGTATTGACCAAAGAATCGTGGACCTTTATTTTACGTCAATAAACACAGAACCTGTCACAAGCTCAAGAACCATATTTAAGTGAAAATCAGGTTTTTACATCAAGACATTTTAGTTTCTATCATGGAACAAACCTTAGAAAGAGCAAACATGTGTGAGGTTAAAGAAGAATAGCATTTGGGAGATATTGTCTTTTGTCTATAACGTAGAACAAACTCCACTTAGCGTATTAACTTTGTGTGAAGCCCGTAATTTTAAAATGAACTTTTTTTCGATATTTAAAAAATTTTATGGCTTTTTTTTTCCTTTTTAAATATTGAAGTTATTTAAGAGAATGTCTTGGATTGATATCGTAGCTATTTTCAATCTCACAACAAAAATTATTCTTGTATTTAAACAATAAATCATTTTTATTTAATTAAAATGATAATTGTATGTTTATATCAACCTCAATAACAATAAATAAATAAATACGTGTAAGAGGACGATTAGGAAAAAAACATGAATATTTTCAGTATTTTCTAAAAATATTCCGTAGTTGACATTTGATGTTAAATCTTAATTTATTTTGATTTAAATGAATCACCTTCGAACAAATAGTAATGCATCTGAAAACTAGATAAATATTTATAAACACAGTTGTAATATGATAATAAAAACAGAAATAATAGTTTGTTATTAAAAGAAAAACGCGTTTGTCATCAGTAATTCAAACTTTGGTTTATCCACCCAAGATTATTGAAAGTGATACATAGAAAAACCAATGTAGTTAGTATTCCTTGCTTCACTAGCGTCGTTTACCAACCAATTATTTTGTGATTTACTAGGCTTACGTAATTATTTTGAGTTTTTGATTAATTTCCACCAGTGCACAGTGGCCAGCTTTATTCAAATTTTAATTTATTTCTAAGAATTTTTTTTGGTATTATTAAGGTGTACTTTTTTGGTTTCTTATTTGAATATTTGAATAAATACAATATTTGGTAAAAAAGATTAGTTCTCTTCTTTAAGACTGACGAAAGTACAGCTGGTTTAAAAGAAGTATAAAAACAAAAATTAATGTTTTAGGCTGAAACCATTCACATTATCTGAAATTGTAGATCATATTTTATACGCCTTTTAATTTTGATACAACTGTATGAGGCGACGAGCCCGTGACGCGTCCATAACGAGCCTGTGAAGCCCACAAGTCGCGTCTCTATTGCTGTATTAAATTTGAGGAAAAGGATTTGTTCACAAATAAGGCGAGCCGAACCTCCAACGTGACACAGCAATGAGTCTACGATGAGCTTACAACAAGCCAATTTCATCATATTTCTACTGTTGGCGAACAGAGTGACCGAGGCTCGCAGTGATCCATTTTCTGTTGGTTTTTGGTGTAAACTCGAAAGAATTCAGACTCATGACATGAGATTTTTTTATTTGTTTGTGAACGAAATGAAATTTATTTAGCACTAGGTTACATGCATGATTAAAAGTTGTTAGTAAGTGAAAAGGAGTGGTTCGAAGAAAATATGTTTAATTTTTAGGGAATTCGTGAAAATAATTTCAAAATTTGTGAGTTAAAGACAAAAATTTTTCAAAAGAAAAGAAGGTGGATGTGTTGAGTGAAATTGCGTCAGAAAATATGCTGAGATCAGCGAGAAAAAAATCTGTTTTGGAATTGGCCGGTCCTTTTTTGTTTAACAAATATTTAAAATCAAGCGGAGACATTTTAGAGAAATTTTTGTTTTTTCCGTTAATATGTTTTATATTTAAATCTATTAGAAGATCCAATCCTGGCCATTTTTATACAAGGTATTGCGCCATTATTATCATCGAGGTTTTAGTTTTTTATTTATTAGACTCGATGACAGTAAAACCTCACTGCATAAAACTAACAAAGCTATTTGTTATTCATTGTTAGACATGGTATGACCAGCTAAAGTCATTCATAAAGATAAAAAGGATCCTTTAATTCTATATAAACAGAATAACATATTGTAACCAGAAAATGACAACGATTGAAAACAATACAAAACCAACAGATAAATTAATCTTGTCAGAATTATTATTCAGTTAACTATAGTAATTGATAATGTTCCTCTTAACCACACTATTTATCGAGGAAATGAAAAAAAAAATGCATAGTACTAAAGTTGAGAAGCGTTATTTCTATGAAATGTTCAATCATATTCCGACCGCAAATGCTTAAAAAAAAGATTTTATGGTTAATGACAAACATAAAGCAAGAAAAAATTGGGAAAACCCTACAGCAGAAACTAACAAAGCTGTTTGTACTTTATCGTCAGATATGACAGAGCAAGTCTATCTTCTTCATTCACTTTGTATTAACTAAAAAGTTTGTGAGAAATTTGTGTGGCGAGCTCGACCGCAATCGAACCTGGCAAAGTCCAAAGGAGGCTCGTCACAAACTCGTTGTAAACTTGCGGCAGGCTCGTCATGCACTCGACTCGCCATATTTATAAGCATCTCAACAAAATCGATTAATCAAAATAAAGCAACCAAAAAACCATATTTTTAACGTCAATAACTTCATTACAACTTATTTTATATACAGGGTTGTTCACCCTATACGACACGGAATATTGCGGCCAGAATACGTAACTTTCAAAAGGTTTTACTTTTGAGATATATGAGGGTTTAATATAGTTACTTTTTAAAATTATTTTCATATTATATAGGGTGTCCCAAAAGCACTGAAAGTATCAAATGGAACTCCCTGTGTATTATTGCATTTTTGGATTCTCCGATCAAAATAAGTGCTCGTCTTAATAAGGTTTATAGTATCTAAACCTTAAGGGTTTTTAAATAATTTGAATTTTGACAAAATCTAACCTAATTTTCATGTTTCAAATACTTAAGAAGTATTTCAGTTATTTACTCAAAATATACAGTGAAGTGTAACAATAAATCATGTTTTATATCACAATTATAATAAACTTGCTATATTATACAGGATGTCCAAAAATTAAAATAACTTTATTAATTTAAATAAAATAGAGCGCCATTTTTTGAATAGATGTTCTAATGTATCTAGTTACCTAGGGCATTTGAAAATGACAGGTAATTTACAACTATAAGAATAATACTCAGGAATATCTTTACAAATGTTCAGAACTCGGAACGCGGTTTATAGTCGTCCAACAAGCTATAACAGTAATAATGGTAATGACATATTGACGATAGCACAAAACAGAAGCAAAATATTTATAGTAGATGTTCGAAATGTCGACCATTCATTTCCAAACATTTACATATTCTTTTTTCGATACCACTGCTAATTTTGGACAACATTTGTGGAGTTACAGTTTGAAAAGCGTCTCCTATGCGTATTTTCATATCTTGTGGTGTTGTCGGGGGCGCATTGCAGACAATTCCTTTTATGTATCCCCATCAAAAGAAATCTGGTGGAGTAAAATCCGGAGATCTCGGGGGCCAAGTTTGAAATCTGTCTTTCCCAATCTCACTTCTTTCGAAAGTTTACATTTAAAAATTGCCGAACCTCTCGATAATAATAAGGTGAAGCTCCATCCAGTTAAAGCCACAAAGTTGCTCTAATATTTAAAAGGACATCTTCTAATAACACTAGAAGTTGGTGTGAAAGAAAATCGCGAAACATCAAACCATTTTAAGGTCCTTCAAAAAAGTAGGGTCCAATGAAGTGTGGGCCCAGTATTCCTCCCCACACATTAACTGACCACCTAATCTGGAATCTCATAACTCTGTATTTATGCGGATTTGAATCGGAATAGTAATGGAAGTTGTGTCTGGTCACCACACAATTATTATGAAAAGTACATGCATCACTAAACAACACATTAGCAACAAAGAATTCAATTTCTGCCACTTTATCTAACACCCACAAGCAGAATTCAGTTCGGTTGTCAAAATCATTTCCGTGAAGCTCTTGATAAAGCGGGATTTTATAAGGATGGAATCTGTATTTGTTAATAATCCTTGAAACGCTTGCTTGGCTAGTATTTTCGGATATATGATTCTGACTAATATTAGGATTTTCGATCACTGAACCAAGTACAGTAAAACATTTTCTTCATCCTCAGTGACAGGTTTTCTTATAACGGGTTTTTTATAACTGACATTTCCACTTTCCCGAGCATAAACTCGAGAAGCCACAAAACAATTTTGATGACATTCTCCAAGGATCAAAATCTTCATTTTGACGAATCAATAACATAAGAATATTCAAATAATTCAATTCAATAAATGAAGTTTCACAGTTACAAAAAATTATACTGCTATTATAGCAACAGGCTTTGCAGACTGAACTGACAGATTAAATGAATTATCTGACGTTTCAAAATGCCATAGGCAACTAGATACATTAGAACATCTATTCAAAAAACACAAAATAGTACAGAAAAGGATTATTTGGCGTATTCTGGGAAAACTCGAAGACTTAACTATAGAACACCCTTATACCATTCGATAGGTATTTAAAAAGTACATTTTCTGGTAAGGTAAAAAATATAGCGTTCTATTTAAATTAATCAAGTTATGGCCACTTAAAATTCTTATTTGATTAGTTTTAATTTTTGGACACCCTGTAAAATATAGCAAGTTGGAATATAAAACATGATTTATTGTTACACTTCACTGTAAATCTCGAGTACATTACTGAAATACTTCTTAAGCATTTGAAACATGAAAATTAGGTTAGATTTTGTCAAAATTCAAATTATTTAAAAACCCTTAAGGTTTAGATACTATAAATCTTATTAAAATAGGCACTTATTTTGATCGGAGAATCCAAAAATGCAATAATATACAGGGGGTTCCATTTAAAAAACACAACTTTGATACTTTCAGAGCTTTTGGGACACCCTGTATAATATGAAAATAATTTTAAAAAGTAACTATATTAAACCCCCATATATCAGTAACATATTTTGGCCGCAATATTCCTTGCCGTATAAGGTGAATAACCCTGTATACAAAATTTCTGAAAATAACTCTTGAATGAAATAAATTTTTTTTACGTGTTCTTTCTCTCTAGTTCTTTTTATGATTTCCTTTAGAATTCAACAGTAGATTCCTAGTAAATAGTATATTACACTAAAATAATTATAACATTTTACCTTGTGTCTTAAAGAGGTATTTTTTCCCGATAACATTAAAAGAAATAAGATTAAACCATAACACAAAATTCTTATCGAGGTTGATGTCATCATGGGTATAAGTGCTGCATTTCAATTCTATAACTGGTTTATGGGCTATAAACTTTTCTCCATTAATAGGATCAAATTAAAAACATGTATTTTTAAATTTATTGGAAACGCATTAATTTGAATTCATTAAAATTTTATATGACCCTTGCTTTAATATTTTTAGGAAATTACTTTTTTGGGTTTAACAACAATATATAGAGAATCCAAAAATATCAGACAGATACTTTCTTTACAACGCAATATGTCGATAGGATTGAATGGGGACTTTTTTAAATCAAAAAATGTGTTTTTATTGAAAAAGTTAAATTTGGATTTCTTAAATGACGTAAATATGACTATGAGTAATGTTGTGCAATATTATTCCAATCCTAGGAAATAAATATTTCCATTTTTATTTAAATTTATATTTTGAGATGGCGAGATTTTAAAAAATCATTGTCCATTAAAAAAAACTGATTGACTTTGTTCCGTCTTTTTCCAGTCGACCACACTACTTCAAACCTCTTTACTGATGTGAAAATAAATGTATAATCAGTAGGAGTCTATATCAAAAAATCCATTGGGGTCAGTTCAGGCCAGTGTATCGGCCCGCTGTTTATTATCCAGCCGGTGGTTCTGAAACAACTCAAAAATTGAATACATCTCTAAATCCGATGTCTCGGGCACCATCCTGCTGAAAATATTTTTTTTTAACGAATAAGATAAAAATCAGGGCCGTAATAGAAAATAAAACCAGATGATTAATAATATGAGGCGAAAAATCCAGAAAAGCCATTGAATGATGTTTGGTTGCATTTGGGGCACAAAGTTATATCAAAAAATTAAATAATAAATACAGATCCGTATTTACTAAAATTTAGTAGAATATGTCAATTTATTTACAAAAATGTTAATAGAATCCTTTTATAGAAAAGAAAAAAGCATTTTTATAGAAAACACTTTTGTCTAAACTTAAAAAATTTTTTTGGCAATTTTTGAATTTTCTTCAATATATCCGAAAAAACAAAAAATTGGTAACGCAAAAATATCTCAAATCTACCCTATACCGCCCTCGTATGTGTTATCGTTTCAGAGGTAGAAAACGATGGTGTCACTTAAATTGCACACCCTGTAGATGTTAGTGTAAATTCTATCTTTTTAATTATTTTTACAAACATGTAATTTATCAATTAAAATGAAGTATTTGATCACGTGGCTGTTAAATGGTGTCACTTAAATTGCACACCCTATAGATGTTAGTGTAAATTCCACCTTTTTGATTATTTTTAACAAACATGTAATTTATTAATTAAAATGAAGTATTTGATCACATGGCTGTTAAATGGTGTCACTTAAATTGCACACCCTATAGATGTTAGTGTAAATTCCACCTTTTTGATTATTTTTAACAAACATGTAATTTATCAATTAAAATGAAGTATTTGATCACGTGGCTGTTAAATGGCGTCACTTAAATTGCACACCCTGTAGATGTTAGTGTAAATTCCACTTTTTTGATTATTTTTAACAAACATGTAATTTATTAATGAAAAATAAAGTATTTGATCACGTGGCTGTTAAATGGTGCCACTTAAATTACACACCCTGTAGATGTTAATGTAAATTTCACCTTTTTGATTATTTTTAACAAACATGTAATATATCAATTAAAATTAAGTTTTGATCAAGTGGCTGTTAAATGGTGTTACTTAAATTGCACACCCTGTAGATGTTAGTGTAAATTCCACCTTTTTGATTATTTTTAACAAACATGTAATTTATTAATTAAAATGAAGTATTTTTTGATCACGTGGCTGTTATATGGTGTCACTTAAATTGCACACCCTGTAGATGTTAGTGTCAATTCCACCTTTTTGATTATTTTTAACAAACATGTAATATATCAATTAAAATTAAGTATTTGATCACGTGGCTGTTATATGGTGTCACTTAAATTGCACACCCTGTAGATGTAGTGTAAATTCCACCTTTTTGATTATTTTTAACAAACATGTAATTTATTAATTAAAATGAAGTATTTTTTGATCACGTGGCTGTTATATGGTGTCACTTAAATTGCACACCCTGTAGATGTTAGTGTAAATTCCACCTTTTTGATTATTTTTAACAAACATGTAATTTATCAATTAAAATTAAGTATTTGATCACGTGGCTGTTAAATGGTGTCACTTAAATTGCACACCCTGTAGATGTTAGTGTAAATTTCACATTTTTAATTATTTTTAACAAACATGTAATTTATCAATTAAAATGAAATATTTGATCACGTGGCTGTTAAATGGTGTCACTTAAATTGCACACCCTGTAGATGTTAGTATAAATTCCACCTTTTTGATTATTTTTAACAAACATGTAATTTATTAATTAAAAATGAAGTATTTGATCATGTGGCTGTTAAATGGTGTCACTTAAATTGCACACCCTGTAGATGTTAGTGTAAATTCCACCTTTTTGATTATTTTTAACAAACATGTAATTTATTAATTAAAAATGAAGTATTTGATCGCGTGGCTGTTAAATGGTTTCACTTAAATTGCACACCCTGTAGATGTTAGTGTAAATTCCATCTTTTTAATTATTTTTAACAAACATGTAATTTATCAATTAAAATGAAGTATGTGATCACGTGGTTGTTAAATGGTGTCACTTAAATTGCACACCCTGTAGGTGTTAGTGTAAATCCCATCTTTTTGATTATTTTTAACAAACATGTAATTTATTAATTAAAAATGAAGTATTTGATCATGTGGCTGTTAAATGGTGTCACTTAAATTGCACACCCTGTAGATGTTAGTGTAAATTCCACCTTTATGATTATTTTTAACAAACGTAATTTATCAATTAAAATTAAGTATTTGATCACTGTTAAATAATCTGAGCAAAGGGATTAAACCCATTCCAATTTAAGAATGTTAACATAAAAATGCATGAATATTCTTATCAATAATTAATTTTTAATTACATTGCATAATTTCTAAATTTTTATTTTTCTATAAATAATATTAAAAAAAAACATTTTATATTTTATCTACCAAGTTCTCGTCGTATATATTTCATATTATATAAATTATGTTCAGCATAAACATCTTTTATCCTTTTAAATGTCATTTGCTTTACATATTATCGTTGACATTTTAACACCCTCAAATCAATGGGGTAAATACGTAGATATGTAAAGTAAACATGACATCGCATATTTTAAAATGTATTATCAAACTTCACCCTTACCTTAAGTAACAGTCGAAAATTCTAAGGATTGTGGTGCAGACACCTCAAACACTCTTTTAGTTTCTCAAAATTATCACGAAAAATCGCAAAAAAACAACTTTTCATTCAAAATTCTCGATATTCCGGTAACTCTATATCGTAATATCGATCTACTCACGCAGATTGTCGCACTGCGGGCGGATTTTCACGATCTCCTCCAACAAGTGAAGTAGTAAGTACTAAAACGAGAGATCTTACAATAAAACTACAAATACCGGCTTCGGTGCCCGTGTTGCCGATAAATCTTCCAGTTTTTCCCAAGTTCCAGCTGAATTTTTCATTCGATCATAAATGATGCATACAACAGAAACAAGTCCCATAAATTTATAAAAAAAAACATATAAACAATAAAAGAGAGCAATTTGTTTACACGAATTAGTTAGGATGATCCAAACACTGTCTACTGTAGGTAGGTAAATTGGTGGCCGATTTGCTACGGACTTACCAAAAGAAAGATGCAAATAAGTAGTTTGTTTTACAAACTAAGAAAATTTACTGTTTCTTGAACGTGATATTCATCAAGAATGATCCTTCTTAAGGGTTTTTGTAATACGGATACGCATAACATGTATTTTTCAAATAACAGAAGAAATCAACATTAAGAAAAATCTCAAAATTAAAATATATTACAACTTTCTTTTTGATGAAATTTTGTTTATTGTAATATAAGAATTAAATATTTTATCAGAACATTTAAAATTAACCAATAAATTGGTTAATTTTTAAAATAAGAAAGTTAAAAATACAGGACCGCTCTATGTCTGTAATTTTCTGCCACACTTGGCAATATTGCATGTGATAATACTGTGCACGCGTAGTATTTAAAAGACGGAACTCCGATGTGCAAAATAAAATATTCAAGGTGTAAAAATAACTGATAAAACGGCAATAAAAGTTACAATAATGAGACACAATTAGATAACACATAATAACGGATTAAGTCATACAGTGGCAATATTATGTAGCATGTCAAAGAAAGGCTAAAAATAATGTGTTAATATTTTTATTTTATTTTATTTAATTTTTTTGATTCAAAAGCAAAGGATGAAATAGGCTTATGCCGGTCGCGTGCCATATAGGGGTTCGGAGAGATAACAACTATGCGGCTCTCATTCTTCTAAAGGGTGGCTCAGAAATAACTTGATTTTCGAATTGCGCGCCATTTCACCTGTCAATTGTTAAATCAGCCCTGGCTGTATTCTTTTGAGTAATCATCAATTGATCAAAGTGAAAAAAGTGTAACTGATAACTTCATGTTCTTTTGAATATGCATTTACTTGTTATTGGGTCAAAGCGATCATGATTACTTCAAGTGATAGAACTGATAGTGATAATAACTCAAAAGAATAGCCCTCATATTTGGTGGTTTTTTAAATTGAAACATAGGCATTTACGAAATGTCATGTTACAGATCGGAGAAATTTTATTAACAGTGAAGGTAATTGTTTTAGGATTCCTACGAATTTGTAAATATAAAATTCCTTAACTTTTCCGGGCGTTTTTTCAAATTTACAGGGAAAAATTACCTAGACTTTTCATATAACGTAATCGATATTTATATATAAAAAATATAGAAACCATCGTATTGTTTTTCACAACTAAAAAACTAAGATTCTCCGACTTTAAAATTAATTCTGGATCGCAAAAAGTTACTCCTTGTATTAAATTATGCTTAAGAGGTATTTTTGCCTGAATTATTGACATTTTTTTATAAATAATTTTAACGTCAATCACATTTTCGTTCTTCTTCACATCATGACGTTGCTGTCCTTGTCAAATATGCCTTTCTTGTCATCAACATATTCAAAACGCTCACTAATTGTAAATATAAAAAAGGAGCCATTAGCTTATCGGACTGATGGTCTTTGAAAAAAGGCTCAACTTCACTGGCTAATGACTAGAAAAAAACTAACTTTGATTCAATTTTATTTTCACTAGCACTTTTGACTAATTTTTTCAAATCGGGCAAAATATTTTGCGCACGTTTATAGTCTATTCAAAAACTAGAGAGAGTAATGAGTCATTTTTGACCCTTTTTTTTCTCTGCAAACTACCTGTGTTCTTTAGTCCGGTGTCTTTAGCAAAATCTGTTAAACACATACATTTTTTATAGGAATGGGTTAAAAATTTTATAATCAAAAATATCGGAGAGAAAAAATGCCGGTTTTTACATGCAGAATGACCTTTATTAGTTCCGAAATGTTTTCCGCGATTTTCATTTTTTTTAAACTTTTTTTTTGATATTTCAATTTTTTTGAAAATAAAAACGATAATATGCTGTTTACGACTGTTCACTCAGTATGATACTAACGCGTAATTTTCGGACAATTTTTCAAATGTTTTTACATGAAAAAAAATATTCAATTTATTCCTTTTTTTGTGTAGTTTAGTTGTAAACAGTTAATTCTATGATAAATAATTAAAAATTGGAAATCACGTAAAAAAACCAATGTAAAAACATTTGAAAAATTGACCAAAATTTATGCGCTGGTATCATACTGAGTGAACAGCATATTATCGTTTTTATTTTCAAAAAAATTGAAAAATCAAAAAAAAAAATAAATAAATAAAAAAAAATAAAATTCGTGAAAAACATTTCGAAACTAATGAAGGTCATTCTGCATGTAAAAACAGACATTTTTTCTCTTTGAAGTTTTTCTCTATCTAGTTCAGTTAAGAATATACAAAACATTGAAAAAAAGTAATTTTTTTTCGTAAGAAGGGCCGTATTTTGGTCAAAAATGCACTTGAATCAAACTTTAAAAAAGTAATTTAAACCTCTTAGAAAACTATAAAAAACTGTCTGGTCAGAATTTTCTCCCAAACTTTTCTACAAAAATGGCGCTGAATTTAATAAAATCGAAAATTTTTTTTTTATTTTTTATTCTCGGTTAAAACCTTTAAAAAATTAAAAATCGATTTACACTTTATGTCGTCTGCAAATATTCACAAAGAGCTTTTAAATGCTTTTTTCAGAATTGTCATGTGATGATTCCTTACTGAAACACAGAACTTTGAAGTTCTACTTGTTTTCGCGTAGACGTGGCAAAATTGATTGAGGGGCAGATTATTTGAAAAAGTGTTGATAAACAGAAGATATTTCATTTCTTGGTACACACATCTCGATTTTATGCTATCCTTTTCTAATTGCGTAAACAAGTACCATATGATAATCGGTACCTCAATTCTAGAATACATAAAAGTATGAATTTATGGTTGCCTAAATTATTTTTATTATTTTCAATATATAAACAATATCTAACAATATTTACCAATAAAAATAAGTTTTTAAATCCTCTTTTTGTTAATATCAATTGTAAACACTGCATTTATAGTCATTTCTAACACTTAAAAACACTGAAAAGAGTCACAGCAATTAAACTGAAAAAAAAGAAAAGTAAACATGTTTATGTCCGTCAAACATCAAAAAAGCCTCTCCCCTATTGACCATAAACATTTTTCAAACAAATCTATTGTTGTTTAAATCTATACCCAAACAGCACAAATACGTTTTAAAGACGTCCATAAAACGTTTGATCTCAACATTCAGGACGTCTTATGGATGTCCATTAAAGACGAATGACGTCCATAAGACGTTGTATAGACGTCTTATGTTACAAAAGGTAACGTCTTTAAGACATTTGCTTACAACGTCTTATGGACGTCCCTTCCCAACATTAAAACAACATATTCCACCATTATAATTATGTACATTAAAAAGGGTCCCTTTAATTTTTTTGGTTGTCTTGTTTACAAAGTCAAACCGTGATTATTCAAAAGTCCAAGAAATAACTTTAATTAAGAAAAAATCAAGAGCAAATTATACACTACCATTTTAAATAACTACAAGTTCCACATGAATAATTTGCTTTAAAAAATATGTTCAACATTATCTCTTTATACAAAAAAAAATACATAACTTAAGCATAATGTAAACTTTTTCTAATTTGAAATTTATGAAGTGAGATAGAAGAGCAAATATTTTCTGAACTACTACTGTTCGAACTATAAGTGAACCTATCAAATTTAAGCCTTAGTTTATCCCTTCGATATAGTAACTCTAAAAGGCAGACTATCAACAAAATAAAAGTTTATTGAAATAAAAAGTACACAAATCTTTAAATAGTTTTAAAAACAAGAATTTTTATTTAGTCGAATAACAAATCTGGTCTGATGCCCTTTTCAGCCATGTTTGGATTGAAATTTCCTCATTCTTCCGACTTTTTGCCAGTCCTGTTGTCTCTGTAGATCCTAATAACAAACTAATTTTAATTTTATAGGATAAAGTTTATCATTTGTGGGAGTAAATTTTTTGATATTTTTGCGAATTTTTATAATTGTCCTCTACTATAGAATCGCGACTTCAAGGTTAATATGTATAATGAAAGACAGAACTTACTCACAATAAGTCTCGCCAAGTTAGAATCGTAGAACTTTCTCTTTCCTTTTCGTACCAATCAACTGTACATGGTAATTTTACAAGCTCGCTTTACAAAGTCATAAATGCTCCCTACTCCCAGTTTTGAAATTTCTAAAACCTTAAACAAAATTACTTCTTGTAAGTAACAAAACTCTATTTTCTATGTTCTTTAAATATAAAAAAATCATCAGGAACAAAATAAATCTTTCAGGTTTCATTAGTGGAGCAATCCATAAACAAACATTTCGCCTTCCACTTCATTTGTAATATTTAGTACCGGGTCTGGATGAGTTGTGCAAGCCTTTTTCGCACAGATAATATTTTTGAAGATTTAATTTCATACTTCTAATAACATAGAGTTATAAGCGGTAAAGCATTCGGGAATTTCCTAACACAACCTATAAATAACGTTACTGGTTTTCCTAAGTACATATGATTCTCGATCTTACCTTAAGTATTACATAAACACGAATAAAAAAAGATTTTCAAAGGCACATAGATAAATCAACTATTTTAATAAAATTCTTCCAAAAGCTAAATTTTCACAGTCGGCACCCCAACAACATTAAAAATGAATAACGACATGACAAAATACAAATACAAAACTGAAAAATGACAGTTGACAGAAACAAAAGGCGTTTTTTTTTTAAAGTTATAGCTTCGCTGGCATCATATTTATGTGTGTCATTGTTATCGGTACATCAAATAGTCTGTGACAAAAAGCACCAAAGTAATGATAAAAAAGATCATGCAAAAGTTCTATTAACCAAGGTCGTAGTGCGGCTACTAAAAATTTGTCGTTCAATCAAAAATTTTAACCTCAACTTGTATTCAGCTGAGCTCTGTGCGGCGTTGCAAACTTATTACCCCACTGCGACAAAATCCATAAGGAAGGAAATGCTTTTTAGTTTTTATCAACTAAATTATACATAACTGTATTTATTTTCATATAAAATGTAGTATGTAGACTTTTAAAAGATATCTTAAAGACGTTGTATATAGACGTCTTATGGACGTCTTTAAAACAACGTCTATAAGACGCCTTATTTATGTCTTAAGACGTTCAGACATAATCTGGATATAAAAATGACGTCTATAAGACGTCTAGTGCTGTATGGGTAGGGTATGATCGAAATTGACAACTAATAATCAATGGCTGACAATAACCAACCACTAATGGATCGACATTAATAAGCTACAATGGCCAACGTTTATTGCTTTTACCTACTAAAATCTCGACAACTCAATTTATTCCTCAGTCAGTTGGCGAAAATTCACAGTGGGTGCTCTTCTAAAAATCCTTTCCCGGATAATTGAAGAGCAATCGCGTTTGGTATTAGTTTTTGACCCCATATCTATCCATTTTTGCAATAAAAAAGGGAATTACCATTTAAAAAAAAAGAACTCAAGGTCAAAGTCAAGGCCACCATAAAATACGATTTCCTGAAAGTGTTTCTCCATACCCCTTTGTTTTAGAGTTGTTCGACCGCTCGGATATTTTTATGCCACCCTGTAAGATTCTATAAGGGTGAAATTTGTGCTGCTAACAAAATTTTACGGATTTAGTGAAAAAAATTTAATCAAACTTGAAAAGTGTAGTAGGGTCTATGCTATGTTTCATTTTGTGTTTAATGTAACTAATTCTTCTCTATATATCAATAAAAATTTCTAAGAAATCTATTAAAACAATGTGTTTTAAATGCATTTAAAATTCAAGTTCTTATTAAGATACTCTTTATAAATCTGACTTAAAATTTTTAGGCACATGACGCCGCAATTATACAAGTTCTGATACGTTTAAACTTGTCGGTAGAAGTTTGTGTTGACTTTATTTAGATTTGATTACAATAATGTATCATGCTTTTGTATCTAAGATTGCTGAATAATGATTCAATGAATTAAATTTATGTAGATGTGGTTCTCCGAAAAGTGATAATTTACTATTCACCCGAGAAAATAGAAAAAAATAATATATAAATTAATTTATTGCTATTACAATGTGTGTAGAGCCTAGAGAAAATATCAGCGATTTTAAAAGTCCTTGGAAAATATTATATGGAGGTCAGTGGTATAGAGTTAGGGGAAGAACGGGTAATGGGAGTCAGCATGTAATGGTGGTCATGCACATATCTAAAGGGTGTTTTTTATAGAGGTATAGAACTTTTAAATGGAATAAAACAAAGATGAATTTTTTAACTTGACATGAAATTTACTTTATTCGAAAGGTAACCTTCTGGCATTATAATTTAAATATGACTTCTGGCATATGACCGCCACGGCTGGCTCGGACGTAGTCTAATCTGGAGGTCCAATTTTCGATGACTTTTTCCAACATTTGTGGCCGTATATCGGCAATAACGCGGCGAATGTTGTCCTCCAAGTGATCAATCGTTTCGGGCTTATCGGCGTAGACTAACAACTTCACATATCCCCACAGAAAATAGTCTAGCGGCATTAAGTCGCACGATCTTGGAGGCCAATTCACGGGTCCGAAACGTGAAACTATGCGGTTACCAAACGTTTCCTTCAATAAATCAATTGTGGCACGAGCTGTGTGACATGTTGCGTCGTCTTGTTGAAACCACAGCTCCTACACATCATGGTTGTTCAATTGATGAACGAAAAAGCCAGTAATCATGGCTCTATAGCGGTCACCATTGACTGTAATGTTCTGACCAGCATCGTTTTTAAAGAAGTACGGACCAATAATTCCACCAGCCCATAAAGCACACCAAACAGTCAGTTTTTCTGGATGTAACGGTGTCTCAACATACACTTGAGGATTATCATCACTCCAAATACGGCAGTTTTGTTTATTGACGTATCCATTTAAACAAAAGTGAGCTTCACCGCTAAACAAAATTCGCTTATGAAAATCGGGATCAACGGCAATCTTGTTTTGGGCCCATTCACCGAGTCTACGCCTTGCTAGGTGATCGTGTGGCTTCAATTCTTGCACGAGTTGGATTTTGTAAGCACGCAAACCTAGATCTTTACCCAAAATCTTCCATAAAGTGAATGGACACATATCTAATTCCTGTGCACGATGGCGGATAGACTGATTCGGGTCTTCCTCTACGCTACGCTCTACAGCAGCAATGACTTCTTCTGTAGGCACTGTGCGACGTCTCTGTGGATGCGTATTATCATTTAGAGTAAACGTGGTACGAAAACGTTCCATAGTTAATCGAATTAATTGCTTTGATGGACGATTATGTTGACCGTAAAATGGACGTAGTGTGCGATACGTATTTCGAACAAAACCATGATTTTCAAAATAAATTTGCACAATTTGGAAGCGTTGTTCAGGCGTCAGTCTATTCATGTTGAAATGCCAAACCAAACATAAATCACTTGATAGCTGACAAAATGGCCGCCAGTTAAAAAAGTGTTGCCAACTTAAAGTTTTATACCTGTATAAAAAACACTCTTTACAAAACAAAACATCCCAAAGCCGCGAATTCAAAAATAGCTGGACGTGACTGGTTGAATTCATTTATGACTAGAAATAATATTTCTATTAGAGAGCCAGAAGCAACAAGCATACATAGAATCACAACTTTTAATAAAGAGGAAGTGCAGTTGCTCTATAAGCATCTAGAAGAACTGATGGAAAAGCACAAATTTGTCCCTAAAAACATATATAATTGTGATGAAACAGGGATTTCAACTGTACAAACTCCGGGGAAAATATTAGCTACAAAAGGACAGAAGAGAGTGGGATCTATCACAAGTTGGGAGAGAGGAAAAAATATAACCTTGTTGTGTGTAATGAGACCTGCTGGGGTATTTATCCCACCAAAGTTTATTTTTGCGAGAAAGAGGTTGACTCCACTACTTGGCAAGGATGGCCCGACAGGAGCACTTTATAAATTTCATTACCCATCTTTGAATATTGCAAGAGCAACTATATTCATATGCTGTCTATACCACCACGCACGTCGCATAGAATGCAGCTCCTGGATGTCTTTTTCTATGGACCAAGGATATATCTGTGTTAAATGTTTATAATTTACTTGATTCTGATTTCTCGCAGGGTGACTACTATTTCCCTCACGTCGGTGCAATGGAAGTCAAACCTGTTTTTTTTTTAAACGGTAACTATTTCCTAAGTTGAGTGCCAAAGTTATTAAAATTGATCTCAATCGACAGATGAATAAGTAAATTTTGTTATTAGGCGGTTGCAATAAAGATTTTATTTTGAAATAGGCTTTTATTTGAATTCTCGCTTAAGTGACTCCCATTACCCTCTTGTACCCTCATAATGTTCGAAGTTAATAAATAGACTTCTTTAACTGTGGCAAGATTTCAATACTATTAAAAAATCCAAAAATTTTCCCTTTGCATTTTCGGTCCGAACTAAACATTATTTGTCTAAAAAAAAGTATAAATCTATCTTTGTCCGTTAAAATAGAGTAGTAAAGGGTGTTTTTTTTATAGAGGTATAGAACTTTAAAATGGAATAAAACAAAGATGAATTTTTTAAATTGACATGAAATTTACTTTATTCGAAAGATAACCTTCTGGCATTATAATTTAAATATGACTTCTGGCATATGACCGCCATGGCTGGCTCGGACGTAGTCTAATCTGGAGGTCCAATTTTCGATGACTTTTTCCAACATTTGTGGCCGTATATAGGCAATAACGCGGCGAATGTTGTCCTCCAAGTGATCAATCGTTTCGGGCTTATCGGCCTAGACTAGCGATTTCACATATCCCCACAGAAAATAGTCTAGCGGCGTTAAGTCGCACGATCTTGGAGGCCAATTCACGGGTCCGAAACGTGAAACTATGCGGTTACCAAACGTTTCCTTCAATAAATCAATTGTGGCACGAGCTGTGTGACATGTTGCGCCGTCTTGTTGAAACCACAGCTCCTGCACATCATGGTTGTTCAATTGATGAACGAAAAAGTCAATAATCATGGCTCTATAGCGGTCACCACTGACTGTAACGTTCTGACTAGCATCGTTTTTAAAGAAGTACGGACCAATGATTCCACCAGCCCATAAAGCACACCAAACAGTCAGTTTTTCTGGATGTAACGGTGTCTCAACATACACTTGAGGATTATCATCACTCCAAATACGGCAGTTTTGTTTATTGACTTATCGATTCAAACAAAAGTGAGCTTCATCGCTAAACAAAATTCGCTTATGAAAATCGGGATCAACGGCAATCTTGTTTTGGGCCCATTCACCGAATCTACGCCTTGCTAGGTTCAATTCTTGCACGAGTTGGATTTTGTAAGCACGTAAACCAAGATCTTTCCGCAAAATCTTCCATAAAGTGAATGGACACATATCCAATTTGGAAGCGTTGTTCAGGCGTCAGTCTATTCATGTTGAAATGCCAAACCAAACTAAACATAAATCACTTGACAGCTGACAAAATGGCCGCCAGTTAAAAAAGTGTTGCCAACTTAAAGTTTTATACCTCTATCAAAAACACCCTTTATAATATTAAATCCGTAATTGAGTAACATGGCCTAATTTTTAAACTTGTTTAGGTTGAAGATAAAAGGGTTAATTAAGTTTTGAATCTTAAAAATACAATTTTGAAAAAGTAGTATTTCTTTTATTACAAAATCGGAAAATTTAAAAATTTTATTTATTCCCCGATTCTAATGCTTCATCCTTAGGTATCTATCCCTAATTAGGACATCTTGTCAAGTAATTACGGTACAGACTCTTAGAAACGTCCAGGAAAACTTCTGCATTAAAAACAATGGAGGCCATTTTGAATACCTGATGCCAAGGCGAAAGGCCAGAAAAATTTCAGATCTTGCCTTAGTTGGCCGGATAGACGCCACATCTTGTTAGCTGGCAAGATAAACACCATATCTTGTCTTAGTTTTCATTACACAAACTGAATTATAAGTTTAAAAACGGTTCTTTCATTAGGTATAGATTTTTTTGTCAAAATTAAATTAATCTTTCTAGTTAGTTGTCCAAAAAAGTATATTTTTGAAAATGTTGTCATTAGTTTAAAAGGCATTATTGTAAAACCACTAATTTAAGTTTTATTTAAAATGTCTTTTATTAGAAGACACTCCATTTACCAAATAAGAACAAGTATATTTTAATTGTCTGTAAATATTGTCAGTTTTATTTATTTCTTCATAATACTTCTAATTAGATGGTCACCGCTGTACATCACAATTTCTGGAAATATCAGTGGTGCAAATGAAGCAAAAATATCGTCCAGCTCGTAAAGAAAACTGTTTCTAAAAATATATAAAGAAACACGTTAATGACATCTAGACTATTTGCTCCACATAATGATATTGCAATGTTAAATATTGTTTATTGCACAATGAGTCAGATAAGTGTGGATTCTCATACAATGTTAGTATCTTTCCACCAGACATACATCAATCTTAGATAATCCAAATTTTGTGTCTGTATCGAAATCGTTTAAATTATGATAAGTTCTCGCTCTTGCTTGCTCAAAACAGGTAACACCTCGTGTTAAATGAAAACAGCAGCTAAAAATAAATTTTCGGCTTAAGAGTGTTTTCCACACGACGAAAAATATAGGTTTTTTAGAAAATTTAATTTAACCTATAAGGAAGGATCCATGGGCAATGCTCCCTCCCAAAAAATATATACATGTGATAATATATATATATATATATATATATATATATATATATATATATACATATATATACATATATATATACATATATATATATATATATATATATATATACATATATATACATATATATATATATATATATATATATATATATATATATATATATATATATATATATATATATATATATATATATATTATAGTGCTTTCGTAAAGGAGCCGATAAATTCAGTATGAAGTAAATGGTTACTTGTTGGAGAAACTAAGTTTTTCCAACCACCATTTTCCGATACAGGTATGTTTCATTCCCATTCTCAGGAAATACCTGTTCAAACATACCTATTTCCACTAATTAAACATCTAGTAACATACCCATCCTGTTGTGTATAGAGATCCAAGAAAACTTAGTACCGTAATATCGACGCGCAACATTATGTATTATTATTCCAACTCATCGTTCTTCCATGCGAGATAGACATTGCTGTGGTGGTTCAGACATGCCAACACGTAGTGCAACATGGGTGTATGACATTTCTTTGATGAGATGAACAAAAATCCACAACTAATGCGAAGCTGTGATGTTATGTTACACTGCTGCGGAGTGACATCCAATTTGATACATGACAGTGTTGCGTTACGGTGATAATAGCAGTTATATGATATTGACTAGCTGTTACAGAGTAGTTACATAAGGGGTTTAAATTCAAGTTAATAAACGAGTAATTTCATTGTTTTCTTTATTATATATGAAGTTCACTAAAGCTAAGTATAAATTATTAAATATCTAAAAACTTAACCAAACCTCTTCCACACACTCACCAGGGAACATTTATTCATCCCAGAAAAACTATAAGGATGGAGCTCTGCGAGGATCCTTTCCATATTGTCGAGCCTTTGGTGGTTTTCCATTAACTTCCGAACAGTTTGAGCGATCCCAAGTAGCACAGCCTTTTACATAACCTATACCCGTGTAGGCCCAATCCCTTTATAGTAAGTAGAAGACTTTTGGGTACTACGCTGGTTGTTGGCAGAATTATGGGGATCGTCCGGGAGCAATTTATTCTCCACTGTTTGCCTATTTGTACCGCCAGGTCTCTGTATTTGGCGATCTTCTCGTTATACTTGTCTCGTTGGTTGTCGTTGCTAGAGATGGCGGATGAATTGTATCGCTTCTTGTACTTCAATGCGGCAAATGCTTGGCATCCTCCTGGATTGTCTCTAATGTTCCACATCCAAATCTGCATTTATCGTTCTGGATCGAAGGGACTCTAATTATGTGTTTCAGATAATTTCTTGTTGGGCTGATTTGAACTTGGATAGCTAGTAGGAAGCCTTCGGTTTCAAGAAATATTTGTCCTGATATCAACCAGTAGTTCGACAGGTGTCTATGAAGATACTTCCGTAGCCAAGCTTGAAGCTTCTTTTGGTCTGGATGATGACGACAAGTTAGTTCACGATCCCTCAACCGCAGCGATGTTGAGTTATATACCTCGCATATCCAGTGTAGCTTAGAAGACTCTGCTAGTCTATGACAATTTGAGCGTAGGTGTGTTAGTTGTTGATCCAATTGCTTACCAATATCTAGCAATTCTTTTGTTCTGTGCCAGTAACAATGCGTGGTTAATGTTTGTGTTCCTTTATCAGGAGTATTCTAACTTTTCTCTGTAGACTTTCTATGTTCGTTCCGCTCCATTTCAGAATTCTAAAAAAGTAACTGTATTGAGTGCCTTCAATAGATTTTTACCGTTTAGGTTGGTTCGCAGTACCTGCCTCATACGTCTTATGAACTCGCTGATTAATTCGGTTTTTATAGCTCGTTGGTCAATTCTTTATGCTTCTCTGTCGCAAAGATTTGACTGTATATTTCCTACAGTTGTGTTTAAAATGCTGTATTTATTAACGTCGAACAGCATTCCTATATCCCGAAGAATTCCTCTAAAATTTTGAGCATTTGTTCCACCTGATTTCTGGTGGCAGTCCTCAATTTAAGATTTTTCCATATAAGCAACATTTGTCAAATATAATACTAACATTTTGAGTTTAATTAGCACCTTGTTTCTAAAAAATACCACTCCATAAGTCGACGCAATTATTCTAATTTAAGTACGCCATAGGAGTCGATAAACAGGTCTCAAGAGAATAAGATTATGTCAGTATGGCACGATCAGCAAACGTGTACTTTCAGCACCAGTTTTGACCAAAATGGATGATAACGGACACAAGAAGAAATTTCAACAGAATCACCACCATCCAAAATAGCGATTTTAAGTAAGTTAAAGACCAAGGAGTCGAGACAGTTTCTGATAAAATTAAAAACCATTCGGTATTATCAACTGTCGTCGATTAATGTCAAAAACTTCTCAAGTCCGAGAGTATTGTGACCCTTAAATCAAGCAACATAGTAATATGATCTACGACGCAGACACACCTCCAGTTTATTTTAAGGTTGTCTTAAGGCTACCATACACCTGGCAATCTTGCGTCAGATACATTTGTCTATTTAGAGATCGTTAGAAAAGTCTAAAATAAATTTTTTTTAATAACTAGAATTTGAATTGTACTGAATATATGAGAAATAGGCAGTTTTTTTCAAGAGGAACACGATACCATATATATATATATATATATATATATATATATATATATATATATATATATATATATATATATACATATATATATATATATATATATATATATATATATATATATATATATATATAAATGTATGGTATCTTCTTTGAATTAGGTTTCAAAAATTAATACTACTATTCTGTGCTTGACGTTTCGCCCAACGTAGTGGGCTTTTTCAAAAGTATAATCTCAATTTACCTTGGCCATGTTTCTCAGTGAAGTCTGAGTCACTGAGAAACATGGCCAAGGTAAATTGAGATTATACTATTGAAAAAACCCACTACGTTGGGCGAAACGTCAAGCACAGAATAATAGTATTAATTTTTGAAACCTAATCCAAAGAAGTTACCATACATTTATATAGAAAGATGGTTTAAGAAAAAATTTTAGAAGAATATATATATATATATATATATATATATATATATATATATATATATATATATAATATATATATATATATATATATATATAGTGTGACCAGTAAAATTCGCATCATATGGGATCTTTTTTAATACCTTTATTCGAGATTTGACTTCAGCATCAATTTCTGCTTCGATCGAGATGAAAATTAACCAGAAAAACAGTAGTCATGTGACTAGCATTATCTGTCAAATTTTCATTTTTTTTCCAAAAAAAATTCAAAAGTGGGGTTATATCTCAAAATATCGAAAAAAGTTATTAGAAAAAGTTTTTCTAAATACAATTGTTAGTCCATATCCAATCTAAATTAACTGTTCAAACTGGGACTCGTTAACAATCTGGAAATAGCCAAATCGATAAATAAATTCTTTTTGAACATTGTCGATGACATCTGCGGTTTTGTTTCGTACTTCTTGGCGTATTCAACCTTTTAGAACTTTTAAATTGTCGGGCTGGGTCAAGTATACCATAGTTTTTTTATGTATTCCCACAAGAAATAATCAAGGGGGGTAAAATTTGGTGATCTGGCTGGCCACTCACTTATCCATCCCTCTTGCGCCGATCCAACGATTCGGAAAAACTTGATTTAAATAAGTACGGACGGGCATCATAGTGGGGCCATTTTGTTGTAAAAAAAATGTCACTCTGGAACATATCGGGTTCATGTGGGTTTGGATACAAAGGTATTATTTTGAAAAAACTCCAAATATCTCGCACGAGTGAGGGCCCAGTTTAAAAATTTAATTTAGACGGGATCAATTTTTCTTTTCTATTTTAAAGTTTTATAGTAATTTTTTTTGGCAGTTTTCTTAAGTAATCAATAACGATATTTACCTATGAAAAAAAAATGTGCCCTTTCTGATTCTGAAATAAAAAATGGGGTTTACAATTGAAAAAAAATATCGATGACGTCTAACCTCCTTCTTGAGTTACCCTGTATACTTTATATACAGTTCTATGTTTTGTCATATTAAACAAGCATCTTTCATTTGGTTTCCTGTGGGAAAACTATAGACAAACAATCGACAATTTTAAATGTATGGTAGGAGCTTCGATCATACTCTAGATATAAACAACAATAGATTTGTCTGAAGGCTATTTATGGTCGGCGGGGGAGACGCTTTTTTGATGTTTGACAGACATAAACATATTTACATATCTTGTCTTTCAGTTTAATTGCTTGTCGTGAGTTTTTTCGGTGTTTTTAAGTGTTAGAAATTACTATAAATGCGAAGTTTACAATTAATATTAACAAAAAGAGGATTTAAAAACTTATTTTTATCGGTAAATATTGTTAGATTGTTTACATATTAAAAATAACAATAAAAATTTAGGCAACCATATATTCATACTTTGTTTTCAGAATTGACGTACCCAGGGGTATGTTCGAAGGACGTACCGATGATACTCGTTTAAATAATGCAATTAGAAAAGGATAGCATAAAATCGGCATGTCTGTACCAAGAAATTAAATATCTACTGTTTATCAACACTTTTTGAAATATAAATAAAAATATTATTACGTTATTCAGCGTTCAAACAACCGGGCCCTAGTTCTGACGTTATGCTACTTCTACAGGGGTATGTTCGAAGGGTAGGAGCTATTGTATAAAGATTTATGACGACGCGCGTTGGCAAAGGCAATGTGGACAGAATAATTTTCAATAAAAATTGGATTTATTGTAATGACAGGAGGTCCTTGGGTAAACAAAAAAGAAGAGGTATTCTAATAGACAAAAAAAAATTGATGGTTTATGATTCCTTTCCTGCCGTCTATATATCTGATAATAAATCGGGAAGTGTAAGGTCCGCTTTAGATAAGGTTAACTTCAAATAAATAAATAATTTATTAACTACGTATTAAAACACATAAGCAAAATTCATTATGATATTTAATTTTCTATGTTTATAGAAACGTATGTCATTTCCAAAAATAAATTGATGCCCAACAAATTATTTTTTACAAGTTATTATTCTAGTCCTAAAAAACTATTATAATATATCATTTCTGTTAACATATCAGGGCACCTCTGCTTTGGTTTTATTCACGATGTGATAACAACCTCCCCTTTGAGGGGGGAGTATAACCCATTAATTATGAAATTGTTACAAAAGTAATTGAAAATATCAATGGGTTTTAGGAGAAATCTAAATATCAACCATTTTTTTGTTAATTCTTTATTTCGGTAAAATATATCTACACTCCTGGACAAAAAAAACGGACAAACAGGTATTTGTTCAAACTTAATCTTAAATAATTTATATCTGTTTTGATCATTTCTTGTTCATCTTGATAATTATCTTATATTCAGTTTACAAAAAGTTCTATTGGATTTGGTGTTATGCGGTGTAGAACCAAAAATTGCATTTTGCTGTAAATTCCTGAACACCTAGTGGAAGATTTGAAAGACACAATATTGTGTCTAGCGACATCTAGACGGATCACTCAATAACACAAGAGCAACATAGGCTAACAATGTTGTATAAAACCGCCAGTATACGGGACACAACTGCGAGATGATGCACTGTACTATAAATATAAATAATAAGAATATTATTATAAAATATTATTATTAACATGACCCAGCTAAGTATAGGCCATCACTTATTTCCCCACACTGTATAAGGTGATCACCTCTTGCTTAACCCAACGCATCTATGCACATTGTGAACAAAATTACATCATTGCAGCTCAACAGAAAGAATGCACGAGGGGAGCAATGAGATGCAAGGAACAATTGATTGTTGACTCTCTCATGTGTAACCAAGCCTGTACCAATCGAAGAAATCTCTTTGCTGCCTACGTGGATTATAACAAGGCCTTCGACTCAGTGCCATATGAGTGGCTCACAATTATATTGAGAATGTATAGGGTCGATAATCATTTTATTTCCTTTTTAGAACCCATCATGACTACCTGGAAAACTAGGATCCAATTGCAAGTGCCATCCAGCGACACCATCGAAACTAACACAATTCCAATACAAAGAGGAATATTTCAGGAAGATTCACTTAACCCATTGTGATTCTGACTTGCAATGAACCCACTGTCATGCCGTTTGAACTCCACCAGTAAGAGTGAATCATCTTCTATACATGGATGATCTTAAACTGATGGCTGCTCCCGAAGCTAGCTGGAACAAATGCTTAAAATTCTAGAGGAGTTCTTCGTGGATATTGGCATGCAATTTGGACTTGACAAGTGCCGTTTTTTGAATATCGTTAAAGGTAAGATACAACCAGGAGCATTTGAAATGCAGAACTGTGAAACTATAGCTGCAATGGAAGCAGAACTAACATACAAATACCTTGGTATGAAACAGGCTAAAAGAATTGATCATCGCACTATGAAAGCCGACAACCGAATATGTCAGGAGGGTAAGGCGGGTATTACGAACTAATTTAAATAGTAGAAATTTGTTTAAGGCGCTCAACACGTACGCTTGCTCGGCACTTAGCTACTCTTTTGGAATTGTAAAATGAAAGAGGACGGACATCCAAAACCTGCAAAGAAAAATACGAACACTCCTAACAAAAGCACAAAAACATCGCCCTTGGAGTGCTATTGAACGTACCATGCTTCCAAGACATCAAGGAGGAAGAGGATTGGTGGATATTGGTAAGCAGCTCGACCAACAAATAATAAACTTACGTTCATATTTCCACAGGTTAGCGGACTCTTCCACGCTACATCGAGCAATATGCGAGACAGACGATTCAACGCCGCTACAGCTGAGGGGGCAAGATATTGCTTCTCACCATCAAACAGACCAAGAGAAGTTACAAACCTGGCTACAGAAGCCACTTCATGGACGGCATCCAAATGAGGTCAGTCAGGCAACAATAACAACCTAAGTCCAAAACAACGAGAAGATCACCAAGTACAGAGATTTGGAGGTGCAAATGGGCAAACAGTGGACAATGAACAGCGTCCACATGATTCCCATAATACTATCAACAACTGGAGTGATACCAAAGAACCTCTTGCAGAACAAGTGACTGGACCTTAGTGAGCAGCTGTATAAACCGATCCAGAAAGCAGTTCTTCTTGCAACAGCGCGAACCGTGCAAAAGTTCGTAGGAAATACAGCAGACCACGTCACCTAGGACCCGATAACATGGAAAGGGTTCCCACAGAGCTTCATACTTTTGCTATATCTGGTATGAGTCAATATTCTCTGGAGGGAGTGCGGAGCCGTTTGGCTTGAAATCATAAATAAAAATATTATAATATTCAGTGAATTACTTTGTAAGTATTTATACTCGATAATAAAATACTTTTTATAAATATGCTTAAATCCTCTCGACCTTCCCCCTACGAGTTTTTATGTGGAAATCTAAAAAAAAATCAAAATAACCCAACTCTGGTTGTTTTAAAAATACATCTTCAACTCCGTAAAGCCAACCTTAATTAAAAACTAGAAAATTTTTGTTTTATAGTTTCTTAAAATAAAAAGCCATTAAGAAATATGAAAATAAACCTATATTTTTGAAAATACAGAACCAGGGATGTCATAATTATACAAAGTAAATTAGGCGATTGTGAAACGGTTGTAACACAGAATCATCAAAATAACCTATTTCCGCTATTATGTGTAAACTGTTTTTAGTTCGTACGTCTTGTAATTTTAGAAAAGACGTGAAAGTTTAACAGACCATCTTTGTTTGACACCATTTTCTTTTAATCTCCGTCCGTCTATTTCAAGATAACATTAATTTGTTTTAGATTTTATACATAAGCCGATCTCGATAGCAGTGGACTTCGGTGTAATAGTTGCGGATCCCTTTTTATTCAAACTAACCTAGTTGATTCTTGACAATAATGTCACATAAATTATTCTCAAACCATTTTATAGTCTAATCAGTGAAGTTAAAAATAGGGTATTACCTCAAAATTCTTCAGTAAAAGATCAATCTTTATAAAAAATTTGTCTTATCCTCTAGAAGAAAATTTATGTTCCTGATGCGCGCTTTTCGTTTTTAGAGGGTGAAAACCACCCCTTGTGATAAAAAATTTTAAAACCAAAGATTTAGGCACTTCATAGATTGAAACCATATTTAGATATTCTTCTTTTTCTTTTAACAGCCCTTTGTCATCCACTTCTGGATGTAGGTCTTCTCTCGTCTTTTCCATTCTGTCTTTAGCTATCTGGTACCAGTGTTTCCCGACCTGTTGTATGCCACTAATCTATCTCGTTGGCCGTCGTTCCAAACTTCCATTGTGTCGTTTGTTTGAAGGTCATAGACAATGATGTTTCTTGCAAAGTAGTAGATATCTGTTGGACTTCCATTCTTTATTTTTGTTGAATATCACGACGTTTCGGCTAGTAGTTATCTCTAGCCGTTTTCAAGTGAAACTATTGTGTCGTCTCGTGCACAAGCCTAAACAAAAACCAACTTAAGAGTTCTGACATGAATCCTGACGAGGCATTGTCACCTGAAGGTACACCTCAAGGAACTTGGATTAGCAGAAAGAGACGAGTGCAGATTTTGAAAGGAGGATGAAGCCTCTATTCACGTGCGGCAGTACTTTAGAAAACCCTAGAATGCAGTTCTTGGGAGTACACGAAATAGAAGAAGCGGAGCAACCCACTTGAAAGCCGTCCAACATTCTATAGTTCTTGGGGGAAATAGGACTCGAGGACCTGCTTTAGTCGGCAAGACAAGGTATCCCTAACGACTTAACAACAGAAGGGGAACACAACAGATATTTTAGGTCGCAGCCTACAAATCCCCCCTCTTACACACATACATATAATATCCAGTATAATGCCAAATATAAAAAAAAACACTACAAAGCATACCTATTTGTAAAGGACGAGGAAAAAAATACAACTTTTCAGTTTCACTTTAATAACTTAATTTTAATAATAAAAGTCTCAAAATTACTGTAACAGTAAAGTAAAATAAAGGACGAGTTTTGATAATAAGGTAAATAAATCAAAAAAATCGTATCCAGAAAAGTGAGTAATATGAAAGGAAAATAAATTAATGTACATAGTTTATGTACGGGAATAAATAAATAAAATATATTTAATCAAATTTAGGCTTGATTAGTGCTAAAGTTCAAATTTCAGAACAAAAAATTAGGTGGACTGGACAATTACGAGGAAGTAACATGGAGTTTGCAGATACTAAAACCTGAACAAGAGTATATATATATATATATATATATATATATATATATATATATATATATATATATATATATATATATCCGACAGTATATTTCTGTAATACGGGATCTCTCTTTATAGGGATGAAACATGAGGTTGGTAAAGTGTCCCAACATTGTTTTTCAGTTCTAGCATTATTCCGGTAGTCTCAAAGGTTTTTGAGATTATCCTATCGAAGCAAATTTACGGTTATATGGAAACCTTTAATATTTTTGACCCTTCTCAGTTTGGCTTTCGGGCGGGAAGGGGCACTGCATTGGCTGTTCTTGATTTGGTGCGCACCATTGTGTCTGAATTTGAGAGTGGTGGCTTCGCTGGGATTATATTTTGTGATCTCAGCAAGGCTTTCGATTGCATCTCACATGATATTCTTCTAACAAAATTGAAACACTATGGTTTTGGTTCTTCAAGTCTCTCTCTAATTATGTCTTATTTAAAAAATAGAGTTCAATGTGTCTATTATAATGATAATCTTTCAGAGACCGGTGTAGTGAGCGTCGGGGTGCCGCAGGGCTCGGTATTGGGACCTGTCCTGTTCATAATATATATAAACGATCTACCAAATAGTGTCCCTTCTTCTTCCGGGGTTGTGTTGTATGCCGACGACACAACTTTGGCTAATAGGAACTCTGATTTAACGAGCCTTCGGCTTGCGATGCTTGAGGTGCGGTCGGGGGCCTCGCAGTGGTTTGATGTCAATCAGTTGTGTCTCAATGCTAATAAAACTAAAAATGTCATATTTACTCAAAAACAGCTGATTGGTGATCGGCAGACTGCTAAATTCTTGAGATTACATATGTACCAAAAGTTGTTATGGAATGAACACGTTCAGATTGTGTCAAATAGTTTCAAAGAATTTGTTTCTTTTGAGAAATCTGGTGCTAGTTGCAAATCATGAAACATGTATGAGCGCTTACTTCAGCCTCATCCACACCCATCTATCATATGGAATTCTTAACTGGGGACATTCACCGCATTCTGGCAAACTCTTCAGTTTGCAACGGAAGGCTATTAGAATTATTATGGGACTGCGCTTTCACGCAGACGTCAAAAACCACTTCAAGAATCTAAACATTTTGACATTGCCATCAGTATATATATATATATATATATATATATATATATATATATATATATATATATATATATATATATATATATATATATATATATATATATGTATATATATATATATATATATATATATATATATATATATATATATATATATATATATATATATATATATATTTAAATGTTTATTATGGATCCATGAAAGACGGGAACAATTTGCACTGCATAGTGACATTCACCATTACAAGGCATGCTTCACTCATGGCACCTGACTTTGTACGTCTAACTAAGAGTCGATATTCTGTCAATTATTATGCTCCTCGATTTTACAACAAGCTTCCTTTGCATCTAAAGAGCCTATCATTTGATCTGTTTAAAAGCAAGGTTAAAAATATACTGATGCAAAATAGCTTTTATTCACTTGACGATTTTATTAATGCAGACTTAGTGTTTTGTTGAAATATGTTGATGTGATAGGGAATTAATATTTTGTTGTTTATTGAAAATCACCGGTTTGATGCGTCTTTTAACTCATAAGTTTGTCAGTGTGATTGTTATTGTATATCGTAAGAATTTTTATTTTTATATGTTTATTTTGACGTGTGTAAAATTGTAATAATTGTGACATAAATAAATATCTATCTATCTATCTATCTATTTAAGGGTAGGTCCCGGCATTGAAGACATTATGCCACACACTATCCGTTATTTATTTTGATTTTTTAATTTTTTTTGATTTATTTAACTTTATCATAATCCCCCTTTTACTTTTTGGATTATTTTCATTTTTAGGTTTATACAATCGTATATGTTTCTTCTTTGATTTCTGTTTGGTTTCCAATGCATTTTTCATTACATCTATAGCCTTTTCTTCTGTATTGACTGCTTGGAACACGGAGTTCCCCATGTTTTCCAAAAGTGGGAATTTTCCATTAAATCCTTTGGGAAATATGGGTGTTGCTAATAAAGTTGTTAGCTGTTTTCTTTTTAAATCGGCTAGTTTTCTACTGGAATTTGTTTCTTCGCTGTCATATTTCTTGGATCTAGTAGTCATATAAGGAAAAATGAGAAATTACACACTATCATGACCACAAAAAAAGTAAAATAGCCAGTATGCTTAAATACATTAGCTATACTACAAAGTTTTTTTAAGTTCTACTCTCTCAGAACTATTCTGAATATGTTATATTGATAAATAACTGACTAAAAATTTGTAGAATTATTACATCCTGAACCCCGCGTAAGAAATCTGTTTTACATATTTAAAAAAAAAAAAATGTTAAAAAACTGCACCAAGGAACTTTGACCAAATACCTTAATACAAGCGACAAATTTAATTAAATTGAAAACTTCTAAATGTTTAAAAAAAGGATACATCCTATCAACAATTATATCCATTTCTTTAGCTGCTTTTTGTAGCCAACCTTCTTCAGAATTTGCTTTACGCACTTGAAGTTGCAGCTTGTCCAGTTCACAAGCTAGATTAACCCTTTGTTTAACAGCATTCAAATATTGTTCTTGGACAGGAAAAATCGGTAGATCTTCATCTGGAAAATAAATATATAAACCTATTATTTAATGTTATGTTGTTAACTTACCAAAAGTAGCATTTTCCTATAATAGGTCATAAACAAAAAATAAGGAACGACAACTCAACAGCTAAATTAATAAGAAGAATAATATGTTAAATATAGGCTTTACTGCCATGGACCGAGTCTTAATATGGATCTAACTAAGTCATATTTAAATTTAACATATCTTTTCAGCAGAAGGGAATATATTAAATGGTTTTATTTGATGGTCATTATATGTGGGCATGATCGGGTGGGTGCGATTCTGTTCTGATGAAAAGATGAATTGATAATGGTATCGTGAATATTCGCATACTGTCATAAGGTTTGATTATTTGGTGTTTTATTTTCTTTGTGAGTTAGCTATTGTTGTGGAACATCAGTGGCAGGGCTGTCAATTTGCCAGTAATTCCTTGCATTTACCAGGAATAATTAGCTATGCCAGTAATTTTGCCAGAAATACTAGTATGCCAGGGATTTGCCCGGAATAGATATCTTGTACTCGGAAATTGATAAAATATTAAGACAAAATGTACATACAACTGATGTCAAGTGTATGAAAATCGATAAGATGTCCCATCTCTAAAATTAAATCGCTCTACTATCTCTGTTTGCTTCTCATATGTAGTTATTTCTTTCTTTATTTTATCATTTTGCAGTCTAAAATTTAAAGGATGGACAATCTGGTTATCGTCTCTCTTTTTCTAATATTCGGTTTCATTGAGCAATTTTTACTTTTTCTTATCATACGCATTTTGCCAGAAATAAATATAAAACTTGCAAGTATTCTCCTGTGGACTATTTGACAGCACTGATCAGGGGCATTACTATGACACTATATTGGATAATAAAAAAAGATAAATAAATACAAGACTGTATACTTTGTGGAGTCTATATTGGGTTTTTGGTACTGAAGTCAGTCGCAGAAAACGTAGTAAATATTATCCAGTTCATCTAGTGAAACCAGCGACTTCACCGTGTTCTTTTCAAAATACAAGGTTGAGTTGAACCAAAAAAAAAAACACAAGGTCATCTGTATCTTCTGTAATGCTATACATTGCATTTCATGCTTGAAGTTCACAAATTTAGAGGCGAAGGTGGGATCGTTGTAAAGGAATATCGTTCCAAGCGGCCTTTCAATAACTTTTAGAATTTTTAGCAACCGGAAGTAGGAGAGTTTCAAGTACTATATTCTTTCAAAACGTAAGGGACCCCGAAACTGAACTTGAGGACGTTTTTTGTGCTGCTCGGTAACATGCGTTTGTAATACGTTCGTTGGTGTGCTAATTATTATAAACTTTACATAGCCTATTTATAACGACTACCCTGGTTCCTTACCTCTAAATGTTTATTGTGCAACTGAAAATTTTCGTTTTTAGGTTTAACTTTGTATAATTCTGCAATAAACTGCTATAACAGACTGTGATCTATACTATCTGGCATTAAAATTGTCAGTTAACTTTCATAAAACGTAATACCTAGTCCTGTTAGCAATTTTATTACAAATTTGAATCGGCAGATCATGCTCTTACGAATAATTACTTTTTATGGATAATCAGCTGACAGTTCTAAATGGCGAATTGGATACAATGATTAATGGCTTCTACAATGTAGTTTTTCATTGTTTTGATATGGTTGTTTCTCTGATGAATGATTCCCTTCTTGGGTTTAAAAGAATTGAAATATGTATTTTTTATACTTTATATGTAATAGGAACGGAAGATATCACGAAATACATTACCAAGGCGAAGTGGATGGACAAAAAAATTTTTGGTGTCCGAGACCGATAATAGAAGTCAAGAAAGACCTTCCACATGATGGATGGAATCGATACAAACTGGCTAGTAGCTGCTTGGTAACACAAAACTGAAGAGGTCATTATCCAAAAGCGAACAAAATGGAAGGTGAATGATGACGATGATGAACTTAAAAATTTAATTTTACTTTAAACATTTTTAACATTTAATCTGCTTTACGTGCAATTTGATATAGAGAGATTTGAAAGAACATTGGATAAGACAATTGCAAAAGATTTTTAATTCAAAAATTTCTGATACGCTTTATCAAAAAACTGTCATTGTTTGTTTTTCGTAATCTTTTTCTCTAGTGTATAGCCTTGGAAAGACAAAATAATTACTAACTTTACATATATATTTTAGGTAATTGTTTGTAAAACATATAATATAAATGTAAAAGAAGGAAAAATAACGAACTTATGGCGGCTTTGAAAAACTACAAAAGTGTACTTACTTTTTCCTAGAGTCTTACACAATTTCAAATAATTGGTAAATTCACTTGGTTCCATAAGTAAAATAGTAATTCCCTGCTTAGACGCTCTGGCCGTTCGTCCTGATCTGTGAACATAACTTTCACTAGTCCTGGGTGTTTGATAATGTAAGACGTGATCAATTTTTGGTATATCTAATCCTCTAGCGGCCACATCTGTTGCAATTAATATACTATTTTCAGTATCTCGAAATCTAAAAATGAGATGTTCAAAATGGCGGACCTCATGTATCACATTTTTTGCCAATTTTCTCCAAAATTTAAATATTTGACTAGAACGATTTAATTTTTTAATACATTCAGAGAACTAATAAATATTTTGTGTATTTTTGAAAAGAAGAACACTTTACTCCTAAGAGAACGTCAAGTTTTTGCTCCTACCCTGTCTATAGTAGAATTATTAAAATGTATTTCTATGTATGCTTTGATTTCAGGATTTGATATTTTTAAAAGCTTAATAAATTCTTTTTCATATGGTACATCTTTTCTGCTGGTCACTATATATATGTATAAAAAAAAAAGAGAAATCGACGCTATAGTCATGCGTATATAGTGTGTCATCCTGTATAAATGGTATTTATACAGAATGGAGATCTAAGAAAAATTACAATCCTATGGAAAACCTTTTAATAACGAAATTAAACGAACCTTTCCAAATTTTTAAGTCTCTGCCTCTGTTGCATACTAGCATGTAGCGGTAAAGGATTACAGTCCAATAACGCTAACAAAGTCGTCAATCTCTTTACGCAACCGATGGAATTACAGAAAATTAGTGTTCTTCCAGGATGCTTTTTTAAAAAGTAGTATACATAATGATCTTTTTCTTCTAGGGCACACGTTATTCTACATTCAGTGAGAGTACCGGAAGTACCTAAAATATATTAAAAAAAAATACAACACCTGTTCAATTTAAAAACTTTAAATCTTGAACTGAACCCAATACCGTGAAAATAAAAATTTCTACATTGCAAGATACTGAAACAAAGTTTTAAACAAGCCAACTGGAAGCAAAATTTCCTATATTGTAACAACTTTCCTTAAAATGTCAATGAGTAAAAGAGGGATGGAACTACAACAAAATATCTCATTCCTATATTCAATTCAAATGAGAAGTCAGTTAAAATAAAGGTAAAAAAAACATTTCCAGAAGTAGTTGCAATATTTATGTTTTTACTTACAAAAAAAATTTGAGTAATAGTATTATGAAGACACTAATCTTTATAAAGGTTACGACAAGAATTATAATATGATTTCATACTAAAGTGAATTTAAATATCTATGTAGTTGTGGTGGAAAACAAGATGCTGTAACTTACCAGTTCCTTGAGACAAATCTACTATTTTGGGATTGGTAACTCCCAAACTGTCCACAATTTTCTGGAGTTTTTGTTCTGGAGTCATATCACTTAGCCTCCTTCCCTTTATTTTTCTTTTGTTGACCAAATGTTTTGGTATATCATGTATTAAAGTTAAGGTAGCAGAAAATACAAAATTCTGCCTAGCATTTTTATTTTTTTCATTTAAATTTATCCTTTCCAGTAAGTCATGTAATTCCTGGAAGTGCCCCTTTTCAAGCATTCTGTCGGTTTCATCAATTGCCAAAAACCTAAAAATGTTGAAATTTACATTGATGCAAAGTTACAAACAAATTGTTAATTGCCTGTAAATGAGGAGGTTAAAATAAATATTTCCAAAAAAGAGCCTCCTAAAATTTGAATAAGTTATCAAGCATTTCTCAATCTTTTTATGTGAATCAGATTTCGTCAGGTATTAATTTAACGCCGAACTCAAAAATTTCAATTTCATTAAAAATTTATAGTTATTTATTGCTTTTTAACGCTTTTTTAGAAGTTGGTTTCATTTTTTTAATAAAAATTTTATTGTATACTAAAATAGTGCTACTTTAAGTACTATTCTCAACCCAAAAATTGCTCAAATTATTTAAATGGTTTCTGATATTTTGAAAAAATTCAATAAAATCATCTCAGAATCATAACAGAACCTATTTGTTATATTTTTGGAAGAGGAATCTCTACTTAAACACTCCATAAAACCCCAACAACTTTCTCTTATCTTAACTAACACAGTTTCTTGAGTATGGAGGAAGAGATGACCAATCCAAAAATTCTGTATTTATTTCTGACGTTGTTTTATTTTCAATATCTTACCTAATCTTGTCTATTTGTGACAGATGTTCATTTCCCTGCTGAACTAATTCCCACAAACGACCAGGAGTCCCAACAACAATTTCTGGGCCTTTACTTAAAAGTCTTTCCTGCTTAACTGCAGCCATACCTCCGACAACTACAGCAATATCTATACCTAAGATATATAAACAATTAGGTAATTCTAGAATAATTTTTCACGTCCAATGTGTAGTTTTTCCTAAATTATTTACTTTAAACAGATAATAATGACTTCACATAACTTAATAATGTATCTATACATACCTGTATATTTTGCAATTTGTGTTAAATGAGTTTTAACTTGCATTGCTAACTCTCTTGTAGGAGTTAAAATGAGTGCATATAAAGGTTTCTTAGCATTATTTTCTTTTAATCTGTAAGATTTAACAAGACCAATATCTAAAATGGAAAATATAATTGTAAGACCAAAACAAAAAATATTAACAAAGACAAGAGTTTCAAAAAATTAAAGTCTATTTCCATCTGTTGAACTTTGAATGGGAATATTGCTTTACATAATTCTCAATAATAGATGTACTAACGATTTTTATTTCTTTTTGGGATTTTTTATCATTACCTTCTCACACACTGTGTGAAATTTTCTTTTAAATATGTTTTTGCTGCATTTTATTGGCAATACTAGATTTAGCTTAAGATTTTTCTAACCGTAAGTTTATTTTTATCTTGAATCAAATATTATTCTATTCTACTTCTTTACCATTTTCTTCAGAACTGATAACAGAGTCAGTATCTGATTCATCCGATTCTTCAGTAATTTTTTCCTTGTCTTCATTTTCCTTTAATCGAAGAATTCCACTTAAAATGGGCAAACCAAAGGCTAATGTCTTACCACTTCCAGTTTCTGCAGCACCAAGAATATCTCTCTTCCCTAAAAATAAATTTGGATAAATGATTAAAAGAAATTAAGATTTTTCTTTAATTAAATCTTAATGCAAAGCTGATGCACGTGAGACGCTTCCCTAATTAAAATACATTTACTCCCTAATTGACAACAGCCATCTAAAGTTTTTTGAAAATCCATTAAATTGACACGGTCTTTGTTTGTTAAACTAATCTAAAAGTATCTTTAATGTGTCAAAAAATTATTGAACAATGGCTTCAAAATAAAACACATGAAGAACATCTTGTATGAAGTAAAACATTAAAAATATGTACCTAATATTGCTGCAGGCAATGTGAAGGCTTGTATCTCAGTAGGTTGTTCAAAGCCATGATCTTGTAGTGATTTTAAAATAGAATTAGGAAGATAATATCCCTCCCAAGCTTTTAAAGTGTTCATATTGGTATTTTCTTCTAATGGACTATTTTCTGTCTGACTTTCTTCATTTTCTTCTGTACTACCTTTTTTTGAAGGTGAAAACAATGTAGTTGTTTTAGATTTTGAATCACTGACTTCATCTTTTGAGGCGCTTCCATCTGTTACTTTTAGTTTTTTCTTGTTCTGACTTCCAGACTTATCATTTTTCCTTTTCTGGAAAAAAAAATTCTCAACAATTCTCTTACTTATTAAATTATTCTATTTAAACATGACTTATGTGATTTTTAGTATCTTCAATATTGAACATTTTTGAGGATGCATAGAAGCCATATTCCTTTATTTTTCCATGCAATATTTTTATTAGTTAAATAGACTTCAAAATTTACAGGATTTTTAAAAATACTTGTGGTTCAAAAAGATATAAAAGGGCTTTTTGTTAAGACTAATATTGTAGTTACATGATTCTGCAGAAAAAGCAAAACATAGTCATTTTCAATATTTCAGAAAGTAAGTCACAAGATACTTGCACTAGAATGCTTCATAATAAAGCATAGATCGAGAAATGGCTTACTATCATCGACTACTTCAAATAATTCAATAAAAAGTACCTAATAAGTAGAATCTCACAGAACTAACTATGAAAAAAACTTGCCTTTGGTTAGGTCTGAAACATATATAATTGAAAATAGCACTATTCATCTTGTTACATAAATTCCTTAGAAAAAAAATGTACTTGCTTAAAAATGTACAATATAATCCAATATAATTTTTGATAGAGAGATTAGCTTCTTTTCGAGGTATTTTTGTTTAAATATGTAATGAGGTTACCATAAACAAATAAATAAGGTTTATATTTTTATCCATAAGATAAAAAGCTTAAGTTTTAATGTTTGTAATAGATATTCTTATGAATCTGACAAATTTTTTAGGTTATTGAGCCCTATTTGATCCAAGGGTAATGGAAGGTACTACTCGCAGTAGTACAGGCAGCTACAGAATAAAAAAAAATTATAATCCCTGAATTATATCGTTAAATTCTTCATTAGCTATGATTTTAAAGCTCCATAATCAAGCTCCCTTTCATTTTCCACGTTTTTTGTATTTCTTAAGTGGACTAGCATTCTAAAGTAACAAGTCTATGATAATCTATCATGCAAAGACTTTAAGATTGTAGCTTTAAGAGCCTTGTAACACTAGCATAAGTGGTTAATGGACAATCAAGTGAATTTCAAATTTGATTTAGTACTAAATGGGCAAGAAAGTATTTAAAACTTTAATCTAATAATCGGATTTTAAGGTAGTTTATAAATAAGTTTAAAATTACCCTTGTTGAAGTCACACTACTGCCCAAATCGTAGTCTATACATTCTTCAATTCCTATAAGACCATCTGCAATAGGGTTAGAAAAAAATGTTC